>CM053336.1:13834509-14434509 GCA_028583605.1 Dastarcus helophoroides | reverse complement strand
TTCAGTAAGACTTCTAAAATTATGAGCTTCTTTTAAAAAAATATTTCGAGTTTTTGTCAAATTTTTACATTTTTTCAAAATTTCAACTTTCATAAATTTTTTTAGCTTTGTCAACATTTTTTGAAAATATTGACTTTTTTTAAATTACAACTTACATACAAACTTAAACGTTTTTTAAACTTTGGACCTTTTTTCAAAATTGTTTTGAATATTTTAACTTATTTTTTCAAACTATCGACTTTCTTCTTAAAATATGAACTTTTTGTGAATATATCAACATTTTTCGAAATTTTAACTGCTTTTTTAAAAATTTTGAATAATATTAAGATTATCTTTTTTTTTCAAAATTAAAAAATAAATGTTTCTTTTAAACTGTCGACTTTGACTGTTTGACTTTTTAAAAATGAGAATTTTTTTGAGAATTAGTGAGACATCTAAAATTGTTTAAAAAATATCTCGAGTTTTTTCCAATTTTTACATTTTTTCAAAATTTTAACTTTCATAGAACTTTTGAGTTTTGTCAACATTTTATGAAAATATGGACTTTTTTTTCAAAATTGTTTTGAATACCTAAACTTATTTTTTCAAAATATCGACTTTCTTCTCAAAACATGGACTTTTTTTGAAAATATCGACATTTTTCAAATTTTTAATAGCTTTATTGAAATTATTGACTATTTTTTTAAAATTTTTTTATTTTCAAGTTTAAATTTTTTTGAAAACATCAACTGTTTAAAATTTGGCTCTTTTCAAGTTTTGACACTTTCCAAAAATTCGAATTTTTTTGAAAATTTCAATTATTTTAAATTCGATTTAATCTTATTTTTTTGAGAATATCAACTGTTTAAAATTTCCACCTTTTTCAAGGTCTCAAAATTTCGGGTTTTTTTGAAAATTTAGATTTTCCTATATCTTGATTATTTTCAAAATTTGATTTTCAATTTTGTAAAAATTTTGATTTTCTATTAAAATTTCGATGTTCAAAAGTTCAATCCTCTTTGACTTTTTTCAAAATTTTCTGATTTTTCTTCTTTTTTTTTTTTTAAATATCGGCTGTTTAAAAAGCTGATTCTTTCAAGTTTTAGCACTTTAAAATTTCGAGTTTTCAATCTCGACATTTTTCAAAAGTTGCCTTATTTCGATTTTTTGAAAATTCCGACTTTTTGTTAAAATTTCGATGTTATTCAAAATGTTGACTCTTTTCAGATTTTTTGGCCATTCCAAATTTTTTATCTTATTATTTTGAAAATATCGACTGTTTAGATTATCGACTTTTTTTAAGCTTTGACACTTTTCGAAATTTCGATTTTTTTAAAATCTTTCTAAATCTCGAGTTTTTTGAAATGTTCGAAAATTTTCACTTTTTACTGAATTTTGACGTTATTCAAACGTTTGACCTTTTACAGAATTTTCGTCTTTCCGATAATCTTATTTTTTGAAAATATCGACTCTTTAAAATTTCGACTTTATTCAAGATCTAACTCGTCAATATTTTAAAAAAAACCTGATTGAAACATGTCGGAAATGTTACGGAAATGTTTGCTGTTTTCCCCTGAAATATTGGGTTTAATCTTTCCCCCTTCTTCTCGAAATTCTGAATATGAAATTTTGATTCTTTTAAAGTTGAATACTTTCGAAATTTCGCCTTATTTTCATTTTGTATTTTTGAAATTTTTAATTATTTATTAAAATTTCGATATTATTCAAAAATTTGATTTTTCACAGAATTTTTTCGATAATCTTATTTTTTGAAAATATCGCCTTTTTGAAATTTCGACTTTTTTCGAGATCTAACACTTCAAAATTTCGAAAAAATTTCTGCTATAAACATGTCGAGTTTTTTTTGAACTTTAAGTAAAATTTTGAAATTTCGACCTTTTTCCGGAAACTTTTCCTGTTTTCCTTTGAATATTGGGTGTAATTTGTCCCCTTTCTTCTCAAAATTCTTAATATGAAATCTCGATTTATTTTGAAAATTTCGATTTTTCTAAATTTGACCATTTCGAAATTTCGCCTTATTTTGATTTTGGATTTTTTGAAATTTTTGATTATTGAGATTTCAATATTATAAAAAATTTTTACTTTCTACAGAATTTTCGACTTTTTTCGATAATCTTATTTTTTGAAAATATCGACTCTTTAAAATTTCGACTTTTTTCGAGATCTAACACTTCAAAATTTTGAAAAAATTTCTGCTTTAAACATATCGAGTTTTTTTTAAGCTTTAAGTGAAATTTTGAAATTTCGACCTTTTTCCGGAAACTTTTCTTTTCCTTTGGATATTGGGTTTAATTTGTCCCCTTTCTTCCCAAAATTCTTAATATAAAATTTCGCTTTTTTTTGAAAATTTCCATTTTTCTAAATTTAATTATTTTCGAAATTTTGCCTTATTTTGATTTTGAATTTTTTGAAATTTTTGATTACTAAGATTTCTATAGTATTCAAAATTTTGACTTTCTACAGAATTTTCGTTTTTTTTTTTGGTAATCTTATGTTTTCAAAATGTCGACTCTAACACTTCAAAATTTCGAAAAAAATTCTGATATAAACGTGTCGAGTTTTTTGAGCTTTACCTGAAATTTGGAAATTTCGACCTTTTCCGGAAATTCTTCCTGTTTTCCTTTAAATATTGGGTTTAATCTTTCCCCTTTCTTCTCGAAATTCTGAAGATAAGATTTCGATTTTTTTTAAATTTCGAATTTTTGAAAATTTCGGTTTTTTGAACATTTCGATTTTTGAAAATTTTAAATTTTTTAAAATCGACTATTTTTAAAATTTTGCCTTTCTTCAATTTTTGATTTTTTGGAAATTTTGAGTCTGTCTCTGTCTGAGTCCCTGTTTATTAATTTTATTCAACATTTCGGTGACTCAGTTTGAAAATTGACTTAATTGACTTTCCATTAAAATTTCGAATTCAAAATTTGGATTTCTTTTAGAATTCTCGGCTTTTTTCGAAATTTTAATCTTATTTTTATGAGAATATCAAATTTCGAATTTTTTCAAATGTTCACACTTTAAAATTTCGAAAAAACTGTCTGCTATAAAGTTGTCGACATTTCGACCTTTTTCAACATTTTTTTCCTCTTTTCCTTTAAATTCCGAATTTAATATTTACCCTTTCTTCTCGAAATATTGAATTTTAAATTTCTTTTAAGTATTGATTTTAAACAACTCTAAATTTCGCAACTTTCTGGACATTTGGATTTTTTACAAAATTTTAATTTCGCCTTATTTCGATTTTTGATTTTTTGGAAATTTTGACTCTCTGTTTATTAATTTTATTCAACATTTCGGTGACACAGTTTGGAAATTGAATTAATTGACTTTCCATTAAAATTTCGAATTCAAAATTTGGACTTCTTTTAGAATTCTCGGCTTTTTCCGAAATTTTAATCTTATTTTTTTAAGAATATCGAATTTCACATTTTAAAATTTCGAAAAAACTGTCTGCTATAAAATTGTCGAAATTTCGAACTTTTTCAAAAATTTTTTCCTCTTTTCCTTTAAATTCCGAATTTAATATTTACTCTTTCTTCTCGAAATATTGAATTTCAAATTTCTTTTAAGTATTGATTTTAAACAACTCTAAATTTCGCAATTTTCTGGACATTGGGATTTTTTTACAAAATTTTAATTTCGCCTTACTTCGATTTTTGATTTTTTGGAAATTTTGACTCTCTGCTTATTAATTTTATTCAACATTTCGGTGACACAGTTTGGAAATTGACTTAATTGACTTTCCATTAAAATTTCGAATTCAAAATTTGGACTTCTTTTAGAATTCTTGGCTTTTTCCGAAATTTTAATCTTATTATTATGAAAATATCGAATTTCGATTTTTTTCAAATGTTCACACTTTAAAATTTCGAAAAAACTGTTTGCTATAAAGTTGTCGACATTTCGAACTTTTTCAAAAATTTTTTCCTCTTTTCCTTTAAATTCCGAATTTAATATTTACTCTTTCTTCTCGAAATATTGAATTTCAAATTTCTTTTAAGTATTGATTTTAAACAACTCTAAATTTCGCAATTTTCTGGACATTGGGATTTTTTTACAAAATTTTAATTTCGCCTTACTTCGATTTTTGATTTTTTGGAAATTTTGACTCTCTGCTTATTAATTTTATTCAACATTTCGGTGACACAGTTTGGAAATTGACTTAATTGACTTTCCATTAAAATTTCGAATTCAAAATTTGGACTTCTTTTAGAATTCTTGGCTTTTTCCGAAATTTTAATCTTATTATTATGAAAATATCGAATTTCGATTTTTTTCAAATGTTCACACTTTAAAATTTCGAAAAAACTGTTTGCTATAAAGTTGTCGACATTTCGACCTTTTTCAAAAATTTTTTCCTCTTTTCCTTTAAATTCCGAATTTAATATTTACCCTTTCTTCTCGAAATATTGAATTTCAAATTTCTTTTAAGCATTGATTTTAAACAACTCTAAATTTCGTAACTTTCTGGACATTTGGATTTTTTACAAAATTTTAATTTCAATCTGGAAAAGAATAATTTACGGCGACCATGCTGGTGGATGGATATTCAGGAACGCCCCTGTTTAACTATAACCGTTGAGTGATAAATTTATCACTCAACGATATAACTAGTTGTAAAGAAATTGTATCAGGGGCGGATTTAAGGCTGTGCAACTGCACAGGGGCCCCTGTTATCAAAAAAATTGTAAACACGATAAGAGAGAAGATTTTAATATTTTTGTGAACACGATATCGAAGGTTTTTGTACTTCGGAGGGGCCCCCACGAGTGTATTGCTTAGGGTCCAGAATAAACCGCCCCTAAATGATATAATTGATCTAGTAAATATTGTTTTATGTTCAGTCAACTCCCAAAGGATAATTGAAATACAAAAATTGTCCCCTGAAACAAATATTAAAAAACACAACAAAGGTTGCTCTAACTCGTTTCGATAGCCAAGCTATCATCTTCAGAGAGATAATCTTTCTTGTATTTGAATTCCCAAAGGATAACTCTATTATGCAGGATGCGGAAACAAGGGTAGGTGGTAATGAACCGCTTTCTTAAACAAGGATAAGTTGTAATTTTTGGGGAAAATTCCGTTCGTTATTCATAACATCGAAAATATATTGACGCAAATTAATAAATAAGGCGCGAAATATTATTAACACTTCACGAGAAAAAGTAGGACAAAAACAACAAGTTTTCCTCAAATGTTCGATAAAAGCTTGCGGTTTTCTTTAACTCATTTGCGCGAATAGTAAACGAAGACTAAAATCAATGTTAAATGCTTGCGTGAAAATCTCGCTTCATCACTTAGAGCCATTTAAATTTTTTTAAGGCTTTCAGCCCCATCTCGCATCGTCTGAAATTCAACCCTTAATTTGCAATAAACCAAAAAATATCTATTTACTTTCAAGGTAAACAAGTGCTTCGCTCGATTTTTTCGTGTCATCTGAGCAAATGATGCTGCTGGTCTGATTTTATCTGCGTTACGCGGATTAAATTTTTAGATTCATCACGATTATTCCTTCGTAAACTAGTCTAGTCATAGTTTTAAGATGTCAATGTCAGGATTATAATTATCATTCGTTTATATTTTCTTGAGTAACACATCTTGCATCATTTTAGTATATTTATTTCAATTGTTAAGTTCGATTCGTTCGTGTTAATTAGACATAACGTTCTATCAGACGATATATTTTTTTTGGCTTTATCGTGGTTTAAAGCTGTGAAAATTTCGAGTGACTGAGCACAATTTTCGGCCAAATGTAAGTACATAATATACATGGCATAATAGCACCATAGTAGCACGATTGCTAAATAAAACGCATGATCTAAGACCTTCAAATCACGTTGATTTAATTAAATTTTTAATTAACTAATATAATTTTATAGACTCTATATGTTTAATTGTCTGATGCTAGTTTTTATATAATTTTATGATAAAGAAAAACGCGATGGGATTTAGTTATTGTAACAAGTACGATTTGAAAGACTAAAGTGGCACAAAGTGTGGACATTAAACCTTAAAATATCCCCGATATTCGCCTTGGTGTGCAACTTTTTTAAATTCATGCAATCAATAATCTAAAGAATTAACTAATTATTAAAACTACTGAATCCTTGCCATTTGCAGGGTTTACGTAGTCCTGTAGCCCAAATGCAAGGACAATAACCAAATTAACTACAACATAAAATAACGTTCTTGTGGTCTGAAATATTAAACGAATGACATCGATGTAAAAATCATGAAATCTGTTGTGATTTTTTTTTTAATTTTAATTATGTAGTTTAAATTCGCTGATATAAATAAAATTTAAATTTCGTCATTAGTTGAAGTTAATTTTTTACGGCGGTTGTACTTGAATGGGTATTCATTCAGCCTACAAAATCCTGTTAAAAAATATTTGGGTACGCGTACTGCGTAAACAATGATTTGCACATCACTCGACAAAAGATATTTTATTTTTAGTTGCAACGTTAATTTTTCCACGGTTTATAAATAAATTAATTTCCTCAATATAAATTGTTATCTTTTTAACAACACATATATAAATAATTGTGTATTAGGCAATGTATGTTGATTAATAATTAAAATAAAACATTCATCAGTTATATTTGTAGATCAAATAATTAGTAAAATTCCTATTTGATAACAATCTAAAATCTGACGCGATCAGGGGAACATTTAATTCCCCTAAACCAGAACAAAAGTTCCCAAAATGCCAGACCCCCCTTATCTCATCCTGTGCTATATTTAGATTGTTTTGAAAATTATATACCGTTGTCATTATACTACAAACTCTTATCTCCAAAATTATTTAACTTTGAGGCACGTGAACTTCTGACCACAGTAGGTTTAGGTATTGATTGAAACAAAAAAAAAATTATCTTTTTCTTTTAACAATTGAACTAAAGTTTTGAAATAATTAGAATCTGAATTATAAATGATTCGTTTCAATCTGGAATGTTTCACGATCTCAACTCCACTGATTCCCGAAGGTCCATCCATTGTTTGCCAAAGTTATTTTTCTCGTTCTATCTATGATTTTGTCACGTATATGGCGCAGACGTTTTAATAAAATCTTTGATATTGGTATATTATCAATAAATAGAGATCACATCTCTTTATTTAGGTCGTAAAATGGCTCCAATGCCCCGGATATCCGACAATTCGCAATTTTAAATTTGTTTTACTCCCTCCACATTGCAAGTCGAATGCATTTTATTAGAAGAAAAACTAAGCTGCATAGATATGGACGAATGGAACGTGTAAATTCATGGTAATTCAATAAAAGTGTCACGCTGTTATATTGTATGTCCAACACGTAGGTGGCCAAATTTTGGGAAAGCCAAAGCATTCAGCAAACATTTTTCTTTATGAAAGGAATTTTCGAAAAAATTTCCTTTTTATCTGCCGACAACTTATATCACTTCCCCTCTCAACCTCTTCACCAGCTCATTTAAAACGAAACTGACAAATGAAACCAATGAACGAGGAATGGTAATTAAAAAAGTCGAAATTTGAAGTCAAAATTTTGAAATGGGCCTCAGGCTTCTTTGAAATCCCAACTAGGTAACAGTAATTTGTGACAACAATTATTATTCGAAAATTCTACCTTTAGCTTTTATCCTAAACTAACCTTGGACTTCCGCCTTTTCTAAATATTTAGAATTTTTTACTTTAAAATAAATTCGTCAAAGAATTTCACTAAAGAAGAAGACTAAAGAAAATCAATTAGTCGGTCCTATTTTAATAAATGATCGCAGCAGAGTTAACTTTTTAATTTGAACACCTTTGATTTCGACTTTTTTTTATGAAAATCTCGAATTTTCACTATTTCTCATTTTTTGAAACTTTCGCCTTCTTAAATTTTGACATTTTTAACCCTTACTGTGTATAATTCTTCAATATTCATAACTAATAAACCTATATTAATAATAAATACAATACTAAATATTTAAAATTCCACGAATTTACGACGAATTGTAACAGAATGTCTACTTTTTAACAAGCTATTTTTTTTGAAAGACTGAAATTTGACGGAATGTCGACTTTCAAAACTTTGTTTTTTCAATAATCATAACTAATAAACTGTATTAATAATAAATATAAAACTAAATATTTAAAATTTCACGAATTCACGACAAATTGTAGCGGAATGTCTACTTTTTAACAAACTATTTTTTTAAAACAGTGAAATTTGACGGAATATTGACTTTCAAAACTTTGTTTTTTCAATATTCGTAACTTATAAACTATATTAATAATAAATACAACACTAAATATTTAAAATTCCACGAATTCAGGACGAATTGTAGCGGAATGTCTACTTTTTAACAACCTATTTTTTTGAAAGACTGAAATTTGACAGAATGTCCACTTTTTTCAAAAATATTTTTTCTGAATTTCAATTTTTTTTAAAAATCCGACTTGCTTCAATAGTTTGAACTTTTTTAACAATCTTCTTTCATTTATCTATTTTTTTTTCATTTTCGGATCCCTAAGGACTCGTTTTAAATTGTTTTAAAAGTTTTAATTTAGCATACAGAGTTCAGTTTGTAATACATTTAAGTTATTAGCTAAATCAATGAAATTAGTTACTTTCAAAACCATTTTTTGACATACGACCATAAGGATTCTAATGCACAGACCAATAGGTTTGAACACTTATTAGATTCGAAGTTTGGAAACCAAATACCGGTTTCGATCTTGTTAGATCTCGTCAGTTTGGTATATCCAACTCGAATGCTAACAAATGTTCCAACAAGTAAGTACTAAAGAATTCACGGACGTCAAGCGTGTGACTTTTAGTACTACCACCTATTGGTCCATAGAGAAACTATGGCCATCGCCCTTGCATCAGTTCAACTGTCCCGATTCTCTGTTGGGTTTCTACAGTCCCTAGGAAGCTTTCCAGATGGGTATTATAGTCCTCCCTGTTGGTGCTTCTGGGATTCCTGTGCGGTTTGGGTTCCAACCTACAACATAAAATATTGCATTTTATATATTGATGGTCAGATATTGTTGCATCCTTAGATACATGCCAGCCATTTATAATTTTGGAAATACTCATAGACGCCAGGGTGATGTCGATAACACTCTGGCATCTGGAGGTAGCAAAGGTAGCTTCACTGCCTCTATTGAGTATATCTAATTTGGTACTACTTAAGTATTGTAGTAAAAATGTACCTCGAGGGTTGTTTGTTTCAACTTCCCCAAGCTGTATGTTGGGCGTTTGTGTCACATCCAGTTATAAGATCTACATTACCTGCCTCACAAAAGTCTATCAGTCCTGCCATTTCCTCGGAGGGTGGTGGTCCTTTCGAATCTATTGGTAGGTAGGTCGATGCTATTACAAGTGATATTTTCCCTTCTTGACGCGCAAGTTCCACTCGGAGAGCTGTTTGATCTCCGGAGCAGAATTGGGGTAGGATATTCGCTTGCAGTAGTTTCGGGACATATATGACAGCTCTTGGCTTGTCCCCATTTTTGAGGTAGAAAACTGTTCCACTTAATTTGCCTAAACCGCAGACTATATCGTTATATATCCACGGTTCTTGTATAAGGGCTATAATTTCCCCATGTCTGTCGAGAAAACGACATAGGTTAGCAGTCGCCGCTCGACAGTGTTGGAGGTTTATTTGTATAAAGCCTATACCATTCCCAGAAGCCATGGCCACCAGAACGGCATAAACATTCAGTTCTTGCCCCCCCCCCCCGGTTTCAAGAAACGAACGCCCGGTTTCCCGGGTGTTCTAGTTTCCTAAAGCTGGGGGTGGTTGTGTTATCTCCGTCCCTGGGTCGGGGAGTAACGGCTCCTCTACCTCCATAGAGGACGGAGCCCCCACCTCCCGACTCAGCGACGAGGATGAGTAGTGAAGTTTAGCCCTTAGGGAAGAGAAGAGGTGACTTACCCTTCCCTGGCGTTCTTCTAAAATTTTCCGGGTGCTTTCCCCAATTCCAAAAACAAGGATGGTACCCTTAAGTTCCTCCTTGCTGGCGCTGTGGAAAACAACCCAGTCGTCTACCTTGGCCCAGGGATTTTGAGCAGTCAGTCGGCTCAGGATGATCTGCGGGTCCCCGGTTGATTCGGGAACCCACAAGGTGGCCTTCCTCAACTTAGGCAGCTGATCCACTGGGAGAAGGTCAAGATTTGCACCCTCCCATAAAGGGGGGAGCCCCCTAACTGTAGTCCCTAGCCAAGCTAGGGGGTGTTCGTTGTCGCAGGAAAATTTAAGTATTTCCTGCGAGTAAATGCAGTTCTGGAACGTAGGAGGGTTCGCCGGGTACAGAGACAGTTCAATGTCCAGGACCTCGGCCAACCGTTCCTTTACCAGTTTAGCTTGGTGGGCTGTAAGCCTGCCAAGTGCACTGGAGTTCCAGTCCTTTTTGTCCAATGATGGCCACCCTTAGGTGGTTGGTCACCATTTCGCTGAATGTGGTTTTAGAAGAGCCTGCGGCCGGCCTCTGCCTACCCGGTCCCTTCTTGGGAACATTCCCAGGAGAGGGGCCAGGAGACGATTTCGATCGTGCTATCTTCATACCACGCCTTGAGGTCGGCCGGCGATCAGCATCCTGAGGCGCATGGTCGCCGGCTCGTCCTGAAGGGCCGGGTTTGTTTTCTTACGCAGAGGTGCTGCAGGTGGCAATAGTTTTTACTGCCTGCCTCTCTCTCTGCCTTTTTCTTTGTTGAGCCCCGGAAATTCTTTTCCGGACTCTGGGGATTTGGGGTGGATCGTTGGATCCGCCCGGTGCTGTTTCGCCAGTAGCTCTTGTAGACACCTCAGCCTGGTTACTCGCCGAGGGTGTCCCGCGGTCGCTGGATGACGGTCGGGTGGGGCCCGTTTGCCAACCACCGGTCCCGACCGGGAGCGAGGTTCCGTCCCTCTGCTCCGGTGTAAATTTGTTTGGATTGTTCTCCATGGGAATTGGATTTGGGGTGGGGGATGGTTTGGCCTAAAGCCAAGTTTACGGCCGCCCGATCCGGGTCAGACGCCGACCATGGAGCCGCCCACTATGGAACAGACACTCCATGGGTTTTTTGGGGTTGGAGTGTTTTATTTTGGTCCGCGGGGGACAATTTACCCCTACCTCCCATATCTGGAAGGCATTCCACTATCCGCCACCTGGGGACGCACCCGATGTGGGAAAAACACTCCTAAATAACCCCACACGGGTTTTTCATCAATAATTTCGACTTTTAAATATCTGACATTTTTCAAAAAATCGTTTTTATCCTCAAAAATTTCGATTTTTAAGGATTTGACATTTTTCATAATTTTCTTCTTAAAAATTTTTTATTTTTCGAATCTAGATTTTTTAACATTTCGCTATGAAAATTTCGACATTTCTTAAATTTTACACTTTTTTTATAATTCCCATTTTCACTTTTTTAATAAATTTCGAGATTTTTCTTAAAATTTTAGGTGTTAAAATGGGACATTTAAAAATGTCGCGTTTTTACGCAAACTTTTGAGTAGTTTTTGTTATAAATTATAAATTTCTTTTGTGTCCATCAATCAAACTTACGTTTTTTATGAAAATTTCGGCATTTCTTAAATTTTCCACTTTTTTTATAATTCCCATTTTCACTTTTGTATTAAATTTCGATATTTTTCTCAAAATTTTAATTGTTAAAATGGGACATTTAAAAATGTCGCGTTTTTGCGCAAACTTTTGGGTAGATTTTGTTATAAATTATAAATTTCTTTTGTAAAATTTCTGACTCTGACCTTGTATCTATCAATGAAACTTATGTTTTTTATGAAAATTTCGACATTTCTTGAATTTTCCACTTTTTTTATAATTCCCATTTTCACTTTTGTAATAAATTTTGATATTTTTCTCAAAATTTTAAGTGTCAAAAATGTCGCCTTTTTACGCAAACTTTTGGGTAGTTTTTGTTATAAATTATAGATTTCTTTTGTAAAATTTCTGGCTAGGACCTTGTATCCATCAATCAAACTTACATTTTTTACCTTCTTGTCCCCTAAAATTTCAACTTGACACTTGAAATCTAAAAATCCCTTTTTTTACAAATTAGCAACTTCATCAAATAGATCACTTTTTTTACTGAATCACCTATTTGTTGTTGTCAGTAGACAACTATATTGCCAGTTATAGGTTTAATAATTTACAAGATATGGGTTCATTTAACATAATATTTAAGAGCTTTTATTACCTAAGGCAGGACGAAGAATTTCCAGAATAAAATTTTAAATTTCATTCTCCAAATATAATCAGAGTAATTACCTTATTAAATTACACTTGTATTTTTAAGCATGAGAATTTAAAATTCTTTCAATCTACTAACGATGTCCTTTCATACAATTTATGCTTTAAATCAGGGCTAATTTCCGTGCATCAAATTGTAAGCCTAGTTAAAATGAATTGTTCAGTAAGGATACACAGTAAAAAGTCCTTACAGTAGAAATTAGGTTAGTGTACAAAATCGAATTTCATCTACGCAGCTACGCCTTGAAACTTATATTTTAATCACAAATACAGCAATTACAGTTTCCATTTTGTATATTTAGTTAATTCATCCACATTTACTGGAAATTTCGGTATATGTTTTATCCCGTATAGTTAATGGCAAAGTTTGTCAAATTGCGTTTTGTTCTAAATTATCCCCGAGGCAATTGATAATCAACGCAAAACTGCTTTGATGAAATTACCCCTCGGATTCATTAGGTATTTAATGAACAGTCAAACAGCTAACGGTTAAGAGAAAAAAACTCACTTGATTGGCGTTAATAAGCTGCACAAGAAGGAAAAGTTACGTGACGGGAATACAACTCGCGAGGAAAATTCATCGAGTAACGTTTTATGCTAATGCCTTCTTTCTTTTGTAATTTCAGGTCCGTAACATGCGTATGCCCGTTTATCTGATATGTGCGGCACTGGTCGTTGCTATAAGAAGCGAGGAACACGCAGGAGGTGATTATTACACCAAGTACTTAGAACCGGTAGATATGGCGGCCGATCAAGAAACCATAAATTATTTAATACCAAAATTAGCGGCGAAATACAGACCGAACAACGAGTGGAGCGACGTCAGCGACCCGAGGTTCTATGTCCTCACAGACATGGACACGAGCCCGAGCAGCCATGAGGTATTTATCAGTCAGATACTAGAGTCCCGTGATACTTTTCCAAGATGCTTTAATATTCTAGGATTGCTGTATTTGATCCAGATGTACTATGTTCTTGAATTTCTTAATTTAGACACTTTTTTTCGTGCATATCGCATTGGAATTATACAGTACATATTTTAAGTTATTTTAGTATAAAACAGTCCACAGTCAAATTAATTAGAGCCTGCATACGTTCAAAAAAATCGATGTAATGCGTTAGAAAAGTTATGACATGTTAGTAATTCGTCCGTTATAGAGTCGGGAGCAGATTTCCCCAGAGATTGTGGCCGTGAAAAACCCTGCATAACAACGTACGATACATTTTACCCCACAAGTTAAACAATGTGATGGAATGGATTTCTCCATTGTTGTAGCTTTTGACAGGACTTCGGAGTCGATGTGCTTATCAAATACACATCAGGGTTTTTATGGACCATAAAAATTTTAATCAAAACGGCATTCGGTAACACCGAAACGCGCCATATTAATGATGAAGTAGAAGTTACTTGCGTCTCGTTTAAACGACAAAAAATACATGATCAGTGACGGCGGGATAAAGGTTAAGATTTTAAAATAGCAGCCCTCTTTTTTTATTTCACCATAATAAAACTAAAGTCCTTCTTATTAATCTGGTGTGCAACATGTAGAAGGTTGGCAAACAATTTTTGAAAAAAAATCGAAAACACTGTTGAACATGAGAAATTCAGAGCTACGTTTTTTTCGACTTTTCTCTAAAATTTTCACCACATGTTGTACAAAAAATGAATCAGGAAGGCCTAAGCTTTTACATTGTTATAAATAAAAGGTGACTGTTGTTTAAAAAAATCAACTTTACTCCCCTCTCCGCACGCCACTGGTTACATTTTTGAGAACTAAGTTTACGTTTCACCTAATTAACCTATCTGACCAATTGTATCATGAAATTGCTAGTTTTTAATGTAACCGTGGCGATGGAGAGGGGACAAGTTTTTTTAAACAAAAACCATTTTTTTCCAAAATTTTAATAATAAGTAATAAATAAAAGGTGGTTGTTGTTTAAAAAACAACCTCATCTCCTCTCCCCCGCCACTGGTTAAATTTTTGAAAATTGAATTTCGCGATAGTTTATACTTCAAAAAAACACAACTGACCTATCTGATCAATCTTCTCGAAAATTGCCAGTTTTTGAACGTAACCAGTGGCGGCGGCAAGGGTATATTTTTTTTAAACTGCAACCATCTTTTTTTATTGTATAATATGAGAAGGTACGCATTTCTGATTAATTCCATGTGTAATGTGTAATGTCGGCTCTTCACTCTCGCCGAGACAGTACGAGACAACCCGAACGCGGGAATGTAGAAGGTAATCTCGCTTCGATTCGCTTCATCTCTTCAAAAAAGCATCGATGTTTGAACATCGATATTTTTTCAATGAAACATCGATGTCTTAAACATCGGTATTCGGTATCGATACCTCGATGTTTTTCTAATATTTTCTAAATATTTACCTGCGAATTTAAAAAATAAAAATTAGGCAAGTATAGAAAAGGACATCAATTTAAAAAGAATGTTTTTTAAATTCCGAATTTAATTGAAATTTCGATTTTTTTCTCGAAATTCTATAGATTAGGGTTGAAATTTCGTCTCTAATCTCGAAATTTCGACTTTTTTCTCGAAATTTCGCCTTTAATCTCGAAATTTTAACCATAAATATACATACAATTAGGTTAGGCATACAATATTGGCAGAAGGTGGTAGCGTGCATTCAGTTATTTTTAAAAATTTTAATAACCAAAATTTCGACTTTTTTTTCGAAATGTCTTGGTTAAAGTCGAAATTCGAGATTGCAGTCAAAATTTTGACTTTACTGTTGGAATTTCGTAAAAAAAGTTCATATTTCGAGGTTAAACTCGAAATTTCGAGAAAAAACTCGAAAATTCGCCTTTAGACTCGAAGTTTCTAACACTTTTTTTTCAGTTGATGGTCTTTCTACGCCTAATTTCTTTAGTTATTTATTATAAAATGACAAAAAAGCTCTAATTTTGGGAAAAAACTAAAATTTATAAAAATAAAATTTGGTTTAATACAAAATTTCGGAATTTTGAAAAATAAACTAATATAAAAATGTCAACATTTTTAAAAGAGCCAAAATTTTGAAAAAGAACCTAAAATTTTGGGGAACTTCAGAAATTCAAAAGAAATCTAAATTTGGAAATGTTCATAAAAAATTCAGGTTTTAAAGAAAAAAGTCCTTAAAACCCTTTTTTTAAATGTCAGGCAAAATTTTGTAGAGATGCCAATTTTTATACAAGTCAGAATTGAAAAAGACAAAGTTTTGAAAATCGAATTTTGAAAATTTTTGGAGTAGCACTAATTAAAAAAGAAATCGAAACTTTTTAAAAAAAGAATGGAAATTTTAACAGACGAATTTTGAATCAAAATTTTGAGAGTCAAAATTTAGAAAAATATCGACATTTTCATGAAAGGTCGAATTTTCCAATAAAAAGATTTCAAAATAAGTGGAAATTCTAAAAAATAGTAAATAATTTCAAGACAAAATTTTGAAGATTTGAAAAATCCAATTTTCAAAAAAGCGAAATTTTTGAAGTCGTACTAATTTTATTTGACGATAAACTGTAATTTTGAACACAGTAAAGATTTTCAAAAAAGGTCGAAACTTTGAAAAATAGTCAAAATTTTAAAATAATGTTGAACATTGAAAAATATCGAAATGTTTAAAAGGAAAGTCGAAATTTTCAAGACAATTGGAAAATTTCAAAAGGTACCATTCAAGAAAATTTCAAATTTGAGAATTTTAAAAAATAGAGATTATAAAAATGTCGAAATTTTTAAAAAAGCCACACTTTTGAAAAAAGAAATTACCATTTTGAAGAAATTAAAAGTCGAAATTTTGAAAAATGTTGAAATTTTCATAAAAAATTAAAATTTTCAGAAAATATTCCAGATTTTCAAGAATTTTACAAAAAAATCCAGCCTTTTTAATAAGTGAGAGTAGATTTTGCGAAAATGCCAAACTTTCAAAAAGCCAAGCTATGAGTCTCAGCAATCTTCAAAAAGAGTCAAAAATATGAAAATTCAAAATTTTCAGAAGAATTCGAATTTTTTTAAAAATCGAAATATTTAGAAAATTCTAAACTGTCGAAAAACTAGGAATTTTAAAAAAAAACAGGCGAATTTTGAAAAAAAAATATTCAAAATTTTTATAAAAAGCTAAAATGTTCAATAAAAAGTCAAGATTTCTAAAAATAAGTAGATATTTTAAAAAAGTCGAATTTTCCAAAAATGTTGTTTGAGCCAAAGGATACATTTGAAGTTTAACTTTTTCGAACAAAGCAGACATTTCAAAATTATAGACATATATGGGAAAAAACTTTCAACATTTAAAAGCTAAACTGAAAATTCTAAAAATTTCCACTTTGATCTTAAATATTTATAAAAATGTTCGAATCTTCGATAAAAATTCAAGATTAAATTCCGGATTTGGATAAAAAAGTTCGGAAAAAATAAAATTTATAAAAATAACATTTGGTTTATTACAAAATTTAAGGAAAGATTCGAGATCTCTAAAAAAATTTGGAATAAAAAAATATGCAATTTTCAAATTTAAACATGGAATCGTGATAAAAAATGTTTAAGTAGTTATGAAGATTGACTCACTGAAAGATTGACAACTTCTCAAATATTCCAAATTTGGAAATTATGTTCGAAATTTTGAGAATTCTGTTTAGGTTTTAATTAGGAAGTTTTTATTTTTAACTTAAAAATTAATCTATTTCTAGAAATGTTTATCTTTTTTTATGAAAATTTCGACTTGTTTCTAGAGGTTTTGAATTTAATTACGAAATTAACAAAATTAAAAGTTTGGAAATTCACGTAAAGAAAGTTGTCTTAAAGACACTGAAAATTTGAAGTTCAAACTAAAAAATTCCATTCCTATTGAGTGGCATTTTCTTCGTCAGTTGCTCCTTCCACACGTCTAGATTTTCAGTTACCTTTTTTCGTTTTTTTTAATGAAAATATCTTGATACATTTTTAAACTTGGCCTATTTTTAAAATTTTTGACTATTTTTGAAAACTTCCATTATTTTGAAAATGTTGACATTTCAAAATTTCATCTTTTTTAAATTAAAATAGTACTTCTCAAAAATCTCCACTTTTCAAAACTCGACGTTTTTTCAAAATTTCACCTTTTTTAAAATTGAGGACTATTTTTCAAAATTTCGACTTTTTTTAAAAAGCTCTGCACTTTTAAAAAGTTTTGGTGTTTTAAATTCTACTTTTTTTAAAAACTCTAGATTTTCGAATTTCGACTTTTTCTAAAAAAATCCCAATTTTATTTAACTTTAAAGTTTTGTTGGAACGGACTAGTCCTTGGTTATCTTCAGAAATTGGAGTATCTCTCTAAAGATGATCGCTTGGCTATCGAAACGCGTTAGAGCAACCTTTGTTGTGTTTTTTAATCTATCTTGATTTCAGGGGACAAAATTTGTATTTCAATTTTTTTTAACTTTAAAGTTACGATATTTTTCATAAATGTCGATAAATTCGTCTGTTTCGACAAAAAACGTCTGTTTTTCAAACGTTTAACCTTTTTTAAAATTTGGAATTTTTTGAAAATGTCAGTTTTTAATCAAAAATTGCGAAATCTGTTTAAATTTTCCAATTTTTTATTGAAATGTGCACCTTTTTAGAAATTTCGAATTTTTACAAAATTCTGACCTTATTTCAAATTCTTGTCTTTTTATTGATATTTTTAAGTTTTTATGAAAATTTCAACCCATTTAAAATCTCGACTTTTATAAAAATGTTTTCAAAATTTGTCGATTGTTCAAAATTTCGATTTGTTTCAAAATTTTGAATGTTTTGAAAGTTTGTTTTTACAAGAATTTAACTTTTTTTAATTTCGCATTTTGTTATTTTTTTAAATATTAGTATTTTGGTAAATAAGTATTGATACTTTTGCAAAATTATTACTTATTATTTTTTAATATTTCGACTTCTTATAAATTACGAATTTTTTCAGGTTTTTGACAATTTTAGAAAATTCTGTTGATTTTTTAATTACTATATTTTTGTTGATATAATAAGCCTTGTATATACGAATATAAACAAGTTTATTACGATGCAATTGAAATCTAATTTCATTAGAAATAAATGAAAACTAGATCGCAATGCTTCAATTAGCATGTGGCGAAAATGTTTGCGTAATAAATATTTAAAGGTCAGTTACAAGTCACCCAATGGGGGTTTACTCTCTTGGATACTTATACGACTTTAACGGCTTTAAGTTGGAAGTGTATACAATCACCGTACCATGCTGATGAGGCCAAGGAAGGCCGAAACTAGTCTATGGTTGCGGTTGTACGTATTTTCAATTTTGAGCACGTTTAACGGTTTAGTTACAGAACATTTAATTGGTCATTTGTCAATACTATATTTATATCTAATTATTTTTAAAAGTAAATATCAAAGATTTAATTTATTTAATTATTACTATTTATATTTTATAGGCTTTTTCTTCGCCAGATCACAATTGTGAAAGGAACAACCGGCGAAGAAAAAGCAATAAATGAATAGTTTTATTGGCTTTTTCTTCGCCAGTTACTTCTTTCACAACCGTGAAAGGAGTAACTGGCGAAGAAAAAACGAATAAAACATGAATAGAAATATCAATATTTCGCAAAGAAGACGCAGAATATTTATTTAATTATGTTTATAACCGAGTCGAGTTTTTTTATGTGAGCAATTAAAACATTTTAAGAGGGACCTATTTTTCATAATTTGGGAATGTTCAACTCAAAAAAGGTTGGGGGAACCCTCGACATAAAACGCATTATCAACTCTGTTTTATACTAATGTTAAAACTCCATTTTTTACCCCTTTAGGGGCTGAATTGTTAAAAGGGCCAAATACGTGTCCAATTATGTCTTTCATAGATTATTTACACCAAATTTTAGGTTATTAAATGTAGTATTAACTTTGTCCCATGGTAATTTGAAGAAAAACATTTTACCCACTTAGAGACGAATTTCCGAAAATTCCTTTTTATTGCTCAACTACTTACACCATAAAAGGAACTTACCTTTGAAATTTCGTGTTCCTGACTTCTGTAGTTTTGGCTTTGCGTTGATGATTAGGTGTTTCAGTCGATCAAAGGTTCTCTCTTTATAATATTAATGCAGATAATTCAAACTGTTATTAAAAAAAACTACTATTTTGTTTTAAATTTTATTTATTTACTTAACTGAGTTAGCATCATGTACAACTCTATAGTGACACCAGTGAAAAAAATTGCGGAGTACATTATATTTTAGATTAATTTTCATCAACTTTGTAAGTATGTTTTAATGTTTTGTTGATGTGTAGTTAATGTGTGATTTATGTAGTTGATATGGTCATTCATTAAAACGTCACAATTACAACACTTACACCATCTACCAAAAAGCTATTTAAAAAATAAAGCAGTAGCAGTTCAATTAAATAAAAAAAAATTAGCCGAAAAAAGATTTAATTCAAAACGTGGCTTTCGAAAATGTTCTAGATTTCCTTCAGAAGTTAAAACAAGCTTATGTTTAGAATGCATTGTCCCAGAAAGCGTAATATTATTAGACAATTCATGAGTATTATTAAACAATGCAACAATATTATTAGACAATGCAACGCCTTAATGGATTACCTTTCAAAATAACACGCAGGAAATTCATTGAATGGCAAGATTGTTTATGCCTAACCCTCCCCAAACAATGCCTCATACATAAACAGATTCATTCCAACAATCCTCACAAGCCTTAAAGAAGTTGCTATACCAAATTTAGAGCCACCTCACTTAAATTGTTTAGGAGAGGATTGCATGTAACCAGGTCCATTAACCGGCACCCCTAAACTACACAATAGCCGATAAACTCGTGCAAAATAATCCACGAACTTCTCCAATTTAGCATTAACTTTGTAATAATTAATTCACTAAATAAACCTAGATCAAAATTAAAGAAAGCTGAAATCTTAGAGATGAAATAAAATTGAAACGAAAGCTGGATAAAATTGAACTGAAAGCTAGACTTTGCTTGAGGTGGAAGTTAAAAAAATTCCTAGCACATTAAATATTTTGTTTAAAAGTCTCAACTATCACCATCAAACAAGAATTTGCTTGTTTAACACTTTCGTTTTATGTATCACCTGAAAAAAGCCAGCCAAGTGAATAAATTTCGTCCAGTATTATTGGGGGCGAAGTTGAAAGCGTAGGCAGTAGTCTTTGGTAGGCAAACTACGTTAAATCGCACGACTGCTAAAATTTTTCCACCCAGGGTTAAACAGCTGGCGTATTTTGTTTGCCTAATGGACGTATTAAAATTATTTCAGCTTGTTCAGCTGACCTATGCTGCCATTTAAATCAAAGCCGCACAACACACTACACATTTAACATACATTACAAACAGAACATTTATAAAGCCTTAATAATTGCCGCACTTATTAGCATAATCAAAGCGTCTCGTATTAATAGATAGGTAAAGCCTAACCCGAAATATGTTTTTTTTTTATGGAAGTCCATCGTGGTACATTTTGGTACCCCTAGTCAGCTAAATAACCAACGATGGATTTCCATAAGAAAAACATGGCTTTGCCTAGCTACTACTAGGATTAAACTACTTCTGATACTAAATCGACACACTTGAAACTAAGAAATATTAACCAGAAATATAACACAATTATCCCAATACACACGAACAATTAAAACACTGAATGTTACGTATTGTCGGTTGTAAACAGTTTATAATTGACGTAATTTTTTTAGAGGCACATCAAACGCAACGCGAATGAAAAAAGGACTCGACTTTCCATAACAGCCCCAATAGACAGTTTACGAATAGCGCTGGAGAACGAAATGAGAAGAATGCAAATTGAGAAGAACAGGAAAATACTTAATAAATATAGAAAGTCGGCGGAGGCGGAGGGAAGTTTTTAAAACAAGAATCAACCGTATCAAAAGGCCTAAACTTACATCATCGTTTAAATTGAGAAGCCCTACAATATAATCGATGATGCTTAAAAATGATACTCAACACATCAGTTCAAAAACAACAAAGTTTTTGGAATTCTAGTCACTTTATTTAATAAGTAATTTATTTGGAGACAGTATTATTAATTTAAGTAGATACTTTGTATATTTCTAGTGTACATGTTAGAGAACATAAAGGAGACTGTTGTCTATTTATTTGAAAAAATATATATGTATAATTGCAAAACAATAAATGTTGAATCTGACCCGTGCGTTTTATTATATTTTTATCATTGTTACATGCAGTATAATTAAATTTTCTTCTACATTAACTGAATTTTTTTCACTTGTAAATAGAGCGTAATTTCCAATCAAAAAGGTTGCCTTGCTTGCGTAATTCGATCAAAAAGAAAATGAAACGCTAACACATTTAAATCTTGTTCAAATATTTTCGTTATTATAGGGCGGACTCAAATAAAAATGTTAACGGAACAAAACCTTCTCTTACAACAAGTTTTCTTTTGACACATTTTTGAAGGTGGCGGCCATAAAAATTGCCGTTCTGTGTTAGAGCCTCAAGTAAAATTGTTGGCACAATTAAGTTCTTAGAAGTGAAAGACTGAATTCACCGGAATAAAAGTAGCCTAAAAGGTACACCCCAAAAGACTCTACATTTTAGTCAACGTTTCATTAATTTTTTTAGCGATTTCCGAGATTAGCCCGGGCAAAAAATAGATCGACAGACAGACATTAGACTCATTATTCTAGTACCTGCTGGAATTTTAGGTTGGGCGCCATCTTATATCAGCCATAAATATTGTAGATGCAGATTTTGTTCGGGGTTACAACCTCAAATAAAATTGTTGGCACAATTAAGTTATTATAAGTGAGTTTTACCGAAATAAAAATAGCCTAAATGCTACCCCTAAACACACTCTACATTTTAGTAAAAGTCTCATTAAAATCGATTCAGCAATGTCAGAGATTAGCCCGGACAAAAAATCGATCGACAGACAGACAGATACTCCTTATTCTAGTACCTGCTGGAATTTTAGGTGGCGCGCCATCTTATATCAGCCATAAACATTGTAGATGCAGATTTTGTTCGGCGTTACAACCTCAAATAAAATTGTTGGCACAATTAAGTTATTATCAGTGAGTTTTACCGAAATAAAAATAGCCTAAATGCTACCCCTAAACACACTCTACATTTTAGTAAAAGTCTCATTAAAATCGATTCAGCAATGTCAGAGATTAGCCCGGACAAAAAATCAATCGACAGACAGACAGATACTCCTTATTCTAGTACCTGCTGGAATTTTAGATGGCGCGCCATCTTATATCAGCCATAAACATTGTAAGTGCAAATTTCATTCTGCGTTATAACCTCAAATAAAATTGTTGCCACAATTAAGTTATTATAATTGAGTTTTACCGAAATAAAAATAGACTAAATGCTAACCCTAAAAACACTCTACATTTTATTAAAAGTCTCATTAAAATCGATTCAGCAATGTCAGAGATTAGCCCGGACAAAGATGAGTCGACAGAAAGAGAGACAGACAGACCGACACACACTCCTTATTTTAGTACCTGCTGAAATGTTAGGTGACGTGCCATATTATATCAGCTATAAACATTGCAGATAGAGATGTTGTTCGGCGTTATAATCTCAAATAAAATTGTTGGCACAATTAAATTATTAGAAGAGAATTTTACCGAAATGAAACTAGCCTAAAAGCTACCCATAAAAGCATTCTACATTTCAGTAAAAGGTTCATTAAAACGATGCAGCAATTTTCGAGATTAGCCCGGACAAAAGATCAGTCGACAGACAGAGAGGCAAACAAACACTCCAACACACACAACTTACCTGTTGAAATTTTAGGTGACGTGCCATATTATATCAGCTATAAACATTGCAGATATGCAGATTTTGTTATGCCTTATAACCTCAAAATGTTGGCATAATTTAGTTCATAGAAGTAAAAAGCTGAGTTTTTCCTCAATTAAAATAGCCTAAAAGGTACCCCCCAAAACGCTCTATATTTTAGTCAAAGTTTCACTAAATTCGATTAGGGAATTTCCGAGATTAGCCCGGACAAATGATCGCTCGACAGAGACAGACAGGCAGACACTCCTTATTCTAGTACCTGCTGGAATTTTAGGTGGCCTGCCATATTATATCAGCCATAAATATTAAAGATATGCAGATTTTGCGTTATAACCTCATTTATTTTTTTCTAAGTTTAATCCACTCGCAAAGGGTAACCCCATTATGCTGCGAATAGGATACGAAAACAAAGATAGAGGGCGATGAACCGCCTTCTTAAAAAAGTATAGGTTGTAATTTTTGGGGAAAATTCCTTTCGGTAACAAGTTCCATAACTTGGAAGTTCTATAGAAACCGTAGACAGAAGTCCTCACTGTTTCAAGCTGGACCGCACAGGAATTTGCTGTCTCCGACTGTCCAGTACGCCTCTTGCCCTTGGGGGGATCAATTCTATTAGTTCCTGAGAGCATCTTTCATGATAGTACTTGTGGAAAAGAGACAAGTCACCAACCATGCGCCTGTGCTCTAGCGTTTCGAGAGAATCGGTCAGACTCTCGTCATCAATTAGGCGAATCGCTCTTCTTTGAATTGAATCCAAGAGAGCTAAAGTGTGCTTTGGGGCTGAACTCCAAACATGAGAACAGTATTGGCTAGTGTTGCCCTAACTTGAGCTTTGTATAGTGTTAATAGCTAATAAGATGTGAAGTACTTTTTAGCTCTAAAAAGAAAGCCTAGCTTCTGAGAGGCGGATTTGGCAATGGCGCTCACATGATCGTTCCAAGAGAAGTTCGTGCTCGCATTCACTCCTAGAATAGATAGATTATACACCATCGGAAGAATCTTACCGTCCATTAGTATGTTTGTTGCATGATCCCTTGATGTGTTCTTAGAGAAAACCGCGGCCTGAGTTTTTGAAGCGTTGAAGTCGACCAAATTGTTCTTACCCCATTCTAGAATAATCTCGAGATTCCGATTAATCCTCTGTATCTGCTGTTCCCTTAGTCGATCTGAAGCAGCGATAGATAATGGTTTGTCGGAGAAAAAAGATGACACAAGGTTACTATCATCTGCGTAGCTGTATATAGGATATGGAAGTTGAAGCTAAGAGATCGTTTATATGTAACAGAAATAGAGTAGGAGACAGAACAGATCCCTGAGGCACCCCTGCCTTAATCGCAAATGTCTCGGATGAGATGCCATCGATGACGACCTGAAGAGATCTGTCAGCGAGAAAATTGGACATCCAATGACAGAGTCCAGGAGGAAGACCATAAGATGTTAATTTGGCGAGGAGAGATCGGTGCCAGACTCTGTCGAAAGCCTTTGAGATATCCAATGCCACAATGCTTTCGATTATTATTAGAAGTGAATATTACCAAAATAATAGTAGCCTAAATGCTAGCCCTAAACACACTCTACATTTTAGTAAAAGTTTCATTAAAATCGACGTAGCAATTTCCGAGGTCAGCCCGGACAAAATATCAGTCGACAGACAGACACTTCTGATTCTAGTACCTGCTGGAATTTTAAGTGGCGCAGCATAATATATCAGCCATAATCATTGTAGATATGCATATTTTGTTCTACGCTATAACCTTAAATGAAACTGTTGGCACAGTAGAGTTCTTAGAAATGAAAGACTGAGTTTTACCGAAATAAAAATAGCCTAAAAGGTACTCCTAAGATTACTCTACATTTTAGTAAAAGCTTCATTAAAATCGATTTAGCAGTTTCCGAGATTAGACCGGACAAAGATCAGTCGACAGACAGATATAGACAGACACATAGACATTACAATTTTATTGATGTAAATATGTAATAACAATGAAACTACATATTAACAAAATAGTTTATTGCAAGGTCAGCTTTTAATGCATGCAGCACACTTCGATTTATTCCTGAAATTATTATTACTTTTATTAATTTTATTTAACATTTCTGCGACCCAGTTTGGAAATAGCTAAATTTTCAATAATGAAAGTTGACGTTATTCTGAAGCATTTTTTGAAATATAACTATGCTACAGAATATTGTCAACCCCCATTACTAAAAATTTAAATATTTCCAAACTGGGTCACAGAAATGTTAAATAAAATTAATAAACCTAATATTTTCAACCAATAAGAGTTTACCATGGAGAATAATTATTATTTACTGTTTTTTTCCGTTAACATTAATTACGAAACTCCTACATTTTTTTCATAATTTAATAATAAAATTAATTAATATTAAAATCTCGAATTTACCTCGAATTTGAATACAAAATTTCGTATAATATTTTCTCAAATCTTTCTTTTCCAAAATGTTGACATTTTTACTAAAATTTCCGGTTCCATTTTTTTTGGCCTAAAATTTTGATCTAAATTCGTAATTTGACTTACTCTTACGATTAACCTCACATTCTATTTCACAATTTTTTATTTTAATTCCTTTTATTTTATTTTTTCAAAATTATGCGTTTATAATTCCAGACTTTTTCTAATTTTCGACTTCGAACTAAAAATTGCACCTTTTTCTAGAGCATGACTTCCTAATTAGGGGAACATGAAATTTTGGTTTTTTGAAAGTTTTTTTTTAAGTTTTTAAATTTTTTGGAAAATTTTAATTTTTTTTTAAGATCTCAATTTTTTTTTAATTTTGAATTTTTGAACGATTTTTTAAAGTTTTCGATATCTTAAAAATATTTTGACTTTTTCAAAATTACGCTTTTTTTGAAATTTTCGAATATTTTTGAATAACCTTTTTTAAAAATTGGGATACGACTTTTTTCAAAATTTCAATTTCTTTTAAAATTTTAATTAAATTTTTTTCAATCTTGGGAATTTTGGAAAATTTTAAATTTTCGAAAATTTCACCTAGTTTGGCTATCGAAACGCGTTAGAGCAATCTTTGTTGTGTTTTTTAATCTTTCTTGATTTCAGGGAACAAGATTTGTATTTCAATTTTTGAAGATAACCAAGGACCAGTCCGTTCTACCAAAATTATGCAATCTTTGTTGTGCTATTTAATCTGTCTTGGTTTCAAGGGAAAAGATTTGTACTTCAATTTTTGAGAGATAACCAAGGACCAGTCCGTTCCACCAAAACTCACCATTTTTGAAATTTTTCACTATTTTTTAATATTACGACTTTTTTTTTAAAACGACTTGGTTCAAACTTTAATTTCTTTTGAAATTTTGATTTTTTAAACGGTTTTTATAAGTATTTAAATTTTTTGGAAAATTTTGATTTTTTAAGATTTCGATTTTTTTAACAATTTCGACCTTTGCACTGCTTTCATTCAAATTTTCGACCTTTTTTGTAAAATGCTAAAAGGCAGCATGAATATATTTTTCATACTACGGCCAGGGGAAGGGGAGGATTACAACGTAAAAAAGCTTGGGAATCCTTGCTCTAGACAGTCCGATTTCGTTTCCGAATTTGATCTCGTCCCAAATTTCTTAACAATCTTCATGCGTTTGGGCCCAAACAGTAATAGTTCTGATGTCTTTCAGGCGAATGAGATATCTGAAGTTAGAAGCAAAAGGGCAGGCGGCTTAAGTCCCCACGGTTCGTCTCTATCCATTGTCAACTCCTTGGACGTGCTCCGCAACCGTCTACTCTTGGAAATCGCCAGAAAGAAGGCCAAAGAGGGCGCCAGCAGAAATCGACAAATTCTTCTAACGTTGGGCAAGCGATCCTTCTACCACAGTAGACCTAGCAGTTTCGACAATAATGTATAAGTTTCAAAATTAAAGCAATTCAGATTTACACCCCACTTTTGAATCTGAGTTACTTTAAATGAATTTGTAATTAGGTTGTTTTCAAACTGGCATATGTAAGCTTTCACTTTTTTATTGAACACTCATTGTATTAGCGTATAAAACTCCTCAACACAAGAAGGGAATCAATAGTTCAAAATCGAAACCCTTGAGGCGAAAGTGTTTAATGCGAGCGTTTTGGATCGATTAGGGTCTCTAATGTATAGCGTCTACCTGATGTTGGAGGGTTAACGCGCGACTTATAAAAGAATCGTAATGGAAAAGGGAAAATTGAAATATATCCCACATATGTCTCTCTTTACATTCGATTTCCGGATATTTTAAACCAACTATTATTGCTTTTGTGGAATAATAATGGGTGTTTGATAAGAATACCTTGTAGCTTTAGCGGCCTAGGCAGTATTATAAAAATGTCCTAAATGTTTTCTCTATTTTGAAATGGGGTTGAAATATATTTCCTCAGTTTCTAATAGAATAGTATGAATGTTTTTTCGTTAATGTAGGATGGTAATTATTGAAACTGTGAATAAGGTAGTTTTATAATTTTTGTGATCTCACAACGACTTGCTAGAATAATATTTTCTGTCCTAATAACCTGTATCATTGTTATTTAAATAGAGTATATGTTGCAATGATATATTTTATAAATTATATATTTAGATATTTTTTCTTTAAGTTAGAAAAATTGTAAGTAAAATATGTACAAAATAAATGATTCCACAATAAATGTACCGCATCATTTCATTATAATTATTTATAAATTCAATAGATTCCTTTCCTTCAATAATATTAACAGCTTCATCCTAAAGAATCGATTTTTCGATTAATCGATCACAGATTGACATCCTAATTCTGGCGGTAACGATTAGCACTTTCTCGGGTCAAGTGAAAATATCATGCAATTTAATTATCATGACTTAAGTACTTAAAGGTAGCTGATGGTTAACCGTTAACAAAATACACGCCTACCTAAATGTGGTAAAATCATTAGGTCCGTGATTGAATGGACTTCAAATTTGAGACAATAAAAAATAACCTATCAAAAACTTTTAATGAATGAATTACCTATTACATATAAGTAGATAAAGGATTCGTAGGAAATAGATTCGTTTTATCTTTAGAGATATCATAAATTCAGTCGTCAAATTCAAATAAATTTTTGATGCCATACTTTTTAAAATTCCTGGCTAACCTGTCAAAATCTCAGCAGGTTGCAACCTGCAAACCGCGCAACATTTAGGGTTGAAGTTGTCAGGGAAGACAGTCACTTCAGGTAGAATTCAATGCGAAAACATTGCACGACACAAGTACTTCAAAAAAACAATCGAAACAGTTTTAACATGTCCTGCAGAAATACGCGGCACGACACTTTTAAATTAATGGCGGAGGATTAACGGGAAAGGTGATCACTTCGACTACCATTCATCGTAAAAATGCCGCACTTCAGAAAAATTTGAAACTAAACTGAAAAACTGGCAAGAATATTCGTTAATTTGTTTAAACGATCAAACAAACCTAAAGCATATTTCACCAACATCTTAAAACAAGCGTCTGGTTTTCGAACCTGAACGCGAACGACAGTATGGCCAACTGATAAAAAATTTACCCTGCACAAACTCCCTAAATATTCCCAAATTTGAATGAAAATCCCTCACCAATCACCATATCAAATTTCTAGAATATAACTTTCTTACAAATTGATGAATATGAAATTATAAGTAAAATTCGAGAAAAAAACAAAAGGTTGTAATTAAAAAGTATCTATCTGCCAAGGAAGTACAGAGAACAGCCTGTGTAGTGGAAATTATTTTTAAATTCCGGGGCTGAAGCGGCTTGGCAACATTGTAAAACATGATATGATTTCGAATCTGAACTTATAATTTTGTAGTGGCAACAACAAAAACTATTAATATTTAGACATGGTCGTATGGCAGCACTGTGGCATTTTTAATGGTGTTTTGTGTACTTAAAATCCCACCTTAAATGTCATTATTCATTAAATATTTTGATTTGTTATCGGTTGATTTAAGAGTGATTTATTTATATTTTATGTCAGTTTCTGTTGAAAATTATTAAATTTTTAATAATAGCAATAAAAAAATATGGAAAACATTTAGTCTGATTATTTTCGCCAAACAACCCCTGAAAGGTAGGCAACACATTAATCATCAAATTTTTTCGCGCGAAACCAGCTTTAGTCCTGGTGACTTTTTTAGTAATTTAACTCATTTAAAATACGATTTAATATTTCACTCTTTGATGTACATTTATTTGAAACAAACTATCCTTCATATTTGTTAATAATCATTACCTATCTTTGCCTTTACGAATTGACTTTTTATTATTCATTAGGGATGAACACGATACGTCCGATGTATCAGAAACATCGATGTTTTCGTTTCAATGTTCGATATTTTTGCATTGATACTTTTGTTTTGATGTACCGAAAGCATATCGATATATTTGTTTTGGATGTGTTGCAATGACAAGTAAGGGGGGTAAAGGTATAATGTTAAAATTTCGTGGTGGCAGCGTTTTTTTTGGTCACAAAATGAAATTTTGCCTTGTGATGTGGAGTAATATTACTGTGGGACATCGTATTCCTATGATACCTCCATACATAAAATATCGAAATATATGTACCCATGTATCGAAACATATCGATACATGTCATTCAATACATCAAATGGACACATTATCGATGTTTCAAAAATTTTGTGCATCCCTATATTTGTGGGTTAAATTTCTCTACTATAACTTTGAAAAATACTGAAATGAAATAAGCTTTTTTAATCTAGTAATTTTCGGTTGGTTTGTTAGGATGATTTTTAATCTTGTGGTTTAATCAGCTTGTTTTTGTGGCAGCGTTACTTATAAGTTGGCAACGCTGAATCGCTTGAATGTATTAAACAAACCCAAATGGCCGGCGGTTTTCCACCATATATGTAATACTTCTATATGGCGTGTTTTGTCCCTTTGTTTGGGTCAAAAAGGCGCGATGGATAACATATGTTTGGTTTTTTCAAGGACAGAATATAAACCAATCCCAAAATTTATTTCAAATATCCCTCTTCTCGTCAGTTGTCATTCATTTATTAGTGTTCCCGCCCATCTTGTCACCTGTTCCCGCTATAAATGAATGAATGCTTGTCCTCGAAAGAGTACGACATATACTTTCATCCCACCTTTTTGATAAAGCCAGGGAGTCCTATAAGAAGGAGATACATCGGTAATGTAATTTGTCAAAGGAAAATGGGACTGATTTCCATCCACCGACATCAGCGGCCTCGGCTGTGTATTACCAGTAAGTATTGTGCGAAAACTGTAAAATGCGAGCTTACATTGTACCTACTGTTGGCAGTGGATGGTAGTAGTCGTAGGTAGAATGTATCCAATCGGTCACATCAATGTCATCTTAATCTTTTCTTGGGTTTTTCCTAGGAAAGCGTGTTTAGAACATCCTATATTTACCTTTTAGTCAGGGAAGAGCGTTCACCGTTAAACTTGAAACAACTTCAATCCATTAAGTGTACCTTTTAATTACTCATTTCGCAATGTTTGACCTACGATAAAAAAGAAGTGTGGTGCATGGTTTGCGGATTAATACATGGCGTTGCGAACAGTGGAAGGTTTTTAATCCCATTTTAAAAGTACGGCGTAACGAAACCTTAACTTCTAGATAGCCATAGACAAAGCATTTTGCAGGGGCAATTATACACAACACGTCATATAGAAGTATTACATATATGTTTTCCACAACGAGTTTGATTTTTGCCCGAAGTGTTCGTGCCCGGACAGTGTTTTCACGAAAAATTCTGAACGAATTGGCTACTTTTCCTGTTATAGTCTATTTTAAATAAATCTGCATCAGATTAGGCACTGAACTTCTGATTTTGTAGTGGCAACAGCACGAACTAGTAATATTTAGATAAGGTCGTGTTGCTACGCTGTGACATTTATTGGTGATTTTCTGTGTTCTTAAAATTTAACCCAAATAAATATTTTGATTTGTTGTCAGTTGTTTTAAGAGTGTTAATTTCATATTTTAGTTTCGTAAAAGTGTTTCTTTCATATTTTCTGTCAGTTTCTGCTGAAAATGATTAAATTATTAATAATGCTAATAAAAGCAATATGGAAAACAGTTTGATTATTTCTGCCAAACAACCCCTGAAACGTAGGCGGCACATTAATCATCAAAATATTTTACGCGTGAAGGCAGCTTTAGTTGCAGTGATTTTTAGTAGCTTATCTAAAGGTTGCTTTAATACTTTACAGTCTACGCTTATACATATTTATCTAAAATTCAGAAGTCAGAACTATCCTCTATGGCGTTAATAAGTGTACGCGGCATATTGGGATTTTGACGTTACAGAGAAAATGATTCCTTTAACAAAATTTTATTATAAAAATTAAAAAAAAACATAATAACGAAAATACAAAATATAGTCTAAGAAATTTAGTTAAAACGTAAAATTAATTCTCATATTCGGAAGACTGAGTTTTCCACGACAAATACGTGTTCCATGTCAAGGCCACAATCTGCACCACAAGAACTTGATATTGCAACGGCGTAAAATAAAAATTCCCTATCTGCACCAACGGCCACAGCTTATAATTAGATATGACGATATCCAAGTAATTCGCTCTAAAATCGCTTTCTATTTGGGCCCATCTATGGCCCTGCACTAGACCTAAAACCGGGAGGAACACAGCCAAAAAAGTAGGTGCGAAAACGAGTTGATCTAATGCGACTTTCTTGAGCGCCACCTTTGTGCTGCCGCTATTACCAACACGTGCCGATAGAATTCTGTACCATGTAGTCAGAGTGGGCCCCTTGACAACAAATAGATTTAATCAGCTTCGTATATCGAATTTTAACATTTACTTACCACGAAGCATGTCCCGACACCGATAAATTGAGCTGTTCTTAGGTAATTGAGGTCTTTTAGCGGCTTCTTTTCGATGAGTGTTTGGGCGATAAAATCGCCTGAACCCATAAGTACACCAGTTTGTATTGACTGGCTTACAAGGGGATATTTCTTTAAAAGACCTTGATATAATTTTAAAATTGTGCCCATCGCCGTTTTTATTTAAATAAATCGAAACTGAATACATTACTTTAATAGGTTAATTGTTAAATGGAGCGCGATCCGCGCATGTTTCTATGTTCTTGCCGTTGTTGCCAGATCGTCTTAAATAATTTCTTTAATCATGTCTGGAAAATCTTTGAATACAGTATTGTATTCAATCAACGACAAAATTCATGATTTTGCAGAGAGAGAAAGAAATATAATTCTAGGTAGATTTTTAAAATTTTGTGACTTAAAACGCGGGAATTAATTTAAAAAACCATAACTGTTTCGCCTTTGGGTCTTCTACCGAAATTCTCCTTCCCTAAGAAGCTAGAAATTTTGAGCTGGTAGAGTTTAAGTGGTACTGTCGATTTTAGAATTACCGTTCAGAATTTAATGAAATTAAGCGTATTGGTAGATTACAGACAAATAATGATCCAATTAAAATTTTGAAGAGCTACAGAAAGCTAGTTAAAAACTATTGACATTTTAAATTTTACACATAGAGCCTTATGAGAAATCACAGTTGTTACCATATTTTACAAAAGGTACTGTTCAGATTTTAGTAAAAAACGAGAAAACGATAGAACATAACATGTAAAACATTTCAGACACTTGGCAGTACAACTTCATAGCGTGTGGTAGAAATAATTAGCGAATAAATATCAAAAATTCATTTTTATCGTACTGTTCCTGTAGTTTATTAAACGTGTCGGCGTCGTTGTTATACCAACAATCCCGTGACCAACCATCGAATGAATCACCATTGTTTATTTCCGTTTACAGGTTATGTGTCAAACTTTGCAGAACTTCCCGTTAATTAAAACTACTGGAACCTGTTCTCGAACGTTTTTTTATAAATCTCTTACTTTTCATAGAAATTTCTCTGTCTCTTATTTCATTGCGACGTTGCCTAATCTAAATACTACGTTAATCAAATGAGACATTGTCTACTTTTGATGGGCTTAAGACTATAGTAGCATCTACAGTACTACCGTTTAAAGTCAAAATGGTAGTTTCAAAAAATTTGAAGTTTTGAACCAATTTGGTAAAAAAAAAATAAATAGGAATCAAAATTTCCATAAAAAATCCGCATTTATAGAAAAATGTTGACAAATTAATCTCAAAAAATCGAAGTAATTTAATAAAAGGAAAACTAGAAAGCTAACATTGATAATTTTGCAAAGAAAATCGAAAATTTGCAAGATTTCGAAAATAAAGTGAGACTCTCTCAAAAGAGGCAACATTTCGGGTACATTGTCGAAATTTTTGGGGGAAACTGTAAAATGGCGAATATAATTCAGTGATTTAAAAAAGTTGGGAAAATGGAGTTTGTACAAATTTTTTTGCTTAAACTTGAAATCGTGAGAAAAAAATGAAAACGTTTCAAGTGAAATCAAATCTTATAATTTTGAATATGTCAGAAATTGAATAAAAAAAGGTAAAAATCGAAAGCATTTTAGAATTTCTAGAAAAAATTCAAAATTCTGAGATCTAGCTTAGCATTTCGAAAAAATGTGAACATTTCTAAAAATAATCAGTTTTATGACAACGAAGGCTTCCACGGCCAGAGTCAGTACAGGATATACTTCTTTCGGGATTGGACCGTGTCAAAGAACTACTAAAAGTGTTCGACGTTTCGCCCACCATCGTAGGGGACTTCTTCAGGAACAAAGAAAAGAAAAACAAATAAAAAAGGAATATGCAAAAATGAAAGAAATGGAAAGGCCAATTCATTTTTGCATATTTACTCATATTCCTCTTTTCATTTATTTTTCTTTTCTGTGTTCCTGAAGAAGCCCCCTACGATAGTAGGCGAAACGTCGAACACTTTTAGTAGTTCTTTGACACGGTCCAATCCCGGAAGAAGTATATCCTGTAATAATCAGTTTTAATTGTTTATTAACTATTAATCAATAATTTGTGGTTAAATAATATTTCAAAACAACACATTGCATTGTACAAAGGGTTTTAAGAAGATAACTTTTTCATATTTGGATCATTTACTTTTAAAAAATCCCCTTTTCCTCATTAGTTCTTATTGCTAGGGCAAAACTCTGCATATTAAAGACAATGCCGTAAGTCTGGCAACATTATTATACGTTTTGATATTTGTACGCAAGACCAACATTTAATTGATTGAATAGCAGGGACTTTCAAACAGTTTAAATATTCTGATTTAATATTGAACACTGCAGCACGATATTTTATGCATCTATTTGTATCGTCGCTATATTAAAAAATATTAGAATTTAATAGACAAGCATAATCAAACATATTAAGCATTAATAAAGCCTTCAAAGAATTTACAACTTTTGGCTTTTGAGGACTGCTGACTTGGTTGTTAAAAATGAGTTGATACTTTTCAATAAGTTCTGTGTTCTGTGCCGGATAGTTTTGACTTTTGAAGTGGTTTGGACTCTTGTCTGTGGTTTTAACATTATAAAAATTAAAAACGTAAATTATGATTTGTTGTATAAATTGGTAGTAAAACCAATCTAAATGTGTTAAATTTACCCAGACGCAATAAGCAAAATACTTTTAAGGTAGGTTGCACCTCACAATTTTACAATATTAGGGATATTATTCACATGTTGACACCTTAACCTAAAAACACAACTCTTCAATTCAACGTAAATCAAAGCGTTGTGATCTTCAAATACTCCAAATTTATTAGTAAAAAAGGTAAAGCAATCTTCTTTAAGAACGTTAAATATTGTAATAAGTAGTAAGTTTTGTTTTAAATGCGTAATACACCCGAGTTTTGTAAACTCTCAGTCTGTAGTTCATTCATTTGGTAGTTCATTGTATCAACATTGCCTATAAGTCAGGGGTGGACTTGGGGATGTGCAAGGGCACAGGGGCTTCCACCACCTAGGTGATAAGAACGGGCGCGAAGGATTTTTTTTGAGTTTATTCTTCCAATTACGCTTTCTTTTTAGTTTTTTTAGAACTCATAAACTACATTTAACAAGAAATATAACAAATAAATATTTGTTACTTGCGGATCTTCGACTCCGACAGAGATCCTTGTAAATCATCTTGATGTTGACATATTTTTGTTTTTTATGTTTGTTTTATCGTACAAATATATACATAATTTTAAGTTTCACCGGTGTCAAAGCGACAAATAGAAACGAAACACTGAAATTCGATGGAATGCTGACAGTTTATATTTCATTTAATGTTTCTTGCTCAAGATTTACTATCTCTAGATCCAGCGGTTTTGAAGGCCAAGTATGTGTTCCAAAAAATACCTATTATTTGAGCCAAGAGCACCTGATAATTCAAAGGGATTACGTAGAAATTAAATAGTTGTACAAAGGGCCAAATTCTGTAATTCATGATTAAAATATCCAAGTAGTTCGCTTTTAGGTCACCTTTGACCTCTTCTACGCTGCGTCCTGCCACTAGTCCTACCACACAACAGAAAGCAAATAAGACTGTAGGGGCAAAAACTAATTGATCTAAAAGCGTTTTTTTCAAAGCCACTGTTCTCCCTTCGGAACCGACAAGGTTATTCATAATTCGATACCATTTCGTACAAGCGGGTCCCTTAAATAAAAAAAAGTATCAGTAATTTCGCCAACTTTAATATTACATGTTTCGTTCGTAAGGAGGAAATGCAGAGGTGGTCTATAAATTGAAACAAAGTTACTTGGTTTCTATTATTTTATTCTATCGTCCTTGGATCCAATTGTTTTCCAGGCCAGATAAGTATTCCAAAATAAACCAACTACTTGGGCCAAAAGTACTTGATAATTCAATGGCATGAGGTAAAAGTTGAACAGTTGCACAAACGGCCATATTTTGTAATTCATCTTCATAATATCTATGTAATTCTCTTGCAAATCTTTCTTCACCCCTTCAATACCGTGACCGCTTATTAGTCCGATGAGGGAACAATAGGAGAATAGTATAAATGGGGCGAAAATCGCTTGATCCATGGCCGCTTTCTTCAGGGCTACTGTCCTCCCTTTGGATCCGACTAAGTTGTCCATGATTCGGTACCATTTTGTGCATGCTGGGCCCTGAAATAAACAAAGTTAAGCAACTATTATCAGCACGAATTGATAACCTACCTAGCGGGTATTTCAGAAGATAAATGCACCAATTAAATGGCTAATTAATCCTGTTGTGTACGTTTTTTTAAAGCGAATATGTCGCTTCCAACAGCTTAATGGTCATAATATGACATTCTAGTGACGTCATTCTTATACCTCGTATCTTTTGGCAAAAATGGGGTTTTTGCCTAATCACATCACTAATTTTAATGAAACATCAATAAACTTTAAGGCAGATAATTCCAAAAAAAAACCTGTTAGGTGTTTTATTACCATCACGGATTTGAAACAACACATCAATTAGAAAAATACCTAAATTAGAGTTAGCTAATTTCTAAGGTATAAGAATGCTTAGCATTATTTTATTAAGCCGTGCGTTATTTTTGCTGAGTATGGAGTTTAATTTCTTTGTAAATAATTTTTATTTTTTAGGCACGAAGGAGTAGGTCTAAAGGCCTAAAACGGAGCCTTTTGGAAACAATTAAACTAGTCGATTTTCAAAGCAAAACTGGCTTGGATTTATTGTAGACTAATTTTAACAGTTCAATTATTGGTGTATTAATTGCGGGTTTTAAAGGAAACGTAGGCGTTCCACAATAGAGAAACACATTGGACCAGTAAGACTTGATAATTCAACGGGATCAGATAAAAATTGAACATTTGTATGGCCGGCCAAACCATGTAATTCGCTTTAAGCATGTCAAAGTAGTTCTTCCTCAATTCTTCTTTCATGTCCTCGATACCGTAACCTTGTACCGCCTTCAGGACGCAAAGGCAGACTGCTAACAATATCGGACAGGCGCAAAATTGATCCAAGATAACCTTTTTTATGGCCACCGTTCCTCCACCACTTCCAACGTACTTTGCTAGTATTCTATACCAAAATATGGAAACTGGCGCCTAAAATGGAAAAATTGAAATGAGTTGGTCACGTTTACGTCATAAAGTGGGTCAAAAATTTAGCTTTTCATCGACTTTGGATTCAGGTTGCGCAACATTGAATCAAGTTTGAAGGTGCTTGTAGATTTAAAATTGTATGGATACAAATTACGAAAAATTTTAGCATAGTTGTGAGGTGGAGGAAAGATGTTGACCTAAGTTCCATTGTTACATTAGTTTGCTTTAAATGGATACATCCACAGGTCAAACCCTAACTGTTAAAAAGCCTAACTGCCATCTGGAGATATCTTGAAACCGTTTAATTTATCAGTAATATGGCAAAAACATGGTTACTATATGGTGAGGTCAGTGATTAAAATGTGACAAAAACTGTTTCCATCAACTAATGAAAGTTTCACCAGCTGAACACTTACCACAAATCCTATGCCAACAACAAAGAATTGAAAGGTTCTCACTGGGTCCCAAGGTCTGTTCTTTTTCCGTTCCACTATACGCTGGGATAAAATATCCCCACTGGCCATAAGAAGTCCAGTTTGCAATATTTGAACTTTGTACGGGTGCGCGTAGAGAATTCTTTGATAAGCCTTGAGCAAACCTGCCATGTTTTACTGTGGATTTTGTGGAATTTTTTTGGGTTTTTAACTTTTTTGTAATTGCATTGTAATGGATGTCAACGTGACAATCTGATGAAAAGTTGTCACTGCCTGCTTGATATTTCTATTGGGGTTTCTATAGAAATAGATTTGGACAAAAACGTTATCTGCAACAACTCCATATAAAGTAAACTCGAGGGAAAATTTTGATTTGAAATCATAAAAACTACCCAGTCTCTACTCCGATCTTTAGATCAGTTAGAAGCAGGGCTTCGAACCGTTATTATTTTCGTTCCGGTTTTCGGTTTTCGTTCCGGAAAAAAAATTATATAAGTTCAGTTTCGGTTTTCGCTCCGACAAAAATAACGGTTTTTTCCGGTTTTCAGTTTCTGGTTCAGCTCCGGGTGACTCATTTTTAATTTTTTATTTAAAAGAAAGAACATATTTCGGGTAATCTCGAAACAAAAGTCCAAATTTCAAAAAAGGATATGAAATTTAGAAAAAATTCAAATTAAAGTTTCGATTTAGGTTGAAATTTCGAGCACGAAGTCAATTTTTTTTAGAAAATGTAGGCACTGTAAACTTGTACTCTAACTTTTAGAATAAATAGAATTTAAAATTAAAAATTTTAGAATTCAAAATTTTTAGTTGAACTATTTAGAAATAATGTTAACACTTTTTAAGTTTAAACATAAAATGTTTATAAAAGTTATATACAGGGTGTTTTATAATTGCATGCTGAACCGGCAGGGGGATATTCCTTGGGCAATTTTAAGACAAAATTTTCATATTAACATAGGTCCGGAAACGCTTCATTTTCGATATACAGGGCGGTAAAAATTAAAGAAAAAATCGGTTTTTCTTCAATATTTCTTAGACTGGTTTAGATATTTTTTTGATATTCAGTACACGATATCTGGGTATAAAAGCAAGTATTTTGACAAAAAAACATTTGTTCTGATTCCACCAGTGGCGTTCCCACAAACAGGTCGATACACATTTTTGAAAAAAAAAAGTGACGCCAATGCTATTTTTCAAAATAAGAATTATTTTCCTAATATTTGTTGTGTTTCTATCAAAAATGAGCTCTTCACTTTTTGTCCTACGACGGCCGGTTTCCGAATTAAAAAATAAAAATCATTTACTTGCTATGCCGCTATGGTAGATTAATTTATTAATGAAATCTTAGCAATGAAATTAATTAAATCATATCAGGTGTTGAAAATGTCCACCACCTGCAAGTATGCACGCCTCAACTCTTCTTCTCATAGATTCGCGTACTCGTTGAAAAATTCCTGGCGTATTTCTTATAGTGTTGCAGGAATCTGTTATGCGATTTCTCGGTTCTTCTTCAGTTTGGATTGGGGTGCTATAAACTAAGGTTTTAAGATAGCCCCATAAAAAATAATCTAGACTGTTCAGGTCAGGGGATCTAGGCGGCCATAATTCTGTTCCTGCTCTGCCTATCCAGCGATTATTGTAATTTTGGTCCAAATATGCACGTGCCAAAACACTAAAATGCGCAGGGGCACCATCGTGCATAAACCACATTCGATTTCGGATTAAAACGGGGACATCTTCTAACAGCACTGGTAAATCATTTTCAAGAAAGTGACGATAATTTTCTCCATTTAATCTTCTTGGCAGAAAAAAGGGTCCCATTAAATAGTCGTCAACAATTCCTGCCCACACATTTACCGAGAATTGTTCTTGGCGATTGACTTCGACCATGGCATGCGGGTTCTCTTCAGCCCAAAAGTGATTGTTGTGGAAGTTTCTAATTGCATTTCGAGAAAAACTGGCTTCATTAGTAAATAATACTTCTCTGTCAAATAGTGGATTTTCAACAATTTTTTGAATAAACCATTGGCAGAAATTTATACGAAATGGTAAATCCCGAGGCAGTAAGGCCTGAACCCGTTGAATATGGTAAGGGTATAATAAAAAATCGTGAAGTATCCTCCAGACTAAAATATGGGAGATATTTAAATTACTAGCAATTTTCCTTGTGCTTATTTCGGGATTTTGCTCAACTGAATTAAGAACAGCTATTTCAGTTTCTTCTGTTCTTGCGGTTCTTTGTGCCCCTTTTAAGTGATGATCGGGTTTAAAACATCCCTTCTCGCGTAGTCTTCTATGAACGCTTGAAAAAGTTCTTGCATCTGGCACAATTCTTTGCGGAAAACGCTCTGCATACAGTCGCCTGGCTTCAAATGCATTTCCATCCGCAAGACCGTACATGTAATGAATATCGGCAAACTCAGCATTCTCAAACATATTTTCTTACACTTATCAATCACTCACATTCAGATAAACTATTGAAGTGAAAAATTTGACACTTGGTTGTAAACACAAAACTAAATCTCAGTGGCCTACTAGATTTTCATTAATAAATTAATCTACCACAGCGGCATCGCAAGTAAATGATTTTTATTTTTTAATTCGAAAACCGTCCGTCATAGGACAAAAAGTCAAGAGCTCATTTTTGATAGAAACACAACAAAGACTAGGAAAATAATTCTTATTTTGAAAAATAGCATTGGCGTCACATTTTTTTTTTTTTAATGTGTATCGACCTGTTTGTGGGAACGCCACTGGTGGAATCAGAACAAATGTTTTTTTGTCAAAATACTTGCTTTTATACCCAGATATCGTGTACTGAATATCAAAAAAATATCTAAACCAGTCTCAGAAATATTGAAGAAAAACCGATTTTTTCTTTAATTTTTACCGCCCTGTATATCGAAAATGAAGCGTTTCCGGACCTATGTTAATATGAAAATTTTGTCTTAAAATTGCCCACGCAATATCCCCCTGCCGGTTCAGCATGCAATTATGAAACACCCTGTATAAAGCGGAGTTAATATTTCTACAAGAAAACGTCTACATCCGAATGTGAAGTAAAATTTTCAGGAAAATAACAATTTTAAAATTTTGCAAAGAATTTAAAATTAAAAAAAAAAGTATTAAGCTGCAAAATTCTGACTTATACTAAGTATTTTAAGTTTCTAGAAGATACTCGATGGAGTTGAAAGTCAAACTGCTATAATTAAAATGAAACCTTTAGATTTTTTTACATAAATTTAGTTATTTATTAAATTTTGACTACTTTCTTAAAAGTGTGGGTAAAACTTGCCAATTTTTTTAATGTCGTGTTTCAATTCAATATTTTTAGGAAATCATTCATATTTAGGGGAAACAATTGCACCGTTCTAATAAAAAAATTTTGATTCAATCAATGATTAAAGTTCGAAAAAAACAATTCTTTAATAAATAAAAATTTCTCAAGGTTTCAACTATTTCTGGTAATTATCAGTCTTTTAAACATTTGAATTTAGATATTACTGCGTAAATATCAAAAAAGTCATAATTTAAAAAAAAATACTACATTTCATGTTTAAGTCGAAATTTTAGAAGAAAAAATCAGTTGAAATATAACATTTCTAAAAAAATGTAAAAACTTCGAAAAAAAAGTTAAATCTGTCTACAATCCTTTATCAAAATTTCAAATTCTTTTTAGACATTTTCAAGTTTTCAGGAAATTTTTAGCAAACATTTCGAAGTTATTTTCGAAATTTTATTATGTTCTGAAGAATGCAAGTTCAAATTTGAAATTTTAATTTTTTTAAGATAAAATAGCCTTTTAAAGAGAAAACTATCATCGTTCTTTGAAATGGACAAATTTTGATTAAAAGTGAAAGTCAAAGATTAAAATTTAATCACTAACGAGATTTTCATTTTTCTAGAAACTTTGATTTTTTAAACAAATGTTGATTCGAAATTTTATCACTTTACTGATATATGATACTGTGTAGCTCGATTCATTTGGATACCTTAAGGAAGTGTGCATGTTGCTGATAGCACTTGGTTTAGTATTCATATTTGTTTGTAAATTTGCAACTGGAGATTTTGACCTGTTTCTTAAATTAGTATTTTTTTGTCGCGCTTTGATAAACAATTAAAACAGAATTGACAAATATTTTTTGAAAATTTCAACTTTTTTTTTGATATTTGGATTGTTGAAATTTTAACAAAAAAAAACGAATGTTTTTATTTATTTATCGAAATTTGACTTTTTTCCAATTCGACTTTAGGGCCGTGCGGCAGATTTTCTTAGTAGGATGTAACTCATAATTATCGATTTTATCTCAAAATTTCGTTTTTTTTTTAATTTTGTATTTAGGCATTTAACTTTTATTTTTGTTTTCTTAATTTTCCTGAAAGGGTCTTTTTTTCTTCTATTTGTGAAATTAAGTCTTAATTGCCCAATTTTTTTTCTATATCGACCCTTTTTTTAAATTCCGAAAAGATTTTTTGAACATTCTTGACTTTGTATCTACTAATTTCCATTTTATACAAATTTTGACTTATTTTAATAAAATCGAAAGTTTAAATTCGAAATTTTGTCCTTAAAGAGTTGTAGACTTTTTTCAGAACTCATAATTTTAATTTTGTTATTCCAGAGTTACAAAAAAGTATTTTTTTTTAAATTAAATACGGATTGATGGAACGGACTGGTCCTTGGTTATCTTCAAAAATAGAAATACAGAACTTGTCCCCTGAAACCAAGAAAGATTAAAAAACACAACAAAGGTTCCTCTAACGCGTTTCGACAGCCAAGCTGTCATCTGCAGAGAGAAACTGTGTGAGATGACAGCTTGGCTGTCGAAACGCGTTAGAGCAGCCTTTGTTATGTTTTTTAATCTTTCTTGGTTTCAGGGGACAAGTTCTGTATTTCTATTTTTTTATTAAATACGGAATTTAAGAATAAGGTGAAAGCTTAAGATTTAATTTTGGGGATTAAACTTAAAAATTGGAAAAAGATGAAATATCAAGATTTATAAAATAATTTAAAAACTATCATTTGCATATTTTTTATAATTGGAAACTTTTTTGAAATCTACAGAGTTTCAAGTTTTCACTTGTAATTACTATTTTTTTTTTAATTTTAGGCATTACAATTGAAATTTCGTTATTTAAGACGAAATTTCAGTAAAGAACTTTAATATTTTAAGACCTATTCGACTATTCAATTTAAAGACCAAAATTTTGAGAAAGAAGTGAAAATTTCGAGTTTAAAATAGAAATTCCAAGAAACAAGTTCAAAATGTTGAGATTATGAAGTCGAGAGTTTGAGAAAAATTGAAATACAAAAATTGTCCCCTGAAACCAAGAAAGATTAAAAAACACAACAAAGGTTGCTCTAACGCGTTTCAACAGCCAAGCTTTTATTTTCAGTATCTCTCTGAAAATGATAGCTTGGCTGTCGAAACGCGTCAGAGCAACCGTTGTTGTGTTTTTTTAATCCTTCTATCGAATTATTCGAAAATTTTGGCTTTTTTCAAAATTTCGATAGTTTTTTGAAAATCTACTTTTTTTTTGAAAATCTCAACTGTTTTTCACAATTTCGACATCTTGAAACTTTGGTCTGTTTTTGAAAATTATGAATTTTTTTGAGGAATATGATTTTTATGATAATTTCGATTTTTCCTTATTTAGTTTTGAAAATTTCGACCACTCACTAAATATTTCGACTTTTCTTGAGAATTCCTATTTTTTGATACATATTTTCAACTTTTTTCAAAATCTCTAGTTTTTATTGAAGAATTTGACATTTTTCTACTTTTTTAATGATCTCGACTTGGACATTTTAAAATTTCCACTCATTTCAAATTCTCATTAAAAAAAAAACAAAATTTTGACTTAATTAGAAAATTGTAACCATTTCAAAATCTTCCCTTTTTCTAAAATCTTTCTGGAATTTCCTAATTTTTCAAAATTTCAACTTTTTCAGGAAATTTTTATTTTGTTGTAGATCTCGACTTTCTTTAAAAAATTCTGCTTTTTTTGACAATTTCGACATTTTAAAAAGGTGAACAAACGGATAATTCCGACCAGGTCAACATTTTCGAAAATTCGAATTGTTAGAAAAAAAGTCGAAGTTATTAGAAAACCGAAGTTAAAAAAAAATGGCAACATTCCAAAAGGCACAAATTAAAAGAAAAAAGGTAAAAATTTTGTGGAAATTTAGAAAAAAGTTGTCTCAAAGTCGAATTTTTCCAAAAAAAAGTTGAATTTTGGGAGTAAAACCGAAGTGCCAACAAAGAAGCATTTTCAGAAAAAATTCATAATTTCGAAAAAAGATTGTGCTTCCATATCTTTGTAGAAAAAGTATATGTTCATTTGAAAGGAATTAACAGGAAACAAAAATGGTAAAAGGAAGCATTTTTAAGTCACCTATTTCTAACTATGTACTTGACCTGCTTAGAGAACTGAAAGAAGGAATACGTGTGAAAGGATTTTTTTATAAGTTTGCAATTCGTTAGCCCAATTTCAAGTTGTTCTCTCGAAATTTTGAATTTAAAGTTTAAAACTATTCGAATTTTCCTAGAGATTTTGAAATTTCATGGAAAACGTCGGCAATAATATCGAATATTTCAATTTAAAATCAAAGTTCCTTGCATAATTCTAATTTTTTTTAATCTGTTGCTATTATTCAAAAATTTCAGTTCAAATATAAAATTTTTTTTTTTTTCATAATTCAAAGTGCAATTCTAAAGAAAACAGTTAGAATTTTAAAAAAATGTTGGCTATTTTTTCAAAATTTCTAATTTAAATCTGAAATTGTTTTTTTTAATTTGGAATTGCAAGTCTAGAAAGAAAAATGAAATTTTCAGCCTTTACTTTCCAGTCAAAATGAAAATAGCAAAAGAAAAACTTATTTTTTAAATTTTAAAGTAAACTAACACTTCAGGTAAAAAAGTGGAAAAAAATTATTTGGAAAAAATTCAAGCAACGTCTTTTTTAATTTCAAAATTTCATAATTTTGTTCAAAGTTTTTTCCAGAATTTTGAGTTAAATCTCAAACTCCGGATCCTAAATTCGAGTTTAAAAAAATATGGATTCTAAATTCGAGCTTAAGAAAATAATTAAATAAAAATGAATAAAAATTGACATTTGTAAAATGGAAATTTTAGAAATCTTCTAATTTCGACTTTTTTTCTAGAAATTCTATTTCAAAGTCTAAGTTTTAAGAAAATAATTTGATATTTCCAATTTAAACTTTTTGACTTTTTTTCAGAATTTACTTAAATATATCCTTTTTTAAGTTTAAGATTTTCACTCGTTTCTCGAAATTTTGTTTTTAAAAGTCTAAATTTTAACAAACTCTTTAAATAACATAAAATTTTGACATTTTAGTCGAAGTTTACAATTTTTCTCAATTTTGGTGGAACAAACTGGTCCTTGGTTATCTTCAAAAATTCTAATACAAAAATTGTTCCCTAGTTCCCTAATTCTCGAGCTGAAATTTTTATTTTTCCACGCATTTTCTCCTATCATCAAAGTAAGAACTAAATATCTGCATCTAAATATACCTAATGCACCTAAATGTACCTGTTAATTAATTATGTGAAAAACAATTTCGTTTTTTGCAAATAGAATTGGTCGATTTTCGACTACAAGTGATGCTAGTAGAATATAACATTTCCAATTTAAATGATATAAAATCAATTTTTCTTTTTTTTTGTTTAAATCTGTCATAGCATTTATTTACCTAAATAATTTATATTTTCCCAAAGAGTAAAATAAAAATGTTAATTAGGAGAGAAAAAAATTCTTCTAAATATATTAAAACAAAAACCACTAAATATTCAGTAAATGATTGTAAGCTACAAATACTAAACAATTCATTTTACTCTCAAACTCTGCTAGAACAAATGTTTTAATATTGTTTATTATTATGATACATCTGCCGTGCTTAGATAAAGAAATATGATATGTGGAAGTCGAAGATACTTCGTTCGTTGACGTATTGGGGAAGGGACAAAAATTTTTCTGCTCCGCATCACGTCCGTCTCCGTACCCTGCCTCATCTGAGTGAGGGTAACCGAAATCTAAGCGCAATTTTTATGCCAAACACCGCTCTCCCATTTTACAAATGGTGCCATTATTTTTCAACATTTTGTTTTCAAATTTGGAGAACTTATGAAATAAGGATGTCGAATTCGCGCTTTGGAAGTACTTTTTTCAAATTCCGTTTAGTTTCCGAGATATTCGCTTCTGAAAACAGGCAAAACAGAGACAAATTGAACGCCCATTTGTGGGAATACTAAGATAAAAATCAAAAATCTGCTTCCAAAGCCCGAATTCCCCAACATTTCTAAACATTATTACCAAATTTCATTAAACTCTAAGCGATAGTATTGACGTAGTTTGTAAAATGGCAAGCGAAGAATTTCGACGTTTTAAGGGTACCAGACCGCGGCCTTAACGTTAGTTAATTCGAAAATTGATAAAAATATTTCATAAACTTTTAAGTTTCTTTTTACCAAAAGTTTTAAAGTCAAATCTCGTAAGTAATGAAGGTAGACATTTACCGATTAAAATTATAATTTTCTTATTAAGGTGAAACTTTGTTTTCTTTCTTTTTTTTTCGAAGTTTTAATCTTAGAACACACAATTTCGAGAAAACTCGACAGTTTGCAATTAAAGTCTAAATAAAGTCGATACTTTGATTCTAAAGTTGGAATTTTAGGAAAAAAGTATAAATTAAAATGTCAAACTAATCATTTTGACAGAGAACTCGAAGTTTGAACAAAAACCAAAGATTTAAACAAATTCTAGTATTTTCGATTTAAAAAATTTGAAGCTACTAATAACGTCGGTAAGCTTCCAAATTACCATAGAAAAAAATCAGTTTTAACCTAAAACTTTGAAAAAATTCAGGTTTTTTAGAACGTTTCTAACAAAATAAAAACATTATTTATTAAAAAATTCAAAATTTTGATTTTAACTCGAAATTTTCGAAAACTTATCGAAATTTCATGTTTAAACTTGACATTTACAAACTTGAAGGTTTATAATAAAACTAAATAATAAATTTCTAGTTTCTTTTAAAATGTTCGATTTTTTCTCATAATTTCTCGTTAACTTCAAATTTGTTTTTATTAATTTTAAGTTTCTCTGGACATTTAAACTTTTTTCTCAAAATGTAGTGGTTGGGTTTGACATTTTAAGGTTAAAGTCGAAATTTCGAGAAAACAAGTCAACATTTCCAAAAGAGTGGGATTTATTAAAGAAAACCCTGTCACAAAAATTTTAATTTGACATTTTAGCCATTTCATCGAATTTTTTACTTTATTCTCAAAATTCGAGAATAAGGCAGAAATTTTAAGATTTTCTTAGGAGAGTTTCTTCTGAAAATTCTGAGTTCAAACTGGAACCTTAATATTTATCTCTAAAATTTTGTGTCAAAACTCGAATTCTAGACTTTCTTTTGGAAATTTTGTCTTTTGATCTCAAAATGTTGACCTTCATCTCAAGGTTTGAACTTTTTTCTCGAAATTTCGAATTTAAACTTAAAATTTGGAACTTTTTCTCTAAATTTCGTGTTAGAACGTGTTAGAATGACTTTTAGTTTTTGTTCAAAATTTGGATATTTTCTCAAAATCCTGTATTTAAATTGTATAATTAAAAATTCGAGAATATTTTTGTTTTAAGGGTTTTTTATCTTTTCAAAGTTTTGCACAACATTTTTCATTTAAAGTTGAAAATTATACTTTTTAAAATTCCACTTATACATTTCCAGTTTTTCTGTTTGAACTTTTTTTTCAAAATTTCGTATTTAATTTAAACTCTGACAATTGGATTCGTTAAAATAAATTTATTTCGAATAATTTTTAAAATTTTTTAACATTTGTCTTAAAATTTCACGTTAAAGATAATTTTTTTTATTTTTTCCGATTTTAAAATTGAAGTTTTGATTTTTTTTTAGAAATTTCGATTTTAGTCTGAAAACATGAATTTGCTAAATAAAATAGGCTGCCTCTTTTCTCCATAGGCACCTAAGATCACATCAAAAATTAGTGCAAGCTGCGAGCTTGCTTGAAATTTTTTCTTCTCTTTTTTTTTGCTTCTTTCTTTTCTTCTTCACTTTCTCCTTGTTGTTCTTCTTCTTCTCCTCCTCCTCTTTCCTTTTCTTCTCTTCTTCATTTCCTTCTTTTTTACTCTACTTTGTGGTTTCCTTCTTCCTTTTCTTCTCTTTCTTCTTCTTTTTCTTATCCTTCTTCCTCATTTTCCTTCTTTTTCATCTTCCCCTTTTAATCCTTCTTCTTTTATTCCTTTTTTTCTCCTTCGTATTCTTCTTCTCTTTTTTCTTTTGCTTCTTCCTTTTCTTCTTCACTTTCTCCTTCTTCTTTTCCTCCTCCTCCTCCTCCTTCCTTTTCTTCTCTTTCTCATTTTCCTTCTTTTTATCTTCTCCTTTTAATCCTTCTTCTTTTTATCCTTCTTCTTTTTCTTCTTCTTGTTCTTCTTTTTCCCCTTTTTCTTCTCCTTCGTATTCTTTTTTTTGCTTCTTTTGCTTGTTCCTTTTCTTCTTTACTTTCTCCTTCTTCTTCTACTTTTTTATTCTCTTTGTTGTTGCCCTTCTTTTTTTTTTCCTTCCTCTTCTTCTCCTTTTTCTTCTTTTCTTTCTTTCTTTCCTTCTTCTCTTTCTCCTTCTTTATTTTTTTCTTTTTTACTCTTCTTTGTGGTTTTTTCCTCTTTTCCTCCTCCTTCCTTTTCTTCTCTTTCTTCTTCTTTTTCTTATCCTTCTTTTTCTTCTTCTCTTCCTCATTTTCCTTCTTCTTTATCTTCTTTTAATCCATCTTCTTCTAATCCTTTTTTTTTCTCCTTCGTATTTTTCTTCTCTCTTTCTTCTTTTGCTTCTTTCTTTTGTTCTTCACTTTCTCCTTCTTCTTCTACTTTTTTACTCTCCTTGTTGTCGCTCTTCTTTTTTTTTCCTTCATCGTCTTCTTTTTCTTCTTCTTTCTTTCTTTTCTTCTTCTTTTACTCCTTCTCCTCCTTCTTTATTTCTCTATTTTGTGGTTTTTCTTCTTCCCTTCTTCCTCCTTCCTTTTCTTGTCTCTCTTCTTGTTTTTCTTCTCTTCCTCATTTTCCTTCTTTTCTAGCTTCTCCTTTTAATTCTTCTTTTTCTTTTCCTTCTTTTCTATCTTCTCCTTCGTATTCTTCTTCTCTTTCTTCTTTTGCTTCTTCCCTTTCTTCTTCTACTTTTTTATTTTCTTTATTGTTGCTCTTCTTCTTTTTTCCCTTTATCTTCTTCTCTTTCTTCTTCTTTTCTTTCTTTCTTTTCGTCTTTTCTTTTTTCTTCTTCTTCTACTTATTTTTTTACTCTACTTTGTAGTTTTACTTCTCATCTTCCTCCCCCTTCCTTTTCTTCTCTTCCTTCTACTTTGTTTGACCTTCTTTTTCTTCTTATCTTTCTCATTTTCCTTCTTTTTTATCTTCTTTCTTCTTTTTCTTCTCCTTCTTATTCTTCTTCTCTTTCTTCTTTTAAAATTGTAATATAGAACTTGCCTTTTTAATCTTTCTTGGTTTCCCCCTGAAACTTGAAACTTGTCCCCTACAAGTTCTGTATTTCAATTTTTAAAGATAACCAAGGCCCATCCGTTCCACCAAAAATCTTTCTTCTTTTGCTTCTTCCTTTTCTTCTTCACTTTAACCTTCTATTCTCCTTTTTTTTATTCTCTTATATCTTATTGATCTTCTCCTCCTTCCTCTTCTTCTTTCTTTTTTTATTTTTTTATTTTCTTCTTCCCTTTCTCCTTTTTTTCTTTTTCTTTTTTTACTCTACTTTGTGGGTTTTCTTCTTCCCCTCCTCCTCCTCCTTCCTTTTCTTCTCTTTCTTCTTCTTTTCCTTTTTGTTTTCTTGTCTTTCTTCTTCTCCTTCGTTTTATTCTATTCTTTGTTATTGAAATTGCTTGAAATTGTAAACCCAGAATTTTGATAAAAAAAAGGTGAAATTGAAGAAAATATTCGAAATTTATTTTACAAAAATTCTATATAATTTTGATTTAAATGCCCCTAATAAATGTCGAAATATTTAAAAATGAACGTCAATATTTCTAGAAAAATTCAAAATTTTAAATTTAAAGCTGACCTTTATGGGATAAAATAAAAATGAGTTTAAATTTAAAATTTTAATAAAAAAGTCTAAGTTTCAAAAAGATTCGTTAACAATACAATCATAAAAATAATCGAGCGAAAATATTTGGTTGTAATTCGAGACTTTCAATGTAAAGTTGAAATTGAAGTGGGGAGGTTTTGTCAACTACGGACTTTTGAATCTGCACTGAACCTAAATAAACCGATATTCTCTTTTCGGTTCAGTTCCGGTTTTCGTTCCGACAGAAATAACGGTTTTTTTCGGTTTCTGGTTTTCGGTTCAGTTCCGGTTCGAAGCCCTGGTTAGAAGCACTAAATCCAGATTACATGTGTTAGGAAGCAACTGTAAATAGATGCAGGGATCAGATTCTGACTAACCGTTGAGTAAAAAAAGGAGATCTTGAGGGTTTTTTTCTTTAAATCTCGAATTCAAAAGCAAATTTTCAGCATAATTGACGAGATCCGAAATTTCGAAGTCAAAAAGGAAATTACGATATTAAAGGGAATTTAAATAGAAATTCCTACCTAAAATTTGCTAGACACCGAAGTTGCAATTTTAAACAGAAAATTGCAGAATTTCTACTTAATTTTCCAAATTTTCAAAAAAGTCTAAACTTTTAGAAATAGTTAAAATTTTGAACTAACGAATTTTCAAAAAAAAAGTGGAAAATTTATAAAGAAGGTTGAAGTTAAAAAAAATCAGAATAATCGAATTTATAAAAAACAAAATATTGAGAGTCGAATTTTTGTCAAACATTTCAAAAAATTAGAATTTTTCAGAAAAAACACATTTTTAGCAATGGCAAAATTGAAAAAAAAGTTTTTCTAAAAAAGTATTAACGAGTCGAAATTTTAGGAAAAGCTCGTTTAGCAAATATAGCAAAGTAGAGATTTTGAAGAAAGTCGAAATTTAGGTTAAAATTTCTTGAAAAAGTCGAAAAAAATGTCAATAAGGGTTAAATTTGCATACCTCAGATTCTTTTAAAAAATTAGAATTCTTCTGGAAAAGGCAAATTTTTCAAAAAAATCAAATTTTCAAAAATGGTTGAAATAGTGAAAAAGGCTCTTTTGAAAATAGTCAAAACTTCCCGGTTTTGAATAAAAATAGAATTCTTGGAAAAAGTCTGAATTTGCAAAAAGACGACAAATAGGTCGAAAATTTAAATAGAAGTCATTATTTTGGAAAAAAGATCAAGTTTCCATAAACGGTGGAAGTTGTGAAGTGAAATTGCCAGAACAGTCGAAATTCTGAAAAAAGCAAAATTTTCTCTAAATGTCGAAATTTTGAAGTCAGAAGTCAGCCGCATTTTCACAGGCTCCTTAGTCTCTTTACTTTTTATCGCTCAACGCTATAACTGAATACTTACAGATCCCATCAACGTCCGGTAATCGTTGTAAATTATCTAAATTGAAAACGGCGAACTTGTTCAATCAACTTGTTGAATAAATTTGGTGTTCTAAAAATTGACTGTTTTAATCTCAATTCTAAAATAATTCCAGTAAAATTTCGAATAAAGCGTAAATAGCTTTAGTTGACCCAAGCGATAAGACGTAACCCATTATCGCGTGCGATAAATTTCTAGCACTATCACTAAAGCGCTAATTATCTCATCCAGATCCCATATTCGCCAACTTCATTGTTTTTTTAATCCAATATCGGTTGTCAAGGAATTATGTCAACTTGACATATTAATTTTATTCAGCACGAAATATAATTAAATGTCCACTTTCTGTTATATTTTATGTTTCTAAATTAGTTACAAGCGTGGCTACAACAGCACACAATTTTTTCAGCTCTACAACTAAGGTAGCGACTAAATCGAAAGTTACTGAAATTGAAATAACCATGTTAAAGAGGATATTAAGGAGGAATCTTGTCAACAGAATATTAGCTAACCAAACAGTTTGCCGGAACTTTAAGTGCACTATGGCCAACAAATCATCGAGTCCTGGTCATTTTGGAACCCCTCTAGCGTTAGGATATACGTTCTTCAACGCTATCCAAGATAATGGTTCCGTGGATTCCTCCAAAGATTCTAAAGAGTTAGAGGAGAACATCCAAAAGGCGTACGTTGACGGGGAGGCTGAAATAATTGAATTGATGGATGTATTGAAAGATTGTATAGTGCAAGCCTGTTCTCAGTACCGCGAGTGTCTAAAGAAACAAATAGAAATTACATCCACCGCAATGGAAATTGGACCATTTTCGGAAACATGGGACGAATTGCCTGAATATCGGACGTTAGCAAACGATTTGAATCAAGAGCTCAACAATTACATAACCTTGTTGAGGACCATCGGGGAAATGGCTTATGATCACTTTGCTTCCGCCATCATAGAAGGTTGTGTTGATCATATCGAAACGATAAGCGAAAAATATAAGGACTTGGAGGTTATTCTTCAGAGGGAACTTGATATGAACAGAAAATGCGAAGTGGAGTTGTTAACATTGAACCGAGAGTTTATCCTTAGGGCAAAGAATTAATCCAATCACGTTGGGGTGTAAACATTGCTCATTAATATTTGAGTCGCCTTTTTGCTTCAGCCCCTTGAAAGAATTTGAGCTTCAAGAAGGATTTCCCATTTTGGAAGCACCAAGACATGGAGATAATTGGCGACTTTGCTGGATTTACACCTAGGACAATACATCAACAATCATTTAGTCGATTTAATTTTTTTTATTTTTTCGTCTTACCATACTTTGTTTTGATAATAAATATCAGCAATCATTATCTTTATTTAATTTTATCTCCCGATACTACGGGGAGGGTGAGAACAAGTAAATACATGCTTGTGGAGCACGAACTGAACAAATAGCAAGGTCGCACAAAAAGTACGTTAAACTTCAAAATCATACATTTTTTGTAGCATACATTCCGTCTCGTGTAACAAGTTTTTTCATTTAACTTTCTCTAAAAAATGTCGTCTTTTTGTAAAGTTCCATTTTTTTAATTTCGGTTTTTTTTTGGAAATTTAGAAGCTTTTTTCAAAACCGACTTTAAAATCGGCTTAAATTTTTTCTTGAAATTAGGTCTTTTGAAAAAAGGCCTAATTTCAAGAACAATTTTTCTTCACAAATTGGTTTTCTAATGGAAAATCCGGCTAAGGTATTATTCAAAATGTTGAGCTTTTACTAAAAAATTCGACTTGTTTCGAATTTATTTTTTTGTTTTTATATTTCTCAAAGGTGGTCTTTTTCTGGAAATTTAGAAGTGATTTTTTTTTAATTGATTCTTTTTAAATTAGGCTTTAATTTGTTCTTGAAATTAGGCCTTTTTTCAAAATTTTTAATATATTTCCAATACTGTAACTTTTTTAAATTTAACTTTCTCTGAAAAATGTCGTCTTTTTGTAAAGTTCGGTTCTTTTTTTGGAAATTTAGAAGCTTTTTTCAAAACTGACTTTAAAAGGGGCTTAAATTTGTTCTTGAAATTAGGTCTTTTGAAAAAAGGCCTAAATTCAAGAAAACATTTTCTCCCAAATTGGTTTTCTAATAGAAAATACGGCTAAGGTATTATTCAAAATGTTGAGCTTTTACTAAAAAATTCGACTTGTTTTGAATTTGTCTTTTTTGTTTTTATATTTCTCAAAGTTGGTCTTTTTAAATTAGGCTTTAATTTGTTCTTGAAATTAGGCCTTTTTTCAAAATTTTTAATATATTCCCAGTACTGTAACTTTTTTTTAAATTTAACTTTCTCTGAAAAGTTTCATTTTTTTTAAGTTCGGGTTTTTTCTGGAAATTTAGAAGCTTTTTTCCAAAACTGTCTCTTTTTAAAATTTGCTTTAATTTGTTCTTGAAATTAGGCCTTTTTTCAAAATTTTTAATATATTCCCAATACTATAACTTTTTTAAATTTAACTTTCTCTGAAAAATGTCGTCTTTTTGTAAAGTTCGGTCTTTTTTTGGAAATTTAGAAGCTTTTTTCAAAACTAACTTTAAAATGAGCTTAAATTTGTTCTTGAAATTGGGTCTTTTGAAAAAAGGCCTAATTTCAAGAACAATTTTTCTCACAAATTGGTTTTCTAATGGAAAATCCGGCTAAGGTATTATTCAAAATGTTGAGCTTTTACTAAAAAATTCGACTTGTTTCGAATTTATCTTTTTTGTTTTTATATTTCTCAAAGGTGGTCTTTTTCTGGAAATTTAGAAGTGTTTTTTTTAATTGACTCTTTTTAAATTAGGCTTTAATTTGTTCTTGAAATTAGGCCTTTTTTCAAAATTGTTAATATATTCCCAGTACTGTAACTTTTTTTTAAATTTAACTTTCTCTAAAGTTTCATTTTCTTTAAGTTCGGTTTTTTTTTGGAAATTTAAAAGCTTTTTTCCAAAATGGACTCTTTTTAAAATTGGCTTTAATTTGTTCTTGAAATTAGGCCTTTTTTTTCAAAATTTTTAATACCTTCCCAATAGTGTAACTTTTTTAAATTTAACTTTCTCTGAAAAATGTCGTCTTTTTGTAAAGTTCGGTCTTTTTTTGGAAATTTAGAAGCTTTTTTCAGAACTGACTTTAAAATGGGCTTAAATTTGTTCTTGAAATTAGGTCTTTTGAAAAAATGCCTAATTTCAAGAACAATTTTTCACACAAATTGGTTTTCTAATGGAAAATCCGGCTAAGCTAGTATTCAAAATGTTGAGCTTTTACTAAAAAATTCGACTTGTTTCGAATTTGTCTTTTTTGTTTTTTTTATTTCTCAAAGGTGGTCTTTTTCTGGAAATTTAGAAATGTTTTTTTTAATTGACTCTTTAAATTAGGCTTTAATTTGTTCTTGAAATTAGGCCTTTTTTCTGCAAATTTAGAAGCTTTTTCCAAAACTGTCTCTTTTTAAAATTTGCTTTAATTTGTTCTTGAAATAAAGCATTTTTTCAAAGTTTTTAATATATTCCCAATACTGTATCTTTTTTTTAATTTAACTTTCTCTGAAAAATGTCGTCTTTTTGTAAAGTTCGGTCTTTTTCTGGAAATTTAGAAGCTTTTTTCAAACTGACTTTTTAAAATAGGCTTTAATTTGTTCTTGAAATTGGGCCTTCTTTCAAAATTTTTAATATATTCCTCATAATGTAACTCATTTTTAAATTTAACTTTCTCTGAAAAATGTCATCTTTTTGTAAAGTTCGGTCTTTTTCTGGAAATTTAGAAGCTTTTTTTCAAAACTGACCCTTTTTAAAGTGGGCTTTAATTTGTTCTTAAAATTAGGCCTTCTTTCAAAATTTTTAATATATTCCCAATACTGTAACTCATTTTTAAATTTAACTCATTCTGAAAAATGTCATCTTTTTGTAAAGTTCGGTTTTTTTTTGGAAATTTAGAAGCTTTTCTTCAAAACTGACTCTTTTTAAAATGGGCTCAAATTTGTTCTTGAAATTAGGCCTTTTAATTTTTTTTTTTATTCTTATTTCGACTAAAAGTAAATTAATATTTCTACACTTTGTTATTAGGGGTACAAATGAAAAACCGGCGTTTTTTCTCACGATTTGAGGCTTTATTGTAAAAAACTCGTTACATACTTATTCTTCAAAATAATTTCCATCGTTAGTTACAACTTTTTCCCATCTTTCCGACAGCTTCCGAATTCCTCGGCGAAAAAACTGCACTTCTTTTGACGCGATCCACGAATCGATCCAATTTTTGGCCTCTTCGTAAGAACGAAAGTGCTGTCCGGCCAGATCATGCGTCATCAATCGAAACAAGTAGAAATCAGAAGGGGCGATGTCTGGAGAGTACGGCAAGTGGGGTAGGACGTCCCATTTCAAAGTTTCCAGGTATGTTTTCACGACCTTGGAAACATGTGGCCGAGCGTTGTCATGCAGAAGTATCACCTTGTCGTGCCTTTTCGAGTATTGTGGGCGTTTTTCTTTCAGCGCTCGGCTCAAACGTATGAGTTTCGTCCGATAGAGGGCTCCTGTAATGGTTTCACCCGGTTGCAATAGCTCATAGTACACTACGCCTAGCTGGTCGCACCAAATACACATCATCAGCTTCGAGCCATGAATGTTTGGTTTCGCTGTCGAAGTTGATGCATGGCCGGGAAGTCCCCACAATTTTTTCCGCTTTGGGTTGTCCTAGTGTATCCACTTTTCCTAGCTGGTCACAATGCAATGCAAAAAAACCTTTCTTTTTTGACGTTGGAGGAGCTGTTCGCACGTGAAAAGGCGCCGTTCGATGTCCCTAGGCTTCAGTTCGTACGGCACCCAATGTCCCTGTCTCTGGATCATTCCCAAGCATTTTAAACGATGGGAAACGGCTTGTTGAGTCACGTCTAATGAAGTCGCAAGTTCCTGTTGCATTCTACAAGAATCTTCATCCAGCAAAGCTTCCAATTCAGCATCCTCGAACTTTTTCACGGGTCCGGGACCCTCCTTGTCTTCCACGTTATATTCGCCATTTTTAAACTTTTGAAACCATTCCCGAAAAGTTCTTTCAATAATAGAACTCTCACCATAAGTTTCTACAATCATTCGACGCGCCTCAGCAGCATTTTTTCTCGAATGAAATGCAAAAAGCAACGCTTCCCGCAAATGACACTTGTTCGGGTCGAATGTCGCCATTTTCACGTACGAACAAAACAAAGCACAATAAAAATAGACAAACGAGATGATGTAGAGTTGTTGACCGATGCATCAGCTTGCTATATGACGTTTCTGATCGGACTTTTCTAACAATTTTCAATGCTGGCGCCACCTCTGGGAAAACGGCGGTTTTCTTTTTGTATTCCTAATAATATGTCGCATTTTTACAGATATCATGAGCACCCAAAAAGGAAACACCGCCCGAAGTCGTCCCCAAAAGCACAAAAATCGAACTGCCTTCAAAAACACACTTCACGACACCAGTCACAAAACCAAAGCAATCAACAACCTCCAAGTCACCGACGTCTGCGTACGCTGTAAAGAAATCATAGAATGGAAGATTAAATACAAGAAGTACAAGCCTCTGACTCAACCTAAAAAATGCGTTAATTGCGAACAGAAGACTGTCAAATTGGCCTACCACGTCATGTGCTCGGAATGCGGTAGGAAATTGGAAAAATGTACGAAATGCTGCCAAGTAAAAGAACTTATTTTGGCACCGGAAGAGAAGAAACCTTTTAAAATGGATAAGGAGATGAAGTTCATTTTTAAGGAACTGCCGGAAAGAAAGAGGCGAACATTCACGAGGTATTTGGAACGAAGACAGAAAGAACCAGGGGTGCAACTCACCGAAGAGGAAGAAAGGGAAGAAGTCATGAAGCAGCTCATGGCTATGAAAGTCAAAGATGATGACGATGATTTTGATTTGGACGATTTTGGTTCATCTGATGATGAATCTGGTTGTTGATATTTGTAATTTGTAATAATAATTTAAGTTGAAATATTATTCGTACTCCATTCAGCGATTGAAGTTAAAGTATGTAAATAGATCTTACAAAAACTGTAAATTTTATGTACAATATTTGTAAAAAAAAATCAAGTGCTTGATTATTTTTGGCTATTCTATAGACATGAATAGTCACTAAATTGGGATTCCATTTTTTCTCTATACTTTCTACTGGTTCAAATCAGATTAAACAGTTCTAGTTAGTCTAATGCACAGACCAATAGGTTTGAACATCAATTAGAGTCAAAGTTTGGAAACGCCAGGAGGGCTGCATGAATTTGTAGTCTAGGTTGTATTCTACTTGCATAGTTCTAGTTAAGATAAAATCCTGATGTCGCCCAAAAAGCATATTTGAATAAAAATCGGAAACTGATAATGTTATATATTTTTGAGTACATCTAGTGTGGTCAGTTTTTAACATTTTTATTTCTTTTATCGACATATTCGTCCCACTGAGCTTGAAAATAGTTCCCAGCTATAGGATTTCCTAGATCATATTTTTTGGCAAACTGACTAATGGAAAACTTCAGGCGATTTTTGGCGACTTCGGTTCATCGTCATAGGATACTTTGGCTTTCTGTTCATACACGAGGAAGATGTACCTAAAAATAAAATTTGAATGTATCAGTTAACAGTTGTGCACGAGGGGCCTTAATAAATTTAAAAATTACTGAAAAACTGACGAGATTCGCTTTCCAAATTCTGAATTTCATAAATGTTCAAACCTATCGGTCTGTGCATTCGAATTCAGGAAATAAAATTGCATATATGAAATACCTAAAGAATTATAAAGGGAGCAGAAATTTGCACAAAAGCAGGTAGTAACACCTTTGAATGATGACGTATTAGTTTAACCACTTATTGTTATTATCAAATACCTCTATTTTCTTGAGATTATCATTGATTTGTAACCTGTTTTGCTTCATTTTTAGGAAATTAACCAAAATTTCGTTTTTAAGCATTTTTAGTCATTGCAAACTACATTTCTTGGTAATCATTTTCACCAAAATTACAATTTACTCTTAGCCATTTGTTTAAATGTTAAAATAATTGAACCCCCTGTACAAAAAAATTTTATTTTCGGTGATTTAATATCGAGCAGGAGTTTTTATAAAGAATTACTTTTTTTCGTTAACCCACAAATAAAAAGTAAATCCTCATACAGTAGTCTATCTTGGGACACACTTTATATTTACACTTTTATTAAAATTTTAATTTTTGGTTGAGTTTTTAGTTAAAACTCAAGATTTTGAGATAAAAATCTAAATTTCGGAATGAAAAAAAGGATATTTTTAAATTTTATGCTGCAAATTGAAACTGGAAATTTCGATAAAGAAATCAAATTTTGAAAAAATCCATAAAATTAAAAAACTTTGATTTTCGATTTATAATACCCTTATGATTTTATGGTCTTTCAGGAAAACTGCAAAATTAAAAGAAAATCGAAAATAAAAAATTTTGAGAGAACACTCAACATGAATATGATTTGACTGAAAATCTGCTCCAAAAACGAAGTAATATTCATTTGTTCACTTTATTTGTCTCCAAACGATCCCTCATACACACAACTCTTCTCTTATCTCTTCGTAACCTTTGATCACCTACAGACGAATTATCCAAAAGCTGAGGTTGTCTTTCTCGGTGACTTCAACGTACATAACATCCCCGTGTTAAGGTTTTCTTCCCGAACTGACGACGCGGGAAGGGTGGCAGAGGCTTTCGCCATCACTTGTGGACTATCGCAATTAGTTGAGGAACCCACAAAAATTCCTGATGTAGATACCCATTAACCTATTCTACTCGACCTTTTCCTTACAAATTCACCAAATTCGTATAAAATCTCTGTGACATCACCGCTTGGAAATTTGGATCACAAGCTTGTAGCAGCCTCTCGCTCGCTTTATATACCACCTTCCCAGGCGCAGTCCCGTAGGGATTGGCACTTTAACTCTGCAACCTGGGAAGAATTAAGAGATTTCTTTGCATCTTTCCCATGGCAGGAAGTCTTCTTTAACTCAGAAAACCCTTCCTTAGTCGCCGAATCCATCACGGAAACTATCCTGACTGGTATGGAATGCTCAATTCCCCACTCCCAAAAGAAGTCCGCCTCCAGTAAATCTTGGTTTAGTAAAAAATGTGCTCGGGCTGTCTCCTGCAAAAATCGCGCATATCGTCGTTGGCGAAATAATCCCTCAGTCGAGACTCGGACCATATTTGTAGATGCACGAAATTCTTGTAAACAGGTTATTGACGAGGTGATTTCGATCGTTAAATGCGCCAGAGGCTTATCAACTGTCCGAACGGTTCCAGGTCCTTTTGGGGATGTGCAAAGTCGATTGGAAAGCATTTTACACCCTTAAATTTTCCACCTTCACTCGATGAAAATAGCAATTTTGCTACTACCTCCAAGGAAAAGGCTGACATATTAGCCTTAGTGTTTGCTGAAAATTCCAATCTTGATTTTCAAAACGCAGAACCTCCTACTCTCCCTAAGGTTGGCACTTCGATGCCCGAAGTTGTTTGTATTCCCGATATTGTTCTTAAGAAATGCGCCCCAGAATTGACTCCTGTCCTAAGCAAATTGTTCACACTCTCTTACAACAAAGGTGTATTCCCTAACATCTGGAAATCTGCTAGAGTGCACCCTGCCCCTAAAAAGGGAAAATGGAATCTGGCTAACAACTATCGCCCTATATCTTTGTTACCCGTTATATCCAAAGTGATGGAAAAGGTTATCAACATCGAGATTCTCAAATATCTGGAGGAAAATAGAATCATCTCCAACAGGCAATACGGTTTTAGACAACAACGTTCCACTGGCAATCTACTGGCATATGTTACTCATATCTGTAACTTAGCTATGGAAAAACATGGTGAGGCTAGGATTGCAGCATTGGATATCTCAAAGGCTTTCGACAGAGTCTGGCACCGATCTCTTCTCGCCAAATTAACATCTTATGGTCTTCCTCCTGGACTCTGTCATTTGATATCTAATTTTCTCGCTGACAGATCTCTTCAGGTCGTCGTCGATGGCATCTCATCCGAGACATTTGCGATTAACGCAGGGGTGCCTCAGGGGTCTGTTCTGTCTCCTACTCTATTTCTGTTACACATAAACGATCTCTTAGCTTCAACTTCCAATCCTATATACAGCTACGCAGATGATAGTAACCTTATGTCATCTTTTTTCTCCGACAAACCATTATCTATCGCTGCTTCAGATCGACAAAGGGAACAGCAGATACAGACGATTCGTCGGGATCTCGAGATTATTCTGGAATGGGGTAAGAACAATTTGGTCGACTTCAACGCTTCAAAAACTCAGGCCGCGGCTTTCTCTAAGAAAACATCAAGGGATAATGCAACAAACATACTAATGGACGGTAAAATCCTTCCGATCGGATCTAATCTATCTATCCTAGGAGTGAATGCGAGCACTAACATCTCTTGGGACGATTATGTGAGCGCAATTGCTAAATCCGCCTCTCAGAAGCTAGACTTTCTGTTTAGAGCTAAAAAGTACTTCACATCTTATTAACTATTAACACTATACAAAGCTCAAGTTAGGGCAACACTAGCCAATACTGTTCTCATGTTTGGAGTTCAGCCCCAAAGCACACTTTAGCTCTCTTGGATTCAATTCAAAGAAGAGCGATTCGCATAATTGATGACGAGAGTCTGACCGATTCTCTCGAAACACTAGAGCACAGGCGTATGGTTGCTGACTTGTCATTTTTCTACAAGTACCATCATGGAAGATGCTCGCAGGAAATAATAGGATTGATCCCCCCAAGGGCAAGTTTGTTGAGGCGTACTAGACAGTAGGAGACAGCAAATTCCTGTGCGATCCAGCTTGACACAGTGAGGACTTCTGTCTACGGAGACTTTTTTTTCTATAAAACTTTCAAGTTATAGAACTTGTTACCGAAAGGAATTTCACCCAAAAATTACAACCTCTCCTTTTTTAAGAAGGCGGTTTATCGCGATCTATCCTTGTTTCCGCATCCTATTCGCAGTGCTTTGAAAGCATAATGGGGTGACCCTTTGCGAGTGGATTAAATTAAAAAAAAAACATGCCTACGTGCTGGCTGAAATTTTTTTAAGGCAACACACGTCAAATCCAGAAAGGTTTTAAAGTGAATGTTTAAAATTTTAGACAAAAATAGGGAATTTCGATATAACACTTAAAATTTTAATAGAACATTTTTGAATAAAAATTCGAAATATCTAAAAAGATATCAAAATTTTCAGAAAATTTTATTAAATAAATAAAAAACTAGAAATTACGAATAAACACTGGACATTTTGATATTTCGAGAAAAAATTTCAAATTTTTTCAGACATTTTTATACATTTTTCTGAATTTGCGATTTCAAATATTAATTGTTTTTAAATAAATTTTAATCTCAAATTTCTTTCGATTCTGCTTTTAAAATTAAAAAAGTAAAAAAGATTTTCCAAGTTCGAACTTTTGAAATTACATAAAATCGAATACTAGTCGAAATTTCAGAAATGTTGGACAAACTCCAAAGTTCAAAACTTGAATTGAGTTCAAGGGAGAAATTTTCAGATTAAAGTCGAAATTAAAACATGTCTGGAATACGAAAAAAGTTTACATTTCGAGTTTCAATTAAATGATTTTTACAAAATAGTCGAAATGTCTAATAGAACTTCCAGATTTTAAATTTGAAAATCACAATTTTGTGATTACAATCCAAATTTTGAGAAGAAATCGGAACACCGAGAAATCGATAATTTCGAAAAAATAATCAAAAGTTAGAGAAAATCATGAAATGTTTTGGAAAGCGTCGAATATCTGAAAAAAATCGATTTGTTTTTAATTTAGAAATAATGGGAAGGTGATATTTGGAGATTTTTCTCAAAATTGAACAACTTTTCTTTTGAAATGCCCATTTTTTGGAACATCAACTTTTTTCTGAAATTTAAGGAGATTTAAATTTGAAATTTTTAATTTTTTTCTTCAAATTTAAACTTTTAACTGCGACATTTAACAATATCGTAAACTGTATATCTTTAAATAATTGGGTATGAATTTGAAATGCAAAATTTGAAATTCTGAAAATTTTTTTGGAACATCAACTTTTTTCTGAAATTTAAGTAGATTTAAATTTGAAAATTTTGATTTTTAATTTTTTTCTTCAAATTTACACTTTTAACTGCGACGTTCAACAATATGGTAAATTGTATATCTTTAAATAATTGGTTTATGAATTTGAAATGCAAAATAGAGGGGGAACAAGCACATATTTCGTTTTTTTTTTTACTCTTTCCATAAAATAGTATACTTTTTTCAGGTGTATTTTTATAGCTTATTTTGAAAAATATTTTTAACTAAAAAAAATGTTGGCAGTCTTAGGTACAAAGTTAACTTATGTGACACGACATATTATGTGACACGACATATTATTTTTTGTTTTTCTTAGAGCCTCAATTAATTAGGTAGAACCTCTTACACTACAGTCAAAAATAACGCAATTTCTTTTAGGGGAAATAAATCTGAACTCTTAATAACTTTTTAGTGATTTTTAATTGCTACACATTTAAGGTAGTTCGCCCGCAGTAATTGCAGCAAAAATTTTTATAATTTTAGATATTCGCTGCGTTAGTAGGACGTAAACGTCAGGTTTGCCACCACAACTCGATTCTTAGCATAGATTGTCCGCGCGGATACAATAATACAGTCGCTTTGTAGTTGATTTTCTGAGTCGACAAGAGTGCACACTTAAGCGAAAAAATTCGCCCAACGGAGCTTTGGCCAAAGACGTAGAAGGAGTAGGAGAGCTACTATGTTGCTAGTACTTGATGATGTTTACCTAACGTGCTGAATGAAGCGCGGAACGAAGCTTTAGCCAAACACATCTGGGAGGAGTAGGAGAACTGCTATATTGCCATTACTTCAAGATGTTTCCCTAACGTGCTGAATTAAGCGTGGAAATTGCGTGGGACGTGAAATTTCAAATTTCGATTACGCAAAAACGCTATTTCTAGCTTTTTTGCGTAATATCATATTTTATTATTTCGTTCACTACATTACCCTACATAACATATTACTTTTTTATCAAAATCAATGGAAAGGTTTGGCCTCAATACATTAAAATATCTTCGAAATTTTTTACCTCACATGTTAGAAAATCGTTAAGTTTGACATTGGATATCTGAGCTTCTGCACCGACGAGGCGTTTAATTTTGCAGGATCACAGTGTTGGTAACATTTGACGGAAATTTAAAGAAAATGTATAGAAAAACAATTAACCGGTAAAGTATCTTAATCTACATTTAAATGTTTAAAACTACATCTCATCAAGGCGATTTCTTTCAAATTTGAAATAAATCTAATGATTACAAAAAGTAGCTACTTTAGTTTTATTAAAGTTATAATAACAACAACTTCCTAAAGTAATTATTTATTTACTTATTAAGGAGTTGGGGAATTTTTGCACATTACGCTGTACCAAAAACTGTTTACTTGCAGATATTTTACCTTGACAGATACATTTAGTCCGTGTAATATTGATAAAACGTATTATTATAATTATAACAGTCATATCCTGCTATATAATGAAGGAAACAATTATGTTCCACTTATATTTCGTGTGCCCAGTTATTATTTAAATGGGCATACTCTTTTTGATCTAAAATTTTTAAACCATAATATTTTTAACATTGATACTGTTTCCTAATAAAAATATAATCTAAATTTTATTATCGTATCCAGCCAATCATGGTACTCATAACACCATGAAAAATGATGAAAATTTAACGCCTAAGCAGTTTATACCAGGTTTTCGAACCGCTATTTTTTTCGTTCCGGTTTTCGTTCCGGCAAAAAATTATATTGGTTCAGTTCCGGTTTTCGTTTCAACAAAAATAACGGTTTTTTTAGGTTTTCGGTTTTCGGTTTCGGTTAGTTCCGGGTGACTCAGTTTTTGATTTTTCAAAGTTTTTCGAATTAAAAATTGATTTTTGAACATAATTTAGAAAATGTGATCTTTTTTTCTGTAATATTCTGTAATAACGTAACTACTCTTGCCTAAAATTGAAGGAAAATATTTTATATTTTTCAAGTTTAAAAATTTCATGCTGAAACTCTGAATTTTGACTTCAATTTAAGTTTAAATTTCAAGAACAACCTAAATTTTATTAAAAAAAAAACTAAATCAAAATATCGGGTTTAGATATTTCAAATTTAAACTCAGAATTTTCATAAAAATCTTAATTTATATACCCTAGCGTTGAAAACTTCTAGAATATACGAACTTTGGTGATTAACATCGAAAATTAGAGAGACTTTTCTCTTTTCTTTCATAATTTTGGTTCTCTATCGAAGTTTTAACTTTGACTCGCTTTTACTAATAAGATTGAATTTTACTGTTTCGACTTTGTTTTCTAAAACTTCCGATTAAAAAGATCAAATTAAAAAAATAAATGAAAATAAGACCACTGTCACTGTCACAATTTCAAAAAAAGAACTTCGAATTTATTTAAAAAAAAAGAGTTTTCAAAATTTCTACCCTAATTTAGAAGTCTTGACTTTAAACCCAAATATTCGATTTTTTTTTGGAAATGTTACTGAAAACTTCAAAAAGAAAGAAAAAGAAAAATGTTTCTAAAGTTTTGTTTAATGTATTTACGTTTTTTTCGATATTTTAACTTTTTTCTTTTGAAATTTTAAATTTAAATTTGTATGTACCTTTTTTTTTATTATTTTTTCCGAAAATTTCAATTTTAAACAAAATTTAGGCTTTCTGTAGCAACTTCCTATACCTTTTTATCGACATGTTGACTTTTATTCTTTAATTATAGACATTTTTCTCGAAATTATGACTTGAGGACTATAAAAAATTGACAAATATAAGTTTAATTTGGAATTTTTGAATATTCGACTTTTAGCTCGAAAGCTCAAAATTTTCAGGACTCGAAATTTTGAGATTAATTTTGAAAAATTGTTTGTTATAAATTTGTTTTTCCCCAATACTTAGACGTTTTCAAAACTGTTGCCTTTCTTCTTGAAATCTGGATATTTTTTAGAGATTTTGAATTAATATTCAAAATAAAAAATAACATAAATTGCTTAAATTCAAATTAGCACTTTTGCTTTTGAAATATAACTTCTGCTAACATTTTAAGCAAACATTTAAAATTTTTAATGGAAATGTAAATTTTAAGAATAAAAGTAAAAAATTCCACAAAAAATGCAATTTCAGTTATTTCTAAACTTAAATTTTCTCTGAAAACATTGAAATTGAAGATCAGCGATAAATTTTCTGAAAAAAATAAGCGCCAATTTCAATTTTAAAGACGAAATTTTAGAAATAATTTCAGCTGTAGCTAAAAAGTTTGTGAATAAATTTAACATTTTTAGAATGTATTTTTGACACAAAAGTTCAACCAACAAAGGGCCGAACTTGCAAAGGGCTAAACTTTCAAGTTTATACCAGAAGTTCAGCAAAAGCAATTATCTAATATTTAAGAGAACACAAAATTTTGACTTCTTAATTCTAAACAAATCGCAGTTTCGAGACTAAAGTTGAAAATCTGAGAAAAATTCAAAGTTTCCAAAATAAAAATTACTATAATAATGTAAACAAAATCATTGCAAGTTTAAATTATACATTTTCTAACATGTCACCATTTTAAGTTTACTGTAAAAATTTCGACCCCAATGCCAAGATCGCGGCTTCAAATTGGAATATTATGTTGGATATTTTGCTACAATTTTGACTTGAAATTTAAAAATTTCTAGGCTAAATTTAAAACTGCGAGATTTTAGCGAAAATTTTGATAAATAATCATATCTTGGAATTTTTGAAAGATTTAGGAAGCCGGCAGTAGGAATTTAAATTTGGGATTTCGAAAAAAAATTGGAACTGGAATTTAAAGGAAAAAAATCACAAAAAATCGAAAATTTGACTAATAACTTCAAAAAATGGAGACATCAAATTAGGAAAAGAAAATTGAAATTTAAAGAAAGTAGTAAATTTGGAATTTTTTGAAAAGAGCTTCCAGAAAAACTCGAATTTGCAAAAAAAAATTAAGAAAAGCCGAGTTTCCCTTTGAATGAAAAACCAGCTACTACTTTATTCTAAAGATACAACACAGGAACTTTTTAGAAATATTTCGAGCAATTTTCAGAGAAAAGTCCATATTTCAAGACAAAATTGAAAATCTTAAAAAAGGATTCAAGTTAAAACTTAAAATTTTAATTTAATAAAAATTTAATAAATTCAATATTTTCTAGAAAATGTGGAAATTGTGAGTTTCTAATCTAATCTCATCATAAATGAGAGATGAAGATGAGATGAAAGTTGCATAGAATTGTATAAAATTTAAAAAAAATTGAAATTTTAGAGGAAAATCCAATTTGAAGTAAAAAGTAAAAACTATTTTAAGTTCGATGAACCAAAATAAACCGATTTTTTTTTCGGTTTCATTCCGGTTTTCGTTTCGACGAAAATAACGGTTTTTTTTCGCTTTTCGGTTCAGTTCCGGTTCGAAGCCCTGGTTTATACTATCGTAAACTATTTCAGAGGCGAGCTGGCAAAAACTGGATCTTGAATGCTCAAGATAGAGAGCGGTGGAAAAACTTGGAGGAGGCCTATGACCAGGCGTGCATGAGAACGGGTTAAAGAAAAAAAAAGATTCATGGATTTAAAAGAATGGTCAAACCTCCTTCAAATCATTGCCATTGCATTTTAACTTTAGATTATTTATTGTCGATAACTATTATGTTATTGTGACCAATTTAAATTTGATGGAACGGACTGGTCCCTGGTTATCTTCAAAAATTGAAATACAGAACTTGTCCCCTGAAACCAAGAACCAAGAAAGATTAAAAAACACAAGTTTCTCTCTGAAGATGACAGCTTGGCTGTCGAAACGCGTTAGAGCAACCTTTGTTGTGTTTTTTAATCTTTCTTGGTTTCAGGGGACAAGTTCTGTATTTCAACCAATTTAAATAATTTGTTTGCAAAGTGGTAATAAAATTCTACTAAAAAACGTGCACCTTTCTCCAACTTCGAATCCAAAATACAAATTGGATGGTAGAAAAAATCTTTGATCCAATGAAACCTGTAGAAATCTACACATTAAAATTTTTATTGAAATTTCAATTACAATTGAAGTTTCAATTACAAAACAATGAAACAACGCTTGCCATCAAAATTATATTTCCAAATTAAATTTTATCTTTAAACCGTTTCATAGATTCATCCACATATGGTTCCCATCTGGCTTCGAAAAAGTTAACAGCAATCGGAGCTCCCAGGTCGTACTTCTTTGCGAAATTTTTCATGGAAAAGTGTGGCCGATTGGCCAATTGATCGCTCTTACTTTTCGGTTCGTTATTGAAAGAAAGTTTGGACTTTTGTTCATATAATAGAAAAGGGTATCTAAAAAATTAAATGTTTTTATCAACCAATTGAGATGCATCAGAAGAGAATTTTGTGCCTTGTGCAGAAAATAATGATGCCAGGAGTGAAAAATTTGGATTTGGAGGATGTGACTATTCGGGTTCAAGCTGGAAAGTGCCACTAGAAGAATTTGTGAGTGGTGCAGACAAGTATGGGTTGACTCGTGTATCATTTGGAGATAGTTCTACAGTTTCATCTTCGAGAAGACAGTAATTCTTTTTGCTTATTCGTAGATGAAATTATTCATTGTTAGTTTTACGTTTGAAATTAGGTAAGGTTAAATTTAGCCAATATATAATGAAATTAGTGGCATTATTTATTAATAGTTTTACAAATATTGATATACAAATCTTGCCTTTGAAGAGATAATGTATCTCTTCTAAAGATGATAGCTTGGCTATAATGTTGATAAATTAGATGTTGATAATTAGGCCAACAGTTGTTTCTTAATCTTTCTTGCTGTCAGCTGACAAGATTTGTATATCAATTTTTGAAGATAACCAAGGACCAGGTGTTCCACCAAAATTTGTTTTAAGTTTAAAATTAGTTAAGGTTAAACATAGCGAAATAGTTTACCTATGAAATCCAGTGTCTTTTGGTGGTCCTGACCCTATATACTCAGCGATGACATCCCCAGATGAAATGTCGTTTCCTTTTATGTTTCCAACCAGCCAATGTTTCACTTCACTCAGTGCTCTATTATAGCGACTTGGAGCATCTGGATCAACCATAGCAAGCAAGTAATACTTGTTATTATCAGCTTCCCAAGAAACATTTGGTTGGTCTTTAACTTCGGAAGGTTTCAATTCACGACCAAGATCCGCCTCCTTTCCACTGGGAAACTTAACAGTTAATTTCGCCGATGGTACGGTGTCCGTTAGATGAGGTATTATTTCGTATGCTTCCATCACCTAAAATTTTCTTTCTTTCAGCACAATAAATCTGTTACACCTTTGATATTTCAATGGAACTTTCATTAAATACTTACTTAATAAGATATCATTATTACGCTATCTGATGTGATAAGATAATAATACTTACCCGTTTAAATGCATTTCGATCTATTGCAGCTTTAGCAGCGCTTATAATTGATAAAAGTAGAAACAAGGCAAGAAATCTGTTCGTCATTATTATTGTGTAGTTGGAGTTTAATTGAGATTTAAAAAATTAGCTTCTGTTCCATGTCAGTGCGCGAATAAAATATACGATTACGAATTAATTGTGTTTTGATTACTCACTTTTGATATGTTAAAAAAAACCAAGCGTAACTCACCGCTGAAATAGGAGAAGATGGAATATAAATTATGTGATCTACTGATAAAAAGACAAATCTGAAAAATTTTGGAAGCTGCAATGGAACAAGTTTTTTACCATTTTCCCTTTATTATGACGTAACAATCAGCTTCCGAAATTAAACAGATCCGAGTGCAAGTTCATCATCTTTTTCAACGATTACTTAACTGTGATTTAGTAACAAAACTCTTTATTAATTTTGCGAGAAGAATAAAAACAACTATTTAAGGAATGCTCACACTTTATTTAAAAAAATATATAAATCAGAACAGTTGATTGCTAATTAGTAATATGTTTATTTCTTTCGTCGACAAATCGGTCCCATTGTGCCCGAAAATAATTGCCTGCGAGTGGTTCCCCTAATTCATATCTCGCGGCAAATTTCTTCATGGAAAAATTAAATCGATTTCGTCTTGACAACTTTTGCGATTGTGGTTCGTCCTCGAAGTCCAATCTGGATTTTTGTTCAAATACAAGGAAAATATACCTTTAAAAACATAAAATGTTTAATTAACTAATACGCATAAAATCTTCACTAGTATTTAATTAAAAATTGTTATTATATTAACAATATTGTATGAAAAACTACGTTAAAACAACTACTTCTTAACAATTTCTGCATGGGTGGTAATATTATTCTTGTTGTTGATCAGCATCTTCCCAAGTTTTCATGAACTCGTCCACATAGGGTTCCCATTTCGCATTGAAGAAATTGCCCGCAATGGGGGCCCCAAGATCATATTTTTTGGCAAAATCTTTTATTGAAAACAGTGTTCTATTTGCCAGTTGCGTTTTACCGCTCTTAGCTTCATCTTCTAACGAAAGTTTGGATTTTTGTTGATATACGAGAAATGTGTATCTACAAAGGTTCAATCGTTTGTTTTAATAAGAGAAAAATAACAAAAAAAATACAAGGTTTGTGATGTTTTATTTTTTGATGTTTGAGTGCCAGGTAAACGAAGCTCAAGCTTTATTAAGCAACAAAATGGGAGCAGTGAATTGCAATGACGTTTTGGTTTTTAAAGATGATACCATTCCACCAGTAATATGCAACCTCTTGCATCAAAAATCAAGTGTGATTGGGAAAATGCAAGGACTGGTGACTGACGTGCAAAATGAACTTGTTTTGATTTTTTTGGTAATGATTTAACTCGAGGAACTGCAGTCACAATTTGTAAATATACATAAATAAGTGATGTTAAAACAAAGTAGTGTTTGATTTCCCATTTATCAAATAGAAATAAATTGCTAAGGCCAGTGGCGGATTATCCCTAAGGTAAACTAGCCACGTGAGGTTACAAAGGAGTGCGCCCGAGTGTAAATCATTAAAAATAATTTGGAGGAGTGCAAATCAGTATTTACTTAGGCTAGTCAACTGAATAAAGTATTATGAGAGATTTTGTGTATTTGGTCAAGTCTGCCCACCTTAGATACTCACAGGTGTTCTTGGAGAATTAAATTTCAGTAGGAAACTGACATTCATTGGTAATATTTTATTTTTCCACCATTATTTTATTTTCAATCTTGGAAAGTTGTATCCAATCGATTGAATATGCTACAGATTCTAAGAACTGACCAGGCGCTTCCTCTGAAACTAAATACTTCGACGTAATATTTTGCATTAAATCAAAACCTATCACTCTTAACTCTTAATACCCATCGATGCTTTTGGTGGTCAAAATTTTGATAAAAAAATTATATTTTCTTTTTCCACTTTAATTTTACCATAATTTGAAACATTGCTCTGAGCTGTACGTTATCGAATAGTTATACTGTAGGCCTTTGAAACTAATTAGAAGCTTTATTAGTAACTAAATAGTAGATCGTCTTCATAATCTCACATGTTTAGGTACAATGAATCCATCTTAATAATAAATGGTGGTCAACATTTTAAAGAAAAATGAAAGTTCATCAGTAATATTTTATTTTTCCGCCATAATTTTACCTTCACATTTTGGAAAGTTGTACTTAATGGATTAAATATGCTAGTGATTCTAAGGACTGACCAAATGCTTCCTCTGAAGCTAAATAGGTTATCTTCATCGTAGTCTTTTAAATTCAATCAAAACCGATCTTAATACTCATTGACGACTTTGGTGGTCAAAATTTCAATGAAAAAGAGAATTCATCAGTAATACTTTCTTTTTCCACTGCAATTTTGCCTTCATATGAAACATTGTTCTGAGCTTTACGTTATCGAATGGTTATGCTCAGTGGCGGCTCGCGTATAGGCACTGTGGAACTCCAACTTAAAAGATTTTTCCCTAAACAATTTTTTGTAGAAATTTTAAATTTTCTCTCATTTCTTTTTATAGAAATGTCAAGTTTCTTTTACGAAGTTACTGGATTTTAAAATCTCTTTTACTTTTTTGTTAATTTTTGTAAAAATTTTGAGAAAATAATTAAAATTTCAAAATAAAATCCAAATCCAACTCTTCTCGCATTTTAATATTTCTCTATAAAAATAATAGCGAATATTCGAGCTTTTACCTTAAATCTCAATTTCAACTTTTTTGTGAAAAAATTTTTGATTTTCCTCTAGATATAATAATTATATTATATTATATAATAATTTATGAAAATTTTAATCTTTTCTGCGAAGTTTCCATTTTTTCCTTAATATTTTATAAAAAGGATTTTTTTATAAATTGCTATTTGAAAATTTTTTCCGAAAATTTCAAATTCTCCAGATTTTTTTATGTTCCTCAAATTTGCTTTAAAAGTTTTTTCGCTAAACTTTGATATTTCATAGTTCATTTTATTTTCTAATTTTAATAAACCTATTTAGCAAAAAAAACCCTCAAATTTCTCTAAAAATGTCAACATTTTGGAAAAAACGAAGAAATTTTAAGAAAAAATTTAATTTTCAACGCCTTTCCCATTTTGATATTTTTCTAAAATGAAATAACCACCAAGTCTTGGATTATTTTCGTAAAATTTCAATTTCAACCTTTTTGTAAAGATATTTCAAATTTTTCTCAAAGAAATTTTGATTTTTTTCCCATAAAATTTGTGCTTTTCCTTAAATATTTTATACAAAGAAATTTTTTTAGAATTTCAACTTTTGCTGGAGATTCTGTCTTTAAAATATTATTTCTTGTAAAATTGTTTTCATTTCTCTAATTTGTTTTAGAAATGTTAAAGTTTTTCACGAAATGTTAATATTTTAAAGTTCCTTTTATTTTGTAATTTTGATAAGAAACTGAAAATTATTAAGTACCAACTGGCCCTGGCGAACTTCGTAACACCTCAGAATTAATAAATATTGTGTTAACTCATTAGAAAGACCAAAAGAAAATATGGATTTTGAAAAAAGTTTATATTTTGAAAAAAAAAATTGAAATTTTTAAAATGGTCGACATTTTCAATAATTGTGAGAATGGAAAAAGGCAAAATTTTGGAAAAATATCGACATTTAAAATAAATTGCAGGATTTTTAATGACATTTTCAAAGAAGCTGAAATTTTGAATATTGAAGAAAACTCAAAATAATTCGTGATTATCAAAAAGGTTGAAATTTTGAAAAGGTAAAATTTTGGAAAAAGTCCAAATATTGAGTAGTTCAAATTTAAAATAAAAACTCACTTTTTTTAAAAGTTGAAGATTTAATTGGAAATGTTGAAAAAAATTATAAATAATATTTTAAAAAAAATTCAGACTTAAAAAAATCAAGTTTTAAAAAAGAGTAAAAATTCTGAAAAAAAGTAAACCTTTTGAAATGGATTCGAAATTTTTCGAAAAATTCGAAATTTTACCAATTAGCTAGAAATTTCAAAACGAGTTTTTAGGAAATGTCTCACTTAAAAGAAAAATCAAAATTTTTGAATAAAGGATCGACAGTGTCGAAATTTTGAAAATAGTTTAAATTAAAAAAATAGTCCAAATTTTTAAGTTTTCCAAACATTTTTAATTTTGAAAAATAGCTAAAACTTTGAAAAATTCGAACATTTAAAAAAACCGAAATTTTCAACAAAGTGGGAATTAAAAAAAAGTCGAAAATTTTAGAAAAGCGCAGATTTAGGAAAAGGCTAAAATTTTCAAGAAAAAAATCGAAATTTTTTAACACTTTGATCTTTCTAAATTTTGAGAAATATACGAAATATATAAAAAATTTAAGGATAAGGCAAAAATTTTCAAAAACTTTCAAATTTTCAAAAGAAGTCAAAATTTTGAAAATGAAGAAATTTTCAAACAAATAGGCGAAATTTTATAGTCGAAACTATTAAAAATTAAAAAAAGTAGACACATTCAAAAGATCTGAGAATTATTATCGAGGTTTTAAAATAATTCGAAATTTTAAAAAAGTTTAAATTTTGAATAATTGGGAAATTTTCACTCAAATTATCAATAAAAACCAAAATTTTTAAAGCCAGAATATTGAAAACAAGTCAAAAATTATCAGATAGATCGAGGTTTTCAAAAGCCGAAATATTGAGAAGTTAAAAGTTTGAAGAGAGTTTAAATTTTTGGTAGTTAAAATTTTGAACCAAAGTTTAAGATTTTTTAAAAAAGATTGAAATTTCAGGTCAACAAAATCAAAATTTTAAAAAAATGTTAAACGTCAAGACTTAAAAAAAATCGAAATTTTAAAAGAATTTCGAAAATTAAAAAGTAATAAAAACCAAAAATAGTCGAAAATGTGAAAAAAGTCGACATTTTATAAAATGTCTCCATTTTAAAAAATCGAAACAGCAAAAAAGTCGAAATTTTGAAAAATGGTTCACATTAAAAAAGCAGTCGAATCGAAATTTTCAACAAAAATATTATAATTTCTCAAAAAAAATAATGAAATTTTGCAATTTTTAAAAAGATCAAAAATCTAAAACGTCAAAAGTCCAGTTTTAAAAAATTTTACGTTTTCAGAAAAAGTAATAAAATGTACTTAATTTTCAAAAAAAAAATACAAAAAACAAACCACCGAAACGTTTAAATATTTTCGGAAATGAAGATATTTTTAAAAGAGTATACACAGATTTTCGAAAGAGTCAATACTTAAAAATAAAATAAAGTTGAAATTAAAGGAAAAGGTCTAAATTTTGGAATACAATCGAAATTTGAAAAAAGTCCAGTCTTTAAAAAAACGCGACATTATTCAACAATTTTCATGATCAAGTTTTCAAAGAAATCTAAAGTTTTTGAAAAGTTATCATACATTTTAAAAATGTCGAAATTTTTAGTTGAAGTTTTTAAATTTTGAAGAAGTCCCCATTTTGGATTAAACATAAAACGCTAAACATTGTCGCAACACCCCCATTAGTTTTGACTGCGAGCCGCCACTGGTTATGCTAGAGGCCTTTGAAACTAACCAGAAGCTTCATTTGAAACTCAATAGCAGATCATCTCCATAATCTCGCCATTTTGGTACAATCCATCTTAATAATGAATAGTGGTCAAAATTTTAATGAAAAATGAAAGTTTATCAGTAATATTTTATTTTTCTGCCATAATTTTATCTTCATATATTTGGAAAGTTGTACCAAATGGATTGAATATGCTACAGATTCTAAGAACTGACCAGATGCTTTGTCTGAAACTAAATAGGATATTTTAATGGACTTCATCGTAATCTTTTGCGTTCAATTAAAATCGATCATTCTTAGTACCCACCGACGCCTTTGGTGGTCGAAATTTTAATGATAAAAGGAATACTTTTCTTTTCCACTATAATTTTGCCTTCTATTGAACATTGTTCTGAGTTGTACGTTATCGAATGGTTACGCTAGAAACCCTTGAAACCAACCAGAACCTTCATTTGAAACTAAATAGCAGATTGTCTGCATAATCTCACGTATTTAGGTACAGTCACGCCACCTTAATCGTTTGATGGCAAAATTTCAACAAAAAATGAAAGTTCATCAGTAATATTTTATTTTTCCATTATAATGTTACCTTCAAATTTTTGGAAAGCTGCACCTGTTGGTTTGAACATGCTACAGATTCTTAGAATTGATCAAATGCTTCCCCTAGAACTAGATGGGATGTCTTCGTCTAATTTTTGGCATTCAATCAAAACCCATAATTCTTAATACTCTCCGATGCTTTTGGTGGTCAAAATTTTAATGAAAAAGAAAAGTTCATCAGTAATACTTATCTTTGCTCCCTATAATTTTGCCATTCACATTAAACATTGTCATTGAGCTGTACGTTATCGAATGTTTATGCTAGAAATCCTTGAAACCAACCAGGAGCTTCATTTAAAATTAAATAGCAGATTGTCTTCATAATCTCACGTGTTTAGGTTCAATCAATCCATCTTAATAATCGTTTGATGGTCAAAATTTCAATGAAAAATAAAAGTTCATCAGTAATATTTTATTTTTCTACCATAATAATATCTTCATATTTTTGGAAAGCTGTACCTGATGGTTTGAACATGCTACAGATTCTAAGAATTGACCAAATGCTTCGTCTGGAACTAGATGGGATGTCTTCGTCGTAATCTTTTGCATTGAATCAAAACCCATCATTTTTAATACTCTCCAATGCTTTTGGTGGTCAAAATTTTAATGAAAAAGGGAAGTTCATCAGTAAAACTTTCTTTTTCCACTATAATTTTGTCTTCATATTGAACATTTTTCTAAGCTGTATCTTATCGAATAGTTATGCTAAAGATTCTTTAAACTAACCAGAAGCTTCATTTGAAACTGAATAGCTGATCGTTTCCAAAATCTTACGTATTTGAGTAGATGAATCCATCTTAATGATAATTTGGTTGTCAAAATTTGAATGAAAAATGAAGGTTCATCAGTAATATTTTATTTTTCCACCACAATGTTATCTTCATATTTTTGGGAAGCTGTACCTGATGGTTTGAACATGCTACAGATTATAAGAATTGACCAAATGCTTCGTCTGAAACTAGATGGGATGTCTTCGTCGTAATCTTTTGCATTCAATCAAAACCCATCATTCTTAATACTCTCCGATGCTTTTGGTGGTCAAAATTTTAATGAAAAAGGGAAGTTCATCAGTAAAACTTTCTTTTTCCACTATAATTTTGTCTTCATATTGAACATTGCTCTGAGCTGTACGTTATCGAATGTTTATGCTAGAAATCCTTGAAACCAACCAGGAGCTTCATTTAAAACTAAATAGCAGATTGTCTTCATAATCTCACGTGTTTAGTTACAATCAGTCCATCTTAATAATCGTTTGATGGTCAAAATTTCAATGAAAAATGAAGGTTCATCAGTAATATTTTATTTTTCCACCACAATGTTATCTTCAGATTTGGAAAGTAATGGATTGAATATGTTATAGATTCTAAGAATAGGCAAGATGCTTCGTCTGAAACTAAGAAGAAAATCTTTGTCGTAATCTTTTGTATTCAATTAAAACCCACCATTCTAAGTACTTATCGATGTTATTTGTGGTCAAAATTTCAATCAATATTTTGTAATATTTTTTTTTCATTACAACTTTGTCTTCATATGATACATACATTTTTATAAGCCGTTCCTTATTGAATGGTTATGCTAGAGACAGATTTGGACGCAATTAATCCATCTTAATAATCATTTGGTGGTCAAAATTTCAGTAAAAAATAAAAAGTCAGCAGTAAAACTTTCTTTTTCCAATACAATTTTATCTTCACATTTTTCTAAGCTCTGTCTTCTCGACTGGTTATGTTACAGACTTTAGAAACTAATGAGAAGTTTCATCTGAAACTAAGCAGCTTATCGCCGTCATAATCTTAAGTATTTAAGAAAAATCGACTTTTTTTTAAGTTTAATCCACTCGCAAAGGGTAACCCCATTATGCTTTCAAAGCACTGCGAGTAGGATGCGGAAACAAGGATAGATGGCTATGAACCGTCTTCTGAAACAAGAATAAGTTGTAATTTTTGGGAAAAATTCCTTTCAGTAACAAGTTCCATAACTTGGAAGTTCTATAGAAAAAAAGAGTCTCCTTAGGCAGAAGTCCTCACTGTGTCCAGCTATAGTCGGTGACCGCACAGGAATTTGCTGTCTCCGACTATCTAGTACGCCTCAAGAATCTTGCCCTTGGGGGCATCAATCTTATTAGTTCTTACGAGCATCTTCCATGATAGTATTTGTAGAAAAGAGACAAGTCACCAACCATACGCCTGTGCTCTAGTGTTTCGAGAGAATCGGTCAGACTCTCGTCATCAATTAGGCGAATCGCTCTTCTTTGAATTGAATCCAAGAGAGCTAAAGTGTGTTTTGGGGCTAAACTCCAAACATGAGTGTTAGCCTAACTTGAGCTTTGTATAGTGTTAATAGTTGATGAGATGTGAAGTACTTTTTAGCTCTAAAAAGAAAGCCTAGCTTCTGAGAGGCGGATTTGGCAATGGCGCGCACATGATCGTCCCAAGAGAAGTTAGTGCTCGCATTCACTCCTAGGATAGATAGATTAGATCCCATCAGAAGGATTTTACCGTCCATTAGTATGTTTGTTGCATTATCCCTTGATGTTTTCTTAAAGAAAACCGCGGCCTGAGTTTTTGAAGCGTTGAAGTCGACCAAATTGTTCCTACTCCATTCCAGAATAATCTCGAGCTCCCGATTAATCGTCTGTATCTGCTGTTCCCTTGGTCGATCTGAAGCAGCGATAGATAATAGTTTATCGGAGAAAAAAGATGACACAAGGTTACTATCAACTGCGTAGCTGTATATAGGATTGGAAGTTGAAGCTAAGAGATCGTTTATGTGTAACAGAAACAGAATAGGAGACAAAACAGGCCCCTGAGGCACCCATGCGTTAATCGCAAATGTCTCGGATGAAATGCCATCGACGACGACCTGAAGAGATCTGTCAGCGAGAAAATTGGATATCAAATGGCAGAGTCCAGGAGGAAGACCATAAGATGTTAATTTGGCAAGAAGAGGTCGGAGCCAGACTCTGTCGAAAGCTTTTGAGATAGCCAATGCCACAATCCTAGCCTCACCATGTTTTTCCATAGCTGAGTTACAGATATGAGTAACATATGCCAGCAGATCGCCAGTGGAACGTTGTTGTCCAAAACCGTTATTTCCTGTCGGAGATGATTCTATTTTCCTCCATATATTTGAGAATCTCGATGTTGATAACCTTTTCCATCACTTTGGATATAATGGGTAACAAAGATATAGGGCGATAGTTATTAGCCAGATTCCTTTTTCCCTTTTTAGGAACAGGCTGCACCCTAGCAGATTTCCAGATGTTAGGGAATACACCTTTGTTGTAAGAGAGTGTAAACAATTTGCTTAGAACAGGAGTTAACTCTGGGGCGCCCTTCTTAAGAACAATAGCGGGAATACCATCAAGGCCAGAAGCTTTCGAGATGTCGAGCTCAAGGAGAATCTTCCTGATTGTGCGTTGTCTGAAAACAACTTCAGGCATCGAAGTATCAACCTTAGGGAAAAGGGGAGGTTTTGCGTTTCGAGAATCAAGATTGGAATTTTCAGCAAACATTAAGGCTAACATGTCTGACTTTTCCATGGAGGTAGTAGCAATATTGCCATTTTCATCGAGTAAATGTGGAAAATTTAATGGTGTAAAATTCTTTCCAATCGCCTTTGCAAATCCCCAAAAGGACCTACAACCGTTCGGACAGCCTCTGGCGCATTTTACAATCAAACTCACCTTTTGCCTCGTCAATAACCTGTTTACAAGAATTTCGTGCATCTACAAATATGGTCCGAGTCTCGACCGAGGAATTATTATTTGGAAAGTAGTGGATTTAATATGCTATAGATTCTAAGAATAGGCCAGATGCTTCCTCTGAAACTAAGAAGAAAATCTTTGTCGTAATCTTTTGCATTCAATCAAAACCCATCATTCTAAATACTCATCGATGTTTTTGGTGGTCAAAATTTCAATGAAAAAGGAAAATTCATCTGTAATATTTTTTTCCATTACAATTTTTTCTTTGCATATACATTTTTATAAGCCGTTTCTTATTGAATGGTTATGCTAGAGACACATTTGGACGCAATTGATCCATCTTAATAATCATTTGGTGGTCAAAATTTCAGTAAAAAATAAAAGGTCAGCAGTAGTATTTTCTTTTTCCATTATAATTTTATCTCAAAGTTGTATCTTATCGACTGGTTATGTTACAGACTCTAGAAACTAATTAGAAGTTTCATCTGAAACTAAGCAGCTTATTGCCGTCATAATCTTAAGTATTCAAGAAAAATCGATTCATTTTAATAATCATTTGGTGATGAATATTTCAATGAAAAACGAAATTTCAACAATTTTATCTTTTTCTCTTACAACTTTATCTTCATGTTATACACAATTTTCTCAAAAGTATATCATCGCTTGGGTATGCCCAGAGACTAAAGGTATGCCAAAGGAATGAAGGATTGACCAGAATTAACTTTCGTTTAAAGTATAATGTTTTCATGTTTTGTTTATTCAGTTAAAACTCAGCTGTTATTTTTGGTCATTATTTTGGCAATAAGCTAAAATTCATTAATAATATTTTCTTTTCCCTCTATAATTTTATCTTTATAAAGTGGAGGTTCCTAAGTTATGTCATATTGATTCTAGCTACTTTGGGAGCTGATTATAAACTTCATTTTAAACAAAACATCATTATTCAGTCATGATTATTTGCGTATTCGGTTAAAATCAATCCATTTTAAAATTCCTGGATGTTCTTGGTGGTCAAAATTTCTATAAACCAAAGCTCATCACAGTGATGGATTATTTATAACAATGATCAGCTATCCATAAGCTAAACCAGACAGGTGTCTAGAAAGGCAAAAAGGCATAGGAGGCGATTATATTTAGGAGGAAGATTTAATCGTCAAAGAATACTATGAGGCGCGCTATACAATATTTGTCTTGAGCGCTACCAACATTTAATCCGCCACTGATCCCACTGATCAAGCCTAGTCGTGATTTTTTTTTGTGGAACGGACTGGTCCTTGGTTATCTTCAAAAATTGAAATATGAATCTTGTCCCCTGTCTTGGTTTCAGGGGACAAGATTTGTATTTCAATTCTAGTAGATGATGCATGTTTTTTTAAAATGAAAATCATGGACATATATTAATTAAAACGGTGAACGAACCTCTCTGTTTTGGTTTTAAAGGTCACTCACCTGTGGAATCCGGTATCCTTTGGAGGTCCAGAACCAAAGTAGGCAGCAATCACGTCGCCCGTGGAGACTTTGCATCCTTTAATGTTGCCGACAAGCCAGTGTTTTACCTCGCTTACACTACGATTTTCTCTGCTGGGTGCATCTGGGTCAACCATGGCTAAAACGTAATATTTATCTTCTTCAGCTTTCCATGTCACCACCGGTTCGTCTTTAACTTCTGTGGGGGTTAATTCGTTGCCCAAATTAACCGTTTTTCCATTGGGGTAATCAACGTTGACTTTTTCAGGGGGTGCCGTATCGATTACATCTGGAACAACACCCGCATCTTCCATTTTCTAAAAAGATAGTGTTCACTTGAATAGTGGAATTGAATTAACACATTTTTTGATATTAAAGACAAATATTTACCTTTTTGATTAACTCAGCATCATTACAAGCAATATTACCTATGATGCAAGCAACGATTGAGATTTCTATTAGAAGATATTTCTTCGTCATTGTTGGATAAGAGATGAAGGCAGACTAATACAGCGACCTGATTATTTATGTATTCAGTCGTATGCCAACCCAATGAATATCTCTAATTACCGCAGGTCATAAAAAAATTTATTGGTATCAGTTTCAAGTGCGCAAACATTCCAAAGGTAATAACTATTTTCACCTTCGAAAGGAATCCAAATTAAATTTATCTTATCATCTTTCGCATTTTAGACATATATATCTATAAACGTACATAAGCGTTTTCAAAGTATTTCTTTGGCGAAAGTTGTTGCGCTCATCAAGTTTCCAGACCGAAATTTGCTTACTTTGGAATTAATTCAATATATGGATGGATAAAAATTGCATACAAGGAATTCTGTTTTCAATTCTTTATTTAAATGTTTAATATCGTCTATATTACATACTATATTATACACTATTGTCACAGTAGCCTAATACTTTAAAAAAGTAACACTATCTAGTTTTAAGTGGACAGGATCTTAATTCGCTTGGGTCAAAACAACAACACAACACAAAATCATCAAATCTCTTCCTAAATTCTTCTACGTAAGGTTCCCATTGAGAATTAAAATAATTAAGCGCTACAGCTTCCCCTAATTTGTATTTATTAGCAAATTTTTTAATAGAGAAGTGTTTTCTGTGCTTCATTTGCATGTTGCTACTTCTAAGCTCGCCATCAAACGATAATTTGGTTTTTTGTTCGTATACGAGACAATGAAAATTCAATAAAACAAATAGCACATTTTTAAATTTAAACTCGTGATTTTTGTTGCTATTAAACTTTATTAGCGACTAAAATAGCAGATACTAACAATTCTACGATGTTTCTATAAATATTTGCTATGAGGGTAATTTTTACTTTTTTTCTAAAAAAAATTGTCTATTTCAGGTTTGGTTTCTCTACAAATTTTTCACATTCTTTACGATTTTAAAAGCGGAACTTTGATTGTTTTCCTCTCTTACGAATTATTTTGTAAAATTTTGGTTTTTTTTGGAGATATTAATTCCTTTGATTGTCTCCTGAGGCCAATGATAAACGTGATTCCCAGTTATGCATTTAATGACCGTACCAGGTATTCACTTGACAACATACCTGTGAAATCCATTTAACCTGACCTAATCTGACCAACCTGACCGAACCTAACCTACAATCAGGACTTCGTACGTATGAGGCCGACCTACACTCGAGTTTTGTCCTTAAATCAACATTTTTAATGTTATTTCTGAGAAGAGAAAGTTAAAATACAGTTACAATGAACATTTTCCTAAAAAAAATGGAAATTTCAAGAAAATATCCTAAATTCGAGAAAAAATTCTGAATTGTACGATGAAAGAAATTTTTGAGTTTAAAATAAACATTTCGTGAATAAACTTAAAATTTCCAGAATAATTGGAACTTTAAACGAAATTCTTATATATTTTCAGTGTATTTTAGGAAGACGTGGAAAGGACATCGATTAAAAAGAAATTATATTTAGAAATGTCAATTTTTTTCTCGAAATTTCGGGTTTTTCTCAAAATTTTGAATTTGTTTCGAAATTTCGCCCTTAATCTCGAAATTTCGCCCTTAATCTCGAAATTTGACTTTAAACTCGAAATTTCGACTTTAAACTCAAAATTTCGAATTTTTCTGGAAATTTTAACTTTAACCTTGAAATTTCAACTTTAACCTCGAAATTTTGACTTTTTTCTTGAAATGTTGTCTTCAATATCGAAATTTAGACTTTTTTCTTGAAATTTCGACTTTAATCTCGGAATTTAAAAAAAAAAACGAAATTTTGGTAATTAAAAATAGAAATTACTGCCACTCTACTGCCAACTGTCGATGTTAAAGGGAAAGGGAAGTGGTGGGACGCAACTGTCATCTGCCTAGCCTCCATAGGGTATGAAAATTTCGACGAATTTCGAGAGGGACGCATATATGTAATACTTCTATATGGCGTGTTTTGTACCTTCGATTGTGTTCAAAAGACGCGATGGATATATATGTTTGTCTCTATGGAGGACAGAATTTATTAACCAATCCCGCTTCTCGTCAGTTATCTTTGTTGTCATTCATTTATAAGTGTTCCCGCCCATCTTGTCATCTGTTCCCGCTATAATTGAATGAATGCTTGTACTCCAAAGAGTACGACATATATTTTCATCTCACCTTTTTGACAACGCATGTTGTAGTGGCGATTATACACAACACACCGTATAGAAGTATTACATATATGGAGGGACGTACCAAGAAGTCTTCTTGTCTAGCACCAAAGTTTAAAACCACAAATAGGGATGCAAGCGATAGTTCGATGTTTTAAAAACATCGATGTATCGTTTGTAAACATCGATGTTTTAACATCGATGGTAAAGCATAAAAAATATCGATACATCGTTCACTTTATAAACGATGTTTGAAAAATCGATGTATCGCTTCCCGATAGAAGTAGCGCCATCTGTTTGCATCGAATTGAGGTGGCAAATGACCACACAATTTTGTAACTAGTCACCCGATGGCAGCAGTGTATATTTAACAAATTGATAATAAAATTGTATGCCGCAGGTATGCAATACGATTATTTGAAAATTTGAAAATTTGAGAGTTAAAATATTTCCCAAAATTTGGAGCGTATTCTAGAATTTTATAAACTCGAAAACTGAGAATTTGCTATATATGTATATTTGATGTGTTTTAGGTAAATTTCGATTTTTTTTTGATTCCTTATTTTTTTCTACAAATATGTTGAAATTTCCAGAGAAAAAAATTAACATTTTTAAAAAAAGTACAATTGTTGAATCAAAAGAAAAGTTTCAAAAACACATTTCTCAAAATTTCGAACCTAATTTCCAAATTTGGAATATTTGAAAAGTTGTCAATTTTTGAGTAAAAATTTTAATACCTACTGCTAAAAATTGAAAATTTTTATCAAAAATCCATGCTTAAATTTGAAAATGACACGTCCCACTTTGCATTCAAAACTTTTTGGAAGTATCCAATCTGTCCTAAAATTTTGTATTAAACCAAATTTTATTTTTACAAGATTTGATTTTTTCTCAAAATTTGCATTATTTTTCCAAATTCGGAGTTTAACCTTGAATTTTTATCGAAAATTGGAACTTTTTAAATAAATATTTGAGATTAAAGTGGAAATTTTTAAAATTTTGAGTTTGAATTTTAAATGTTGAAGTTTCCCTTTAATGTTATTTTAAATTTTTTCAAAAGTTTAATTTCTTTTTTAAAATTCTGGCATTTTTCAAAATTGCGATACTTTTAAAATTTCGTTATTCCTCCAAATTCCAAACCTAACCTAATGATAGAGAATAGGAATATCGAGATTAACATCCAAATTTCCAATGTTTCCTGAAATTTCAAGAAAAAAGCTGACATTTTGATTGAAATGTCGATATTAAAGTCGAAATTTTGACTTTAATCTCGGAATTGCTAGAAAAAAGTTAAAATTCCAAGATTAAAGGTGAAATTTCGAGAAAGAAGTCGAATATTCGAAAAAAAAAAGACGAAATTTCAATTTTAATCTTGGAATTTCTAGAAAAAAGTCGAAATTTTAAGATTAACCTCAAAATTGTTAAAAACCATTTCTTTTTAAGTTGATATCTGTTGTGCACCTTTGTAATTTTGACTTCTAAGTCCGCAATTATATATTTATTAAAAAACATCGATGTATCGTTATCGAATATCGATGTTTAAGACATCGATGTTTCATTAAAAAAATATCGGTGTTCAAAAATCGATGGTTTTTTGAACGATGTTGCATCCCTAACCACAAAACATAAAACCATAGGGATAGAGTGATATCTGCTGTATTCAGCGCATGAATCAAATTTCCTAGCTTCAGCGCCACCAAGCGTCTGAAAACAGAACCAAACAATTATGGCGGGGGATTTAAAAAATTTATTTTCATATTTATTAAATATGTGAAAAATATATGATTGCCAAAAAACTTGATGAAATGTGGGTGTGATTATTATTAAAGCAATGCAAAATTTGTGAAATGGGATAATAATACACAAGTTGTAAAATAAAGTTTATTTATTTTTAGAAAAGTAAACAACATTCGGTAATGAAGTCACATTTAAAAATAATGAGGTTTACCTATAATAATTGTAGAGCTTCTATCAAAAACAACCAAAGTGTCAATTAAAGATAGCCGTAGAAAGATTTGTTTACGCTTTAATAACTAAGAATAACAAGATAAGAAACTAATAACAAATATCACTAACAACTAATAACACAACAATAGTTTATTAACAAATAACAAAAATATCGGAACGCTAATACAAAATGAAATGCACAAGAAAAGACGAACAACGACTACATAGGTAAAACACCTAGTACTTTCCCTATGAAAGACTAGAACACGAAAAAATGGCGGACAAGGAACGAAATTAATAAAAATATGTCCCAGTGACCCTTAAGATAATACGGAAACGGAAGCATCAGTGCTCTACACAAGTTGCGCATAAATAAAATAACCCCTCCCTCGATATAGCGCTTTTGTGACTGAAAAAAAAACTAAATTCAAAATTCTGTCTCCCGCCGTCCTAATTTGTCATATATCTATGATTTTAACTTTGTTTTGTCTTTGAAATTAACCTCAAGTTCTTTGTTTTGACAGTTGCTGTTATTTGTATTAGTTTTCCGACTACCATAGCAATACAGGTAAAAATGAGTGCTCCCGAGAAAGAATCCATGGAAATGGAAGTAGAACAGTCAACTGAACCAACAAAACCTGCGATGGAACAAACAGAAGTGGTGCAGAAAAGCGCTATGGCCCAGGGGGTCGTCAGTTCAGTTACTTGCTCTTTACATCCCCTGGTTATAATGAACATTTCGGAGCATTGGACCAGAGAAAGAGCCCAAGAGGGCTCGGTTCAACAAGGTAAAGTCTTGTCTATGTACGAGCATTTTACGACTTTTATTGTATTTAGTTATTGGGGCCCTCATCGGTAAACAGAAGGGGAGAAATATTGAAGTAATGAACTCTTTTGAACTAGTTTTTGGATTAATTGGCGGCGATGTTGTCATTGACAAAGATTACTATAATATGAAGGAAGAACAATGTGAGTAATACACATTATTTATTTATTTTTGTATGAGTGGTTGCTTATTTGTGGTAAATTTTTAGTTAAGCAAGTATTTAGCGATATGGATTTTATTGGTTGGTACACAACAGGTGAAGCTCCAGATGCAAAAGACATTAAAATCCATAAACAAATATGTGAAATTAATGAATCTCCAATACTTCTGAAGTTAAATCCTTATCACAAAAACATTGACGTGAGTTTTTCCCGTTGTTAATTCCTCCATATCTAACGATTTTATTGTAGCCTCTACCAGTTTCAATCTACGATTCAATCATAGATTTGGTTGGGGGTGAAGCCACGATGCTATTCGTTCAGGTCAATTACACCCTCGCTACCGAGGAAGCAGAACGTATTGGCGTCGATCACGTAGCCAGAATGTCCTCTAGTGATTCAGGGGAAAGCTCCTTAGTTGCCGAACACTTGAATGCCCAACACAGTGCTATTAAAATGTTGCATTCGAGAGTGCAGCTCGTATTGGAATATATAAAAGCCGTCGAGAGCGGTCAACTGCCAAGAAACCACGAAATTATGAGGGAGGCTTACTCATTGTGTCACAGATTGCCAGTAATGCAAAGTGCTAGGTTCCGACAAGATTTTTACAATGTAAGTGGTATTGATGGTGATTTGACCATCGTTTTATATACAGAGTAGTCATTTTTTGACCCTCGTTATTATGCTTGTTTGAGGGCTGGCGTGTTGGCTAAATTATAGCAAAGTTGCATCCTTTGGTGCTGCAGAATATATAAAAATAAAGATCTGAAGTAAAGTTATTTGAAAAAAGCTAAAATTTGGGTTTTTTCATGTTGAAAATTAATTAAGAAGAAGAAAATTACATATTATATATAATAATACATATATATTATATAATATCACTTTTTCTGTTGCAGCAATGTAATGATGTTGGCTTGATGACATACTTAGGATCCCTAACTAAGGGCTGTAATGATTTAAACCAGTTTGTCAACAAATTCAATATTTTGTATGACAGGCAAGGTTTAGGCCGAAGAATGAGGGGAATCTTTTTCTAAATTAATTAATCCTTGTATTTATTTTGAGTTTAAATAAACAATCCTTTGGTACAAGTTGTCTTTTATTTCGTAACTACATTCAAAAATGTTTACAAAATTCACATCTTAACGTTACTTGAGGAAGACTGTGTTTCCCTATAATATCGTAGGTTTTACGTGTATGTATAGTTTGAAAAAATATCGTTTACAGCATTTCACACATACAAAATATTGTACTTTTTTTTAGAGAATATATAAATTCGAATTGTACAAAGTTTTACTAAATTACTTTTAAACAGTTCGCTCTACCCCAATAAGGTCGTGGAATAGATTGCCACTGATTTCGCGTCCATGCAACACGTGATTCGAATAACGTAATATCGCCTGAGCTAAATCTTTCACGCACCACTTCCGGTCAACGAGTATTCTGCATACTGTGTCTAATTTGGCCAATTGTTGATGACCGCAAGTGTAATAGATGAGTGTCGGTGCACCGGCGACGCTTGCCGCCAGCCACTGGATCACAACTTTGAGCTGGACATCCCCTTTTCTCGATGAACCACAACCCCAATTTCCCGTCGATATCGGCTTGATTCCGTCCGTCGTTTGCGCTATTTGAGACAACTGTAACATCGAACGTTGCATTTAAAAATGATTTGCTTGAAATGATTTAAGAGAAAGTTTTAGTTACAGCCAAGGGGCCAATCACTCCACGATATGTTACATGTGGTTGTAAGTAGGTGGCAGTTGCAAGGATTTACTCCACAGTACATTGAATTCTGACTTATCATGCAATGCCTCGAATTGAATCAAATATTCGAGTTTTTACAAATTCTGTTCGAGTTTCTTCTTTCGGACTGATTATGAGCTTATTTGAGGAGCAATTTTGAAGTAAAAAAAAATGAAGTTTTTGCAATACATGTACACAATTTGGCGATGGTGGATGGCCCTTTAGTTAAGTTTAGATGTTCAAATATCACAATAGAAAATGAAAGGCGTTATGCAGGTAGTTAGTTTGGTATTTTTTTTTTGTGGCCAATCAGTTCGCAAATGTGATAAATTTATTATTCAGTATTTTAGTGAGTGATTCATAGAAGGAAACATATTTCTATCATTCAGATTGTTCGCTTAATACTCGACTAGATCCAGAACTAGAGCTTACAGTGGATTTTCATTTGTGGTGATAGTTTATTTGTAAAAAAGAGTTTGTTTGATTTAAAATTTGAATTATAAAGCAACCCATCCATATGATTTTAATACTAAAGCATTCTTATTTAAAGTTTCTGAGGAGTGTTATGTAGGAGCAACCAATTAAGAAAAATTTAATCAGGTCGAAATTGCTGTAAAAGTAATTTTTAGAAAAAACTAGAAAAATTTAGGGAAAATATTGAAATTTCTATAAGATATGAGGGATACCGAGATTTCGCGAAAAGTTGAAATTGCTGAAAGGTAATTTTTATAAAAAACGAAATTTTGAGGGGAAAATGTTGAAATTTTCACTTAAATAAAAAAGTTAATTTTTACGCAGAAAGGCGAACTTTCTGAAACATATTTTATTTATTTAAATTAGATTAAAAATTGTATTAAAATTTCACGAAAGATATCGCAATTCCTACAAATTTTGAAAGAAACATTTTTTTCAAATAAAATTGCAATATTTTAAAAGAAGTCGACATTTTGAGAAATACTCGAAATTTCAAGCCGAATTTTATGGATTTTGAGAAAAAAGGAATTCTTTTGAAAAAACTGAGAAAGGACAATTAAGAGAAAAGTGGAACTTTAAGAAATAAAATTGAAATTTCAACAAAAATGTTGAAATTTGGAGAAAAAATATTTAAAATTTTCATAACCAAATTTCTCGAAAAAAAGTGGGAATAGTCGAAATTTCGAAAAAATTTAAACAAAAGCCGAAATTTTTAGCAAAAATGCGAAAAGTTCCATTTTGAGAAAAGAAATCGAAATTTCTACAAAAACAACATTTAAAGAAAAATCCAAAATTCATTAAACCTGTTGAAATTCCTGCAACATTTGTTTAAAAAAATGTCGAAATTTGGATAGAAGTCTTCCTCATAACTTTGGGAAAAACATAATTTCAAGAAAAATGTCGAAATTTCGATTTTTCTGTATAGGTTTCTATAAAGAAATTTAAAATTTTTCCTTGAAATTACTTTCGCAAAATTTCGCCTTTTCCGAACATTTTGATTTTAAAGTGAAAATATTGACAAAAAATATTTAATTATTAAATTTAAACTAGAAAATTTGTAAAAAATGTTAAACCACTTGAAATTTATTTTTAAAAAATCGAATTTTTGAAATTTCAAGTTTGGTCCAGAATTTTCAGAAAAAGTTCAAATATTGAGATAAACCCAAAAACTACAAAAATAATTCATAATCAATTGGAAATTTGGATTTTAAAGTTAAAATCACAGATCTAGGACAACGAAATTAGTGTTTCCCAGTGTTATTAGTTCCTCGCCTGAAAACGGGACAATTTTATGTCTCCAGGTTTTTTTCGGGGACACCGGGACGAAGAATTGAAAAAAGGGACGGTCCCGTTCAAAACGGTACATATGGTCACGTTATTCATAACTCATCTCCACAAAAATGTTAAAGCATTAGCTCGGGTTATGTGGAAGGTCAATTGCCAAACATGTTAGTATCAAAACTACATATATTACCTGTTTAGGCAATGAAAAACTATAGGTTACATCCTCTAATGTTTGCACTATTGATTCTATACAGCTTACAAACCAAGCTCTACGTTTTTTTGCCTTTTTAAATTTCGATCGGTCATCTAATGCTTCGCTGGTATTAGCTAAAGCTTTCTCTCCAAAAAGCGGATCAGAGGCCTGTTAAAAGATAGGCTCTAACTGCCTTTCGCTTTTCTATTTATTTCATTGTAATTTTAGTCTTGAAGATGACGGTGATGCCAATAATGACGACTTAGCAGTATGGTAGCTTTAACGTTTCACCATATACAACAACAATAAAATTAAATAAAAAACTTCCCCCAGATTAAGACTTGCACACAAGATCTTACAAAAAAATTAACATAAAACGTTACCGAGAGATACCAGCTATAACTAGAATAATCATTATTTCTTACCCATCATTTTTCTAACAGTTTAATAATAGATTAACATTAAAGCTACTTTTGCTACTTTTTTAATTATTAAACAACAAATATCAAACGAACAAAACACAAAAACCCACTTACGAGTTGGGCCGCCAATTTATGCTTCTGCCTGGCCAATTCCAAACTTAAAGATTTGGCATTAAGAACTAATTTATTGTTTTTACTGGAACTAAAATCTGTACAAGTTGAGGTAGGTATACACTCTTCGGTTAATGGTACTGTTATACCTGCGAAAGATTCGCTAAGAGTTCTTTTTAATAGTGAACCTGCAAATTTGACCACTGCCAGTTCTCTACCGTCCAGTTCTTTCTTGGTTCCTTTATCTGTCTCCAGTATTGGGTGCTCGAGCCACCTGGAGAACTGCTCGTAAACCTCTTCTAATTCAGAGCTGAAAAAACGTTCTGGATCGTACATTCGCATTGATTTATTTATTTACGACGTTTTATTATTAAAAATGAACCTTTTAAACACGGAGAAGTTGGGCTATTTTCAGTTCTATTCATATTTAAAAATTAAAAACTGAAACTGATCGTCATCAAGTGATTATGATATTTAATTTAGTGAAACAACTAGTTAAAATCACGTCTCTTTCAATTTTCTCCAGTCTGTAGTAAACACCAAAACATAGTCTCACCTATATTCTGTGCTGAAACTATAATCTGAGGATTTACTTGAGTCTTTCTTGCTCATAGGTACATGCTTATTTTTAAATTTATCGATCCACTTTTTCTCCTGTTGAAGAGAGTCATTCAAAAACTCCTCATCCATTGTATCTTCCCTCAAGGCGAATCCAGTGGATCCTTGTCGTTTAATCCTGAAGATATCCCTGTTAATATTGGTACCCAATAAAACGTGCAAATTTACTTAATATTTTTATCTCTGACGCCATCGCCACCTACAGAGATACCAACGGCGTAACTGGAATCCGTGGAGCAGCTGGTACCTTCATTTTCCTTTTCTCTATCCATAGCTTCTTTCAATCGTTGGGCGAAACTTTTCCTCCTTTCAGCCGCTTCCAATTCCTCGCTATATCTCTGATTGTAATTTTCGTCCTCGCTTGCTGCAAAATTTAACAACTCAACACCTAACGACAACATAACACCTAACGATTGGAAAATACGTCTATCGTGGGAAAATACCATACCGTCTTCCAAACTAGTTCTAGCGCTGAGAAACTCTTCGTCGCTTGAGCTGCAACTGTCATATAATGATCTTGCGGGTTCTAGGGGTCGTCTACTGACCGGTAAACATTCACCTGACGACCCTAAGACGATGAATCTTCCTCTTCTGTTGTGAACGAGAGATTCGCCGCTATGTTTTTGCAACTTCCTTTCGGTTTCTAATTGCACTTTGAGCTTGTTTCCAGAAAGATTGTTGTTTTCGTGTGTCGACGAAGAAGATCCACTTCTCGTCGTACTGCAGGATTGTTGAGTGATCATGGGAATGTTAAGGCCGCTGTTGTCTGATTTGGCTGAACCGGTAGACTCTCCGATGGGCGAAAGTCGTCGATGTCTATAAGGATTAGACTGTTGGTGTTTGTTTTCTAGTAATTCAGTAGTTCTGCTTTGTTTCTGTTGAAAACCTAGAAGGCATTTGTTCAGTTCGCGAAGAATGTTGTCTTCTTCGTATTGTCCTATTGGCAGTTTTGTGTAATCGTCAGCATCCATACAGCATACGGTCATTTGACGAGGGGAGTCAATTTTTTCGAAGTTTGCTCTATGTTTGGGGTCGGCTATTCTGGAGATGTGGCGTGCTCGTTCCACAGTAAAAACTTCGTTATCTTCTAGGGCTTCTACGTTTAATAGTATTGGCAACATATCAGGAAATGTCATGAAGTTGATGCACTCCTGTAATGATTCATCTGAAGTGATTTAATGTATCGTTTCTTTCGCCAGTTGCTTCCGTCACAAATCCAGATCTTCAGTTGAGAGTAACCTCAAAGACTGTTCCTTAAGAAGAAGTAACTGAGGATCTGGATTTATGAATGAAGGAAATATTCAATTTTGTTGGTTGCTTCCTTCACAAATCCACATTTTCGAAAAGATTGTCATATCTTACGAAAAATGTAACTGAGGATCTGGATTTGTAAAGAAAGCAACTGGCAAAGAAAAAGCCAGTCAAATACAACTTCACAAAGAATATCTGTTTACCTGAGTAATGCCATCAGTTAAAACACTGCCTCCCAGTTTTGACGAAGTAAAGCATATTTGTAGTGTATTTGCTTCGGCACGTTCCAGTTTGCCTTCGTGTTTAATTTGAACTGGACACAATGGTAAACTACACTCTAACCAATCTTCTATAGTCAGCCATTCTTTACCACTCATGACCTACGAAGTAATTATGGAAATGTGTTGTTAAATCTTTTCGAATAATAACCTGTCGCATCAGTTTGAGACTTCCATCCAATAAATCCTTATTGTTTAACAAGTCAAAATAATGAAATATACTTTTAAGTTTCGCTTTCTGTGCACTCGAACTAATATGCTTGAAGAAATTAGAGAAATTAAAATTTTGTAGTGTTGGATGACTTTTGTGTGTTCTTTTGGGAAATGTGGAAAAGAAAGCATTTCCTATCAAGGAAGCTATAAGAGAGTAATCCAATTCAACGCAGTCAGCTGAAACATCAACAATAGAACAACAAAGGCGTATGTTTTTAAACCTTACGTTGTTGTTGCAAGCTGAAATGAAGACCACCTTTCGGTTTGAGTTCTTTGAGTCTTAACGTTAAATTTACCATTACTGGAAGAGTTCTATTAAGGAAGCTGTTTCTTTCTTCGGTCGTTAAATCGTTATCTAGGAAACTTAATAAGCTAATGAATTGTTCTGGATTAGTCGTATCTTCATCTGGATCGAGGCTGACGCTGTAATAATAAAATATTAGAGGGTGTTTTACTAAAATGAATGATTTACCTACTTGCAGAGTTCATAAATTTTTTGCATGCCATCGATGAGCTCTAGAGTATTTTTTGTATTGAGTATATTATTTAGGATGTTTTTGACGGAGTCCCACCAGGGCATATCACAAGGTAGCATTACCAAAGCCATTATCGCCTAAAACAATAAAAAACCTTATTATTTTTACTTAAACCGGTGCATGTGTACTAACAATTTATTGAAGCTGATTTTGAAGAAACTTTTAGAAGTTAGAATTGGCTTCTTCTGTTCTTATTATTTAAAGAAAAGTCTGCTCTGGATTGTTGACTTTTTAGCTCCATTTGTGACCTGATACTGATTAATTGCTCTAAATTATGGATGTGTATGTATTAAAGTCAAAATTAAGGAGCTTGTTTAATAAAGAGGTGAAGAAAAGTTTCATCTAGGTCTAGGCTTTTCCTCAAGATTTGAGATATTATGGATACTCTCTTTTAATTAAACTGCAAGGAGGGTTGAGTTATGACATATGTTTCTTCTTTTTCCCCATTAAAATTTTAAGAAATATGGACACCCTACTCCATACCGAACATTTGAATTTGTTCAATGGACAATTCAATATTTGATTATTAAAAATTATGTATTTGTTGCATAAGGGACAAAAGAATTTCAAAAAAGCTTAGGCGAGACATGACCAAAAAAAAATTGAGAAACACTAATCCAGATCATATTCTCAAGTTGCAGATACGTTTAAAAATTAGAATGGTCCTTGGTTTTTATTATCATTTCGTGAGATTCTTTTTGTTTTCGGTTGTAACTATTAGCATAAATTTTGGTTCTGTTAAAGGACCAATCAACATGTATTTTCCAAAATTCAAATATATTCAATTTTTCATTTTTCATACAAGACAGTGTAGTGTTAAAAAAGTATGATGAAGTATTACATATAAACATGGACAGCAAAAAATTATTTACTGCAAATAGACGGACATAAATATCAGCACCAAAGGTTCTGTGTATAGAAATTGCACCAAACATGAACTGAACTGAATACTGAGTTACTGCAAAGAAAAAATTAGGGACGTTGTCAACACAGTAAGCATAACATTAAGAAAAAATAAAAGACAAATTTTAAGCTGAGGTTTTGTGCTGCCTAATGACAATCAACTTTGCTGATTTATTCATTTTATACGACTTTTATATTTTTGACTGAATTGGAAGCAAGTTCTGATTCTAGTTTCGCCTAGGCACATATGATAAACTTACCAGGACACCAAACTTCTCGCCACTTTTTAAGAAACCGTCCTATAACTATTTATAGCGATAGAACGTTGCTATGAAATCTAATAGACATTTTCCTCGAAACTAAAAGGGCACTAAACCGACACGCTTCTACATGTTTTGATATGTTAGGTAATATTTCCGGTTGTATGATAAGAGCATGTTATATTTACTACCTAACCATCTTGATGCATTTTTTTTTTGTAATTGAAGTCGTTCTATAAATACTTCGGTGGTTGTCGACGGCAGGCGTCGGTAAACCAGACTCCGTCACGACGCTCTAGTGACGCCCTCCTTTATTGACGTTCGCAATACAATGTCAGGTTCATTAAACGCCCCACTGGATATCGTAATTGATTGCTTACGACAAGACATTCGAGACTGATATTGCACTGAATCTATTAAAAAAATAACTTTGTTTTCCTTATCTAAATTTTTGTCGCTTTTGTGTTAAAATGGACATTAAAATTGAATCAATCAAAATTTTTATCGTCCCTGGCTGACAGAAAATCGTGAACAAAAGTTACTCGAGAAACTGACCATCTACAATATTTTATTGGGTTAAAATTAAACTTAAAGAGTTTTTTATTTGCTTTTAATTGATAATTTGTTGAATGCATATTATTATGAGCCCTTATGACATAAAGGGTTGAAATTTTAAGTTTAACATTGAAATTTCGAGATAACAATCGATTTTATTAGAAAACTCTAAACAATTTGAACAGTCGAACAATTTTTTAAAATTTCATACTTAAGAAAACAAATTTAAAGAGAGCTCAAAATTCGAGGTCAAAGTTTAAAATGTAATTTCAATTTTTGAGTATTCTCTCTAAATGTGGACTAAGAGCTAAATGTTTAAACAGAAAAATAACAGATTTGAAGTTTAAACTGAAATTTTAAACAAAAAATTTTAAGGAATTATTAATTTAATATTCAAAAATGTTAAGAAATGTTTCCAGAAAATTGGCACTTTTTTCTGAAAGTAATACCCCTAGCTGAACATTTCAGTTTTAAAAACATCTAAAATAATCAAAGTCAAAGTCTAAAAATTTGAGGAAATATTCGAAATTATTAAAAAGACTTCCAAAATTTCTGAAATGTTTTTGGAAATTTCTCAATTGTTTTCAAGGTTCAAGCCTCAGTTTCAAATTTTTATGCATTTTTTGAGAAGTCGACATTCGAACGAAGATTATAAATCTCCAGAAAAACTCGAAATTTCTTTTAAAAAAATGTTGAATTTTTTCATCGAAATTTCTAAATTATCAATAAAATTCCTGAACGGTTGGGCACAACCATAATACTGCATAGTACAAACTTTTTAAACATTAATAAGTGTATTATTTAATTTTTCCAGCTTCGAATCTTATAAATTCGTCGATAATAATTAAAATATCGCCTCGGAAATGTTTGCTAGAGAAAAAAAAATGGGCCGGTGGCCAAGATAAGTTGGACAGCGCTTCTATAAGCGATAAGTTTTCTATTTTGTGTTTATTCTCTTCAATTGACCTTTACATATCTTCAACAGTAATTTTAATGAATAACAAGTAGATTATCGGGCTTCTTTTGATATAAACATTATCAACTTTGACTTATTTTAAAAAGTAATACGATTTCCGCCAAAATTTATTGTCCTAGATATGTGGAAAAAAGTGTGTTCGGCTGTTTTCAGTCGGAGATAAAAAAATAAAGATGCAAAAGTGATCGTACTAATTAGAGCCAATAAAAGTTAAAAAGACACGTAATTTAACCCACGCACAAAGGTTCAAAGCCTCTTCGTTAGGAAGATTGAATTAACATATTAGTTTCGGCCGTAACTACTCACACAGTTTGCTTTGTTATGTGGTGGTTGGTTTTTTTCTGTTTATTTCTGCCGAGAAATGCGTGGGGGGACATTCCTTCTAATTACTTTTGCGCCGATATGACACCCCAGGCCACCGTCGACATAGATCAGGTAAGAATCAGGAAAACCACTCTACGTATTAATCGCTTTTAAAAACATTTCAAGATTAGGAAAAATAGACAAAATAATATCTAACTTAATATACGAACATGAAAAATGATCTTTTTATTTAATTTTTATTGTCAAAGAAATGTAATGGAACTTATTATCATTCGAAAGGTAACTATGTCATAGATCCATTGATCTTTGTTATTGTTTAATTTTTATTACAAATAAATGGAAATCGAAAGGTTACTCTGTCCTAGATGTGCAGAAAAAAGACTCGTCATATATGTTGTCGTTAAGGCATGTAAAATAAAGTTGTTTTATAAATACAATGGCTCGAGATAAGGACAGATATCAGAGCGTAATTTAATTATGTGAATCACCTTCAACGTTCAAGATGTCGTTAGAGAATGCGACAACTGCAACACAATTGTAGTCACATGTTACATGGCTTCATTGCAATCGGGAGAAATAAAATACTGTTCTAGCTTTTTTTTTGTGAAATCAACTAGTCCTTGGTTATCTTCAAAAATTGAAAAACAAATCTTCTTTCCTGAAACCAAGAAAGATTAAAAAACACAACAAAAGTTGCTCTAACGCGTTTCCATAGTTAAGCTATCATCTTCAGAAAAATACTAACTTAGGTGTTCGCTTTGAAGATGATAGCTTGGCTGTCGAAACGCGTTAGAGCAACCTTTGTTGTGTTTTTTAATATTTCTTGGTTTCAAGGGACCAGATTTGTTTTTCAATTTTTACTGTTCTAGCAAAAAAATGTGGATTTGCATGATGAATACAAGTAGAATGCAACCTAGACTACAAATTCATGCTGCCCTCCAGGCGTGTATAGTGAATCATAGGTAGCTGAACTACCAACAGTTGAAACACTGCCAGCTAGCGAAGCGGTTGCTCTCTAGGAAAGTTCCCAGAAGACAAGGATTCTAATATGCACAGACTAATAGGTTTGAACATTTATTAGATTCGAAGTTTGGAAACCAAATACCGGTTTCGATCTTTTTAGATCTCGTCAGGTGGCAGTGTTTCAGCTGTTGGTAGTTCAGCTACCTATGATTCACCACTATACACGCCTGGAGGGCTGCATGAATTTGTAGTCTAGGTTGCATTCTACTTGCATACGACATTGTTGACGATGGCCATAGTTTCTCTGTGGACCAATAGGTGGTAGTACTAAGAGTCACTCGCTTGATGCCTGTGAATGTTTTAGTAGTTAGTTGTCGGAACATTTGTTAGCATTCGAGTTGGATATACCAAACTGACGAGATCTAACAAGATCGAAACCGGTATTTGGTTTTCAAACTTCGAATCTAATAAATATTCAAACCTATTGGTCTGTGCATATTAGAATGATGAATACAAGCAAATAATTGAGCAATACTCTTTAATCGGTTGATTAAAGATACCAAAAATGTAAACTATATGGAATTATTTTCACATTAAAGTATGACGAAATTAAGTAACAATTCCATAGGGAGTTATAGAGCGAAAGTCGAAATTTTCAAAGAGAGCAAAATTTTGCACAATGCAGAAATAGAAAACACTTCACATTTTCAGATATCTAAATTTTCTAAACAAGTAGAAGTTTTCAAAAAGAGTGCACATTAAAAAAAAAATCGAATCTGTCAATTTAACTTTCAATAATTTTTGGAAATGGTTAAATTTTCAAAAAATCGAACATTAAAAAAATAGAATTTTCCAGAAAAAGTCGCAATTTAAAGAGCAGATAAAATTACGAGAAAACGCTTTTTGAAAAAAAATTGACTTGTTATAAAATATCAACTTTATCTCGTAATTTCGGTTTTTTCAAAATTTGGCTATTGTTTTAAAAGTGGCTATTTGTCGCAAATTTGGCCCTTTTTTAAAGAATTGGACTTTTTTTTTTTTGAAAATTTCGACTTTTCTCGAAACTTTGACGTACTCTTGAAAATGCTTATTTAGACCGTTTCTTTGTTTCTTTTGTCCTTTCTTTTTTCTTTCTTAATTTCCTTCTTTATTTCCTTTTTTATTTCCCTGTTTCTTTCTTTTCCTAATTCTATCTTTTTTCTTTCGTTGTTTTTTCCTTCCTTCCTTTCTTTCTTTCTCCCTTTCTTTCTTTCTTTCTTTCTTTCTTTCTTGCAATTTCGACTTTAAAGTCTTGATTTCGACATTTTACTCCAAATTTCCAGAAATGGTCGTTTTCAAAAAAGTCTATTTCTTCAGAATAGACTAAATTCTCATTTTCAGATTTCAACTTTCCTTGAAACTTTGATTTACTTTGAAAATTTAGAGATTTAGACTATTTCCTTTTTGCCAGAGCCCTAACGAGGCAAGTGCAAGAGATGCAACTGCAGCATTAGGTCCCAAAATCGTTGAAAATATTTTTTGTTAAGCTGGGATCAGGGCCCGCTCTAGGTCACCTCGAGTTTCTGTTCGGGGAGGCAAGTTCACAGGCTGGCATATTGCTGTGAACGTTATATTTTGTTAAATAATTAATCAAAAGATATATATTTTATTGACCCCGAAAATGCTCAAAGATATGTAACTTGAAAAGTTTTTTGTTTGTGATTCAAATAAAGACATTTTTTGTGTCAAATTTCTGGCACTAAAGTAAACATTTCCAATCATTTAAAGAAAAACAAAAAAAGTTATAGATTTTGAAAAACATTTTCAAAAGGTTCTATCACTCGGAAAATGAACTTTGTCTCAAAAATCTTGGGTGTGGGGGCCGTTATAGGCCGTCTCATATAGGCCACAAGTTTATTCGAGTCTCACTTAATGTTATGTATCTCGGCCTTTTCAGCCAGGCTCATTATCTGACCTATACTCATTCCTTTCAGATCTTCTGGTCTTAATGTTTCTTTGCTAGTCAGATTATATCTGTATCTGGCAAGGTTTGGACAAGCACACACAATGTGTAAACTTGTTTCCTTTTTTTATGTTCAATCCACTCGCAAAGGATAACCCTATTATGCCTTCAAAGCACTGCGAGTAGGACGCGGAGACAAGGATAGATGGCGATGAACCGCCTTCTTAAACAACAAATTTTTCAGTCTCACACAATCGACATCATGTGCTTTTTGCTAGGTTGAGTTTAACCAGGTATCGTTTAAAGTTCCCGTGGTCAATAAGCAAACCTAGTGCTTTGCTTAGTCCCCTTTTATTCATTGCAATAAGTACTTCAGCCCTTGATTGCAAGGGTTTATCCATTGGCAGTCTTGCTTACCTACAGGTGATTTATGTTCTTCCACCATTTAAATAAGCCCGTTCGAGGTTTGTTGATATAATTTCGAGTTTTTTTTCAGTAGATATATCTGGGGGATTCTAGACCGGTGTTACGCAGATCACCTACCAATTTTGTTTTAATTAAGGCCCTGTTGGCCCCAATTTCGTTTTACGCCTCACGTCCTTTTATTTGATACATTACAAGCAACACCCATCTTGAATTTCTACTACTTCTTTGGCCACATACCATCCGAAGCTGTTACATCACTTCTAGCCTAGAATCCTTTTGATTTATCTACACTTTTTTTAAAATTTCATTTTTAAATTCGAACCTTTAGTTTATAGATGCGACTTTTTTGAAATTCATTACAAACACCGAGTTTTACATAAAATATATTGAAAAAGAAGAAATTTGGTACTTTTTAAACCAAGCAAATTGAAAAAGTCGATATCTGTGAAAAAACCGAATCATAAAATTTAAATTCGAAATTTTGACAAAAATATTCGAAGTGGGAGAAAAATCGAGTTTTAAAAGAAGAGTCAGAATTTTGAGAAACAAACTAGAAAAAGACTAAATATTGAAATCAAGTAACTAATATTAGAAAAAGTTACTATTTCAAAAACAAACCTGGTTATTTTAGGTGGCAGAAAAATTCCAGGATTTTAGGTTTACTCTCAAAATTTTAACTTAAACAACGAAATTCCGATCTCAAATCCAAATATTTAACATTTTTTCCAAAATTTTAATGTCAAATAAAAAATTTAACAGCGTAAACAGAAAATAAAAAGGTATTTTAGCCTGAAATTAAAAAGAAAGCAGGCTTTAGAAAAAAATGATAAAATAGTGCAAAAACGAATCCTGAATATCGAAAAAATGACTTTTTTTCTTGAAGTTTCTAATGGAAAAGTCGAAGTTTAAAATAAAGACTACAGTTTAAATATAAATCTTGAATTTTCAAATTTAAGTTCAGAATTATAAAATTTCGAGATTAAATCGGAACATTATCGACTTTTTGTTATAAAAATTTTGACTTTAGGGCCAACGTTCTCTTAAGTGCAAAATTATTACAAAAAAAATGTAGATTTTGAGGTTAAAGTTGACTTTTCGTAAACAAAAAAATATGTTTAAAATTGGGGTTATCAGAAGTAAAAATTTTGAAAAAGAAATCTGGAAATTTTGATATTAAGAACTTTTGTTAGCAAAGTCAGTATTTCGACGTCAAATTGTAATGCAGCTTTTTTCTCAACAATTCGATTTCTAAATTCGCTCAAACTTTAAAATATTCCGCTTTTCTCCAAATTCAAAACTTCAAAATTTTTATGAAATATCTAAATATAGAGAGAAATGTTATTTATATTTTAAACTGGATATTTTGTTAAATTTTTTTTTAATAATTTTTTTGTATTATTTTTCGAAATTTCAAATTCAAATCTGCAATTATTGCTTTTTTCCTAAAATTTAGAAACTAAACTCGAAATGTTGACTTTTCTCTAACTTTTTTTCTACTTTAATCCTTTTAACGTTCAACGAAATTTAAGTTATAAATAAAAAAAATCATGTTGTACTTTGTGCGAGTTAACTGTGGAGTGATATATTTTTGTTATTTGGTCCTCTTGGATACGTTATTATTAGAAATATAAAGAACCTTTGAAAGAACATTATTTTAGTTTTTTATGACACCCTTTTCATTGGGCAACAAATATATTCTGTTTCTCGTTGTTTTTTAAGGCCCTGATTTAACATCTTATACAGGGCCCTTTGAAAGCTAGCTAAGGCACTGTTTCTTGCAATTTCGATTTCAAAATCGTGATTTCGACATTTCATTTGAAATGTTTAGAAAAATCCTTTTAAAAAATTCCAATTCTTCAAAAAACACTGAATGCTCATAAGAGTCAATTTCAGATTTGAAATTTTCATCCAAAAAAATAAAATTTTTAGAACTAATTAGACTAGTACTGTTATGATAGAAAACAAATGACAAATTTCTGAAAAACTTCCAATTCTGACACACAATTAATATGAAATGTAAAAACACAAGGCAAATAACTAGTTTCTGCGATAAACATAAAAAAATTTAAAATAAAAAATCGAAAAATAGGTACATATCAAGCTGACATGGGAACGTTTATTAATGAAATGTTTATGAAAGTAAATTTGATTTCTTTATAATAGAAAAAGCGGCAACCAAATCTGTGTTTTTATTTCAGTTGATGGGAATTTGGTACGCTATTGAAATAATAGACCATAATGATCAAAGGCATTACATACGACACGAGCCAAAATGTCCCATAATTCACATTTCAGAAGATACTTCTTATCAAACACACAATCCTTTATACCGTGACTACAATTATGGGTACAATTATGGTCAAGGTTATGGAAATTACAGAACTCATGACGGAAGAACCAGTTTCCCACCATATTCAACTGTTACCTACGGGAGAGATCTTTATAATAGGGATCAGTATGGCAGAGGTCAACAATATAATAGAGATCAGTATAACAGAGATCAGTACAACAGAGATCAATTTAACAGAGATCAATTAAATAGAGATCAGTATAATAGAAATCCATACGATAGGGATCAATATAACAGAAATCCATACGACAGAGATCCTTATTATAGGGACCAGTATAACAGAGAGCTAACTACTCGTGATCCATACCGTCGTGACCAATACAATACAAACCAGTACAACCGAGGTCAAATTACCAGAACCCCATACTACAGGGACCAGTATAACAGAGATCAGTATAATAGAGGGCAATATAGGGGATCTTACGGCAGCAGAGACCCTTACACTACATCGTATGACATAAACAAAAATTATTTTACCCAAAGACCTTGGACACCACACTATCGAAGATACGACGATGAAATGAGAAGACTGAGATTGTGGTGGGACGATGGCAGATCCACTGAATATCATTTGAGGTTCAACGTTTCCAAACCAGGTTTTTGGATAAGTTCCGGCCCAGAAAACGGTAAGGTTGCCATTCAGAAACTATATTGTTTCCTTCAAATTTCGAGTTTAACCATGAATTGTTTTTTAATTCCAAATTTCCAATCAATAGGAATCGAACTGACCAAGCTTCGCAAAGAAGAGAAAATATTGGGGAGATCAAAAGTCTTAGAAAAAAATATACATCGCGTGAGAAAATCATCGAAAAAATAAACCAAATTCTCTAAATTTGAATCCTAATCATATTTTTCAAAAAAAAATTCCAAAATTTCGAATCAAAAAACAAAATGTTATTGAAATTTATCGTTTAAAACATTTTTTAAATTCTCTTCTAAACTCGTAAGTCGACATTTAAAAATAGAAAATCTCTTTTAAATGTTAGTTACTCATTTAAAAATTGAAATACAAATCTTTCTTCGTAGTAGTAGTGAAATATAAAACTTGTATCCTGAAACCAAGAAAGATTAAAAAATATAACAAATTCTGCTCTAACGCGTTTCGACAGCCAAGCTATCATCTTCAGAGAGATGCTAGCTGTCGAAACGTGTTAGGGCAACCTTTGTTGTGTTTTTTAATCTTTGTTGGTTTCAGGAGACAAGTTTTATATTTCAATTTTTGAAGATAACCAAGAACCACCAAATTCGTAGTAGTATCTCTCTGAAGGTAATAGTTTGGCTATCTAAATGCTTTAGAGCAACCTCTGTTGTGTTTTTTAATCTTTCTTGGTTTCAGAAGACCAAATTTGTATTTCAATTTTTGAAGATAACCACGGACTAGTCCTTCCAACAAAGTTACTCATTTGATAGTATAATTTGATGTTTTTCTGCAGGGTCTTCGCTCGAGCCTCAATTCCGTCATTTTGCTGGCACTATCCAAGTGATCAAAGCTGTTGGGGATCATTTGGTGCTTAATTTTTGCCACTCTATCCCAGATAGGCAGCTGTACTCTGTGATTTTGGGGCGGCAAATGGGACTTAGCATGATTGAAATAAGTGGCGTACATAATCAATTGAATCGAAAAGGATTAGCAACGAATAATATCAAAAAAGTATGCAATGGAGCTTTCAACAATAGGAGTTCATATAGTCTGATTTATTTCCTTTTTATCATCTTAATGGCTAAATTAAATTCCTGATTTTTCATGTTGTATGTGTCTGTTTTCACCGAATTGTACAATATTCTCATTTATTTCGTCAAAATCATTTTTTAAATTTTTACTACTAATTAGGAATAAATAAAAAACATTACGTAATATACAAATGCAATGTACTTTACCCTTTAGTTATTCGTTTATATTTGTATTCATCAGGGATGAAATAAATATTGTTATGTAACCAGGAAATGTGTAATTATTGCCTGTTACTCATTACTCCATTACTTACTTACAAATTAAAAATATTAATTCGGAGCATCGTCCACCTACGTTCTAAATTCAATTACATTCGGTTTCATGCTTTAAAATTTTAATGATGTTTTTGACTAAGGCGTCCGATTTAATTAAATCTTCCTGTTCCTTAACCATCTTAACGGTATGAGTAACAGGGATCTTAAATCTTTATTTTATAACTCAAAAATTTCAATACAAGCTATTATTTAATAAGTTGAAGGGAAAATAAAAAACTCCAGTTCGCACTCGAAAATTTGGGAAAAATTACGAAATGAATGTCGAAGCTTTGGAAGAATTGACCAAATTTGTACAAACAGGAAATTTTAAGAAAAAAAAGTTAAATTTTTGAAAAAATACACGAAATTTGGGGAGAAAAATTCTCAATATTTTGGGTGTTTATTTTTAACTCTATATTTCGAAGTGTAAACGTGAGAAATTATAGAAAAAAGACTAAATTTTTAAAGAACAATTAAACTCATAATTTTTATTAAACAAAAATAAGGTTTCGTAAACAACTTAAACATTTATATGGATATAATTTAATATGGATATAATTTAAGTTTAAAACTGATATTTTGAGTGTGAGAAGACAGATACGAAAAAAAAATCGAACTTAAAATAAAAATTTCATGAATTGAATGTTAGAAATGGAACTTTGAAAAATTTAGGAAGAATGGTAACTTCCAAAAAAATTTATTCTTAGACTAATAGTCTCCCTGCCCTCTCACCAGACCTCGTCATGGGCGTAATAACAGCTTTTCACTAGACCTCGTAATAACAGCTTTTTAACTGGGCTGGGAAGACGTACCGGAACTCTGGGTTGTATGGAATGTCCCCACGTGTAAGAAGTGTTCGGAGGTCTTCCCCCAATAAATTTAAATCTTTCCCGACTAGATTCCCCATTTATGAAAGATACAGCACGTCACTGATACTTTGTTTTTATTGTACCAAGTTTGGGAATGTTCATAACTAGTTTATTTATAGAAACAATCTAGCGATAGTTTGCACGTGTAAAGAGGGCAGAGTTTTTTTGCATTTGAAAATATCACCTAATTTTTTTTACCCCCTTTTTTTAACTCTTTGTTGATTGTTGCGAAAACGGTAGTAACAATTCAAAAAAAATTGGACGCCTGAACATTAAAATTCCATGTTCAATAGAGGTCAGGTCGCTGAAGATTAAGACTTTCAATAAACAAAATCCTAATACAGAGATAACGTCAATAAAAACATGTTCAATGGAAATTATACCAAGTATAATTCATTATTTATGTGATTAGGTCGACACTGTTCAAAGAAAAATATGTAATACAAAATTCCAAATTTTTGGGTGGTTTTCAAAACGTTGTAACTCGAAGAAAACTGATGGTAGATAAAAAATTAAAAACAAATTAAAGATCCAAGCTTCTTACCTTGAAATCTCTTGGAAATTTGTTAGTAGGAGCAGTTTTTAAATTATCATAAAAAAACTAAAGAAAAAAAATACGAAATATTTGCCTGCTTTTAAGAAATCTGCAATGATTTTTTCCAACGATCCCACCATAAAAATATATAAATAACTTCTAATTTGACTGGTTTCCTAGAGACAAAGAGAGTTATCGTTGTTCAAAATCTGGGACTCACCCAAGAGAGAACTTTGGGGGCTTAACCAAAACTGAAAAAATACCACAATAGGTATATCAGAACACAGTTCATTTGTTACAAATAATGTTGATGAAATAAAGTGTTTTACCGTGTCTTTGATAAATGGGAAAGCTAATCACAAAAGAAATAATACATTCATTTTTTCAAAAACTGAAAAAAATACCACAATAGGTAAACTAGAACACAGTTTGTTTGTTACAATTTATGTTAATGAAATAAAGTGTTATATCGTATCTTTGATAAATGGGAAAGTTAATCACAAAAGAAATAACAATACATTCATTTTTTCAAATCACAAAATCAGATCCCTCTGAATAAATACAGTTCTGCCATTTTTTAAAATAAATTAACAACAATTTTTAATTTATAAAGTAAAAATCAACCTATCTTACTTAAAATGAAAAGGTATCCCATTCTCTTACTACCATCGTTTTGCAAATTCATATCGAAATTAGTCAAAAACCTTAAAGGCAAAAAGTGTTTGAAAAAAAAAGTTTAAACTGAAATGATGTAGACTAAAGTAGGTACATTAATTCAAGAAATTACTCAAAATATATTTTAAAAGGTTCGTTTTTCCAATCAAGTTGACAATCGTATGCGAAAAAAGTTTAAATTTCGAGAAAACATTATTACTTGAAACGCATACGAGATTCAACTTTAAATCTTGATGTTAAAAATCAAAATTTGGGTATAATATTCGAGTTACTCTAAAATCTCAGAAAAAAAAAATCAAAATTCAATCGCTTTTGGGTAGTTTGAGGGATAAAGTAGAGCAAACGGACAAGTATTTACCAAATTTCCTGTAAAGATTGTCCTCAATAGTACGTCGGGCAGAATAGACGATCTTTTAAAATCCGACTGAAGGAGCATTTGGCTCATTTGAGGTACGGAAGAACTGAGAAGTTAAGTGTGGCTCGATATGCTGTTGAATTGGATCATAAGATAAATAGTAATATTAAACCTGAAATACAAATCTTGTCCCCTAAAACCAAGAAAGATTAAAAACACAACAAAGGTTGCTCTAACGTGTTTTGACGGCCAAGCCGTCATCTTCAGAGAAAAACTGTTTCTCTCTGAAAACGACAAGATTTGTATTTCAATTTTTGAAGCTAACCAAGGACAAGTCCGTTTCACCAAAAAAATAATATTAAACTGTTAAGAGTAGTAAATAAGAATTCTACGTTAAATGCATGTGAAAGCTTAGCCATCCATAAGGTTAGAGATAACCTTATTGTTACGGGCTTATCGGTTCGAATTGATTACCACGTGTGAATTACACCACTTTATTACCAAACTTAACTTAGATCACCGCAATTGAACAATTAACTCACTTATTATTAACTTTTACTAACTCATTAATTACACTGACTCTAACTGACTGACTTGAGGGAAAGCTGACCGCCTTTTTATAGTTTTGGCCCCCGGCTTCTAGAACTTTTCGGCAGAGAAGGCTTATCGAATGCCGAAATTTCTGGAACGCTTATCTGGCGTTTGTTTCGTTATCGCGGCCGCTTTCCCCTTATCAGATCCTTCTAGAAACTTTTTTTATTTACTAAATTCTACAATTCTGTTCTAAATTCTATTCCATCTATTTACATTGCGTTACATTATGAAAGGTTGCGCTGGGCCTTTAGGCCATTCATCGTTGTTAAAAATAGTTATGGTTGATAGATAAGGAATTGTGACAATACGACGTGTATCCTTAGAAGCGCATGCGCTTTCGGAAGCGGTGGATCATATTCTTAATATTTAAGGGTTAATTTTAGGATTAGGTGTTAGTATCTCTCTGAAGATGATAGCTTGGCTATCGAAACGCGTTAGAGCAACCTTTGTTGTGTTATTTAGTCTTTCTTGGTTTCAGGGGACAAATTAGTATTCCAATTTTTAAAATTTAGAGAAGCAAATACAAATATATTTAAAAAATATAAAAAAGAGTTTAAATTTTGAAAAAACGTTCAAAATTGTATAAGAAGTTTAATTCTGCCACTAATGACTTTGAACTAGAATATTTGAATTTTCTCGAAAGTTTTGCATTTCTATTCCGAGATTTCGAACGATTTTCCAGGTTTAAAATTTAAAAAAAAAAACCGAAATTGTGAACATAGTCAAACATTCTAGAATTTTGAGAATTGAAAGTTTATTCTGAAATTTTATTAAAAAAAATCTAGGATTTTCGAATTCAAAAATGATAAGCTTGGGCAAAAGAAAAAAAATCAAATTTCGACAGAAATTATAAGAATGAATTTCGACTTTAATATGAAATTTCGATCTTAATACATATTTATAACAAAATTTAAAAAATTTCAAGTCCAAACTCGGAGTTTTAATAATATTTCCAATATTGGACTTTAGGCTCAAAAATTTATAACTTCCAAAAAAGTTCAAATTTAACGATTATACAGCTTCCACTTTAATCCGCAATTTACATTTTTTCTGAGAAAATTTAGATTTCTCCTGTTGGAAAAAATTTCATTCTTTGAAAATTATCATAAATGCAGATATCTTTTGCTTCAGCAAAATTGATAGGAAAAAAATTTGATTTTCAAAAAATCGTTTCTTCAAATTATTTATAAAAGTGTAAATTTCCAAAGACATTCTCTTGACATTTCGAGAAAAAAGTTGAATTTTTCAAGAACTAATTCTCTCGAAATAACCAAAAACATATTTTTTTCAAAATTTATGCTACTTACAACAGGGCCGGTCTAAGGATTCGAGCGCCCCGGGCATAACAAAATTTGGCGCCCTTTCATACAAGAATATGCAAATTTACTGCAAATTAAAAAAATAGTAAAAAAAATCGAAAAAATCAAAATTACACAACATGACCTTTTTTGGCATTATTAAAGAAAAAACAATTTATTGCTTGCTAAAAAAATCGATGTCTCAAAAAATGATCAATTTTAATTTATAAAAATTTATAAAAAAATAATGAATGTAAAACAATATATTATTTTTATATCGGCGCCCCAGGCAGTCGCCCGGCTTGCCCGTCCCCTTTATCCGGCGCTGACTTTCAATAAAATTTGGCCTAATTTTAAGGAACGAATTTTGAAAACAAATACTAATTTCAAATGAAAGTTGAAGTTGATAAGAAATAGTTTTCATGAAATTTTTACGTTTTTTAAAACAATCTCGACTCAATTTTTTTTAAAAAATTAGGTATTTGGAGACTAGGACGAATTTCGAGCAAAAATCGAAATATCGAGATACAGAAAATGTCAAATTTTGAAATAAAAGTCAAAATGTTGACTGAAAGATCAAAATTTAAAAAAAAGTCGGATTTTCCAAATTTCGAATTTTGAAAACAAAAATATAAACACGAAATTTTACAAAAAAGAGAAATTTTGAGACTAAATTAAAATTTTGGAAGAAATAGAGTTCGAAAAAAAAAACGAGTTTAGAAAAATTCTACTCTTCTTTGCAAAGACAAAATTTGTCGGAAAATCAAAAGAAAAAATCCAAATTTTGAGTATAAAGTCGATTAAGACGAATATTTCAAAAAAGAGTCGAAATTTAGATAAAAAACGAATTTCGAGGAAAAAAGTCCAAATTTGCAGACACCTTTAAGGTTAAATTTTGATAGAAAAGTCGAAATTCTGGGAGACTTTTTTTTTAAAAGAAGATGTCTACCTAGTTTCGAGAAACGTCGAGGAAAAAATCCAAGTTTTGAAAAATAGTAAATGTCGAATTTCGATTCAAGTAGAACATAAACCTAGACTGTAAATTCATGCAGCCCTCTAGGCGTGTATAGGTAGTAGCTGAACTACCAACTGTTGAATACACTGCCACCTAGCGAAGCGGTTGCTCTCTGGGAAAGTTCCCAGAAGACAAGGATTCTAATGCATAAACCAATAGGTTTGAACATTTATTGGATTCGAAGTTTGGAAACCAAAGACCGGTTTCGATCTTGGTAAATCTCGTCAGTTTGGTATACGTCCGTTAATTCTTTAGTACTTACTAGGCCCTCTAGGGACCAATAGGTGGCGGTAGTACTGAGACTCACACGCTTGACTTCCGTTGATTCTTTAGTACTTACTTGTCGGGACATTTGTTAGAATTCGAGTTGGATATACCAAACTGACAAGATCTAACAAGATCGACAGTGGTCTTTGGTTTCCAAACTTCGAATCCAAAAATGCTCAAACCTATTGGTCTCTGCATTAGAGCCAAATTTCGAAATAAAAATTATCATCCTGAAAAAACTACAAATTGAGAAAAATGGAGAAAAAATCAACCATCTTTATATAATTGGGCATTACCCAAGTCAAATACTTTTTCCAAAGTGTTGATTCATCAGGAACCCTCTAGGTTAAATACAAAAAAAAGAAGAAACTTTTAATTTGGTAACTTGTATTATTCCGCTTAAATTCTGCTGAAAGAACTTGATTAAGTTGGTCTCTTCTTTACAGAATTTCTATAGAAAGCTGCTTTTGCAGTCATTCCAAGATTAAACTTTGAATTTTCACTTTATTATCAAAATTTCTAGAGTTAACGGTTTTTTTTTGCAAAATACAATTTCTCTTCAAAAATTCAATTTATTTCACAAAATATCAGGCGAACAAGTGCAATTATCCACTTCCCAATTTGGAAATGCATTGTAGATTGCCCCTTAGCAATTTTCTCAAATAATTTTTGACTTTGGTGGTCAGTTACCGGGGAATAATGACCATAGAAAATAAAAGCAGGGTTATAAAAACTTTAAAGCATTCTTTCCAAGGAAAAATCTAAATTATCTGAGAAAAAGTGTAAGTTTCGGATTAAAGGGGAAGCTGCATCATCATTAAATTTCAACTTTGGAAGTTTGGAAGTTATGAATTTCTCAGTCTAAAGTCGAATATTGGAAATGTTTGTATGTAGTTTTATTGGCTTTTTCTTCGCCGGTCACTCCAATAAAACTGCCTACAAATATGAATACTTCACAAAGAAATTACTGAAAATGTTATCAAAATTGTGAGTTTGGACTTGAAATTTTTTAAATTTTGTTAGAAATATGTATTAAGATCGTCTCGAAATTTAATCTTAAAGTTGAATTTCGTTCTTATAATTTCTGTCGAAATTTAAATTTTTTTCTTTTGTTTAAGCTTATCTGGTTTCAAGGGACAAGTTCTGTATTTCAATTTTGGAAGATAACCAATGACCAGTCCGTTCCACCAAACTAAGCTTATCATTTTTTAATTCGAAAATCCTAGATTTCTTTAATAACATTTCAGATTAAACTTCCAATTCTCAAAATTCTAAAGTCTTTGACTGTTCACAATTTCGATTTTTTTCTAAAAATTTTAAACTTTGTTCGAAATCTGATTGCTTTTTGACAGAATTTTTAGGTGTGAGAAAATTGACTGAAAAAGTGGTGAAAAATTACGTAACGTTTAATTTGGCATAACTTTGCAAATAAGGGATAGAGACTATGGATATTGATGGTATCATTTCAACCTCAAGGGATGCCAAAGAAACCATGAGATTTTCAAAATGATGCCAATTTTTTCATTGCGCTCGGAATGATCAAATTTATCGTTTTGGCTACACAGTGAATTACGTTTTTTATGTTCAACTACGTTTTATTCATTTTTATGTTGGATTGACGTTTTATTCATTTTTATGTTGGATTGACGTTGATGTGTTTTTTTGGCAATAATCCGTATGCTCTTTCTCGAAAAAAATTATTGCCCAGCCGGACAAATGTCCTGATTTTGGCTTCAAATCGAGACCACTAAAACACAGTTTTTATCAGCATCATCAACATTCAATATGTTATGACGGCGAGTTTGTGTGTTACTGGCGCGTCAAAAACGTCGAAAATTTAAGGAGCTATCACCTCTGAAAGAGCGAAAGGTGGACCGTGGGCGGCAAAGGCAGGCCGAACTGAAAGTTTCGTTTTACCCTGACTAGGAATTTTAGAGCGAGTCGGCCGGACGAGTGACTTTACTCTCGAAAATTTGATTTCTAATTACGAAAGTTTTATTAAGTTTTCGACATTTTTATTTTGGTCCCCAAATTTAGGTTTTTATCTCGTGTTGTAATTTACATTCGTACATAATTTACTAATGTGTACATTAGTAGCTGTATCTATTTTTATTCAACAAATATTTTAAGTTACTTATGTAATTATGCACAATTCATTGCTTTAAAAACACCTTTGTTTTTTTGCTTTTTAAATATGGTTATGGGTTAGGAAGTTCGAGGGATTAAGTGAACCTATAAATTCTATTTAATGTGCAATTAATCCGGTTTAAGATGACGTGCCAATAATGTTAAATAATATGCAAGACATTTGTTATATCAGTTGTACTTTCCCTTCTTTTTTAAATGTTTATTGTCCATGTAAAATCGTAACCTTCTTCCGAGAGGCGACAAGTTGAGCAAACACGACAGACAATGTCATCAAAGCATTATACAATTAACATTAGTGGTAATTCCAAATTACTTTCCAGGTCCGTACTCTAATTGATTTCAACCGGACGAAATATCAAGGAAATGGGAAATGCAACTTTGGCGTATACTTTCATTATCTTAATCATTTTAATCTGATGAGTTAAATAAATATGCTTCTTTATCTCTAAACAAATGATTCATGAAAATATTTATCTGCATACGGTATAATACCTGAACAACGCTTTAGTGTTTGCCGTATTATTAATATAATAATAAACAAGGGTCTTTTTATTGTATTACGTTTACAATCGTTTAATATTTTCTTGTCCAAGACCATCAAACTCAAATAAAGTGTCAAAAACATGATTAAAGGTATGTTACTTGCAATATTTTACCATAACACAATTTAGTTTTCCTTAAGAAAGGTCAACTTACGAATATTGTTACTAAATGAGAGCTGCCATAATATGGTTATTGTGCATGGTTTTGCTAAAATTGCAGTCTCTGTCATATCGTATAATATAATAATTATACAATTTAAGAGTGATTTTGCTTTTTGATTTTTTATTTACAAACATTGAAATACAAATCTTGTCCCTGCAACCAATTATCACTCTGAAGATGATAGCTTGACTATCGAAACGCGTTGTTGTGTTTTTTGATCTTTCTTGGTTTCAGAGGATAATATTTGTATTTCAATTTTTGAAGATAACCATGGACCAGTGCGTTCCACCAAAATTTACAAACATGTCGAGAACATGCCGATAAATCCATGAACTGATTTTACCAATTAAATCTAGTTAAATTTTACAGCACTTCTCTAAGTTCCAGTTTCTATTTTTTTTCATCAAAATGTTTCAAATTAACTCATAGGCTGAAAATTAAAAAAAAATATACTTAATGTAAAATTTTGGAAAGTGTTTTCCTTTTCATCTAAATTTCAAATTTACTTTACTTCATCATAAAGTTCTCGATATGATTTTTAGATTAGGTAATTTAAGTGCAAAATTGTAAAATCAATTCATAAATTACAGTTCTAATCACCATCAGCAGAAAACAGTTTAATGGGAGAGACAATTTTCTCCGCAAATCTTATCAAATTCTCCTCTAAAGTTCAAATTTACTCATTCTCTTCATGATAACGTTCTCGATATGATTTTTAGATTAGGTAATTTAAGTGCAAAATTCTAAAATAAATCCGTAAATCACGGTTCTAATCACCATAACAAAAAAACAGTTTAATCGTAGAGACAATTTTCTCCGCAAATCGTATCAAATTAATCCGAGTACGGTTCTGCTTTTGATAGCTGATTTTCTTACTTGAACCGTAAATCTATTCCTGATTTCAATGAAATATGTAAATGGTCTATAGCTAGTAATGTTTTTATTCAAGAGACCCTTTTAATCTCTCCAGGACGATAAAGTTGTAATAAAATTGTTGATATTCATTTTAATTTGATAATAATATCTGTAGAAGGTATAACTAAACTGATCCCGTCGATGTTTGGTCAGTCTCGGTTCGGTATTTGCAAATTTCGGTTCAGTTTACGTGTGCATTAATAGCGAAAAGACACCATGAAAGGTGAGTGTCTTTTGGAATCATTTTAAAATCGAATTTAATGTTACCTTTTTACCTCACCATTAAAATTATTATTTTTTATCAGGGAGTTAATTTTTACAATTAAAATCATCAATTTCTTCATTTTCTTTTCTTCTGGTTTATATGCTCCTCTTATGCTTCTGAAATATATACGATAATTGAAAATTTTTATGAGCTATAATTACCGTGCGTTGCGCAGTTGTAGGATATAATGCAAGACACAAATTTTCCAATTTTTTTCTGATTCGACGGGTCTGGGAAATTTTGTTTTGGTTAATCCAATGCATTCTTGAGTTTCTTTCCTTTGCTTTTCCTTTGTCTATATAGGTCGATTTTTTAGCTTAGATGTCAGATTTTGAATGAAAAAGGACTCTTTTTTATTTGATCGTCCATTTTTGAACACCCTCCTAATTTAAGAGCAGTTTTGAGAATTCTCATAAATTCATATTCTCTTGTGGTTTATAGAAAAAAAATCCGGAGAGTACAAACGCTTTATGAATATAAAAATATAAAAAATGACCACATAATACATTTTAGAGCAATTTTGCAAACTCCATCAAATATCGTATAAAACCCTTGCGTGATTTTTTGATAAAAAAGGTTTGCCTTTTGAACATTAATTTGAAAAAAGTGCAACAAATAACTTGTGACTATTTATTAGTTAATGTGCCGCTAGTGTTGTGGATCCTAATGCTTCCACTTTTTTTCAGCTTAATATTACTTCAGCCTTTAAATTTTCAAATTAATCCATTAAATCGTTTTCCTGAACCATTTGGTCAAATTTTTATAAAACGATTAAAGAAGAAAATGTTGCTAAACACAATGTAATTATCAACAAAATAAAACAAACAAATGTTTTTTAATTTATTTATAGAATTTTGCATTAAAATTTCTTATGAAATTTAAAAGAAATAAAACTCTCGAAAAAATGAAGAACAATTTGTTGTGATTTTTACAAAATTTGTAAAAAACTTTGAAAAATAATTCGAGTTATTGTTACACGATTCGACCTTTGTGTACCACATTTTTACTCAGCTTAAATCAACTGCTTTTTTTTGGAGGAATGGACTGGTTCTTGGTAATCTTCAAAAATAAAAATACAAATCTTTCTTGGTTTCAGGAGACAAAATTTGTATTTCAATTTTAAATCAACTGCATCAGTTCAGCTGCATTTAGCCTTCGATTTACAATAATCATGATGAAACATTAATTGAAATAAAAAAATATATAAATTTTACATAACTCTTGATTAATTTACATTACCAAAACATTAAAATCTTGACGAAAAAAAGAGTGGTTTTGGGAAAACTGTTTGTTGTTCTTTCGTAACAAAAAAAGAACCATTAAAAAAATTGTTTCAATACGATTGGGTTAGGTAAATTTAGGATATTTTATTTCTAAATCTAGGATCATGAATAAGCTAATTAGTGATATATTTTTCTTCCTTATTTATGACCTCCCAACGTTTAACAAGTCCCTGAATACTCTTCTGTAGAAATCCGTATCTAACAAAATTTATAACGAAAAACCACCCACGAGCTGTGCAGGATTTACATGTAAGCTACATAAGCTATAGCTTAGGGCCCCCTAAAAAATCATATTTGTCACTGCCGCATATAATATATGGACTTATAAGAGGCTCCATATCTCAAATACCTTAAGGCCTTATCAAGTGTAAGTCTGGCCTTATCCACGAGGCTTTTATTCACCACATAATTATCAAATATGATATAAATTTTTCGAACAAATTGAATGGTTTTAGCATTTTTCTTGTTTCGATTAAAAGCAAAAAGAACAAGGCCCAAAAATGATCAATTTTGTCATCCTGAGTGTCCATTTCAAATGAATGAAAATTCATAAAAATATAATTTACGAAGCAACTAAAATCCCAGTCTGATGCAGGAATAAGTCCTCTTTCGAATTATTTTGACAATGATTCTAATTTTCATGTGAATTATTTAATTTGAATCAAACGACATTAAAACGACACCCAATATACCCTAGTATTAATCGCAGATTAAATGGTGATGTAATTATGACGAAAATTATAGACAAACACTAAACTATGTAAAAAAAATAAGTGAGTATTGTTTGCCATATATTTTTTCAAGTTTCGTAAAAAAAATTGAAAATTTTATCAAATAGTTCTTCTTCTTAAATTTAACAAAATTGCAAATTTAGTAGAATTTGTAAAAAGTAAAAAATAAAAAAGTAAAAACAAACTAGTTTTTTTATATTAATAATGATATTTAGCAAAAAATAACTATACATTTATTCCATTAATTATTTTGTAAAATAGTGATTAATTAGTCAGTAAAAGTCGATAAATCAATTTAAAAATTTACGGGGCTCTTCGGGCTATATTAAGCTTAAAAAACTGGAAATAATAAGCTCCCCGCCAATATTTAAGAGTAAGCAGCAGCAAATTTACTAAAAACTCGTAAATGGTCATTTTTTGTATTTTTTATTTTTCAAATTAATATGGAAGGCAAAAAAATTTCTTTTTCCAAAGCCCATAGAAGGAATTTGTAGAACGTTTCATCTGTTTTTAGGACTGCCCTTAAATTGACTGTGTAGTTATTGGTTGTTGAGATACCCATGATTAAAGACAAAAGGATCCTTTTTCATGCAAACTAGTATATCTCAACGAAAAATTGACTAAAAAAGAACGAATTGAAGTTAAATAAACAAGCTAATTACGAAATGTGATTGTGCAACCATCTATACGTATAAGCTGTAGCCTATAAAAATCCAAAAAATAATATTTGGACTTGCAGTGTTGTCCAAAAGAAGCTGTAGGGAAAAATGGGGCTGAGAACCTATTTTTTTAGTTGTCGATAAAATTGTTGGTATAAGGAAGGATTGCTTTGTGTAAAAAAGCTTTTTTTGGTCACCAAAATTCTTGAGCTTCGTCGAATTCAGAAATTCTCGAGGCAATGTGGCGACCTTTTTTGCTCGCTAAAAAGTATAAAGTTTTAATACGGTCAAACCTCCCTACAGTCTTAATCCTACAAAAAGTTCGTTATAGAGAGGTTTTCATTATAGGGAGGTGACCTTAAAAATACACAAATCATATGCTTGCAGGGATTCAAAAGTTGTTGGCGATTTGGTGATGTTTTTTTTTAACCCTTATTATATCACTATCGATCAATTGAACTTTACTGAGCATTAAAGCTTTTTTTTCACATTTTTTTTTGCAATTTTACGCTTCTTACTCTTCTAGCACAAGAAATCAGCTTTTTGTGCAAACTGGCATGGGATATCCCAAAAATTAAGATCTATCTCTTAACCGAATACAATTAAAAGCTAATTAAACCTTCGAATGTCATTAGTATGGGTATCTCAAAAATTAAGAAATTTTTCTGAACCAAAGGATTTAAAAATTAATTAAACTTTGGAAAATCACGGTTCAAAAATTCGCTATATGGAGGTATTTCGTTCGTTAAGTGAAGGTAATTTTATGTGTAAATTTACATCAAATACTGCGTTCCATGAAAAACTTCGTTATATAGAGGAATTCGCTATATGGAGGTTCGTTGTATGGAGGTTTGACTTGACAACACTAGCCCCATATCTTAAATAGCTTAGGATCTCATCAATTTCAAATCCGGCCCTCTGCGCAACAAAATTTCACTCCCGAAATCCGCAGGGTTAAAAACTTTTAGTCTTACTGAATCTACATATTTGCAGAATCCGCAGAACTTCAAGAATAAAATATCGTATCAGCATATCCAGTTTTTAAGAGGATTAAATGAAGCAAACAATAACAATCGATAAAAAATTAAGTTCAAGCTTCAAAAAGTCCAAATTTTAAAAGAATACCGAAATGAATAGAAAAAATTTACTGATATCAATTTCTAGTTTAAATTTGAACCTCGAAAACTTTACAGTTCAAAAGTAGAAACTGAAATTGTAAAAAATGCAGAATTTCGAACTGAAGCCTGATTAAAAAATAATTCAAGCTATCAAGTTCAATTTCCAAAATGTTGAGATAGAATCAGTTTCTTGTTTAGATTAAAAATTTTGGAGAAAACATAAAACGTAAAGAAAATAAACATATTTTTGCAGAAAAATAGATTTTTTAATGATTTTGTAGAGATTTTGAGTTTAAAATGAAAGTGATAGTGAACAAAATATAAATTTTAAGAAAGAATCTAGATTTATACATGGTTTTTAAAAATTTAAGCTTAAAATGAAATTGACAGACCAATAGGTTTAAACATTTATCAAGGTTAGAGTTTTTTTGGTGGAACGAACTGATCCTTGGGTTATCTTAAAAAATTGGAATACAAAACTTGTTCCTTGAAACCAAGAAAGATTAAAAAACACAACAAAGGTTGCTCTAACACGTTTCGACAGCCAAGCTATCATCTTCAGAGAGATACTGAAGATGATAGCTTGGCTATCAAAACACATTAAAGCAACCTTTGTTGCGTTTTTTATCTTTCTTGATTTCAGGGGACAAGTTTTATATTTCAATTTTTCAAGATGCAGAGTTTGTAAACCAAAGACCGCTTTTGATTTTATTAGACGTCGTTAGTTTGATATATCCAATTCAAATCAGTGTTGCCAGATGAGACAAACGATTCGTGAAAATTGAGTGACAAAAATCGTGAGATGGTTAAAAATTCTTTGTAATACAGATAATCTTGTAAAAATAAAACATAATAATGCTATTATATATTTTATTAAACTCCATTTCATTCGACATGCGAAGAGGAATGTGGTGATCTGTATTGTAACTAACAAAAAAAAATAGTAAAATAGTGTATTCTCACGAATAATTGTGAGATCTGGCAACATTGATCCTAATGCTAACACATGTTCCGACAAGTAAATACTCTAGAATCAACGGACGTGTGACTCCTAAGTACCGCCATCTATTGGTCCATAGAGAAACTGTGGACAACTCCCAGCGTCTTATTGACAGTAAGGAAAATTAAATTTAAGGAAAACTCAAAATTTTGCATTTAAATTTGAAATTTAGTTAAAAAAAACAATTAAAGCTGTAAATTAGGAATTTTATGTTTAAAAAAAGTTTGAGTTATCAATATAAAGACAACATTTCGAAAATAAAATGGGAACCTTTCCATAAAGACTCCATTTTGGCTATAATGTCCAAATGTAGGAAAACGTACAAATTGGTACTCTTTATCCGGAATTTTCCGAACAATATTTCAAATCGAGATTTTGCAAATAAACAGGATAAATAAAAAAGTTAAGTTTTAGCAAATGTTTGAGTTGAAACGTGATATTTCGAAAGTGACGAAAGTACTTTCTACCTTCGAAAGTGACGAAAGTAGGTTCTTTCTGCTTTCGAAAGTGACAAAAGTAGGACTTTCTACTTTCGAAAAAAATCGAAATCGTCTGAAAGTCGAAAATTTGAACTGAAGAAAAAATAAAGAAGAAATTGGAAACGGAAACTTAGAACTTTTAGAAAGTTCGAAATTTTAAGCAACGATTAAATCTCCGAGAAGAGATTTTTGCGTTTAAACCCGAAATGTTGGAAACATCAAAATCTTTAGAAAAAATCAAAATGAAAGCTTTAAAAAAAAAAAGAAAATCTATGGATGATAAATTTCGAAAAAGTTCTTATTTTTTAGTAAAGTTAGAGTTGAATTTAAGAAAAATAAAGAACTTCGAGAAATCCTTTTTGTCAGAAAACTTGCTAAAGAAGAAATTGAAAACGAAAACTTGGAAATTTTACAAAGTTCGAAATTTTAAGGAAAAATTAAATCTTCTAGAAAACATTTTCGAGCTTAAGCCCGAAATGTTGAAAATATCAAACTTTCTAGAAAAGTCAAAACGAAGCCTTTCAAAAAAAAATAATAGAAAACGTATGGAGGATAAATTTCAAAAATATTCTTATTTTTAGTAAATTTAAAGTTGAATTTAAAAAACAAGAACCACCAGAAATCGTTTTTTCCAGATAACTTACTAAAGAAGCAACTGGAAACTTAGAACTTTCAGAATGTTCGAAATTTGAAAGAAAAATTAAATCTTTTAGAAGAAATTTTCGAATTTAAACCCAAATTGTTGAAAATATCAAAATTTCTTGAAAAAGTCAAAATGAAGAATGATAGATGATAAATTTTGAAAAAAATTTATGTTTAGTTATTTGAAGTTTTTTGAAGTTTTAGTAAATAAGTTGAATAAAAAAATATTTCCAAAAATCTTCGTTTCCAGATAAACTGCTGATAGATTTCAATTTGACCAATTGTTGGGAATAATTAAATCAAAATATTATGTCAGTATAACTTAAACTTAAATTAGGAAAAGGCAACTCAAATCATTGGCTATAAACAATTACTTAAATTCGACTAAATGCAGAAACAACGATTGTTAGACCACCTTCCCATACCAAAAGAGAGATTCCTGCATAATCCTTCAAATCCTGTGAGATCTCGCTCGATTTATAGAGGGACTGCTCCCGCAAACCTCGTACGGGATCCTGGTATTGCATAAAGTTAACTAAGAAATCTATTATAAAGTGAATTGAAAAATGTTTTTGTTTAACTAAAAAAAAATTCCCTGATCTCAAAAAAGGTCAAAAATAAAAAAGAATGGAAAATCACTGCTTCGCGTTATTTCTTATGGTTGCGCGGTAATTGTAGCTCCTAACATTTTCTGCCAAAGAGTATCGAAACTAGAAACTTGAAGTTTCAAAACACCTTTTTTTAATCTCGTTACAATTATTTTTCACAAATACAGCTCTTTAAACATAGTTAAACAGCCAATTTCTCTTTATTCCTTCTATGAATTTATAAAATTTAATCAAACTGAAGCATATACACGTGTTTGTCTGTCTGTCTGTCGGTCGACTGATCTTTTGTCCGGGCTAATCTCGCAAACCATAAAAACTATTTTCATGAAATTATCATTATTACGTAGAGCGTTTTCAGGGGTACTTGTTAGGGTATTTTTATTTAAATGAAATTCAACCATTCACTTCTAATAACTCAACTGGGCTAACAATTTTATTTGAGGTTATAACATAGAGCACCCAATCCGTAATGTTTATAGCGGATATAATATTGCACGTCTCCTACAATTTTAACAGTTATTAGAGTAAGGAGCGCGAACGTTTGGATCTATTGTATTAAAATCAAACGAGAAATTATCTTATTTTAAAATATGACATCATTGGTCCTTCCGTAGACAAAGTGCAGGGGGTCAGCTAGTTAAAAATATGTCTATGGAAGGATTTATGAAGCCAACATTACGTCCAAACAAATTATGCGTAATGCCTGAAAGCTTTCTTTGACAATATACATATATTTGGAAATGTTTTTGCAAAGTTTCAGCAATTTCTTTTTATTTTAAGAAGAGGTATCGTACCATAATTTTCTACCTACAAGACTCAGCCTTCTAGCCTTCTTAAATTTGCTCTATTGATGAAATATTGTTGAATTTATATGTATATTTGATCTGTTCTAGGATCTTTTTTTATCATCTTATGTGTGTATATGTAAAATAAGCGATGATCTAATATCGACACATACAATTTTTCGATTTTAACGAGTTACTTATGGTTGTTATCTTTTACACGCTTAGTAAATAAAATTTGATAAAGAATTTGTGATAAAAACAAAGCAATTTTTAGTCGTCACCTTGTGTTTCCAAAAAGAAATAGTACTTGCCAGATCAGTGTTGGTCGAATAATATTAAAAGGTCAGTACATTTATCGTTATCCCGACAAATTAATTGATATGTCGTTGAAAACATTGGTTTTTGACAATTTGTTTTTCGTAATTTATAACTATTACATAACCAAATATAATAAACAAGTAATTCGGGACATAAAATTACATATAGGTCATTTACAATCACAATTTCTGATATTTGGTATTTGATTTTGTTCTTTGGTGCAGACATAAGATGTAACACTGTTTCATTCGTATAAATTCCTAGCTTTCAATTTGGGTTTATGCAAAAAAAAAATTCAATTACTTCAATTAATAAATTTATAGTTTCTTTTAGAGGCTCACCTAAATTTCTGCCTCGGTTTCTGTTTCAGCTAGTTCCGCCAAAAAAAAAGGATTAAGTCGCAATTTTTTGGCCCAAGCCAGACCGAAACTTCGTTTCAGCCAAAACTTCAAATTTTAGGTTTAATTCGGACTTTCAAGAAATACATAAATTTATTTTAAAACACTTGTCATTTATGAAACGAGTTCGAGATTTCACTTTATACAAATTTCGTTTTTAAAGTTAAAATTATAGAAACAAATAACTTTCAAGTTTAATTAGAAAGTTTCATAAAAAAATCTAAATATACAAAAATAAAAGTAGAAGTTAAAGATAAAAGTTTATTCTCAAATTTTCGGGTTTGGGAAAACAAACCAACCGAAAATAATCTAAAGATATTTGACTAAATTGAATTTTAAAATGAATTTTCGAAAATTTGTTACATACCTCGTAAGGTTGAGAAAAGGATCGAAGTTTAAGGCGCAAAGTCACAATTTTGAAAAACAAAGTTCAAACATTTCTAGCAAAAAGTTAACATTTCAAGTTTAGGAGAAATTTCGGCGAAACAATTCACAATTTAAACGAGGGATTTTACGAAGAAACGCCACGTTTCAAAAAAAATTAAAGTTTATCTAATAAAAAAATTAAAATTTCGATTTCGAAAATTTGAAAAATGATATAAAAAATTTGGCATTACGTGTTAGCATTTCTTTTTAGTATCTATCATCTTCAGTATCTGTTTGAAGATGATAGCTTAGCTATCGAAACACGTTAGAGGAACTGTTGTTGCTTTTTTAATCTTTCTTGGTTTCAGGGGACAAGATTTTTATATCAATCTGAAGATAACGAAGGACAAGTCCATTCCACAAAAAAAAACGAAAACCCGAATATTTTTGGTAGTTCTCACTTTTAAATCCGAGCTCCACTTGAATCTTCAATTTCTACAAAAACCTAAAATGTGGAGTTTAAAGTCGAAGAGTTTTGGAATAAATCCAACACTTCGAGTTATAATTTGAAGTTAAAAATAAATTTGATAATTTTAAATTGTTGCTTATTTGGTTTTGAAATTTGGTCTTTGAATTTATAAAAAAAAGATAAAATTTTGTACAAAAAATCAAGCTTGACACCCGTTAGCATATTTTGAAAAGCGAAATCAAAATTTTCTGAAAAAGTCTACGTTTCGAGTTTTAAGTCAAAATTTTAGAGAACAAACTGAAAATTGTAGCTTCTAAGCAATAATTTTGTGAAGAAGTTTCAATATTTTGGAAAAAGCTCGTAATTTAAGTATAAGGTATTTTTTTTTTGGTGGAACGGATTGGTCCTTGGTTTATATTCAAAAATTTAAATATACCATAAATCTTGCCCCCTAAAGCCAAGAAAGATTAAAAATCAAAACAAAAGTTGCTCTAACGTTGCTTGTTGTATTTTTTAATCTTTCTTGTTTCAGGGGACAATTTATGTATACCGCATGTTTTTTTTTAAATTTCGAGTGCCTAAATGTTCGACTTAATTCTAAATATTCGTGTTTTTTTTGGACTTTTCACATTTAAATTCGAGATTTCATCAATAATCACTTGAAGTTTCTTGAAGAATTTATAATTTTAAATTTAAAGCCAAAGCTTCTAGGAAAAAATCTAACATTTTGAAATTGAACTTGACATTTTGAACCAAATCGTAAATAAGCTTTAATCAAAATTTTGACTGTTTTTTTACTCTCGATATGTTAGCTTTAGACATAAAATTTGTCGTAAAAATTAGTTAGTTAAAACATTTCAAGTTTTAAGAAAAAAAGTTATACTTTTTGCAGAAGACTTAGAATTTATAGAAACAAAATTCAAGTTTTAGCACGAAATTTCTAAAAAAGGTCTTGAGAAAACTCGAAATTTATGAAAAAACTTAAGAATCCAAGTATTAGATAAACTTAAAATTTTGATAAAGTTACTAGTAGGTATTCGACTTTTTGCTAAGAAACTCTTGGAAAGAAAAAACTTTCAAAACTAGAGATTTAAGCAAAAACAACTTCTTATAAATCTATGTTTTTCGAAATTTACGCTTTTTGGTTGAAAATTCAGACTTCTTTTTATCAAATTTTAAACTTAACTCGGAATTTTGAAAAAACATTTAATAACTTCAAAAATATCTCAAAAATTAATAAAAAATTTGTCAATATCCCCTTATTAATCAATTAATTTTGGTGGAACGGACTGGTCCTTGGTTATCTTCAAAAATTGAAATACAAATCTTGTCCCCTGAAACCAAGAAAGATTAAAAAACACAACAGAGGTTGCTCTAACGTGTTTCGATAGCCAAGCTATCATCTTCAGAGAAATTCTAAGTCTATTAATCAATTAATCACAAAATGTTGAGCTTGAACTTGAATATTCGATTTTTTCTTGATATTTTCTTCGAAATCTTCAATTTTCTTGAAAAAGTTGATATTTTGGGAGAAGCTTTGTTGATTAATTTTTTTTTATAATTTTAATTTGAAAGCTGGTTATGATTTTTCAAAAGTTTTGACTTCAAATCCGGAATGTTTGCCCTTTTTTAGAAATGTAAATGTTGATTCCCAAAATTTTTCCATTTTTAAAATTTTGGGTTTAAATTTAAGTTAAAGTTTTAAAAAAGTCGAAATTCTGTGAGATTATTAGAAATTTTCTTGGTTTTCTTAGCTTCAATTGAGAGCAGGCCTCTGAATATAAGATTTCTTTAATTTAAATAATTGACTACTCAGTGAAGGTAGATCTAAACTAGCTACTAAACTAGTAGCTATACATTTAAATGCTGTTTGTTACTGTTTTTTCTCTGTTTGTTTGTACATATAAATGCAAATTTAATAGATTTCGGTTTCAGTTTAGGTTTCGGTCGAAATCAGGATGAAAGCTGAAATTCGGTTCCAGCAAAAATCTAGTTTTTGTCGGACTCTAGTTAATTTTATTATTTTTTAATGTAGAGTGGATACGAAGTTTCTGGTCATCATTTTATTTTTGGCAAAACTAGAATTCTTGTTTGATTTTCTGAGCTTGTCAACTGCTTTGTCATGTTTTTTCTCGTGTAGATTGGACGTTGCAAAGTTAAAGTACCATCTTATTACCTTAAAGTTCGGAATGCAACAATATGAAATCAAAAAGTTTCCTAATTATTGTAACTAGAATACTCCAATATTTTTTTTATATTTATCCAAGCAATGAAAGCAAAACCTAAAATTCCCGGATTTAGTGGCGAAGTTAACAGATTACTTTCAATAATTATCTTTATTGAAATCTATTTAATAAAAGTAACACTGACTTACAGACAAAGCACACCCTAAAGGGGGTGTTTCGCACACGCGTGTTTTGCACACGAAGGTTACGTATAACTTAGCTGAGCACTAAGAAAGTATTTTTCAAAATTCAACTTCTAAGGATTTAAAAATGGGCATTGAAATCGTAAAAAGGCAGACAATAAATAATACACACCACTGGATTTAAGGTTGCCTGTACGCGTTAACCATTTACTGAAAGTAGATAGCGTTAACTCATCACTTTGACTGAATGACATATTCTCGCTACGGCGCAGCAGTATTTATTTTGCTTATCGCATTTCTTATATGTGTGGCTATGTGGCGCTAAAATTGGAAAACTGATGGTGCGTTTACACTAGACACTTTATTCCGTACATTTATCTCTGACATAAAATATATTTTTTCTCTGGTGTAAGCGTCAACTATCCTGAGGGAAGCTATATCCTCTCAGCTGTGTTGATAAGTCTGTGATAGTTTCTCTTAGGATAGTTGACACTTATGTCAGAGAGAAATATACGGAATAAAGTGACTAGTATAAACGCACCCTGAGAGTCTTTATTCTGCTACAGAACGAACAACGTTGATAAAACATGACGTCGTTTTAACCACAATTTGACAGATTCAAGGATTTTACTGTATCTAAATAGAAATTTCGGCCGGGGAAAAATATTCAAAACACACGAGGTAAAAAGGCGGTTATATCCAAAAATTAACAGCTTAACGTTTGAGAAAAATCTAACAGTTCCTGAAATGTAATCTCATCAGCTGCATGGCCAGTCTAGTTAATAAGTCTTTTAGCTCCAAGCACTGACTGACAGACAACCTATAGCCTAAACCGATGAGTCTAGAAGAATGAAATTTCACACCAGTGTTCTCCATAATACTTAGGGTGGGCTCTAATAGAGGATTTTTAAAAATTTAACCTCTGCGAGGCTCAAAATGGGCATTAAAAACCACCTAAAATGTACGCAATCAATAATACACGCTTTTGTATTTAGGGTTGCCTATACGCACTGAGAGCTGACGTCGTTGATGAATGTGTCACCTTACAAATTTATCAACATGATCACGGCATAACTTGCCCTTTTAAAACTTCTTTTTTTAATATAAACTTATAAATATTTAAATTTTAAACTCCAAATCCTAACTTTTATTAGACACTTACGATGTTGATTTCAAAATGTGGAGGAATATATTTTCTAAACATTATGCAGTTTTTTCTTGAAATGGCGAGTTAATAATCAAAAATTTCTGCCCAAAATTGACAATTTGAGTGGATTTTTTGGAAGCCTCGAATTATTCTACACATTTTCGGCTAAAAAATAATTTTTTTAATTCGCCAAATATAAACGTTTTTTTCAAACTCCGAATATTCCCTAAGATTTCGAGATGAAAATTTCGACTTTCAAATTTAAAGATCAAATTCTAAGGTCCAAGAAGAAAGAGTCAAAATAACAACTAATTAAATAAAAATATTCGCATTTCGAACAATTGGTGTTTAAATTAGAAATTTTGATTGACAAAAAGTACAATACTCAAATATTCCCTGTATTTTCTTTGCGAAGTATTGACATTTTCATTCAATGTTTTATTGGTGTTTTCGTCACCAGTTACTCCTTCCACAATTTTAGATAGTAATCTTCTGTTAAGGGCATTCTCTAAGAAATTGTCAATCTTTAACAGAAGGTTAATAAAAATCTAGAATTGTGGAAGCAGTAACAGGCGAAGGAAGAGCCAATTAAACATAAATAAAACAATAAAAGAAATTATTTTAAGAAATATTTCGGTTTTTTTTCCAGACTTTTTCATATTTAGTTTTAAATTTGAACTGAGGGTTTCTGACGTTGTTTTTTAAATTTCAACTGAACATCTACATTTAAGGACAAAAGTTAATATTGTAAGGAACAATTTAAAGTTTTCTTTCATTTGTATCTTAAACTTTCGAGAGAAATATAAAAACACTGAAAGTGAATAAAATCGAAACACGTTCAAAACAATTTCTAATTTTTTTTTTAACTTTGCGAAAGAATTCGTCGAATTTTCGATTTCTTTTTTATTCGCGACTTTCTACCAATTTTTATATTTCTTATTTCGATTTCCAAAGTTGAAAACTTCTGATGTAAATCAAATTTGTTTGAAAAGTCATATTCGCAAGATTGTAGAAACTATTTTTCCAAATTTCGACTTTTCCTTAAAATAGCAAACGGAAATTTCTAATTATTTTCCTAAAATTGCAACAATACTATTAAAAATTTATAATTGATGTGAAAATGCAAGGTAAAACATTGAAGAAGAATTATATAATAATAAAAAATGTTCTTAAAATTTGGAGCACAAAATTAAGCTGTCATATTTAATAAAGGATATACTTCTTCCGGGATTGGACGTGTCAAAGAAGTACTAAAAGTGTTCGACGTTTCGCCCACCATCGTAGGGGGTTACTTTAGGAAAGGTTTCTTCAGGAAAGGAAGAAAAGGCCAATTTTGAAATTGGCCTTTTCATTTTTTCATTTTTGCATATTCCCTTATATTTCCCTTTTTATTTATTGTTTCATTTCATTCTTTCATTTTTACATATTCCCTTATATTTCCCTTTTTATTTATTGTTTCTTTTCTATGTTCTTGAAGAAGCCCCCTACGATGGTGGGCGAAACGTCCAACACTTTTAGTAGTTCTTTGACACGGTCCAATCCCGGAAGAAGTATATCCTGTACTGTCTGGCCGTTACCATATGTCATATTTAATATTAAAATTTATGAAGTTGAAATGAAGAGATCAAGATAAAAAAAAATTTGAATTTCCACAAAACTGTTTCTCAAAATTTTGACTCAAAAACACAATTTGGAAATTATATCGAAATTTTGAGAACAAAGTTCAAAATGACCCTCCACATTTTAATTTTAACATCAAAATTTCCAAATTAAAGTCAACATTTCGCTTTGTGCTCTTTTTTCCAACATTCCTATTTAGATTTAAACTCGAAAATTCTTATAAATTTCGACACTTTTCAGTTGAACCTTGAAAAATACTTCTTAAAATGCCAGTTTTAATATCGAAATTTAAGAGTTCCTTTTAAACAATTCGTCAAAAATTTTAAAAATTTACAATTAAAAAGTCGGATTCTTATAAAAAATAACATTTTCAAGAACGAACGAACTTTTCAAAAAGTAAAAGTAACCACATTTCGATGTTTCGAGAAAAAGATCAATATTTCCAAAGAAATTCTGAAAAAAGACTAAATTTACCCAAATGTCGAAAATTAGAAACAAATTCAAATTCTTGTCATTAATTGTTTATTGGCCTTTTTTTCGCTAGTTGCTAACATATAGAATATCTAAATTCAAATTCTAAACTCAAAATTTTGTTGACAAAAGATCGAAATTTTCAAAAAAAATGTGAAAGTTCTGAAAAAAATTAGAAAATTACAAATTATATGTTATAATTTGGTTGCCAACCAAATATGCAGATCAATCTTTATGGATTAAATCCCCAGATCAGGTTCGTTGGTGTGTGGCCTGCTCATTAGAATATTTTCAAAAATTTTTTGAAAAAGGTCGGTTTTTCCAAATGCCGTAATTTTAAAACAAATTCAAATTCTTGTTTTCGCCAGTTGCTAACACATAATATATCTAAATTCAAATTCTGAGGAAAGTTACCGCTTGAAGGAAAACTCGAAATTTTGTTGACAAAAGATCGAAATTTTCAAAAAAATTCGAAAATTGCAAATTATATGTTATAATATGGTTGGCGATCCAAATATGCAGATCAATCTTTGTGGATTAAATCCTCAGATCAGGTTCGTTGGTGAGTGGCCTGCTCATTAGAACATTTTCAAAAATTTTTTGAAAAAAGTCGGTTTTGCCAAATGTCGAAATTTTGAAACAAATTCAAATCCTTGTCTTCGCCAGTTGCTAACACATAGAATATCTAAATTCATATTCTGAGAAAAGTTATCACTTGAAGGAAAACTCGAAATTTTGTTGACAAAATTTCGAAATTTTCAAAAAAATGTGAAAGTTCTAAAAAAAATTCGAAAATTGCAAATGATATGTTATAATATGATTGCCAACCAAATATGCAGATCAATCTTTGTGGATTAAATCCCCACATCAGGTTAGTTGGTTTGTGGCCTGCTCATTAGAACATTTAAAAAAAAATTTTTTTTAAAGTCGGTTTTCCCAAATGTCGAAATTTTGAAGCAAATTCAAATTCTTGTTTTCGCCAGTTGCTAACACATAGAATACCTAAAGTCAAATTCTGAGAAAAGTTATTACTTGAAGGAAAACTCAAAATTTTGTTGACAAAAGATAGCAAATTTCCAAAAAATGTGAAAGTTTTAAAAAAATTCGAAAATTGCAAATTATTTGTTATAATATGGTTGCCGATCCAAACATGCAGATCAATCTTTGTGGATTAAATCCCCAGATCAGGTTCGTTGGTGTGTGGCCTACTCATTAGGACATTTTCAAAAAAAAATTTCAAAAAAGTCGGTTTTTCCAAATGTCGAAATTTTGAAACAAATTCAAATTCTTGTCTTCGCCAGTTGCTAACACATAGAATATCTAAGAGAAGACTTATGGCTTGAAGGAAAACTCGAAATTTTGTTGATCAATCCTTGTGGATTAAATCCCCAGATCAGGTAATTAGACGAATCGCTCTCCTCTAAATTAAATCCAAAAGAGCCAAAGCGTGCTTTGGAGCTGAATTCCAACTAGTAAGTAAAAAAGGGCAAAAATAAGACTCAAGGTTTAAATTAGTAACACGTGGTATACAAGTTTGCAAGGTGAGGGTATCTTAAAAATGTCCTTAAAATAATGAAAACTTTAAGGCATACCTAAACAATTTAATGCAATTTAGCTTGCTAATACTTTCATATGAATACAATCGTGTTGTCCAATACAGCACACCCGTTAATAGATTGGATTTTTTTATGAGTAATATAGGTAAGATCGCAACACTTTTATGAGTAATACACATAAGGTCGCAATAGAACATTTTTATCAACAAATGCTGATTTCCCGGCTCGTAAAACGCTTAATTATGTGGAGATGTGGATGCAACCAGTTTGGGATTTTCGATCAAGTAAATATGCAAATTCCTTTTGTCAATTACATAACGCAACCTTGATCTTACAACACCAAAGGCCGCAACAAAGGTGACCAAATGCTTTAAGCATACTAATTGAAATTTAGCCATGACAATCATCTTTTTAAAATCCCATTGTTTGGACTAATTTACTATTAATGTGGTGGTTATGAAAGGGTAATTATTGACGTCGGGTTCAATTCCTATGACACGAGCACTTTCGAATTAATTCAGTTTCAATTCAATAGTGGAAAATTGTTGACGTCAAATTCTAGTCAGATAGTAACAAAACGAAACTGATGTGGTGATGTACATAGATTAAATTCAAAGCCGTTTGTCGAAATGTAACACGAGAATTCTTTTATGCCAAATAATCTAAACAATGCACACCAATTTTTCATGAAATACATAAAAAATATAGATAACGAAAGTTACCCCCTAAAACAACTGATCATTTCTCTTATATGTTCTAACTTCATATAAAATCGTTAACACATTTGAATTCATAACAGTAAACAGTTGAGTTCTACTGTAATAAAAATAGACTAAAAGGTACCCCTAAAAATACTCTACATTTTAGTAAAAGTTTTATTAAAATCGATTGGGCAGTTTCTGAGATTAGCCCGGACGAAATCAGGTCGATAGACGGACAGACACTTAGACGCTTCAATTTTATTAAAATATGGTCATCGTTTATGTCAAAGCTCCCTAAAGATGAATGTTTGTTCATTTTGTACGTCGCGTATTAAAGTTAAATAGCTGCTTTATGCGTGTCAGAATAATTTTTCAATTTTACTCATCCACGATTCGCGACGAATTACGTAATTCCTATTTTTCTTGCCATTTGGCGACTCGTGGATTATTGGGAGCATGGGCGTAGGAGACACACGAGTTTGGTAAACTAATCGATAAAATTTCATGAAGTTTTATATTACGCACGTTTAGTTTAACTACTGACCTCGTTAGAACTGTTCTATTCGAACAAATTTGACCGAAAATTTTGTGGTTATCAGTTGGGCCTGTTTCATATTTTGGTAATATTAAACACTAATTAAAAATTGCCGCTTACTGCTTCTTTAAACTGGCTTTAATAAAATTATAATAGAATTTAAAATAATTTTGGCTGATTTAAATCCTGCAATAGAACATCAATTTTCTATAATTTATCTCTACTGCTTCTATGTTGATGGCTTTCTAATTGCAGCAAAAAAATATAAATAAAAAACCTAGTTATACTATTTTTAAATATTTTATGGATGTTCGTTGTGTAGTTGCACCGAGTGAACTAAACTAAAAAACCACTGTTACACATTTTAAACTACAAAATAGTAAAATTAAAAAGCAGCAAAATCGTCCCTTAGTTTATCTGAACTGAACATTCCTCTTGGTTTCTACAAACAGCATTTAAAGCCTCAATTCTTTGAGGTTTTAAATAAAATCCAATTTGATTTAAAAACCATCAGTTAACAGCAATTCGAATATGGGGTGTTCAATTGAAAAAGTCGTTAAATTGGTTGTGAAAATTTCTTATATTTTTAACGTATGTCTTAAATAGATTACCAGTTATTGACAACTGCAAGGTATTGACACATTTGAACTACTATCATAACAAACGACTGATGAAAAACCCATTGATTTTGTTTATGATCTGTCTAAGACTTTAAAACGACTGTGGATCACCTTAATTGAAATCATAATTCTTCTAAGAAAATACGTATCTTATTTTGCCTTAGAAAATTCTAACCTCTTTGAATAAATAAAACGTCAAAGTCACATTTGACAGATCAACCAACAATGAGTAATCAATGTTAAATAAATTGAAAAAAACAAACTGAGTAATCGCATGCCTTTTTTGATAAGTCCTCTTCTATCAAAAAAATCATTGCACATTTGATGACTTTTTCAACTGAACTTTACTCTAAATATGCAGTATATTCAGATTTTGTTTGATGATGTCTATAATATTAATTAGTTTCGTATTAAAAATTAAAATTTTGATTTGGTCTTTCCAGATTTCATCTGAATCTCAATAAAACAGATCATATTTTAGTTGTCATTTTTCCTGTCGAGTAAAAATGTGTTTCTGCTCTTTTTTCGGATTATTATTTATCTAGGGATGGCGAAATTTTTTACATTACATTTTGGGACTCGAAAATTTGGTTTGAATGCCATTTTAAGACAATGGATTTTAACACATGCAAATATCGTAAAAAACTATTAAAAAAATTAATTTATATTTACGATATGCAATAAACTTACATCTATAAAAGGAGATCGCCTCCAAAACAATGGTATGCAAATTATTTTTATTTTCCAGCATAATTAAAATTTATTTCAGTGGTAAAATTATTAATGAAGAGCGAAAAAAACTAAACTTTTTGCCGAAATTTAAACCTATTAAAATTTACATTATTCAACTTAAATCAAGTGAAAGTCATAAATTTTCTTTCGATTTTACTATTATGTTACATAATAATTAATAAAATTATTGAGATTGGCTTACAAATAAATATTTAAATTCGCCTCATTAACACATTCCACAAATTATTGTCTTTAATTCTTATTAAAAATTGATTTGAAATAAAACGCATTTGTGTGCAAATAAAACAAAATGGCAACTTTATATAACAAAAAAAAAAACTTTATTTTTATAACGTTGAGTTTCTCTGGGCATTTGCACATTTTATAATTTAATAAATTCTGACATCAAAAATGAATTTTCAAGTAAAAGAAGACGAAATTTTGAGACACTTTAAATTTACAATTTGAAATAACAAGAAAAAACTTCAGATATGAAGAGAAAAGTTGAGATATCAAGAAAAAAGTTGAAATATCAAGAAAAAAGTTGTAATATCAAAAAAAAGTTAAAATATTCAAAATATCTGGATTTTTAGGTGGATCTTTTGATTTTAATCTCAGTATTTAACGCCGTTTCATGTTTTTACAAATTTGCAGTTTTGGTGTCGAAAGTTTACATTTTTATTCAACGTCTTCACTTGTAAACCGAAACTTTCGACCCGTTTCCTCGAAATTTAGTTTATGAATATGTAATTCAAACTCTCTCTGCAATTTTGCCCTAAATTCGCATTTCTGGCTAAAATTCGCAATTTTGGCCGAAATTCGCAGTTTTGACTGTAATTCGCACATTCGATTGAAATTCGAAACTTTGGTTTTAGCTTGACGATCAAATTTGCAGTCGAGAAAGAATTAGAAGTTTGAAAAATTCGAATTTAAAAATTATAACAGTGAAATAGTAAAAAAATCAAAAATGTTATCTTTTTGAAAAAATGTCACTTGAAAATTCGAAATTTCCACTTTCATAAAACCACACACTTGACCTTTTTATCGAACTTTGGTTTATGAGTCTCCTTCCAATTTGGAACAAATTATTGACTTTTTTTTAATTGCCACTTTTTTCTCTTCAAATTTGGACATTTTTTTCGAATTACAATTTGAAATAAATTAGACTAAAATATCAGGGAATTTTAAAGTAGATCTTTTGGGCAAAAACTAGTAATTTGTAATTATTAAAAGTGGAAATTCTAAAGAATGAAGTGAACAATTTTTTAAAGTAAAATACGACTTCTGCATTCAGGTTATCAAAAAATTAATATTTCGAATTCTTATAGACATAAATCCATCTACAATCTCAACGAAATTTGGACTTTTTTTTAATTCGGATCTTTTCCTTTTGAAATTTGGACATTTTTCTTGGGATTTTGAATTAAAACTGGAAATAAAGAAGGCAAAATGTCAAGGAATTTTGACGTTGATGTTTTGACGAAAAACTCGACATTTTTAATAACTGAATTGGAAATTTCGAAGAAAAAAGTGAACAGTGGCAGTAGCTAAAACTAGTCGGGGTGCCGCAATCGAAAATGTTTTTTGTTTTGAAATTGCATAAAAGCAAACAAATACGCATGAGTTCAAAAAAGTAGTAACTCTGTTGCTTTCCAATGGACCCCCAGTAGAAATCTCAACTTTATGAAGACTCAAAATTACAATAAATATTGGAATTTAACTTAGAAATTTTCCAAAAATAAGTCGAAGATTTCAGAGGATTCAAGTCGAAATTAAAAAAAAAGTTTAAAATTTATTTAAAAAGATATTGAACTTTCAAGCAAAAATTTCAGATTAAGGTTGAAATATTTCTGTAAAAACTCTAATATTGGGTATTAATATGTTCTTGGAGAAGTATTAAAAAGCGAGAAGAGTTGAATTTAGATTTCCTCTTCAAATTTTCTTTCTCAAAATGTAGACATTTTAAGAGAAATTTAAGCGTTTTTCTCAAAATTTCAAGTCCTTCGCGAAATATTGATTTCCTCTTCAAGATTTTAACAAAAATCAGTTTTTGAAAATACGTTTTTGATTAAAATTAAAAATAAAATAGATTTTTAAATGTCGTAACTTCGTGAAAGAGACTTGAAATTTCTGTAAAAAGATATCAGAAAAAATTTAAAAATTCTATCCAAAATTGTTTAAGGAAAATCTTTAGAAGAGACCGAAATTTTGACAAAAAACCCGAAAGCGGAATTGGGGGTGCTGCAGTTCCACAGTGGCGATACTCGACCGCTGAAAATGGACATTTTTTTGAGAAACTTAATCTCAACTTCTTAACTCAAATTGTGTAGAAGAAAATTTGGATTTCCAATTTTTGTTTATAAACATCAATCTTTCTCTAATCGAGATTTTTTTTTAATGACTCAAATTTTCTGGAAGAAAATTAAGATTTCCAATTTTTGTTTATAAACATCAATCTTTCTCTAATCGAGACTTTTTTTTAAATGACTTAAATTTTCTGGAAGAAAATTAAGATTTCAAATTTTTGTTTAAAAACATGAGTCTCTTTCCAATGTCGACGAAGTTTGAACTTTTTTTTAAATGTTTACCTTTCTCTCTTAAAATTTGGACATTTTTTTGTTTAAAAACATGAGTCTCTTTCCAATGTCGACGAAGTTTGAACTTTTTTTTAAATGTTTACCTTTCTCTCTTAAAATTTGGACATTTTTCTTGAGATTTCGCATTAAAGCTCGAAATAAAAGAGACTTAAATTTCAAAAAATTTTGAGGTCGTTGTTTTGGGCAAAAGCTCGAAATTTTTAATTATTAAAATGGTAAGTTCGAAGAAAAAAGTGAAAAATTTGTAACACACCTAAATTCAACTTCTGTACTTAAATTTTCTGGGATTTTTTCTGATATTGAGAATATTTGTTTATAAACGTGAATCTCTCTCCCTTCTCGACAAAATTTGGAGTTTCTTTTTGTAAATTTGACCTTTTTCTCTTAAAATTTGGACATTTTTTTGGAGATTTCGAAGTAAAACTTGAAATAAGACAGACTAAAAGTTCAAGGAATTTTTAAATCGTTGTTTTGGGCAAAAACTCGAAATTTTTAATTATTAAAATGGTTGTTTCCAAGGAAAAAGGGAAAAATGTTTTACATACTTGAATTCAACTTCTGGACTCAAATTTTCTAAAAAAATTTCTAAGATTTCGAATATTTATTTATAAACGTGAATCTCTCTCCCATCTCGACAAGATTTGGAGTTTTTTTGTAATTTTGACTTTTTTCTTTTAAAATTGGGACATTTTTTTCGAAATTTTGAATTAACACTTAAAATAAAAGATGCTTAAATTTCAAGGAATTTTGAGGTCGTTGTTTTGGACAAAAAACTGGAAATTATCAATTGTTAAAATGGTAATTTCTAAGAAAAAGGTGAAAAATTTTTAACACACTTAAATTCAACTTCTAGACTCAAATTTTCTAGGAGTTTTTCTAGGATTTCAAATTATTGTTTATAAATATGAATCTCTCTTCCTTTTCGACAAAATTTGGAGTTTCATTTTGTAATTTTGACCTTTTTCCCTTAAAATTTGGACATTTTTCTCGAGATTTCAAAGTAATACTTGTAATAAGAAACACTAAAATGTCAAGCAACTCTGAGGTCGATATTTTGGGCAAAAACTTAAAATTTTTGTTTACTAAAGTAAAAATTTTGAAAAATAAAGTGAACAAATTCCTAAGACACTTAAATGCATCTTCAAATTTTCAAAAAATATAGATTTAGAATTTCTGTTTAAAAACACAAATCTATCTATAATCTCGACGAAATTTTGCTTTTTTAAAAAAATTTAATCTTTTCCCTCTCAAATTTGTACATTTTTTTCGAGATTTTAAATTAAAACTCGAAATAAAAGAGGCAAAATGTCAAGGAATTTTCTAGTTGATGTTTTGGTCAAAAACTCGACATTTTAAAATAAAATTGGTAATTTTAAATGAAAAAGTGAACATTCGTTGAGAAACTTAAACTCGACTTCTGAACTTAAAATTTAAAGGAGAAAATTAACATTTCGAATTTTTGTTTATAAACAACAATCGATCTCCTATCCCGACAAAATTTGGACTTTTTTTCAAATATTATTTTTCTTTTGAAATTTGGACCTTTTTCTCTAGATTTCGAATTAAAACTTGAATTAAAAGAGACTAAAATGTCAAGAACCTTTGAGGTTAATATTTTGGGCAAAAATTCGAGATTTTTAATTATTAAAATGGCAATCTCGAAGAAAAAATGAACCTTTTTTTGGGAAATCTAAACTCAACTTCTAAACTCTCTAAAGCACTGAACTAAACATTGTGACCTGTGATTAAGTCCAAAGAAGATTTCACCCCTTTACCACATCGACAATTAAATAAATAATTACGCGATACGTATTTCGCCAGCAGAACTGGCATTTTCAAGCGTACTAATCTAAAAAGATTAGCAAAAGATGCATCGACGTCATCTGCATTGAGATTCAAATCGATACTCTGATTATTACCCTTGAAAATGCCAGTTCTGCTGGCGAAATACGTATCGCGTAATTATTTATTTAATTGCCGATGTGGTAAAGGGGTGAAACCTTCTTTGGACTCAACTTCTAAACTTAAATTTTCTAGAGGAAAATTAAGATCTCAAATTTTTGTTTATAAATATGAGTTTCTAATTTCAACAAATATTGAGTTAAATTTTGACCTGTTTCTCTTAAAATTTTGACATTTTTGCCGAGATTTCTAATTAAAACTCGAAATAAAAAACAATAAAATTTCAAGGAATTCGAAAGTCGATATTTTGGGCAAAAACTCGACATTTTTTAGTTATTAAAATGAAAATTTTGAATAAAGAAGTGAAATATTTTTAAGAAACCTAAATTGAACTTCTAAACTCAAATTTTCTAGGAGAAAATTAGGATTTCGAGTGTTTGTTTATAGTCATGAATCACCCTCCAATTTCGACTACGAAATTTGGTTTTTTTTTATTTTGACTTTTTTCTATTGAATGTTGAACATTTTTCCCGCGATTTTGAACTAAAACTCGAAATAAAAAAGACTACAATGTCAAGGAAATTTGACGTTTTGGACAAAAAGTCGAATTTTTTAATTATTAAAACGGCAATTTCGAAGAAGCAAGTAAAATTTTTTTAAGAAATTTAAATTCAAATTTGTAACTAAAATTTTCTAGTAGAACATTAAGATTTTGACATCATCAACGACGACAATTCCACAATTTCCAATCTAAAGCTGACAATGTAGCAAAAAATTAAAAATTTTCATTTTTAACTAAAAAATTTCTGAAAAAAGTTAACGTTTGGAGAAACTGGAGTTTTATTAAAAAAAGTCGAATTTTTGACGCACAAGGAAGAATAGTTCGATATACAAACTCCGCCCGCGATTAGACCCTGTTAAAGAACTACTGAAGTTGTTCGACGTTTCACCCTCCATCGCAGAGGGCTTCTGCAGGACCAAAGAAAAAACAAGAAAAAAAAACATGGAAATTATACAAAAAATATAAAAATTCAAAATATCACAACCCTATTAATCAAAAAATTCGTCTCTGGTATGATTGAGATATTGATTGACTTGCTGTGCCCTTCTGGCTTATCCATCTTGTATTTTCGGTTATTTTTCATTTTGGAGGAGTTTCGTTTTTGATATGGTAGATGTTAACTTTAGAATGCGTTAAAGAAAAATTGCGAATATAACAGGTTATCGTGCATTGCATGTCGATTGTCCCCAGAAGCTACGCCACTGAATAAGTAGTTCTAAAGTTTAGGTCAATTACAGGCAACTCACACTACGTAACTGAGTATAATGGGTTATCGTGCACTGTAGGGCTCATATATGTAATACTTCTATATGGCGTGTTGTGTATAATCGCCACTGCAGTATGCTTTGTCAAAAAGGTGAGAAGAAAGTATATATCGTACTCTTTCAAGGACAAGCATTCATTCATTTATAGCGGGAACGTATGACAAGATGGGCGGGAACACTAATACATGAATGACAACAATGACAACTGACGAGAAGAGGGATATTTGAAATAAACTTTGGGATTGGTTAATATATTCTGTCCTCGAAAAAGACAAACATATATATCCATCGCGCCTTTTTGACACAAACAAAGGGACAAAACACGCCATATAGAAGTATTACATATATGGTAGGGCTATTGTTCCCAGTAAGTTACGCTCTTAGATAAATAAATCACTGGATGGAGCATTCAATTCAAAATATAGGTCCCAAAAAAGAGATTGAGGAAATCAGGATTGCTAAGTTGCGCATGTTCTAAATTTAGAAACATATGATATTTTCAACGCTGAGGCTCCCGACGCTACATCATACTCCTTCTACCTCGTGTATTTTTCCACAATTTGCGGCCCAATTCAATACTCCATTAACACATTGAATACTTCGTCAATTTATTTTTATAATCAAAGGTTACGCCACTGAATATGTAGTTCGAAAGTTTGAGTTAATTATAGGCAACTCACAATACGTAGGTTAGTATAACATTTAGACTATTCTCGCGATAGCGTACTGTGTGTTGCCTAAAATGAACTTGTCAAACTTGGGAACTATTTATACGCTGTTCGAATAAATTTTAATTATGTTTCTCTGAAGCTATAAAAAAATGTATGAACATCGATTACTCACGCTACCAAATTTAAAGATTCGAGGTCAAATTTGTTATGCCACATCAGCGACGTATAACAATTACAAATCCGCCCAATTCTTACTCCTACAATTCACATAATAGTTGTTTATGTTTGTTGTGGCCCTTGTATCGAGGTGAGGTAAAAGTAAACATTGATAACAACTAATACAAATAGATACCCTTTTAAATTAATAAAATGTGTTTTGTTTCAGCTGTGTTGGGCTTTGTTTTAGTGGCATTATCAAGCTATACGATGGCAGCCCCTGCGGAAAGTTCCGATTTAGTCGTCAGTAAAGGCAACAATAAATTCACTAACAACTTCTACGCCTCTTTGGTCAAAAATGATGCCACCGGAAATATTTTCTTTTCCCCTATTAGCGCCCACGCTGTTCTCTCGATGGTCTACCAGGGCGCAGCAGGAAAAACCACCGCAGCTTTTGCCAAAACCCTTCAGGTGCCTAGCGCGGATGTTGCCGCTGACGGATACAAATCTATAACTGAGCGTATTAACGCCGTTCAGAACGTCACCCTCCGTATAGCTAACAAGGTGTATGTACATCAAAAAAGTACTTTGAAGCCAACTTTTAAAGATGTGATTCAGAAGAAATTTTACTCAGACGTGGAAGCCCTAGACTTTGCTAAGAGCGCTGAATCTGCCCAAACCATTAACACTTGGGTTGAAAACAGTACAAACAAGAAAATTAAGGATTTGATCAAGGCCAATGACTTGAGCGGTGACACACGTCTAGTCCTTGTAAATGCTATTTACTTTAAGGGCAACTGGCTGCATAAGTTCGATAAGGATCGTACAAGAACCGAACCTTTCTACATCAATGAAAATGATAAAATTGATGTACAGATGATGCACATTAGTGAGGACTTCGGTTTTAAACATGATGATGATTTGAAAGCTAAAGTCTTGGAATTGACTTACACCGATAAGAGTGTCAGTATGGTCATCGTTTTGCCTGATGAGAGAACTGGCCTTAAGGAAGTTGAAAAGAAGCTTGCCAACTATGACTTGTCCAAGCTCACCGAGGGATTATACAGCAGGGAGGTCGTTGTTGCTTTGCCCAAATTCAAAATCGAAACCGAAATTGATCTTAAGGAACATCTGGAAAACGTAAGTTCGGCATTGGTTGCTTTTGAACGAAACTCAAAGCTTTTGAATGGAAGAATAAAAATTAATGCTCATCGTTACCTCAAAAATATTGAGATCACTACGGTTACTGTTTTACCAAATGTAGATTTATGTTTTTTTGTGGAAAAAATCTATAGTTGTTTAAAAGGAAAGCCTATATTATTTTTTTTAAAAATCCAAATTTTGAACTGGAAACAAATAAAAAAAATGTTGAAATTTTGAAAAATGTCGAAATTTTCAAAAACTCGACAATTTGAAAAAGTTAAGGTTTTTAAAAACTCGACAATTTGAAAAGTCGAAATTTTTATTTCCATTTAAAAAAATATGGCGAAAGTTTTGGAAAAACTCAAATTTTCGAAGGATAGTCGTAAATTTCAAAAAAGTCGACGTTTTAAAAATGTTGAGATTTAAAAAGAAAATCGAGAATTTCAAAAGTCGAAATTTTCTTTTTGCGAGTCGACGGTTTGAAGGATAGTCGGAATTTTCAAAAAAGTTTTAATTTCGAAACAAAGTCAATTATTGGTGAAAAAATAAAATTTTGAAAAATAGTCAATTTCATGAAAGGTCGAATAGTTGGAAAAAGTTTTAACTTTAAAAATACTCGAAATTCCCAAAAAGGGTAAAAATTTTCCAAAAAGGGAAAAATTTCCAAACAGTAATTTTCAAAAAAGTCAAAATTTTCAAGAACTGGAATTTTGAAAAAAAAAAGCTCGACAAGATAACAAAACGAAAAAAATCACAGTTTTCAAAAAACTTGTCAGGTTTTTGGAATTTTCAATTTTCTCCTTAAATTTGAGGAAATTATAAAAAGTTTAAAATTTTTAATTTTCAACTTTTAACTGCCATATTAAAGAATATCAAAATATTGTAAATGATCATTAAATAATGGTTTCTGAACTCCAAATGAACATTACACTGTTTTTGTAGGTACACAATTGTTAAAAGATGCAGAAAGTGCAAAAATACAGTTTTTATAAAAGCAAACCTACGTTTGTCTTCTCTTTACTTTTTCCAGAAAATCGTACTTTATTTCTTCGGATACACTTTATATTTTAATAGCTTATTTTGAAAAATAAATACTCAACAGAAAAAATGTTGGCAATTTTAATGCTAAAGCACATTAGGAATTGATAAACCACAGCGGCGATTGTGCAATGAAGACGAAACCTTGGATTTATTATTTACGGAATGTGTACCTGCGATAATTATTTTCTTGAATATTATAGGTCTCAATTTGTTGCAGTTGGGTCTGGGCATCATTTTCACCGATGGTGCTGACTTCAGCGGCTTGTTGGAAGGTGGCGAACCTTTGGTAGTCAGTAAGGCTATTCAAAAAGCTTTCATTGAAGTGAACGAAGAAGGAGCCGAGGCGGCGGCAGCTACTGGTAAGTGCATCGCTTTTGGCTTCTTTTTGCATCAAAATCAGCCCACAGAAGGCTGATTTTGGTGTATTTTGCTGCTATCACACCGCTTTAGCTTGGCACTGTTCCTTTTCTGCATCAGCTTTCGCTTTTGAGACATTACTTTGTTTTTTTTTGTGAAAGGGGCGGTTTTTTTTTGGTTAATTGTGCACAGACGGTGCGGTTTTGTGTTTCAGTGTAATTAACGAAAAGTAAGTATGAAAAATTGCCTTTTGGTGTTGTTTTAAACATTTTAGCCCCATTTTAAGAGTTATCTTCAGCTTTGTATATCAAAACGAGTGTTTTTAAAAGTTAAAAATTTTCAAGACGATAAAAAACAAATTGATTTACTGATGGTAGAACATGGTAGAATATGTAATAGTAAATAACGAAGAACTACCTTTAGCAAAATAATCAGTCTCGCTAAAAAATGTAGATGACAGTGTAAAGCAAATACTCTGCAAATAAGAGAAGAGAAGTATTAATTTAATTACAAAGTAACGTAGGAATTCGCTGCCATTAATAATTAATAGTCCAAAAATATTGTCAAAGCAATTAAGTTATTTATGAAAATGAGATTGAAACGTGAACCAAGAATGCCTATTCTAGTTTTATATTTCTTTAGATTTCTTTTTCTAATAGTGTTTAGTCGGTGTCAGATCCTCTTTCCTAGTTGATGTTCCTTTTCCTGCAGCTTGCAGCTTGCAGTTTAGCAAGATGCACTTAATGTTGTGATTTAAATGTGACGCAATTCTTTTAGCTGTGATTCGGATGAAAAGGTCGCTTGACGTGTCTATTAAAGAGAGAGTGTATGCTGATCATCCCTTCACGTTTTACCTAAAACAAATCGGCACAGTAACCGAAACTGAGGCATCAAATCATATTTTGTTCTACGGCAGTTTTTATGGTGATTCCGCCGTATCCATCAGTCATCATGATGAACTATAATGTATTATGCATCTTTGTAACATGTGCATTTAAGACATTAAATATTTTAACAAAACATATCTTTATTACTTTGCAACAATAAATAACAGACGGTATTCTATTTTACTTTTTATGTAAATGTTGTAAGATTAAGGGGATCGACAACACCACTTAAAGCATTGTAAGTTCTGGTGCTGCCAGGTCCAGATGTAACAGAAGGTGAAAAAATCAGGTATTACGGTTTTGAAATCTAGGTAACCCAGAAAAGGAGGCGTGTATTTTTTTATTTTATACACAAGTTTCGATTTTAAACTCAAAATTTTAATCTTTGTCGAAATCTAGAATTCAAACTCAAAAATTTGATAAATACTCTTTAGAAGATTTCATAGTCTACCGATGTCCAAATTGTGACTTTCTTCAAGCTGACACATTTAAATTTAGCTTTGTTTTACCAATTTTGATTTCTAAATTTCGATTTTTTCTCAATATTTCGAGAATCTTTACAGATATGTTGGAAATTTCAGTTTTTTCCCAAAATTTCGAAAATAATAAAAATTGAAAGCATATAAGAGACCGACTGAAGTTTCGGTTTTGGCTAGTTTTGGCCAAAAAACTGGCCCAAAATTGGAACAGCTGAAATTACAATTTAGCGAGAATTTGCAGAGTAGTTAAATTTTTAGAAAAACTGGCATCTTATAGAAGAAATTCGGGATTAACTTGACACTTTAAAGTTGACATTTTAGAAAAAAAGTATAATTTTTAATTTGAATTGAAAACTTTTCAGACTCCTAAGTGAAAAACCTTAAATTTATAATAAAAAGAATCCCAATATTCTACAATAGTTGAAAATTTAAGTAGGAAATTTCGAGGAAACGGCGCGAACATCAAGTTATTTCAAAGGGATTAAATTTAAACCGATATTGTGAGAAACATGTACTTCAAATTTAAATTCAAAATTTCCAGAAAACTGCCAAATTTTAAAAAAGTGAATCAAAATGTTTACAGTCACCATTTCAGGTAAAATCAGGGAAAAAGTTCCAGGATTAAACTCAGAAAGTTGAGAAGAAAACACCCAAGATTTGGAAAAAAATTCTAAATGCGGTAAAAACTTCCAATTTATTCTCAAATTTTTAAATGTCGCCTCCATTTTTCGATATTAAACACAAATATTTTAACTCGGACTTTAAACTCGAGTGTGCACTTCAAGCTTTAAAATTGTTCCTAATTTGTTTCGAAATTTCTTGTCTTCTGGAAATTTTGAGCATTTTTCAAATTTTTCTTTAAAAAAATGTCTAAAAATTTCCAATTTTTTCCAAATGTGTCCTGAATGAAATTTCTAGTTTTCCAGTTGGACATTTTGGTCCTCTCATATTTTTTTTGCTGGAACGGAGTGGTCCTTGGTTATCTTCAAAAATTGAAATACAAGTCTTGTCCCCTGAAACCAAAAAAGATTAAAAAACAGCAAAGGTTGCTCTAACGCGTTTTGATAACCAAGCTATCATCTTCAGAGATATATCTCTCTGAATATGATAGCTTGGCTATCCAACTCTCATACTTTCGACATTTTGAATTTCATTTCTCGATTTCGACACAGAAATTTGAATTTATATCTAAAATTTTAATGAACAAAGTGGACATGGCTTTAAAGTCAAATTTGAAATAAAAAAAAATATTTTTTTAATTAAAGAGTAATTTTTTTAGTACTCGTTTTGTTAACATTTCGAACATTTTCTATTTTTTTAAAATCGTCAACATTTTAATATTAAATGAAGGGGTGGGGGACGGAGGGTCAAATAAATTTACGAAAAATAGTTGAATTATTTAAAAGGAAATTGAATTTTTCAAAGAAATATCGCACTTTCCAGAAAAGGTTTAATTTTGAAAAAAGTCGAAACATTTAAGAAAACAAAAACTTCGAAAAAAAGTCAAAATTGGGCGAAGGTAGATGTTTTCAAAAAACCGAACATTTCGAAAAAAGGTATTTAAGCTGTTTTAAAAGTCTACATTTTCGAAAAATCGTTCGTATTTTTTTTTAAAAAAAGGTGAAACTTTTAGTAATTGCAATTTTCAAAAAAAAAGTTAAATTTTTCAAACAATTAAAACGTCTAAATTTCGAGAAAAAGGCGATTTTTTAAAAGAATATCCAAATTTTTAAGAAAAAGGATAAAACGGTTGGAGTTTTGAGCCATAATTTTTAAAGAAAATCGAAACTTTCGACGCCAAAATTGTCTAAAATCGAACTTTTTAAAACAATCGTTATTTTCCAAAATACAAAAAAGTAAAAATTTTCAAAAAAAGTCGAACTTTTTCAAATGAATTTAAAATTTTCAAAAAAGTCAAATTCTAAATAAAAAATAAAACCTTCAGAAGTCGTAATTTTCAAAAAAAAGTTAAATTTTTCGAAAACGATTAAAACGTCTTAATTTCGAGAAAAAGGCGATCTTTTGAAAGAATGAACTTTTCAGAAAAATGTTGAAACGGTAAAAAATCGAAATTTTTAAAACAATTAGTATTTTCCAAAATGCTAAAAAGGAAACATTTCCAAAAAAGTCTAAATATTTCAAATGAATTTAAAATTTTCAAAAAAGTCGAATTTGAAAAAGAAATCGTTATTTTCAGAAAAAAAATTACATTTTTCTAGAACAGTTAAAACCTCTAAATTTCGAGAAAAATGCGATCTTTTAAAAGAATGTCCAAATTTTTAAGAAAAAGGTTAAAATGGTCGGAAATTTGAGTCGCAATTTTTAAAGAAAGCCGAAACTTTCAAGGTCCAAATTGTCTAAAATCGAAATTTTTAAAACAATCAGTATGTTCCAAAATACAAAAAGTAACAATTTCCAAAAAAAGTCTAAATATTTTAAATGAATTTAAAATTTTTAAAAAAGTCCAATTTAAAAAAAAAGGCAATACTTTTAGAAATCGTTATTTTTAGAAAAAAAGTAACACTTTTCTAGAATAGTTAAAACATCTAAATTTCGAGAAAAATGCGATCTTTTGAAAGAAGGTCCAAATTTTTAAGAAAAAGGTTGCAGTATTTAGTCCTAAATATTAAAGAAAATCGAAACTTTCAACGTCAAAATTGTCTAAAATTGAATTTTTTAAAACAATCTGTATTTTCCAAAATACAAAAAAAGTAAAAATTTCCAAAAAAAGTCTAAATTTTTCAAATGACTTAAAATTTTCAAAAAAGTCAAATTCTAAATAAAAGGTAGAACCTTTAGAAGTCGTAATTTTCAAAAAAAAAGTTAAATTTTAAGAAAACGGTTAAAGCGTTTAAATTTTGAGAAAAAGACGATCTTTAGAAAGAATTTACAAATTTTTCAGATGAAGGTTAAAACGGTCGGAAATTTGAGTCACAATTTTTAAAGAAAGTCGAAACTTTCAAGGTCCAAATTGTCTAAAATCGAAATTTTTAAAACAATCAGTATTTTCCAAAATACAAAAAAGTAAAAATTTCCAAAAAAAAAAGTCTAACTTTTTCAAATGAATTTAAAATTTTTAAAAAAGTCCAATTCTAAAAAAAAGGTAAAACCTTTAGAAGTCGTAATTTTACAAAAATAGCAAAATTATTCGAAAACCGTTAAAACGACCAAATTTTGAGAAAAAGGCGATCTTTCGAAAGAATTTCCAAATTTTTAAGAAAGATGTTAAAACGGAAATTGGAGCCACAATTTTTAAAAGAAGTCGAAACTTTCAAGGTCCAAATTCTCTAAAATCGAAATTTTTAAAAGAATCAGTATTTTCCAAAATACAAAACTGTAAAACTTCCCAAAAAAAGTCAAAACTTTTCAAATGAATCTACAATTTTCAAAACTGTCGAAATGTTCGAGAAAATTCAAAAACTTTCAAAAAAATCCACACTTTAAAAAAAGTTCGATATTCTATAGAGAATTAGTAATTTTAAGCAAAGATAAACGTCTTCAAAAAAAAGTGGACATTTTGAAAAAGGTAGATAAGACATTTTAAAAAAGTCGAAATTAAAAAAATGTGATACTTTAAAAAATCAAGATTTTCAAATAATTTAATGGTTTAAATGTCAAGGAATAAGAATTAATCATTTGAATGTCGAGAAAAAAGCGAACTTTTGAAAAGAAAGTCCAATTTTGCAAAACACGTTCGGACAATGGCGTCAAAGCACAGTCAAAATATCCTAAAATCTAAATTCCCCAAAACAATCAGTATTTTCCAAAATAGACGAAACTTGAAAGAAAAAGTTAAGATTTTCAGAAAAAGCCAACATTTTTGAAATGAAGTCGAAAATTTTCAAATAAAGTCATACATTTTTAAATGAAGCCAAAAATTTTCAAATGAAAACAAAATTTTCAAACAAGTCTTTTAAAGGCGAAATTTTCAAAGCAGATGAACATTTTTTATAAAAATCTGAATGTCCAAGAAAACTCAAAACTTCAAAAAAAAAGGTCAAAACTTTAAAAAAAAAGTCGATGTTTTCAAAAAGTCGACATTTTGAGCAAAGGTAGATGTTTTCAAAAAGCGGACCTTTTTCAAAATTTGTCACATTTTAAAAAAGTCGAAATTGTCAGAAAATTGAAATTTCAAAAAAAAGTTAAACTTAAAAATCGTAATTTTCAAACAAGTCTTTTAAAGGCGAAATTTTCAAAGCAGATGAAAATTTTTATAAAAATCTGAATGTCCAAGAAAACTCAAAACTTCAAAAAAAAAGTCAAAACTTTCAAAAGTAAGTCGATGTTTTCAAAAAGTCGACATTTTCAGCAAATGTAGATGTTTTCAAAAAGCGGACCTTTTTCAAAATTTGTCACATTTTAAAAAAGTCGAAATTGTCAGAAAATTGAAATTTCAAAAAAAAGTTAAACTTAAAAATCGTAATTTTCAAACAAGTCTTTTAAAGGCGAAATTTTCAAAGCAGATGAAAATTTTTATAAAAATCTGAATGTCCAAGAAAACTCAAAATTCCAAAAAAAAAGTCAAAACTTTCAAAAAAAGTCGATGTTTTCAAAAAGTCGACATTTCGAGCAAAGGTAGATGTTTTCAAAAAGCGAACCTTTTTCAAAATTTGTCACATTTTAAAAAAGTCGAAATTGTCAGAAAATTGAAATTTCAAAAAAAAAGTTAAACTTAAAAATCGTAATTTTCAAAAACAGTCGCATTTTTTAAAAAGTGTCAAAACGTTTAAATTTCGAGCAAAAAGCGTAATATGTTTGAAAAAGTTCCAAAATTTGAAAGCCGCAATTTAAAAAAAAATCGAAAACTTTCAAACTAAAAAAATCTAAAATCAGAATTTTCAAAATGATCAGGATTTTCCAAAAATGGCGAAATTTATAAAAAAGACAAAATTTCGTCTTGAAAATTTTGCCTTTTTTTTACTGCATTTTACAGTATTTTCCAAAAAAGGCGAAACTTACAAAAAAGGCAAAATTTCGTCTTGAAAATTTTGCTTTTTTTACTGTATTTTACAGAATTTTCCAAAAATGGCGAAATTTATAAAAAAGACAAAATTTCGTCTTGAAAATTTTGCCTTTTTTTTACTGATTATTTTGAAAATTCTGATCTTAGATTGTTTAATTTGAAATTTTCGATTTTTTTTTAAATTGCGTTTTTAAAATTTTGGACCTTTTTAATAATTTTTTAGTAAAGTCAAAATTTCGTCTTGAAAATGTTGCCTGTTTTTTGGAAAATACTGATTATTTTGAAAATTCTGATTTTAGACTTTTTTGACTTTAGGAGTCTCGATTTTTTTTTTAAATTGCAGCTTTCAAATTTTAAAATTTTGAAAAAAAGTCGACAGTTTGAAAAAAAGAAAGCCAAAGTAGAAATTTTAATGTGTTAAGAGTCTAAAGAGCTGAAAATTCGAAAAGTGTTTAAAAAGTAAAAAAGTAATTTAAAAAAAATTGTTTAAAAGAAATTGACTAACCGACCAAACAAAAGTTAAATTATATTCAGATCAGGTCGAAATTCCAAATTTGAGAGCCATGATTTTGAAAAAGGGTTGACATTTTTTAAAAAAAGCAAAAACATTGGAAGTTAACATTATCAAAAATAGTCAAATTCTTTCAAGATGTAATTTTCAAAAAGTCGAAATTTTAACAAAAAAAGGTAGGAAGTTGTGATAAAAACAGAAATTTGGGAAAAGCTGAAAATTGCAATGAAAATTAAAGGAGAAAAAAAAATCGGAATTAAAAAAAAATCATACTGCCTCTCTTTTAAAAGTTTGCATTCCAATAAATTCCAATTAATTAATTTGTTGAACAGACACAATTTCAAACGCGAGCAATACTAGTTTTTATAAAAAGTCGAAATTTGCAGAAAACCTCTAATTTATTAAAAAAACCCTCGAAAATCTTTTTCTTTTTATTTGGCCTTTGGTATTGCGACACTTTTCTTTTTTCAAATTTCGTGTGTAAACTCGAAAATAATAAGGATTTTAAACTTTTAATCTCAGAAATTTGGGTAAAAATATCCAAAAAAAGGTCTAAATCTATAAAAACTCAAATTTTTTTTAGTTTGTTTCTCTTTTTCAATAAATTTGATTTTTTTTCCCAAAAGTTGTTCTTTTCTCAAAATTTTGTACTTAAGCTTCCACCTTTTCCTTTTCTAAGATTTTGGCTTTTGAAATTGCACTTTTATTTTTCTTCTCCTATTGTTAAGTTTTCGAAAAATTTCGCTTTTTTTGAAAACTACGACTTCTGTAACAGTTTTACTCTTTTTAAATTGCCACTTTTTGAAAAGTTGGACTTCTAAAATGTCTTGTATTTATACCTATTTTTAAAATGCCCACTTTTTTGAAGACATCTACCTTTACCCAAAATGTCCACTGGTTTTGAAAATATTGACCTTTTTTTTAAAGTTTTGACTTTTTTCGAAGTTTTTTTATTCAGTTTATTGGCTTTTTCTTCGCCGGTCACTCCTTTCACAATCCTAAATTTCAGTACCTTCTATTAAGGAATGGCAATCTGTTTTAGATTGCCGCAAACAGCGATTGCGTTGGATCTTGGTTTGTCAATCGCTGTTTGGGACTCAACACTGAAAAACACTTAAAACTATATTAAAATTCAAACGACGTAAAAAATAAATAACAACAAGATTATTCAAAATTTTAACGTTTCGGGCAGTGTTATTCTCTGCCCGTCGTCAGAAAACCAATTCAAATATATTCCTTTACAAAATTTTTTGTAAGCTGTCAGAAAGTAATTCTGACAGTTTATTAAGTTATTCCCTAGGTGATTCTAAGGCGACCTAGTTGTTTTTCTCGTTTTAATAATGGCAGCCACATACCGTTAATATCAATAGAACAATTTGCGACACAGTTATCTCCATTTAGTAAAATTAAAGCTGCTTCTTTAATTTTTCTTTTTTTATAATGTGTTTCTTTGCCAATAATGCAGGATTTTGTCCACTGAATTCTGTGATCGTATTGAAAAGAGTGTTCGCAAATTTTCGATTTTGAAAAATCTCCCTTACTTAGGTAATTCTTATGTTCGTTAATACGAATCCACATAGGTCTGGATGTTTCACCTATGTAAATTTTGTTGCATTCGCAAGTTATTTTATAAATACAATTTTTAGTATGTTGTGTTTCATTTTTTGGTTTTGTATTTACTAGTAATGATCTTAGAGTATTTTTGGTTTTGAATGCTGTACGTATATTGAACTTTTGGCCTATTCGTTTGATTTTATCCGAGAGGCCAGGTATGTATGGAATAATCAAGGTTTTTTTATCTTGAATTGGTGATGTGTTTATGATGCCATGATTATGATTGTGTGATTCTGTTTCTCTTCTGTTTATAACTTTTTCCACAAAATCTTTTTGATACCCATTTTTTTGTAATACTGATGTAATATTAATTTTTTCTTTATTATATATTTCAGAACTCGTGCTGATATTTTTAGCTCTGTCTATTAAAGAAGTTATTACACCTATTTTTATATTTTTACTATGATTTGATGTGTAATTTAGGTATCTATTTGTGTTTGTTGGTTTCCCATAAACAGATGTGCATATCCCATTTTGGCAATCGCTGTTTGCGGCAATCTAAAACAGATTGCCATTCCTTAATAGAAGGTACTGAAATTTAGGATTGTGAAAGGAGTGACCGGCGAAGAAAAAGCCAATAAACTGAATAAAAAAATATGAATACTTCGCAAATAAATTACAGAGAATTTCTTCGTAGTTTTTAAGTTTTTTGAACATTTCAACTTTTTTCAAAATTTAAGCTATTTCATGAATTTTCGATTTTTCTTTGAAAAATTCGACTTGTTTTTGAATAATTCAGCTTTTTCTCAAAATTTTGTTTGACTCTTTCTTTCCCAAAAATTGAAATACAAATCTTGTTCCCTGAAGCCAAGAAAGATTAAAAAACACAACAAGGATTGCTCTAAGGCGTTTCAGTAGCCAAGCTATCATCTTCAGAGAAATATTACCTCCCTCGCCTTCTCACTCTCTGTTTAGGTATGTTAAACTTCACAAATAATGTTAATTAATGTTCTGTGACAGCGACTGTGTACTAATGAGGCTAAGGAAGGCCGAAATTGGTCTAAGGTTGTTGTAAATATTTTCAGCTTTTAGCACGTTCGATTGTTTCATTAAACAATATTTAATGGATAAAATTCTTACTTTTCTTTGCAAAATTTCAATTTTTTCCAGTAATTTCGAATTTTCCTATACATGTTTACGTTGTTTAAGAATTTTTCCCAAAATAATCTCGAATTTTTGATTATTTCAATGAAATTGTGACTTTAAACTCGTGTTCTGTAAATTTCGAGTTGCTTTAGAATTTTGTGATTTTGAGGATTTTTTTGCCACATTTTTTTTTAATTTGCAGTTTAAACTTTTAACAAGTTATGAAAAAGATCTGAATAATAACAAAAACTAATTCCTTCCAAGCCACACTCAATCAAGAGGTTTAAATGCAGTATTTGCCCACCCCTGGTTTAAGACTTAAGCTGTTTTCACTTCGAACACGATCTTTTGATGCGATTCTATCGCGGAAAAATCGAAAACTCCAAAGCTGGATCCGCATTAATAAAAATTAGTGTTGTGCGTTGTATTTTTCACAAAAAGTTGAGCTGTATTTGCGCTTTTGCATTGTATTTGAATTGTTTCGGACGCACACAAATGGATTCGACAGTATAACACACAAAATAACTATTTGCACCACAAAGTAAACGACCTTGCGTGAATATAGTTTTTTAAATTTCAAAATGCAACGCACAACACAATTTTTTATTCATGTGGATCCAAATGCACAGACCTTGATTTGAACATTTATCAGATTGAGAGTTTGGAAACCAAAGACCAGTTTCAATCTTATTAGATCTTGTCAGCTTGGTATATCCAACCTGAATGCTGACAAATATCTGGCGAGTGACTCCTAAGTATGGCCATCTATTGGATTATAGAGAAACTGTGGACAATTCCTATTGCATGTGGATCCAGTTTAAAAATGTCATCAGTTTTTTTAGTCTTTCTCCATTGTCGTTGTGCTCGTCCCGATTCATCTAGCAATGTGGCCTTCATCTCCCATCAAGCATCAAGCTAATGGTGTCGTTTTCTTTTATTAGTTTTAGAGATCATGCTACGCTCTGGTTCCGTGGACCTACCAGTTAATTTTGAGGCTAATCACCCCTTCTTACTAGTCATTAAGGAGTTTGGCGAAGGTGGCGACTCTGCTTTGTTTGTAGGACGAGTGGAAAATATAACTGCCATCTAACTTGTGTCAGTGCAATGTATAGTCTTAGTGCAAGTTAATTTTGTTTTTATGGATAAATAAATCGTGAAATATGGTTTTGTCAGTCGCAGCATTTTTGAAAAAACCTTATCTGCACAGCTTCCCCCTATCGGCTTTTTTGGCAAAATCGCCCAGACTATAACATACTACTTAAGTGTACTTGGAATAATAATTTATTGAATTAATTTTTTAATTTGTTAGCTATCGAGATTGTACTTAAGTGCTCCATGTTTGAACCGGAAAAACCGGAGTTCATTGCGGATCATCCTTTCCTCTTTTTGCTGTTGGAAGCTACTCAAGATGGTGGCAGCAACGTGTTGTTCGGTGGACGAGTTAGAAGATTTTAAAACAACTTTTGTATGGTGTGTATATCCCCATAAATATAACCGAGTTTTATCTTTAGCTGGATCCACATTAATAAAAATTTGTTTTGTGCGATGTATTTGAAAATTTGAAAAACATTTTTTTCACCCAAGGTCATTTTGTGGTATAACTACCTATTTTGTTTGTTTGTGCGCTTTCTAAATTCTTTAGATGTAGCGTAAAAACCATAATTTAAAGTTTTGTGACAAATACAACGCACAACACAATTTTTCATGGATCCAGCCTTTGAATCGTTGAATGAACTCGCCAAAAGCGCAAAAAATATGTTTTAATAATTTTCTTTTATTCTATTCTGAATTAACTGAACATAAAAATGTGCTGGTTCTGGATTTTAATAAAAAGCTTTCTCTAACTTTAATATTTAAAATTTTTGAAAATGTTCAATTCAGTCAAAAATGTCTGATTTTTGAGCGTGTGAATGCATATTTATGAAAACGCATGTCGCTTAAGTCAAGGTATTATACGCTGTCTTTCACTATCCGTGCTTCTCCCTTATTTGTCTATCCATTTGAATGTTTTTTTTCTTGGCAGCCATCCTGTTCGTCGGTTATTCCTTTGTGGAAAAGCTCCAGTTCGTTGCAGATCATCCTTTCTTGTTCTTCCTCGTGAGTAATAGCCAAGAGCATGACACTAGGAACATTTTATTTGGAGGACGAATTTCTAACTTTTAAATTTTTACCAAATTAATCCGAAGTCTGTAAGAGATTATTTCCCACCTGTAAATTAAATAAATATTGGATTATAACAAATGACTGCAGTATTATTTTCTTTCCCAAATATGGAACATTTTGAAGCCACTTTCATCCTATCAAAAAAGTACTAAAAAAACGAGTTTTAGAAAAATTTGAAAATGTAAAAGAAAGGCGAAATGTACAAAAAATCTCAAATTTTGATTCAAAAATATTACAATTTCCAAAACAGTTGAAATTTTGAAAAAAAGTTCAAGTGTAGACTTTTGAAAAGAAGTCGAAATTTTAAAAAAGGTTTAATCTATGAAATGAAATCGAAATTTTGAAAAATCCAACATCTTAAAACTTTCAACATTATTAAAGAATGCCTCAGTTGCGAAAAAGGTCGGTATTTTTAAAATATTTGGTTGAAATTTTGAAAAATAGACGGATTGGGAAATATTCAAAACGAACGTCATTAATTCGAAAAAAATGTCGAAGTTTTGAAAAATTGAAAGTTTCTCAAAAATTCTAGACTTTGATAAATTTCGAAATTAAAAAAAGTCGAAATATTTTCAAAAAAAAGCTTCCAAAAAAAGATCGTTTTCAAAAATTTTAGAATTTTAAAAAGCAGTCAAAATTTAAAAAAAGCAGGCATTTTCAATAAAACCTGAATTAAAAAAAATTCGAATATTTTTATTTTTAAAAAATTTGAATTGTTTACAAGTCGAAATTTTTAAAAAAGGTGAAACTTTAAACAAAAAATCAATATTTTCAAAAAATATTCGTAAATTTGAAAGATGAAGTTTTTAAAAAGTTCAAAATTTGAAAATCGATATTTTCAAAAAATATTAGAAAACATGAAGGAAGAAATTTTTAAAAAAATTTAAATTTTCGTAATCATTGACAAAAATTCGACATTTTGGACAAAGTCGAAATTTTGAAAAGTCTAGCTTTCAACAAACTCGATATTTTCAAAAATTGGGAATTTTCAGAAAAATAGGAATTTAAAAAAAGTGGAAATTTTGAAATAAATTGGTCAACATTTTAAATTCGAATTTTTTAAAAAAGTTGAATCTATCAAAAAGGTTTAAATTTTCAAACAAATATTTGAATTTTACAAAATTGTTTATTTTAAATATTCGAATATTTTTTGAAAATTTAAACTTTTTTGATAGATTCAACCTTTTTAAAAAATTCGTATTTGAAATGTTGACCATTTTGCTTTTTTTAAAAAATCATGATTTTATTTTTAAAAAAATTCAATATATTACAAATTTCCTATTTTTTAAATTCCTATTTTTTTTTTAAAATCTAAACTTTTTTAAAGTTCCAAATTTTTCATCTAATGGTTTTATTTTTTTAAATTTGGATTGTATTTCAAAATATAGATTTTTTCAATATTTGGATTTTTCAAAATTAGGACTTTGAAAAATTTTTTTATTTTTTTTTTCAATTTTTTCGAATATGCGGAAATTCTCGATTTTCGGAAGATTGTAATTTTTCAAAAGATCGACATTTTGCTAACCATTTCAAATTTCTTTAAAATTCCAACTTTGAGATTTTGACTTTAATTTTCGATTCATAACTCTTAAACTTTATCAACGGTAAAAAAATATAAAAAAATGTCAATTATTTAATTTTCGACTCAAAATTTTGATTTTTTTTTGTTCAAAAATTCGTCTTTATTTAAAATTCTAACTTTTCAACTTCTTTTGACAATTTAGGCTCTTCGAAAATTTTGGCTTTTCGCAAATTTTAGATTTTTCAAAACCTCTGGCTCTGGTGAGAAATTGAATGAAAATTTCGACTTTTTTGAAAAATTTCAGTATTTTTTAAAATCTTAACTTTTGTTAAAACTTCGAATTTTTGATTTTTAAAATTCGTATTTGATTGTAAAATTTAAATGTTTTCAAAATTTCGATTTTATGTCAAAATTTAGACTTTCAAAATTTGGAGTTGAAAAATTCTAAATTTTCAAAATTCGTTTTTTTAATTATTTCGATTACTTCGAGTGTGAGAAATTCAATTTTTCTTGAAAATGTTGATTTTTGATGATTTGAATCATCTTCAGAAATTTTGACTTTTTTGAAAATCGTAACTTAAGAAATTTGGTATTTTTCTAATATTTCTACTTTTTTTTTGAGAATTACTTTTTTTTTTAAATGTTCGGTTTTTGAATTCTGGATTTTTTATTTAAATTACATGTTATTTTGAAATATTCAACTTTTGTCAAATTTTTAAATTTGAAATTACAAAATTTTTGGAAAAAAGGTGAAAATCTAAAGAAGTCAAAAATTTCAAAAAAGCCAACGTTTCAAAAAATTTGAATTCTTTTAAAAAAGTTTTGTCTATCAAAAAAAGTTTAAATTTTCAAAAAATATGCGAAAATTTGACGGAACTAAAAAAAAATAAAAACATTGGTAAAAACTGAAATTTTTCAAATTTCGACGTTTCGAAGGAATCCGAAATTCTGAAAAAAATTGATAATTTGAAAAAATTTGATGTAATGAAAAAAAGTCGAAATTTTGAAAAAATCCATTTTTCAAAAAACTTGACATAAGAAAAGCGCAACTTTTCAAAAAGAGTAGAAATTTTGGAAAAAAATTAACTTTTTTAAAAAGTCTAGATTTTCAAAGAAGCCGAAATTTTAGGAAAAAACTTAAATTTTAAATAGTTGTAGTTTTCAAAAATATTTTTTTTTTAAAAGTCGACAAGCATGTTAATTAAAATTTTGATAATCTATTTTCTTATTCTCATTCGATTTTTTAAGTCCAAATTTTCAAAAAGTCTAAATTTTGAACTAATGTTGAAATTTTAAAAAAGAAAACCCTTAAAAAATTCGACATTTTCAAAAAAATAACCGAAATTTTAAACAAAAGTCGAAATTATCGATCAAATTTTTAAAAAAGTCGAAGTTGTTAAAACAAGTTGAAATTTTGATGTCATAATTTTGAAAAAAGTCGAAATTTAGATAATTTGAAAAAGCCAACATTTTGAAATAGAACCCACATTTTGAACAATAAAACCTTTATAAAATTCACATTTTCAAAAAAGTTGGAATTAATAAAAAATCAAAATTTCAAAATTCTAATCAAATTTTCAAAGTAAAGCCAAAATTTCGGAAGTCGAAATTGTCAAAATAAGTATGCGATTTTGCTAGTCATAATTTTGAAAAATGTGACAATTTTGAAAATCAGTCAAAATTTTCAAAAAAGTTAAGATTTTAGTCAAAATTTTGGAATGAAATCCATATTTTAAAAAATAAAACCTTCACAGAATTCGATATTTTCAAAATTCACAATTTTCACCAAAATCAAAAATTTCAAATTTTCCAAAAAAGTTAAAATTTCGAAATTTTCAAAGGAAGTTGAGATTCTGAAGTTATAATTTTGAAAAATGTTAAAATTTTGAAAATCAGTCAAAATTTTGAAAATCAGTCAAAAAAAGCAAAAAAATGTTGGGAGAAATACATATTTCGAAAAATAAAATCTTCAGAGAATTTGATATTTTAAAAAATCAATATTTTGACCAAAATCGAAAATTTCAGTCAAATTTTTCTAAACAGCTAAAATTTCGAAATTTTCAAAGGAAGTTGAGATTTTGAAGTTATAATTTTGAAAAATGTCAAAATTTTGAAAAAACTCAAGATTTTTTTGAAAATTTTGGGATGAAATCCAAAATTTTAAAAATAAAACCTTAACAGAATTCGATATTTTCAAAAATCAAAATTTCTACCAAAATCGAAAATTTCAGTCAAATTTTCAAAAAAATTGTAAATTTCGAAATTTCAAAGCAAGTTGAGATTTTGAAGTTACAATTTTGAAAATGAGTCGAAATTTTGAAAATGATTCGAAATTTTGAAAAAAGCCGAAGTTTGGGAACAAAATTTAATTTTTGAAAAATCGAATGTCGGAATTTTGAGGCCGAAATTTTCAAAAAAAGTTGAAATTTTGAAAATGCAAAATTTTGAAAAAGGCGACGTGTAAAAAAAGAAATTAAAAAAAATCCAAGTTTTGTTAAAAGGGAAAAAACTCGAAAAGTAAAATTCGAAATGTGTCGAAATATGAAATCGAAATTTTAAAAAAGTCGAAGATTTAAAAAATTGCGACATTTTCAGAAAAGTCAACATTTTCAAATAAAATCAAAATTTTGAAATAAAAATTCGAAATTTTGGGAATTTTAGAGAAAACGCGAATTTTTCAAAGTAATGTTGAAATATTTAAAAAACGGAAAAAGTTGGAAATTTCAAAAAAGTCTGAAAATTTTGGAAAAATGGAAATTTTGAGAAATATTCACGATTTTCAAAAAAGTCTAAATTAGAGGTGTTCAAATTAAAAATTACCAACTGTGCTGTGATTTTTGTTAGAGAGGACATAGTAGGGATGTAATTACTTATTGATTATTTGGTTTATTATTATATTATGATTATTGATTTATTCGTTTGAAGTAGTGGCAGTGACAACAGTCTTTCAGCCGCGTCATCCGGCGATATCAAGTAGAAACGGTCGGACGAGGTAGCGTTAGAATTTTCGAACGCTAACGAATCATCTGCGAATTCGACATCGACTAGCAACTGCACTCGATCGCCTAGAGAAACATAGGGAAAGACGCGTTAGTTTGAGAATCAACCAAAAGCGGCGTAGTTTTGCTCCCACACGTACTATACTTCGTGCGAGTATTTTATCCATTTGAGTGGATAATTTAAACGCTAATTATTGATGCACATATTTCACGAATTAAACTAAGAGTTGCATCTTTGACTTGTCAAATGACTCACTAAAGACGTGAAAAGCATTCTGCTTTCGATTTATCATAAAAAGAACGTGCTCGTTCTGGAAGCTTTAATGTTTAAAGATTATTATTCAATTCATTCATGGGATTATTTTCTATTTATTTATGAAAATGCATGCGTTTAAATTTGTTATACCATAAGCTTATACTAAATTTCATTAATTTATGCTGTTTCGACTGTTTCTTCCACCCAATCTTTAGATATTCTTTTTTCTTGACAGCTATCATGGTAGAAACCTATTCCTTTGTTGAAGTGGAAAGCGTTGAGTTCATTGCAGATCATCCTTTCTTGATCTTCCTCGTTAGCAACAGCCAGGAACATGATACTAGAGACATTTTGTTTGGCGGACGAATTGCCAAGTTTTAAATTTTGATCGAATTGGCAGTTTGTAAAAGATTATTTTTCATTTGTAAATTAATAAAAATGCGATTATAATGAATGACTGTAGCATTATTTTCTGTTCCTTGCATTCTTACTCTAAGCGTTGAGTGTGAAATCCAGGGACTAAATAGACTGAACCTAACACGGTAAGCAGTGAAGCCAGATGAAAGCCTGGCGGAAGCCTAGCTCCATCTAGCTCGCAATGCCCTCTTATTATTTGATAGACCTTTGCGAAGATAACATCGGTTTTTTTTAAAGAAAATGGGCTGTAAATATGGGGAAGTGTATTGTGGATCATTGTTGAAACCTCAGTGAACACATAAGTAAAGGAAAATCAAGAGTTTCATTCTATGGGTAGGTAAAAATAAAATATATAAATATTCAATTATCGGCGTGCGCGCGTCGCCATTTCTCTGCAGTCATGCCGTGTTTACAGCACCGGCTTAACAATATTGTACACAGGCGTCGCGTATTGAAAGAAAATTATTTTACTATTAAACCAAGATGTCTTTGAAAATAGTTCTCCTAAACTTTTACCAAAAAGCACTTATAAAAATTATCCTATTGATCCAAAAGCCCCTAATTCTAAAGTTTCATCTAAATCGTTAGAACCGTTACGCGGCAAGTTTCTTATTTATAAATTTTACTTAATCCGACCATATCAAAGAGTAGTGGAATGCACCTCCCCACTTTCCCGGATTTTAGCTTCAACTGTACGCATGAGACAACATTGAAACGTTCAGTCTCTTTAGTCTCTGGTGAAATCACTTAACGCTCTAAGGATCTGGTAATGCTTTCATAGCGTACAAAGGTTGTTAAGGTAGTTCACCGGCTGTATTCGTAGCTATAAGTTTTTAGAACGCCGCGCTGCGTTTAGCTAGACGTAAGCACCCGATTGCAATAACTACTCGATGCCTTAGCATAGACTGTACGCGTGGATACAATAATACAAATTTCAGCTTTGCCCTAGATTTTCCGAGCCTACAACACTACACTGTTTATGCGATAGATTTCAATAACGCATCTTTAGTCGAAGCCATCTAAAAGGAGTAGTGGAGCTGCCATTACTTCAAGACGTTGCCCTAACGTGCAGAGGGAAGCATCAAAATCTAGTGAGATTGCGATTACGCAAAAACGGTACCGCTTGAAACCCTCATATTTTACTATTTCGTTCACAATATCACTCTACACAACATATTACTTTTTTTTATCAAAATCTATAGAAAGGTTTGGCTGCAGTAAATTAAAATCTCCTCGAAGACATTCTTCACCTATACCTTTCACGTTGAAGATCGCTTTGACATTGAATATCTCGGCTTCGACACCGGCACGGATCTTTTAATTTTTCAGGTGTGTAGGTATTAATGATAGTAACATCTGACAGAAATTTAAAGAAAATAGAATATAAAAGCAATTGATCGGTGAGAAAAACCACGGAATGAAATTTTTGAAGAAAACACTCTATATTTCTGGATGAATATGATAACGTAGGCTTCCACGACCAGAGTCAATATAGGATATACTTCTTCCGGGATTGGACCGTGTCAAAGAACCACTAAAAGTGTTCCTAGTTGTTTGACACGGTCCAATCCCAGAAGCATATCCTGTATTTCTGGATAAAATCGTCATTTAGGTTTCTCAAAGTCAAAATTGTTAGTTTTAAATCGAAATTTTCGAAAAAAAAAAACAGTAAAAGTAGAAAATATACATTTGAAATTTTGACAGAAAGGGAGAAATTTACCAGAAAGAGCAGAAACAAACTGAAAAAAACTAAAACAACAAAGTCTAAATTTAAAAAAAAATGTCAATTTCTAAAAAAAGAGAAGAATTTCTAAGTAAAGTGGAAATTTTAAGCAACCAAATTTCTATTTTAAAGTATATTTTTAGGAGAAACAAAATGACAGTAAAAAGTGTAGTCTTTGGGCTCAAAATTTCATGAACAAAGTTTAACGTTTTTAGCATCCAAAGTTCTAGTTTATAAAAAACATTTTAATTTTGAATTTTTCTCGAAATCTCAATTTTTTTCCAAAGGAAACATGTAATTTCAAAATTTTAATTGTCACCTCAAAATATCAACTCTTTTTAATTTTAATTATTTTGTTTTTGGAAACTTTGACTTTTTTTGACTTTTATTTGAAAAATTCGACTTTCGATAATTTCGACTTCTTTGAAGTTGGATTTTTCAAAATTTCGAATTTTCGAAATTTTTGTAATTTTTTCAGAATTTCAACTCTTTTTTTTTTGTAAGTTCGGTCTTTTATCATCAACATTATGACTTTTTGACGAAGTTTTGATTTTTTCTTCAGAATTTGGACTTCTTGAAATTTTAAGATTTTTTTGAAAATTGAGACTTTTTTTGAAAATGTCGACTTGTTTGAAAATTTGTATTTTTATTAAAAAAGTCGACTTTTAGATTTTCGACATTTTTGAAAATTATCTCAAGATATCCATTTTTTTAATCTCATTTTTTTGGAAATTGAGACTTTTTTGGAAATTTTCCACTTCGAATTTAATGTAAATTTGACTACTATTTGGAAATTTTGATTTCTTTGAAAAGTTGGTATGTTTGAAAATGTTGAATTTTTAAAATATTCGCATTTTTTTAGAAGTTAAATTTTTTTTTTTGAAAGCATCGGTCTTTTACCATAAAAATTTTGACTTTTTTTTGAAGTTTTAATTTTTATTTCAGAATTTCGACTTCCTCTTGAGATTTTTTTGAAAATTTCAACTTTTATTTTTGAAAATTTCACCTTTTTTGAAAATTTGTTTTTTTGTTCAAAAGTCGACAATTTTCGACTTTTTTGAAATTCATCTCAAAATATCGACTCTTTTTAATCTCATTTTTTTGGAAATCTTCCACTTCGACTTCCACTTGACTACTATTTGAAAATTTTGATTTCTTTGAAAAGTTGATATGTTTCAAAATGTTGAATTTTTTAAATATTCGCATTTTTTCAGAAGTTTAACTCTTTATTTTTTGAAAACGTCTGTCTTTTACCATAAAAATTTTGACTTTTCACGAAGTTTTGATTTTTTTTCAGAATTTGGACTTCAACATTTCAACTTTTTTTTTAAATGTCAACTTTTTTTGTCAAAATGTCAATTTTTTTGAAAAATTGCATTTTTGTTCAAAGAGTCGACTTTTGAATTGACGAAATTTTTGAAAATCATCTCAAAATATCGACTCTTTTTAATCCCCTTTTTTATTGGAAATTGAGATTTTTTTTGGAGATATTCCACTTCGAATTTTATGTAAATTTAACTATTATTTGAAAATTTTGATTTCTTTGAAAGGTTGGTATGTTTCAAATTGTTGAATTTTCGAAATATTCGTATTTTTTTAGAAGTTCAACTCTTTTTTTTGAAAACGTCGGTCTTTTACCATAAAAATGTCTACCTTTTCACGAAGTTTTGATTATTTTTCAGAATTTGGACTTCCTCTCGAAATTTTAAGATTTTATTGAAAATTTCAACTTTTTTTTAAATGTTAACTTTTTTTATGAAAAGGTCGACTTTTGAATTGACATTTTTGAAAATCATCTCAAAATATCTACTCTTTTTAAACTCATTTTTTTTCGGAATGCTAACCTTTTTTGAAAATTTGTAATTTGGTTCGAAAAGCCAACTGTTTTAAAAATCATCTCAAAATATCGACTCTTTTTAATTTCAATTTTTGTTTGGAAACTAAGACCTTTTCGAAAAATCTCCTTTTATGTAAATTTGACCTATATTTGAAAAATTCTATTTTTGAATATTTCGCCTTTTTTAAAAACGTGGATTTTTTAAAATTATGAATTGTAATCTCTTTTTTTTTTTGTTGAAAACCTATCGGACCTGCGAAACTAGGAACTAGGAAGTGCAAATTGTACAATTTAGTATAATCGAGATGAAACAAAGGTTAATTTGCATTTTGCGTGTCATTTACAGATTTATGTGTTTAAATTGGTCGCGCCCTTTCGCGTTAATTTGCTGTTTTCGTGCTTGTCAGTTCTAGCGCTTGTTTTTTTTTTGTTGCTTTTTCGTCATATTCGTTGCGCAATTTATTTAAAATGTGCTAGTGCTTGAATTGTAGAATGTGGAAAGTCAAATTGAGAGGCTACTCTCAATCTAGTCGTAATCAAGTTGCATCTCGAACTTTGATGTGTTAGATACACCAGCGATGTTAATTAAAAGTTATTTTCACCAGCCATCATGATGGTTAGATGCTGTCTTTCGGTGGATAAGGATAAGCCCGAGTTGATAGCTGATCATCCGTTTCTGTTCTTGCTTGTGGAATCTTGCAAAGATGGCAGCAGCAACGTTTTATTTGGAGGAAGAGTCGTCCATTTTCCTTGAATGTCCATATTGTTCAAAAAAGTGACATAATAAACGATGTAATTCTATGGGTTTTTTAATTTCTATTACTATCTGAGGCAAGCACTTGTTTAGTCACAATTTTTTATTAAAAATACTAAAAAATGATAAATCGTAATAAGTTGAAATGGTCATACGTCGTGAGTTCTCGTTACTCCCCAGTTGGCTTGTTGTGGTTTCCTGCTGAATCGATTCAAGGATAGCGTCTTAGATTCAATTTACAGTTCCAGATTCTATTTAAAGAATTTCGGCTGGATAGTGAACAAAAATAAACCTTTGGAGAAATTTCCCTTTTCCTGAAAACTTCGAAAGTTATTGAAGAATCTGAGGTTTTAAATTGCGATTTTAAAGCTTCCATTTTAAAAAGGACTATCTTCAAGTTTGATCAGAAAAGTTTAAAAGGGAGTCGAAATTTAGAAGAATTTTCGAGTTTAAACCCCAAACATGGCACTTTAAGAAAAAGAGCACAAATTTCGAGTACGAATTTAAAGTTACATAAAAAACCTGATTGTTAGCACTAAACGAGAAGAAGGCCGCAACATTTTTCTAATTCACGAGCTACTAACATGGCAGTTCGCTGGGTCTCCATGAAGCGAGGGTTTCGGGACATTTGCCCTCTTATCTCGACGGGCCTTCTCGGTATCACATAAAATGTTCTAGGGCTATCATTGCTTATAAATACACTGCAAAAAACGACATTCCTTATGGTTATCATAATACTTCTCGCCTGTTTAACAGCAGCTATCCATGTCGCTAATAATATTAAAAATACTAATAAATAATTCATATAAATCTTATTTCCTTGGCAGCTGTTATAGTAGCACCTCGTCGTTTATTAATAAGGCAGCGCGCCAACTTCCGTGTCGATCATCCCTTCTTGATTTTCCTTAAGGAAGTCGACCAAACTGGCAACGTTAATATATTATTTGTTGGGCGAATTGCAAAGCCTTAATCATAGAAATATTATAAATAAACATACTGAAGGCAGCATTTTTATTTTCCTGTCTACATACTTGTATCTTATAATAAATTAGAAGATATCGAAATCAGGATGACAACATTTGAGACACATCATCAGACACAAAGGCGAACTGTGAATAACTAAAAAAAAAGCGAAATTGGGAAATATTCTCGAAAGTTGAGCTGAGATTTCGTAAAAGAAAAATCAAAGTTTTGATTCTAATCCTGATTGTTTCTAATTTGGAATTTAATGTGAACTTTGTTTTAAATTTGGAATCTCACTTCTAAAGTTTGAAACGAATTTTCGAATTTGAAACGAATTTTCGAATTTGAAACGAATTTTCGAATTTGAAACGAATTTTCGAATTTGAAACAAATTTTCTAATTCGAAACGAACTTTTGAAGTGTATGTCGACTTCAAAATAAGTATCAGCTGTAAAGTCGAAAAGAACAGTAAAAATTTTGATTCAGGGTGCAACTAAGTTACTTGGCTACTTGTACGTGCTAATTCGTTGGATATATTTTCCAAAAGTCACTAATTTCACTTTTATCTATTTAGCTGTCATCATGGTGAAAAAATGCTTAATTATTCGAGACCCAGAAGATACCATCGAGTTTATTGCGGATCATCCCTTCGTCTTTTTCCTGGTGGAAACTACGGAAGGCAATAAGAGAAATCTTCTCTTCGCTGGAAGAATACAAAACTTTTAGCTTGACCTAAATTAAACCAAATTTGCATACGATTGTAATTTTTTCATTGTTGAAGAATCACGAGAATCAAGATAAGCGAACTATATGAGAAATTAAATTTAAATAAACGATCTTGATTTTATCTGTAGCTTATTGAAAAACCTTCTTATTGGTTTCTGCATCTAATAGGTTCATCGAAATACCATGGGATCAATATGATGCGGAGTAGGTAATCCATAGTATTTTTTTTTATGTTTTAATCCACTCTCAAAGGGTAACCCCATTATGCCTTCAAAGCACTGCGAGTAGGATGCAGAAACAAGGATAGATGACGATGACCCGCCTTCATAAACAAGGATACGTTGTAATTTTTGGGAACAATTCCTTTCGGTAACGAGTTGCCATAGCTTGGAAGTTCTATAGAAAAAAGAGTCTTTGTAGAACAGAAGTCCTCACTGTGTCAAGCTGGACCGCACAGGAATTTGCTGTCTCCAACTGTGTTGTATGCTTCAAGGATCTTGCCCTTGGGGGGATCAATCCTATTAGTTCCTACGAGCATCTTCTATGATAGAAAAGAGGGTTCCCAACCATCCGCATGTGCTCTAGAGTTTCGAGAGAATCGGTCAAACTCTCGTCATCAATTAGGCCAATCGCTCTTCTTTGAATTAAATCCAAAAGTGGTGATCCATAGTAGTTGGATTTGCTAGATTTATATCTAATATTTTTTGGAAGATAAATATCAATTGAACCACCTAAGTATTAACAAAGAAGAGAGATTTTTTTTTTTTGATGGAATACTTTTTCAATTTTGCTATCCAGAGTAAACAACAAAAGTTCTTCTGATTGGATTCATTACTCATTGGTGGTTATTTACGTCTCTTTTTTTTGTCTCGGACTTTTAGAGCATACTTTTAGATTTTCGAAAGTCAAGTGTCATTTTCTGTGCAGTGATTAATCCCTTAGTTATTGTCTACCAAATTCAGAAATGACTTCTTTGCTTTGAATGACGATAATTGAGCAAAGAAATAATCAGAAATCGGTCACATTAAAAGGATTATATTATCTTCAAGAGCGTTATGATGGATTTACTGGAAATAGTAGGTTGAAGTACGTTAATTTCTTTAAAGACAAACAAAAATTTAGAATTTTTTCGGATCTTTTCTTATGATTTTTCAAAAACTGTTGATACTACAATTTTTGAACTCAAGATCTGAAATCGTAACTTGCAACTTGGTGCTTTTTGTATTTTTCTCCGTGACTTTCTTTAAGTAAGTTTTGAAAATTATCTAATCTAAAAATTCAGTTTTTTACGTCTCTTAAATTCTATTTAGTTTAAAATAACCGATATATCGTAAGAGTTAAGTCGAAATTTTGAGGGAAAAAATTTAAATTATTAGAAAAAATTAAAACAGTTTAGGGACGAAATTTTTAAAAAATATATACTTCGTTCCTATTAGACCGTGTCCAGGAACTGCTGAAAGGAAGAAGGTGATGCAAATTCAGGACAAAAGGTTTTGGTAACTCGGCATGTCAACCATACCAGAAGAGAAATTCTTCTGTAGTGAAAGTATCACAAAAAGAGGGCCAAGGAAACACAGCTCAGGGAACCAGAGCTCAGGGAGAGAGAAGAAACTCTCTTGACGAAGATTTTTCTACAAGAAAAACTCAACTTTTCTAGTTTATACTTGCAGTTACGTGAAAAATTGAGAAATTTTGAAAACTACAAATTTCTAGTCTACAGGATACATTTTAGGAAAATAAATAAATAATAAAATAATAACAAAACTAGTACTTATAAAATCTCCAAGCACACTGATTTACATACAACGCCTGCACAGCCTAAATTGGTGAATCTAGAAACGTGAAATTTTACATTTATGCCCCATAATACGTTGGTGAGCACCAAGAGAGGATTTTTCAAGTCAGGCTCCGAGGTCGTAAAAATGAGTGTTAAAAATCACTTAAAATGTATGCAACGCATAATACATGCGATTGTACTTAAAGTTACTTATATGGGTTGAGTACTAACGTCGTTGATCGTTGATGAATACTTTGTTAAAATTTTTGCTCAGTGCATATTTTGTGGTTTCACGAGCTCTTTTTTTTCAATATTAACTTCTAAACATTTAATATTTGGACTCGAAATCTTGAATTTAATTTGGAACTTAAGAAATTTAAATCGAAATGTTGAGGAACGCTTTTTTAGCGGAACGGACTAGTCCTTGGTTATCTTCAAAAAATTGACATACAAATCTTTTTCCTTGAAACCGAGATGGATTAAAAAACACAGAAAAGGTTGCTTTAGCATGTTTCGATAACTAAGTTATAATCTCTCTGAAGATGATAGCTTGGCTATCGAAACGCGTTAGAGCAACCTTCGTTGTGTTTTTTTAATCTTTCTTGATTTCAGGGTACAAGATTTGTATGTGCATTTTTTGAGGAACGTTTTGTTTAGACACTTTGAAATTTCTTCTCGAAATTTCGACATAATATCCAAATCCTTTCAACTCAAAATTTCGAAAACCACTTTTGCAGCAATTCAAATTTTTAAATTAAGACCAAAATTTTACTTTGCGCTCTTTTTCTTAAGATTTCTATTTAGATGTTAAACTCGAAAATTTCTATAAATTTCGATCTTCTTTCGAAACTTTTCACTTCAACTTGAAAAATATTTCTTTTTAAAATGCCTGAAATCGAAATTTAGGTAAATCTCAAATTCGTTTTACACCATTCGTTCAACATTATGAAAACTCGCAATTTAGAATACCAATTATTCTACTACTAAACTAAACTTAAATTCGAAGTTTCTAGAAAATCGTCAACAATGTCTTTTAAAAAAAATCCGGAACTCCTGAGCACCATAAAAACCATAACTATAAAAGGTCATACAGCACGAGGTACCAATTACCCCTTTCCCCACCTGATCGTCTAGGGAAAAGTAGGCAGAAGATGGATAGGCCTCTAAAAGCTATCGTGCCTACGAAACATCAGAAATTGGACAGGACTGGGAGTAGAGCAGCTGTTTCGAGTTGCGAAAGATAGAGAACGATTCAACGAAATTGTCATGGACATAGCCCACACTTGAAGACTGGCACGGCACCGAAAGAAGAAGAAAAAAAATCGAAGTTTTCACATATAAACCAAATTCTGAAAAAACTAGAGGTTTTTAAAACAGTTTAAATTCTAGAAAAAATTGAGAAATAGTCGATATTTGATAATAAATGGTCGAAATTAAAAAAAAGATGGAATTGTTCGAAAATTCGAACAAATTCGAGTTCGAAAATTTGAAAAATCGAAGTTTCAAGAAAAATCCAGTTTTTCAAAAAAAGTGAAAAATTTCCAAAAAATATCGAATGTTTCAATTTTTAAATAAAAGTTTAATTTACCACATAAGAGTCGAAACTTCCAGAAAATGTCGATATTTTTTTTTAAAGCTGTTCAAAAAAGCGAACATTTTTCAAAGAATATCGGATTTTTCAATTTTCAAATAAAAGTAATTTACCAGATAAAAGTCGACATCGAAGTTTTCACAAATAAATGAAATTTTGAAAAAAGTAGAGGTTTTTAAAAAGGTTTAAATTCTAGAAAAAATTGAGAAAAAGTCGATATTTGATGATAAATGGTCGAACATATTAAAAAAAAATGTGGAAGAAGTTCGAAAATCGAAGTTTTGTGAAAAATCCAGTTTTTGAAAAAAGCGAAAAATTTCCAAAAAATATCCAATCTTTCAATTTTTAAATAAACTTTTAATTTACCACATAAAAGTCTAAACTTTAAGAAAATGTTGAAATTTTTTTGAAAGTTTTTTAAAAGATCGAAAAATGTTTCGAATAAAAGTCAATATTTTCGAAACCTTTTAAAAAAGGTAGAATTTTGCAAAAAAAAATCTTTCAAATAAGATGAAAATTGACAAAAAAAGATCAAATTTTCTTTTAAAAATCGTAATTTTTAAAGGTCAAAAATTAAATAAAAGTCTAATTTACTACATAAAAGTCTAAACTTCGAGAAAATGTCGGAATTTAAATAAAAAACGTCAGAACTTCGAGAAATAGTTAAAAGCTTAAACAAAGGCGAAGAATTTCAAACTAAAGTGCACATTTTAAAAGGGTAGAGGTTTTCAAAATATTTCAGATAATTAGATTTGTTAAAAAAATCCAAATTTTAAAATGGTTAAAAATGGGTATTAAAAACTACCTAAAATGTACGCAATGAATAATACACGCGAGTGTATTTAAAGTTGCCTATACTTGTTAAGAGTTGACATCGTTGATGATCTAGTTGCACAATTTATTTAAATTTTCGCAGATGATCTGTGCATATTTGGTCTTCATAAGTTCTTTTTTTTAATATAAACTTCTTAGCATTAGTTTTAAACAATTTGCTGTCGTAATTCCTAAATTAAAAACAAAATTACGCTTTCGGCTTTTTTTCAAAATTTCAAATTTAAATTTTCTAAATCTTTTTAAAATTTTTTAGTTCAAACTTGAAAAGTACTTTTTTCTAAAGTACCAGCTTTAAAATCGAAATTTATATAAGTCTTGAATTCGTTTTATACAATTCGTTCGAAATTTTAGAAATTTGCAGTTTCGAAATCAGATTCATCAAAAAAATTAACAATTTTCAGGAACAGGCGACTTCTCTAAAAAGTCGAAGTCACAAAAGTTTGAAGTTTCGAGGGAAAGGTCAACATTGTTAAAAAATATTCGAAAAAAGTGTAATTTTTCATAAAAAGTATAAAAATGTTGAAAAAATTTCAAATTCTTAAAAATGTTCAACTTGGAGAAAAGGACAACCTTTGTTGTGTTTTTAAATCTTTCTTGGTTTCAGGGGACAAACTTTGTGTTTCAGTTTTCGAGAAAAAGTCGAAATTTTGATGACAAAAGATCAAAATTTTCAAAGAAAGTGCAAATTATTGATAAAATTAGAAAATGTTAAAAATTTGAAACTTCGAAAAAGATTCAAGATTTGAAAAAAAGTAAAAATTTTTGAATTTTTTAAATGAAAGTCTGATTTAGTTGACACGTAAATGGTCTCAGGGGACAAGTTTTGTATTTCAATTTTCGAGAAAAAGTCGAAATTTTGGTGACAAAATGTCCAAATTTTCAAAGAAAGTGCAAATTATGGATAAAATTAGAAAACGTTAAAAATTCGAAACGTTGAAAGAGATTTAAGCTTTGAAGAAAAGTAAAAATTTTTGAATTTTTCAAATGAAAGCCTGATTTAATAGACACATAAAAGTGAAAATTCTTGGAAAAAAGTCTTTTTCAAAAAAAAATCAAAACGTCGAGAAATAGTCAAAAGTTTGGAGAAAGATGGACATTTAGAAAAGAAAAAGTTCATTTGAAAAATGATATAAGATTTTCAAAAAAACAATATTTCGATCTAATGCACTTATAAAAAAAATAAAAATTTGTAAAAAAGTCGAAATTTTGAGAACAGATCGAAATGTTGTGTCAAAATTTTTAAAAAATTCGAAAACAAATCGAGACTTTCAAAAAGGCAAAATTGTGGAGTCGTTAAAATTTACAAAAAAAAAAGTTAAAATTTGGAAAAAGTGGAAAAAAATGGAAAATTTGAAATTCGAGAGTTTCAAAATATAAAGTCGAAATGTTGAAAAAAGTCTAAATGTTAAAAAAAGTCTAAATGTTAAAAAAAAGTCGAAATGTTTAAGAAAGTCAAGGTTTTCAATAAAAATCGAAAAGTTAGATTTTTCAAAAAAGTCGTCATTTTCGGAAAGTCAAAATTTTGAGGAAAAGCCGAAATTTTGAAAAAAAGTGAGATTTAAAAAATCAAACATTTTAAAGTCGAATCTTTCAAAAAATTCAAACTTTCAAAAAAATTTGATCTGTTAAGAAAAATCGAATATAAAAACTTTAAAAAAATTGCAAATAAGTTGAATTTTCGAGTCGAAATTAAAAAAAAAGATATGTGTTCTCAATAACAAAATGGTAATTTTGAAAAAAAGGTCAACATTTTCCAAAATGAGATAAAAAATTTGAAAAAAGGCAAAATTTTCTTTAAAAAATTCAAATGCTCGAGATGATATTTTTTAAAAATTAACAGTTTGAAAAAGAAATTTTTAAAACAGTTGAAATTTTCTAAAAATAAAATTTAATAAAGACAAAAATGATCAAAAAAGTAAAGTTTCCAAAAATCAAAACCTATACAAGAGTCAAAATTTTAAAGAAGTTCGAATTTTCAAAAGATCAAAATTTTCAAAAAAGATGAAATTTTCAAAATTAGGTCAAAATTTCGAAAAGGTTGAACTGTTAGGTCAAACCTGAAAAAGTCGAAATTTAAAAAAAAAGTGGATATTTCAAAATGTTGAAATCTTCAAAATTAGTCAAATAATAAAAATCGAACTCTTCAAAACAGTCGAAATTTTCAAAAAATGTGATCTCGGAATCCTTCCTCTTCCTTCGCGCAGACGAAGACGCTGGTATCAACTAGTTATGAAATAAAATAAAAAATGAAAATTCGAAATTTTGAGAAGGTCGAAATCTCAGGAAAGTGGTTGAACTTATTTTTTTTAAATCGCGAAATTTTGATGGAACAGACTTGTCCTTGTTTTGTTTAATCATTTTATGTTTCCGACCAATAAAAGTCCACCATGAAGAATAGACTTGTCCTTGGTTATTTTCAAAAATTGATATACAAATCTTGTCCCCTGAAACCAAGAAAATCTTGAAAAAATTTCAAATTCTTAAAAATTTTCAACTTCGAGAAAAGGGCAACCTTTGTTGTGTTTTTTAATCTTTCTTGGTTTCAGGGGACAAGCTTTGTATTTCAGTTTTCAAGAAAAAGTCGAAATGTTGATGACAAAAGGTCCAAATTTTCAAAGAAAGTGCAAATTATGGATAAAATTAGAAAATGTTAAAAAATCGAAACTTTGAAAAAGATTCAAGCTTTGAAGAAGAGTAAACATTTTTGAATTTTTCAAATGAAAGCCTGATTTAGTAGAAATCCTTGAAAAAAAGTCTTTTTCAAAAAAAAAATTCAAAACGTCGAGAAATAGTCAAAAGTTTGGAGAAAGATGAAATTTAGAAAAGAAATAGTTCATTTGAAAAATAATACGAGATTTTCAAAAAAACAATATTTCGATCTAATACACTTATAAAAAAAATAAAAATTTGTAAAAAAGTCGAAATTAATTAAATTCAACAAAAGTTGTTCTAAGCGTTTGGCTATCGAAATGCGTTAGAACAGCTTTTGTTGTATTTTTTAATCTTTGGCTGTCGAAACGCGTTGTAACAACTTTTGTTGTATTTTTTAATCTTTCTTGGTTTCAGGGGACAAGATTTGTATATCAATTTTTGCGAAATTTTGAATTTAAAGTCGAGATATTAAAATCGAAAGTCCAAAAAAATAAAATTTGAAATTGAAATGCGATATTTTACGTCAAAAAATTTAAAAAGTACAAGTTTAAATTCATTTCGAAATGACTCGAAATTTTATAAAAGTATTTAATAATTATAATACAGTTAAACCTCCCTATAGCGAATTCCTAAATACTACAAAAAATTCGTTTTAGAAAGGATTTCGTTATAGGGAGGTATCATTAAAAGTACACAAATCATATGTAAAAGTTCATATACTTTCAGGGATTTAAAAGTTGTTGGGGATTTGGTGATGCCCTTTTTGTTTAAACCCTTATAACACTATCGATCAATTGAACTTTTTTGCTAAGCATTAAAGCTTTTTCTTTGACATTTTTTTTCCAATTTTACATTTCCTACTCTTCTGCCACAAGAAATCAGCTTTTTTACAAACAGGCAAACAAGACCATTAGCCATATCCCAAAAATTAATAATTTTAATCGAATATAATTAAAAGCTAATTAAACCTTGGAAAGTATTGGCATCTAACTCAAAAATTAAGACATTTTTCTGAACGGAAGCATCTAAAAACTAATTAAACCTTGCAAAATCTTGGTTTAAAAATTCGAGGTATTGCCTTCGTTAAATTTGATGTGTAAATTTACTTAAAATGCTACGTTTCGTGAAAAAGTTCATTATAGAGAGGGATTCGGTATATGGAGTTCATTGTAGGGAGGTTTGACTGTATAACAAAGTAATAAGTAATATAATAAAATGACATAATCATAATACAATAAAATAAACATTGCAAGCTTAAACTCGAGATTTCAAGCTCAAAACAGAATTGATCAAAAAAGGTCGAGACTTAGAAATAAGTCCCATTAAAAAAAAGTTTTAATTGAAACTTGAAATCTGGCGAAAAATGTTCCCTATTTGTACGTCCTTGCCGACGTAGGCGGCGCCAGTGGCGACGACGAGCGGAGTTCTGCTTCTTTAACTTAAAATTAACTTTATAAAATTTTCCTATCATGTGAATAACTTATTTTTGTTGTACGTTGCTTCTCTTTGCTGCCGAATTTCTTCTCAAACAATTTACGAATTCGTTCTAATTCATTTTATTTTGTTCAGCTTCCATCGCAGTTGCCAAAAGCGCCATCATCTTGGAACGTAAACAGTTCATTGTCAACCACCCTTTTGTATATTTTATTTTGGAAAAGAACGTAGGTAAATCTCGTACAGTTTTATTTACAGGATGTACCCGTGCACTGTGATATTAAAAATTATTTTCGTAAACGCTTTGTGATAGATTTTGCTAGAAAGTTACCTTTTCAAATTATAATTATTAAGATATGTTATCGCTCTATACAGTAGTTAAGCAATAAATGTTACAGCATTTTTTCTAGGTTTTTCTATTTTCCTGCCTTAAATTGTCCTATATGTGAAAGGAATCAAGAAATCTTCGATGCTATTAAACTTCCTTATACGACAAAAGCATCTGCTAAGAAAGAACTTTTCGAAATTCAACCCCTAAGGAGGTGAAAATGTATATCAAATTTTACATGTTATGAATCAGTGGCTGGGATGCATGCTTTCAACAAATATAATAAGTGGTTGTATCTTTTGTCTATAAATTTTGTTCTGTGTCAGTGTGGTCGAAATCTCCGAGAGAATCCACGTTTCAATTGAATTATCTTTTTATGCGAAATGTAATGGGCATGTGATTATCGTTATTTACAAGCTTTCAGCAAATTTTCAATAACAATTAAATATAATCCGAAAATGATTTGAAAGTAAACCCAAAAAAAGGGAAATTTTTGCCTCGCGCTATTTATAATAGTTTCAGTTTAGACTTTTAACATCAATTAAACAATATCGATAATTTGAGTTCTATCAATCACCAGTTATCTAGATATCAATATCGATCTACTAGCCGCAGGTTGTAATCGGTAAGTCGTTATTTTTTTTCAATTTCTCTTACGAGCGTTTCCCTACAGTGAAATCATCATCAGAGAGCCGTAAAAAATGCGAAACGATTTGTCTATACTTTAACCAAAAGAAGAATAAGTTTGCTATGTTTTCTAGCTATTCTCATATTGGGATTCATGACAGCTTTCAACAGCTTTCAAAAAAATGTGTTGTGACTAATTTTTGTCCATTAGGCGAAAAAATATTTAAACTAAATTTTCTTGCAGCCTTCTTTCACCCTAAAAATTTGCTGAGTCCTTGGGAAAAACCTACTGTTACTGTTGATCGACCGTTTCTATTTTGGATATTGACATCGCTATCAAATGGAAAAAAGTCGTTATTATTTGTTGCAAAAATAACAAAACCTATATGATAAATGTGATATAGAATTGTTTAATAAAGTCTTCGAGGTGTGGGTAGTTTTGGAATTTTATTCCAACCTGCTCCTTTGATCCTTGGAAAAAATAAAAATTGAGAAATATTCACTAAAGTTCATTATTATATTAATGAAACTGCTTTAAAACCGCTTAACTGTGCAGAGAAGTTACTCCATATTTTCCATTTGTTTTGGGATCACCTTTTTTTTACAGCCAATTCTACTACAGTCTAACTTGTTCGTAATTTTAATATCGCCTTATAAAATGCTTGCTACTCTTGTCATCGTTTAGTGTTCGCATGTTTGTCTAAAAGCTGCAAGAGACGTTATTAATTCTTAGTCAGTAATTCATTTTGTTTCTTTATATTTTCAGGAGTTGGATTTATGCTTTTGAGTGCACCACAAAAGACCTACTTTTTGGTGGATCATCCCTTCCTAATTTTGCTGCGTGCGAATGAAAACGTTCTGTTTGTGGGAAGAGTTAACAAACCTGTTGCTGGTGATGGCACAATTGCACCAGCGGGGAAACCCTTTAGGGATCCGTATGCACACATATTTAATGTGAAGCTTGATGATGATTAAACTACCAAGCTTTTTTCATCAATATACTATTCATTGGTTTTGCTGTTTAAATACTTCTTTCTGTAATCCTTAACCTAATGGCGCAGTGTGTGCAATTTCCTACAGAACTGTTAGGCAATTTTGCTGCATTGTTCCACTCTCGTGCGATATTGTTAATCGTTTTAGTTCGTTTCTGGTTAAATTTGCCTGAGCGAGTTGTAATTTGACTTGCAGGAAAGAGAGTCGCTCCATCAAACAACATTTTGTTTAAATTTAATAAAGCTTGAGTTTTTTATTCGATATTTCGAAAAAAAGAGGACCATTTCAAGGTTAGGATGGAAATTTTAAAAATTCCAACAAAAATCTGTAAATGTGGTACAGAATTCTTTAATAAAGTCTTTGAGGTGTGGGTAGTTTTGGAATTTTATTCCAATCTGCTCCTTTGATCCTTAGAAAAAAATAAAAATAAGAGATATTCGCTAAAGTTTATTATTATGTTAACGAAAGTGCTTTAAAACCGCTTAACTGTGCAGAAAAGTTTCTCCATATTTTACAGTGCGATCGATTTGTTTAGGGATCACTTTTTTTACAGCCAATTCTACTGCAGTCTAACTTGTTCGTAATTTTAATATCGCCTTATAAAATGCTTGCTACTTTTGTCATCGTTTAGTGTTCGCATGTTTGTCTAAAAGCTGCAAGAGACGTTATTAATTCTTAGTCAGTAATTCATTTTGTTTCTTTATATTTTCAGGAGTTGGATTTATGCTTTTGAGTGCACCACAAAAGACCTACTTTTTGGTGGATCATCCCTTCCTGATTTTGCTCCGTGCGAATGAAAACGTTCTGTTTGTAGGAAGAGTTAACAAACCTGTTGCTGGTGATGGCACAATTGCACCAGCGGGGAAACCCTTTAGGGATCCGTATGCACACATATTTAATGTGAAGCTTGATGATGATTAAACTACCAAGCTTTTTTCATCAATATACTATTCATTGGTTTTGCTGTTTGAATACTTCTTTCTGTAATCCTTAACCTAATGGCGCAGTGTGTGCAATTTCCTATAGAACTGTTAGGCAATTTTGCTGCATTGTTCCACTCTCGTGCGATATTGTTAATCGTTTTAGTTCGTTTCTGGTTAAATTTGCCTGAGCGAGTTGTAATTTGAGTTGCAGAAAAGAGAGTCGCTTCATCAGACAACATTTTGTTTAAATTTAATAAAGCTTAAATTTTCTTTATTCGATATTTCTAAAAAAAGAGGACCATTTCAAGGTTAGGATGGACATTTTGAAAATTGAAACAAAAATCTGTAAATGTGGTATAGAATTGTTTAATAAAGTCTTCCAGGTGTTGGTAGTTTTGGAATTTTATTCCAACCTGCTCCTTTGATCCTTAACAAAAATAAAAATTGAGGAACATTCGCTAAATCTCATTATTATATTAACGAAGCTGCTTTAAAACCGTTAACTGTGCAGAGGAGTTACCCCATATTTTACAGTGTGATCCATTTGTTTTGGGTCACCTTTTTTTTACAGCCAATTCTACTACAGTCTAACTTGTTCGTAATTTTAACATCGCCTTATAAAATGCTTGCTACTCTTGTCCTCGTTTAGTGTTCGCATGTTTGTCTAAAAGGTGAGACGTTATTAATTCTTAGTAATTTTTTTTGTTTCTTTAAATGTTCAGAACTTGAAATTATGCTTATGAGTGCACCGCAACAAACGTACTTTTTGGTGGATCATCCCTTTCTGATTTTGCTCCGTGCGAATGAAAACGTTCTGTTTGTGGGAAGAGTTAACAAACCTGTTGCTGGTGATGGCACAATTGCACCAGCGGGGAAACCCTTTAGGGATCCGTATGCACACATATTTAATGTGAAGCTTGATGATGATTAAACTACCAAGCTTTTTTCATCAATATACTATTCATTGGTTTTGCTGTTTGAATACTTCTTTCTGTAATCCTTAACCTAATGGCGCAGTGTGTGCAATTTCCTACAGAACTGTTAGGCAATTTTGCTGCATTGTTCCACTCTCGTGCGATATTGTTAATCGTTTTAGTTCGTTTCTGGTTAAATTTGCCTGAGCGAACTGTAATTTGAATTGCAGGGAAAGAGAGTCGCTTCATCAGACAATATTTTGTTTAAATTTAATAAAGCTTGAGTTTTCTGTATTCCATATTTCGAAAAAAAGAGAACCATTTCAAGGTTAGGATGGGAATTTTGAAAATTGAAACAAAAATCTGTAAATGTGGTATAGAATTGTTTAATAAAGTCTTTGAGGTGTGGGTTGTTTTGGAATTTTATTTCGATCTGCTCCTTTGATCCTTGGAAAAAATAAAAATGAGAAATATTCAATAAAGTTTATTATTATGGTAACGAAACTACTTTAAAACCGCTTAACTGTGCAGAAAAGCTGCTCCATATTTTACAGTGTGATCGATTTGTTTAGGGATCACTTTTTTTCAGTCAATTCTACTGCAGTCTAACTTGTTCGTAATTTTAACATCGCCTTATAAAATGCTTTCTCCTTTTGTCCTCTTTTAGTGTTCGCATGTTTGTCTAAAAGCAGCAAGAGACGTTATTTATTCTTAGTCATTATTCTTTTGTTTCTTTAATATGTTTCAGAACTTGAAATTATGCTTTATGAGTGCACCACAAAAGACCTTCTTTTTGGTGGATCATCCCTTCCTGATTTTGCTCCGTGCGAATGAAAACGTTCTGTTTGTGGGAAGAGTTAACAAACCTGTTGCTGGTGATGGCACAATTGCACCAGCGGGGAAACCCTTTAGGGATCCGTATGCACACATATTTAATGTGAAGCTTGATGATGATTAAACTACCAAGCTTTTTTCATCAATATAATATTCATTCGTTTTTCTGTTTAAATACTTCTTTCTGTAATCCTTAACCAAATGGCGCAGTGTGTGCAATTTCCTACAAAACTGTTAGGCAATTTTGCTGCATTGTTCCACTCTCGCGCGATGTTGTTAATTGTTTTAGTTCGTTTCTGGTAAAATTTGCCTGAGTGAGTTGTAATTTGAGTTGCAGGAAAGAGAGTCGCTTCATTAGACAACATTTTGTTTAAATATAATAAAGCTTGAGTTTTTTTTATTCGATATTTCGAAATAAAGAGGACCATTTCAAGATTAGGATGGAAATTTTGAAAATTGAAACAAAAATCTGTAAATGTGGTATAGAATTGTTTAATAAAGTCTTTGAGGTGTGGGTAGTTTTGGAATTTTATTCCAATCTGCTCCTTTGATCCTTGGAAGAAATGAAAATGAGAAAAATTCGCTAAAGTTTATTATTATGTTAACGAAACTGCTTTAAAACCGCTTAACTGTGCAGAAAAGTTTTCCCATAATTTACAGTGTGATCGATTTGTTTAGGGATCATTTTTTTTACTGCCAATTCTACTGCAGTCTAACTTGTTTGTAATTTTAATATCGCCTTATAAAATGCTTGCTACTCTTGTCCTCGTTTAGTGTTCGCATGTTTGTCTAAAAGCTGCAAAAGACATTATTAATTCTTAATAATTTTTTTTGTTTCTTTATATTTTCAGGACTTCAAATTATGCTTATGAGTGCACCACAACAAACCTACTTTTTGGTGGATCATCCCTTCCTGATTTTGCTGCGTGCGAATGAAAACGTTCTGTTTGTGGGAAGAGTTAACAAACCTGTTGCTGGTGATGGCACAATTGCACCAGCGGGGAAACCCTTTAGGGATCCGTATGCACACATATTTAATGTGAAGCTTGATGATGATTAAACTACCAAGCTTTTTTCATCAATATACTATTCATTGGTTTTGCTGTTTGAATACTTCTTTCTGTAATCCTTAACCTAATGGCGCAGTGTGTGCAATTTCCTACAGAACTGTTAGGCAATTTTGCTGCATTGTTCCACTCTCGTGCGATATTGTTAATCGTTCTAGTTCGTTTCTGGTTAAATTTGCCTGAGCGAACTGTAATTTGAATTGCAGGGAAAGAGAGTCGCTTCATCAAACAACATTTTGTTTAAATTTAATAAAGCTTGAATTTTATATTCGATATTTCGAAAAAAAGAGGGCCATTTCAAGGTTAGGATGGAAATTTTGAAAATTGAAACAGAAATCTGTAAATGTGGTATAGAATTGTTTAATAAAGTCTTTGAGGTGTGGGTAGTTTTGGAATTTCATTCCAATCTGCTCCTTTGATCCTTGGAATAAATAAAAATGAGAAATATTCACTAAAGTTTATTATTATGTTAACGAAACTGCTTTAAAACCGCTTAACTGTGCAGAAAAGTTACTCCATATTTTACAGTGTGATCGATTTGTTTAGGGATCACTTTTTTTACAGCCAATTCTACTGCAGTCTAACTTGTTCGTAATTTTAATATCGCCTTATAAAATGCTTGCTACGTTTGTCCTCGTTTAGTGTTCGCATGTTTGTCTAAAAGCTGCAAGAGACATTATTAATTCTTAGTAATTTTTTTTGTTTCTTTATATTTTCAGGACTTCAAATTATGCTTATACGTGCACGACGACAAACCTACTTTTTGGTGGATCATCCCTTCCTGATTTTGCTTCATGCGAATGAAAACGTTCTGTTTGTAGGAAGAGTTAACAAACCTGTTGCTGGTGATGGCACAATTGCACCAGCGGGAGAACCCTTAAGGGATCCACATGCACACATATTTAATGTGGAGCTTGTTGATGATTAAACTACCAAGTTTTTTTCATCAATATACTATTCATTGGTTTTGCTGTTTGAATACTTCTTTCTGTAATCCTTAACCTAATGGCACAGTGTGTGTAATTTCCTACAGAACTGTTAGGACATTTTGCTGCATTATTCCACTTTCATGTGATGAGTGATGGTACATTGTTAATTGTTTTGGTTAGTTTCTGGTTAAATTCGTCTGAGTGAGTTGTAATTTGAATTGCAGGAAAGAGAGTCGCTTCATCAAATATTTTGTTCAAATTTTTATTATATTAAATTTAGTTTTCTGTACTCGATATTTTCAGAAAAACAGGAACATTTTAAGGCTAAATGTCAAAAGATGTCAAAATTTTGATAAACATTCTTGAGTTTCCAATATTAAATTCGACATTTAAAGAAAATCGAGAAAGTCGATATTTCGTGGTGATGTCAAAATTTTGATAAACATTCTTGAGTTTCCAATATTGAATTCGACATTGAAAGAAAATCGAGAAAGTCGATATTTCGTGGTAATGTCAAAATTTTAATAAACAATCTTGAGTTTCCAATATTAAATTCGACATTTAAAGAAAGAATGCGAAATTTAGAAATTGAGTGACTCAACATTTCCAGACTGAGAATGACTCTTCGAAACACGAACACTTCTAAAAACGTCTTAATTTTGATTATGCTATCAATATTTTAGGAAAATGCACAACATTTTGTTTAAATTTAATAAAACTTGAGTTTTCTTTATTCGATATTTCGAGAAAAGAGAACCATTTCAAGGTTTAAGATCGAAATTTTAAAAATTCGAACAAAAATCTATAGAAAGTTAAAAAGTGTAAACTGTAGTCAGAAGTTTCAAATAAAAATCTAGAAAATCGTGGTAATCGTCAAAATCTTGATAAAAAACCTTAAATTTTCAAGTCTAATTTCGACATTTAAAGAAAGAATAAACATTTATAAATTGTGGTGTAAATGAATTTCTTTAGAAATTTCGAGTTTAAAACCGAAATTAAAAAAAAAATAAATGACAATTTCAGTCTTCAGAAATGTTTTCGAACTTATTCACACTCAAATTTTCGAAAAAAGTAACCCAAATTAAAAACGTCATTACTAAACATCAATACTTTTAGAAAAAGTCTCAATTTGGAATATGCCGTTGATATTTTAGAAAAATGTGCAGGGTTTTGTAAAAAACAACCAAAATTTCGATAAAGTACCCCACATTAGGGTTTCAACTCTAGAAGTTAAGGTCGAAAAATAAAAATTTCTGGAAAACAAAATTTTGAGTTTAGGATCAAAATTTTGGGTAAAGCAACATTAAGCCTAGCAGACTCAATAGGATATTTGAAGAGTTGAAAGGGGTGGCAAATTTTGTTTTAAAAGTAGCCATTGTATAGTCCGAGTTCGTAATTTTAACCCCACCTTGGTTAATTTTTCCGTGTTTTAATTTCGCACCTGTTTGGCTAAAAACTGCAAGCTTTTTATTTAAGGTGTTTTAATTTCGTAGCCATTAGTTCTGTTTATGGTTGTTTTTATTTTCAGCCATTGTTATGCAAACTTTGAGTAAACTAGAATCTACGTACTTTATGGTGGATCATGCTTTCCTGTTTTTACTCCGTTCGGAAGAAAACATTTTGTTTGCAGGAAAAGTTACCAAGCCTGTTGCTGGTGATGGCACAGTTGCACCAGTGTGGGAACCCTTGAGGGATCCAACCGCCCACATATTTAATGTTAAGCTTGATAATTAAATTATTGAGTTTTTTTATCAATATATTATGCAATGGTTTTCTTATTTCAATAATCCTTAACCTAATGGCAGACCGAACTGTTACCAAATTTTGCTGCATTGTTCCACTCTTATACGATGACTGATAGTATATCGTTAATCGTTTTAAGTAGTTCATTTTTTGTTAAATTCACCTGAGCGAATTATAATTTTAATTGCAGGAAAGAGAGTCGCTTCATCAAACGCCACAGTGTTCAGAATCATCTAAGGAAAAAATCGAAACCAAAACCTACATAAAAACACCATCAGCTCATATTCATCTCAGGATTAAGTCGAGACGAAAAGCTTCCTAAAAAAACCGCCGACAACACTCATTTACCAACATCAAATTTGATTTTTGACGTTAAACATGATTGGCTATGGAAGAAAAACGCGTTTAAAAAGACGCCAATACAAATCAAAGCGCGACCGGAAATGACTTTTTTATTTAACTTTCAATGTTTGTTTTTTCAATTTTTAAAATCATATCTCAAAATATTACTGCTACAAATCTCTGTCATAAGGTGCAAATCTATACAAACTGCCCCACTCAGAGCCGTAGCGAGGCAGCGAAGCGACACCTGACGTAAGGGGCCCAAAGGTATTAAAGTTCTTTTTCTTTTAGTTGAGGTTGAATTTGGAATCAGAGCTAAGGGCAAACTATCCCAATGTGATAAAATGTTGTTAAATTAAGTACCCAGTGAATCGCAACTTGTATTTGGTAATTTTGAGAAAAAAAAAATAAATTTGAGCAATCCTATGTTTTTGTTAAGATTAGAAATTTATAAATAATAATAAAAAAATTCTAGTTCAAGTTTCTGGCACTAAAGCAGACATTTCAAGTCTTAAACAGAGATGTACTGACTCAAAATTTTGTGACTGGCTACTTAAATCAACGGCCCCTTACTAGGGGGTTGTTAATCCATTATTATGCTGTAGAATTCAACATAAACGCGAATCTTTCGAGATTGGGTCGAAAATTAAAATTTACAGTAAAAATTTCGGAAAAACAGGGCAAGAATTTTTTAAGAAAATATTTCAGGTTATCAAAAATGTCTATTACAGTGATTTAACAAATATTCGAATTTGCAAGAAGTTATGCAAATGTATTTGGCAATAACACAGAACATTATTTATAAAAGAGCAATGCAACTGCTAAGGCAGGGTTTTTTAAACTGGGGTCCATGGGCTCTGAGGGATAAACATTTATTAAAATAATAACTAATGCAACAATTTATCTAGTCCCACTTATTCTATAATGCACAGACCAAATAGGTTTGAACATTTATTAGATTCGAAGTTTGGAAACCAAATACCGGTTTCAATCTTGTTAGATCTCGTCAGTTTGGTATATCCAAACTTGTTAGATCTCGTCAGTTTGGTATATCCAAACTGACGAGATCTAACAAGATCGAAACCGGTATTTGGTTTCCAAACTTCGAATATAATAAATGTTCAAACCTATTTGATCTGTGCATTATAGAATCCTTGTCTTCTGGGAACTCTCCTAGAGAGCAACCGCTTCGCTAGGTGGCAGTGTTTCAACTGTTGGTAGTTCAGCTACCTATGATTCACTATACACGCCTGGAGGGCTGCATGAATTTGTAGTCTAGGTTGCATTCTTGCATAGTCCCACTTGGTAAAAAGTATTTTTAAATGTCCTCGCTTTCTTTTTCTAGTAGCTAATTGGGACACTTACTCTCCCCTGGTTTATACACCCAACTAAAAATGTACACTCTCAACTGCGGTAACCTTTTTTATTTTCCTTTTTTTTTTTCTAAAAAGTAGCTCTTGAAATTTCGACATTTACTCGAAATTTCGATTTTCTTAAAATTCGTCCTTTTTTTAAAAATTTCTCTTTTTTCTTTGAAATTTCTTTATTTTAAAATTCGACTTCTTTTTTCTCAAAATTTTCATTTTTTTTCTCAAAATTTCGATTTTTGTTCTCAGAATACGTCCTTTTTTTTCTCAAAATATCGTCATTTCGCAAAATTCGACTTTTTATGATTTTTATTTATTTCTTCTTTCTACAAATAACGACTCGTTTACCAAACTTTGCCTTTTTCTCTAAATTTGGTGGATCTTTTGATAAAAAAAGCAAAAATTTTTAAAATATTGTTTACCTGCAAATTTTTAAAAATGTCTTTTGAGAATATTATATTTTTGTAACCAGAAAATTGAAATTTTAACTCGTTTCTCAAAATTTCAAAAACATTTATCTCAGTGGTGGATATTTTCTGATGACAGGGGGCGGGAGGTGCTTGTCCTTTACTCAGGTAGTCATTAAAAAATAAATATAGTCAAGATATTTCTTGAAATTACGAATTTTTGCCATAAGTTTTCCTAAAAATCCGCTCGAAATTTTGATTTTTTTTTAAAACTAGTCTGTGTTTTCGAAAGCTTTTTATTTTTTACCTCGAAAATCGTCTGTTTCTTCGAAATTAGAATATTTTTCAAAATTTTATAAAAGGTCAGATTTTTAATTTAATTTGACGTCCTGAACATTCAGGCTTTATCTCGAAACTGTTTTTTTCTTAAATTATAATTTGTCTTTTTCTAAACTACGATTTTTTACTCAAAATTCCAGAGTCTCATCTCAAAATTTAACTTTATTGGAAATTTTGAATATTTTATGGAAACTTCGGCCTTTTTCTGGAAATTTTGACTGTCCAGAAATTTCAACCCGTTTTTCAGAATTCGTCTTATTCTTAAGGTTTCAAATGTATCCAAAATTTGACTTTTTCTCAAAATTGTATTTTTTTTCTAAAATTTTGATAAAAGAAAATTTAGAGAATATTTTTACCAAATTTAGAGGAAAATATTCTTGTATATTTTGAGATTATGTCAACATTTAAATGAAAATAAAAATTGTCAGAGAAATATTTTTGAAAACTAGTTTTTTCTTCACCAAATTCGATTTATTTTGGAAATTGCGACTTTTCCCACAAAATTCTCTTTGTTAGTCCCATTGATTAAATACACAATTCGCATTTGCATTCGCATTCGCGAATGTTGGAAAGGAATATACCCGTTCGCGAATGTGGGAAAACCAACATTCGTTACATCCTTATTCTAGAAATTTCGAAACAAAAATCAACATTTCGACGTTGAAGACAAATTTTGCAAAAAAAAGTCAAACATCATTTTAAGCATTTACAGTCAAGATTTTGAATAAATAGCTTCAGTTTTTTAGAAAAAAAGTCGAGATTAAAGTCGACATTTTAAAAATAATATGACAACGCTCTATAAATTGTTGAAATGTATTGGTTTTGGGAATAAACTTTTATTATTATTATTTTTACTTAAAAAGTGATGATGGATTTGAACGTTCAAAAAAACCATAATGTACAAAAAAAAACGTTTCTGAACTTTCGAGAAAATTGACATTTCGAAACTTTCGAGAAAAAATCTCGAGTTCAAAACGAACATTGGAATTTCGAGAAAAAAATCTGGAATTTTCGAATTTATAGTCGCAAAGAAAAATATCGAATATTGGGCATTGAGATCGTTTCGAAAAGTAATCAAAATCTTTAGAAAAATTTAAGATTCATTGTTTTGACTCAAAGTTTTGGACAAACAAGAAAAAACTTACAGTTTGAATTGAGAAAAATCGAAATTTTGAGTTTATAAGTAAAATTTGGGGGGGGGGGAGGAATTGAAAGGTTAAACGCCAGGTTTCGTAAAAATAATGATAATTTGGAGAAAATACTGGAAATTTACATTTTTAAATGCGATTTTTGGGCTTAAACTCGATAGGTTGATCTTTAAAAGGTGAAAGTCAAAATTTTTACACAAAGTTGACATTTTTGAAGTCGAAATCGAAATAGTTAGTCAAAATCGAAATTTAGGAAAATTTCAATTTTATTGTCAGAATTTAAAGAATTCGAAAATTTGTAAAAATTTTAAATTATTAGAAAAATTTGAAATTTTGAGAAATTGTGAATGTTCAGAATACACTCATAGTTTTAAGCAAAGTATTTCGATATTAAAGTCGAAATTTGGAAAAATTCCGTATTTCTGGAAAAAGTCCAATTTTTGAGTTTGTAACAAAGTGTTTTGGAGAATTAAAATACGAGGGTAAATCAAATATGAATCGCAATTTCTATCATGTCGCTTCGAGGGCGTTGATAGTGTGCGCAACCTCATAGGTATTAAACCAAAATGTAATTTTAGAATTTAGTATCTAAGGAAATTTTCTAGAAAAATCTGATAAGGTATAGCGGCCGCGATAATGAAGCAAACGGCAAATAAGCCTTCCAGAAATTTCCGTAAGCGATAAGCCTTATCTGTATGGATTCTTCTAGAACCCGAACCAGGGATCTATATAATGAGGGTCCGGTCGGCTTTCCCTCAGTTAGTCAGGCAATTAGTTCATTAAACGATATAGTTAGAACAATGAATAAGTTAATGAATTACAATTGTACGTAGTGTCCGGAATCAGTTTAGAAATAAAGCGGTTGCAATTCACCAAATGTTAATTATTCGAACCGATAACGCGCAACAATATGTTAGGTGGGGGTATCACGTGACTTCCAGCGCTCAAGCGAATTTCGTTTACGCCGTTCGTTACTTGTAAATACAATGAGTAAGCAAGAGGTCCATCCGCACGTTGCGCAGCGCATTATTATTAAATTTTTTGTTGTTGAAGGTGTACGGCCCGCCGAAATTCATCGTATACTAGAAACACAGTTTGGGGATACTTGTTTGAAGAAAACTCAATGGCCCAAAAAATTTTTGTAACGACGAAATTAAGTTGAAAATGAACCCCATACTCGTCGCCCTCGAACCAGTGTGACTGCGGACAAGATTAACGCTGTTTAACGCCTTTTGTGCACGTGCACCAGAATTTGAAGAAGATTAGTTACAATATAACTCGAAAATTCCGTTTCTCTCCAATTTTCGACCTTTAAAATTTCTAAAAATTCGACATTTTTTTAAAACATTTTATTTTTTTAACCTTTTCTAAAGTTTAAACTGATGATTTTTACTTTTTTTCCAAAATTTCGACTTCAGACTTGAAATGTTGCCTTTTCTCTAACTTCCTTATACTTTAATCTCAACTTTTTTACTTTGAACAACACTGTGAGTTTTGAGTTAAAAAAAGCGACAATTTATACACTTTTTTTTGTCTTGGGATTTGTGTTTTTGATTATCTTAAATGTTTTGTGATATTTCTTTAGTAGAAAAACAGAAATCTTTAAGGCAAGACTTTTTTTTAGTGGTCAAATATATTTTTGTGATTTTGCTCATTAAAAATATTTTGTTTTTCATTATTATAGCCTTAATTTAATATCTTGCACAGGACCCTTCAAAGCTACAACACTATTCCCACTTACAGCTACCTTATGGGTCCCTTTAATAAAAACATTGTTTAACAAGAGGTGCTCCTATTTTTTTCTGAAGGTGCCACACAATCTGCGTCTAGGCGGGTGTTTAAAGGAAGATGAGAGTGTCGAGCATGTGATGTGTCACTGCTAAGCACTAGCATCAATCAGAGGATCCACGCTGGGGGACTTCTGATCTAGTGTGGCCAGTTTAAGCGAGGCGCGTCCAAGGGACGTTCTTCAGTTTCTTAACAAGGTTGGGTGGCCAAGGACACCTCAATCACGAGGATAGCACAATGGGCCCTGGAAAGGGTGGCCTAAATGCTGGTCTAAACTCTAGCCAACCCATTTCGAATCTATCCATCCGTCCTTGCGTCTTGTAAGAATAATGTTCTTCTCCAAATAATAAATAATTTTATACTGAATCGAATAGTGAAAACCACGATTTCGCATAATTAATAGTTTAGAAAATATTTAATGTTAGTCATGCATTCGAATATAATTTCAAATAAATCGAATAATTTGGAAACACCTGACTAGGCGTCAGTCAATATAAAATTTGACTAGGAATCTAAAAATGGAATAGAGGGTGTTCTATTGAGTTGGTTAATGCTTAGGCTAAATGGAGCACCCTCTATAGTGGAAAATAGTTTATAAGGATACACAATTAACAAATGTCGAAATTTGAAGTTTACAGTCGAAATTTTTCAAATTTTAGAAAGAGTAGGATGCATTTTCAAATAGTTGTTCGAAATAGCTTATAAAACTTAATTTCCGTTAAACAATTATCTCGAAAATTTAAAAAAAAAAGTCGAAATTTTGATACAAAAATCTCAACTTTCTGACAAGTGTCAAAAATCACTAAAATCATATAAATCTTTTGTTTAAATTTAAGAAAAAATTTTGAATTTTCTATACTCGATACTTCGAAATATTTCAATTAAGATTAAGGTCGAAATTTTGAAAATTCGACAAAAAAATCATCAAATACGGGACGAAAATTGCGAAAAAAAAAACCATAATAAAAAAACTGAAAAAATCGACAAGATTATGTCAAAATTTCGATTAAAAATCTTTTTAAGTCAGTTTTGAAATTTAAAGAACGAATGAGTAAAAATCGACACTTCAAAGATTATCTTAAAATTTCAATAAAAAATCTTTTCAATTTAGTTTCGAAATTTAAAGAAAGGACGAGTAATTAAAGTTGAAATGAATGTCTTTGGAAATTTCGAGTTTAAAGTCGAAATTTTGAAAAACTGACAATTTGAGTTTTGAGAAAAAATTTTCGAGTTTACTCATGATCAAAATTTCGATAAAACAAAGCCGACATTTTCATATTGAGGACGACGTTTTGAAACATTCAACGCTTCTAGAAAAAATCTCACTTTTGACTATGCTAGCAACATTTTAGGAAAATGCACAACTTTTTGTTTAAATTTAAAATAAAACTTGAGGTTTCTGTACACGATATTTCCAGAAAAAGAACATTTTAAGGCTAATATTGAAATTTTGAAAATTGGACCCAAAATCTATCGAAAGTCAAAAAAGTGTAAACTTTGTTGAAGTAGAAATTTCAAAAAATAATCTTACAAAATCGAGAAAGTCGATATTTCGTGGTGATGTCAAAATTTCGATAAACAATATTGAGTTTCCAATATTAAATTCGACATTTAAAGAAAATCGAGAAGGTAGATATTTCGTGGTAGTGTCAAAATTTTGATAAGCAATCTTGAGTTTCCAATACTAAATTCGACATTTAAAGAAAGATTGCGAAATTTCAAAATTGAGTGAGTCAACATTTTGAAACTTCGAAACACGAACACTTCTAAAAACGTCTTAATTTTGATTACACTATCAACATTTCAGGAAAATGCGTAATATTTTGTTTAAATTTAATAAAACTCGAGTTTTCTTTATTCGATTTTTCTTATTTCGCTTTCGAAAAAAAGAGGACCATTTCAAGGTTAAGATTGAAATTTTGAATATTCGAACAAAAATCTACAGAAAGTAAAAAAGTGTAAACTGTAGTCAGATATTTCGAATAAAAATCGGAAAAAATCTAAAAAGTCGGCATTTCGTGGTAATTGCCCAAATTCCAATAATTGAGTTTTCAAGTCTAAGCTCGACATTTAAAGATTACGAAATTTAGAAATTCAGGTGTAAATGAATTTCTTTTGAAATTTCGTTAGAAAACCGAAATGTTGAAAAAAAATGACAATTACAGTTTTCAGAAATGTTTTCGAACTTATTCACGCTCAAATTTTCCAAAAAAGGAACCCAGATCAAAAACATTACTTTGAAACATTAATACTTCTCGAAAAAGTCTCAATTTGGAATGTGCAATTAATATTTTAGGAATATTTTAGGGTTTTGTAAAAAACAAATTAAATTTTCGATAATGTACCCCCGAGGTTATAGTCGAAAAATAAACATTTTTGAAAAAAAAATCAAAATTTTGAGTTTAGAATCAAAATTTTAGAAAAGCAACATTTAGCCTAGCATGCTTAATAGGAGATCTGAAGAGTTGAAAGGGGTGGCAAATTTTGTTTTAAAAGTAGCCATTTGTACAGTCGGAGTTATTCGTAATCTTAACCCCACTTTGGTTAATATTGGTCTGTTTTAGTGTTCGCACTCGTTTGTCTAAAAATTGCAAGCATTTTTATTTAAGGCGTTTTAATTTCGTAGCCATTAGTTCTATTTTTGCTTATTTTTATTTTCAGATATTCAGATGGTTGAGATGAGTTTTATGGTGCCTTCCTACTTTTTGGTGGATCACCCCTTCCTGTTTTTACTCCGTTCGAAAGAAAACATTTTGTTTGCAGGAAAAGTTAACAAGCCTGTTGCTGGTGATGGCACAGTTGCACCAGTGGGGGAACCCAAGCGGGAACCAAACGCACACATATTTAATGTTAAACTTGATAATTAAATTATTAAGTTTTTTCATGAATATATTATTCCGATTATACTGTTTAAATTTTTTTATTTTATCCTTAACCTAATAGCGAAGTGTATGTAATTTCCATCAAAAACTTTTAGGGGATTCTGCTGTGTAACGCCACTACTGTGTTGAATTATGTCACTATTGATTCACTTACCTGATGGTACATCGTTTTAATTGGTTAACAGTTAAATTCTTAAAATGATTTCTTGTTTACATTTTTAATTTAGCAGAAAAGACAGTCACTTCATCATGAAAGCAGCACGCTGCACACAATCGCTTCAGGAAAAAATCGCAATTGTCGATATTCATATACCAACGTCAAGTAAGCTTCTTAATTTATTCGTAACTAACGAAGGGAAACTCGTTTTGAAAATTACAACTTTTCAAAATTTCGACATTTCTAAATTTCTATCTCTTCCAAAATTTCATATTAACATTTTTTTTTAATTAATTTTTTGGTAATTTACTGAAAAATTTGTCTTTCTTTCAAACTACGACTCTACTGAACATTCCAATTTTTTAAATTCGATTTACATTTCCAATTTTCACATTTTCAAATTTTGACATATTTTCCTAACTATGGACTTTTTGAAATTTTTTATTTTCATTGACAATTATAATTTTTTAAATTTAGAACTTTTCGCAAATTTTCACCTTCCACAATTTTGACGTTTTTCAACATTTCAACCCCTTTAAAATGATTCGAATTGTTCTTGAAAATTTCGACTCATTTCAACATTTCAATATTTTTAAATTTTTTACCTTTTTCAAAATTCCACATTTAATTTTTTTCATTCTTTCTTTTCTTCTAGCATTTCAACTCTTTCTCAATTTTTTTTCAAATTTTGACTCTTCTGGAAATTTCGACCCTTTTTTAAAATGTTGACTCTTTTTAAACTTTACATATTTTTAAATTTTACTTTCTTCTTACATTTTGACTTTTTCAACATTTTTAATTCGAGAATTTCGATGCTTTCAGAACATTTAAATTATTTATGGAAAGTTAGACATTTTCAAAATTACATTTTTTACCAAAATTTTTTACAAAATATTTTCGAGAAAGTCACAACTATTAAAAGTCGAAATTTTCAATAATAGTTAAAATTTAGAGTTAAAAATATGACTGTTTTACCTATTTGAAATTTTCTGCTTTTTCTTGAATTGCTAGCCTTTTTGGAAATTCATATTTTTGTAGTATTAATTTGAGTTTTTAGTTTTATTTTTCAAAATTTCTATCCTTTTGAAAATTTTTTTCCAGAAATGTTTGCCATTTTTTAAAAATTCGATTTATTTTAAAGTTTTTCGACTTCCTAACAAATTCTAATTTATTTGTAAATTCTGACAAATTTTATGTTTTGAAAACTTTCTTTCTTTTCAAAATTTTCAACCTTTTTTTGAAAATGTCAGCTTTGAATTATGAGTTTTAAGAATAAAATTTTTATTTTTGAAAATTTCCATTCTTTTGAAAATTTCAATTCTTGAAAATTTGCCATTTTTAAAAATTCGACTTTTTCCAAAGTTTTTCGACTTCTGAAAAAATTCTAATTTATTTGTAAATTCCGACAAATTTTATGTTTTCAAAATCTCCTTTCTTTTTAAATTTTTCAACCCCATTTGAAAATTACAACTTTGGATGCTGAGTTTTAAAAATTAAATTTTCATTTTTGAGAATTTCTATTCTTTTGAAAATTTCTATTCTTGAAAATTTGCCATTTTTAAAAATTCGACTTTTTCAAAAGTTTTTCGACTTCTTAACAAATTCTAATTTATTAGTTAATTCTGACAAATTTTATGTTTTGAAAACTTCCTTTCTTTTCAAAATTTTCAACCCCATTTGAAAATTTCAACTTTGGATGCCGAGTTTTAAAAATTAAATTTTCATTTTTGAGAATTTCTATTCTTTTGAAAATTTCTATTCTTGAAAATTTGCTATTTTTAAAAATTCGACTTTTTCCAAAGTTTTTCGACTTCTTAACAATGTCTAATTTATTAGTAAATTCTGACAAATTTTATGTTTTAAAATCTTCCTTTCTTTTTAAATTTTTCAACCCCATTTGAAAATTTCAACTTTGGATGCTGAGTTTTAAAAATTAAATTTTCATTTTTGTGAATTTCTATTCTTTTGAAAATTTCTATTCTTGAAAATTTGCCATTTTTAAAAATTCGACTTTTTCAAAAGTTTTTCGACTTCTTAACAAATTCTAATTTATTAGTAAATTCTGACAAATTTTATGTTTTGAAAACTTCCTTTCTTTTCAAAATTTTCAACCCCATTTGAAAATTTCAACTTTGGATGCCGAGTTTTAAAAATTAAATTTTCATTTTTGAGAATTTCTATTCTTTTGAAAATTTCTATTCTTGAAAATTTGCCATTTTTAAAAATTGGACTTTTTCCAAAGTTTTTCGACTTCTTAACAATGTCTAATTTATTAGTAAATTCTGACAAATTTTATGTTTTAAAATCTTCCTTTCTTTTTAAATTTTTCAACCCCATTTGAAAATTTCAACTTTGGATGCTGAGTTTTAAAAATTAAATTTTCATTTTTGAGAATTTCTATTCTTTTAAAAATTTCTATTCTTGAAAATTTGCCATTTTTATAAACTCGACTTTTTCCAAAGTTTTTCGACTTCTTAACAAATTCTAATTTATTTGTCAATTCTGACAAATTTTGTTGTGAAAACTTCCTTTCTTTTCAAAATTTTCAACCCCATTTGAAAATTTCAACTTTGGATTCGAGTTTTAAAAATTCAATTTTATTTTTGAGAATTTCTATTCTTTTGAAAATTTCTATTCTTGAAAATTTGCCATTTTTAAAAAATTCGACTTTTTCCAAAGTTTTTCGACTTCTTAACAGATGTCTAATTTATTTAGTAAATTCTGACAAATTTTCTGTTTTGAAAACTTCCTTTCTTTTTAAAATTTTCAACCCCATTTGAAAATTTCAACTTTGGATGCTGAGTTTTAAAAATTAAATTTTCATTTTTGAGAATTTCTATTCTTTTAAAAATTTCTATTCTTGAAAATTTGCCATTTTTATAAACTCGACTTTTTCCAAAGTTTTTCGACTTCTTAACAAATTCTAATTTATTTGTCAATTCTGACAAATTTTGTTGTGAAAACTTCCTTTCTTTTCAAAATTTTCAACCCCATTTGAAAATTTCAACTTTGGATTCTAAGTTTTAAAAATTCAATTTTTATTTTTGAGAATTTCTATTCTTTTGAAAATTTCTATTCTTGAAAATTTGCCATTTTTAAAAAAATTCGACTTTTTCCAAAGTTTTTCGACTTCTTAACAGATTCTAATTTATTTGTAAATTCTGACAAATTTTCTGTTTTGAAAACTTCCTTTCTTTTTAAAATTTTCAACCCCATTTGAAAATTTCAACTTTGGATTCTGAGTTTTAAAAATTGAATTTTTATTTTTGAGAATTTCTATTCTTTTGAAAATTTCTATTCTTGAAAATTTGCCACTTTTAAAAATTCGACTTTTTCCAAAGTTTTTCGACTTCTTAACAAATTCTAATTAATTTGTGAATTCTGACAAATTTTATGTTTTGAAAACTTCCTTTCTTTTCAAAATTTTCAACCCCATTTGAAAGTTTCAACTTTGGATTCTGAGTTTTAAAAATTCAATTTTTATTTTTCAGAATTTCTATTCTTTTGAAAATTTCTATTCTTGAAAATTTGCCACTTTTAAAAAAATTCGACTTTTTCCAAAGTTTTTCGACTTCTTAACAAATTCTAATTAATTTGTGAATTCTGACAAATTTTATGTTTTGAAAACTTCCTTTCTTTTCAAAATTTTCAACCCCATTTGAAAATTACAACTTTGGATTCTGAGTTTTAAAAATTAAATTTTTATTTTTGAAAATTTCTATTCTTTTGAAAATTTCTATTCTTGAAAATTTGCCATTTTTAAAAATTCGACTTTTTCCAAAGTTTTTCGACTTCTTAACAAATTCTAATTTATTTGTAAATTCTGACAAATTTTCTGTTTTGAAAACTTCCTTTCTTTTCAAAATTTTCAACCCCATTTGAAAATATCAGCCTTGAATTATGAGTTTTAAAAACTAAATTTTTATATTTGAAAAGTTCCATTCTTTTGAAAATTTCTAGTCTTGAAAATTTGCCATTTTTAAAAATTCGACTTTTTGCAAAATTTTTCGACTTCTTAACATATTCCAATTTATTAGTAAATTCTGACAAATTTTATGTTTTAAAAATTTCCTTTCTTTTTAAATATTTCAACCTCATTTGAAAATTACAACTTTGGATTCTGAGTTTTAAAAATTAAATTTTTATTTTTGAAAATTTCTATTCTTTTGAAAATTTCTATTCTTGAAAATTTGCCATTTTTAAAAATTTGACTTTTTCCAAAGTTTTTCGACTTCTTAACAAATTCTAATTTATTTGTAAATTCTGACAAATTTTCTGTTTTGAAAACTTCCTTTCTTTTTAAAATTTTCAACCCCATTTGAAAATTTCAACTTTGGATTCTGAGTTTTAAAAATTGAATTTTCATTTTTGAGAATTTCTATTCTTTTGAAAATTTCTATTCTTGAAAATTTGCCACTTTTAAAAAAATTCGACTTTTTCCAAGTTTTTCGACTTCTTAACAGATTCTAATTTATTTGTAAATTCTGACAAATTTTATGTTTTGAAAACTTCCTTTCTTTTCAAAATTTTCAACCCCATTTGAAAATTTCAACTTTGGATTCTAAGTTTTAAAAATTCAATTTTTATTTTTGAGAATTTCTATCCTTTTGAAAATTTCTATTCTTGAAAATTAGCCATTTTTAAAAATTCGACTTTTTCCAAAGTTTTTAGACTTCTTAACAAATTCTAATTTATTAGTAAATTGTGACAAATTTTATGTTTTAAAATCTTCCTTTCTTTTCAAATTTTTTAAGCCCATTTGGTATGTCTCTGAAAATGACCGCTTGGCTGTCGAAACGCGTTAGAGTAACGTTTGTTGTGTTTTTTAACCTTTCTTGGTTTCAGGGGACAAGTTCTGTATTTTAATTTTTGAAGATAACCAAGGACCAGTCCGTTCCACCAAAGCCCATTTGAAAACTTCAACTTTCTTGAAAATTTAGAGATTTCAAAATCTGACTTTATCAAAATTTCGACTTATTTTCACTTCCTTTGTTAATTTCCACCTTTAAAAATTTGTTTCGACTTTATTGGAAATTTAAACATTTATTTAAATTTGAATTTTTTGAAAATTTCGACTCAACATTATTATTCTTTTCAAAAATTCTATAATATCGATATAACACTTTTTTAAAAATTCCTGCTTTTGAAAACTTCGTCCTTTTGATCAAAATTTAAGTTTCGACCTTTTTGGAAATTTTCGACTACTCGAAATTTTGGACCTTTTCTCAAAATTTTGGTTTTTAAAAATTAAGCATTTTTCGAAATTTCGTATTTTTCGAAATTTCGAGTTTATTCTCCATAGTTCCAATTTTACCGTTTTTGTTCGAATTTTAATTTCAAACGCGAAATTTCGCATTTTTCTCAATATATTGGAGATTTAGCCCGAATTTATTTTTAATGGTTTCGTGTTTTTCGATCGATATATTGAATTTTTTTTCTCAAAAGTTCGACTTTTAATTATAAGCTTTTTCTAAATTTTGGTTTAAAATTGGGACTTTTAATAAGGATTTCGATTTGTTTTTCGACATAACAACTTAAAATTGAATGTGCGTTTTTACAGTTTGCACAAGGGTGATTCATGGGCGCACGCTGGGCCTGAACTTGGCTAGTTTTAGTGTTCGCACATGTTTGTTTAAAAGATGAAAGCATTTTTATTTAAAGCGGTAGTAGTTAATTCATAATAATAATAATAATTTTAGTGCCTGTTTATGTTTTTAGGAATTGCCACCTTTGTAGCTATGAGTACACCAGCAAGGGGTTCTCTTTGCAGAATGGTGATGGCACAGTTGCACCAGCACAGCGAGGCAACCAATTTGGGTTCCATACGTACACATACGTTCAATGTTTAGCTGTTTTCAGGAAACCTTAAATATTTTTGGTTCAGCTCGATCATGTTTAATAGAGACCAGATTATATGCATCTCAAAAACAGATTTTTTTTTTGAAAAATCAAAATTTTGAAGAATATTCTAAAAGTTAAAAAATGGGCAGTTTAAAAAGTTTCAGAGATTTGAAAAAAATTGAACAATGTTTAGACAAATTTTCGAAATTTCGAAAAATCTTAATGAAAACCAAAATTATCAGAAGACACAATATTTTTTAAAATGTCGAAATTTTGTCTCGTTTAAAAGTTAAAAAAAGAATAGTTCCTAAAGAACCAACATTTTTGAAGAGAAATTTTCATAAAAAGTTAAAATTGTGAAAAAATATCTTAAATTTAAAAAAATCGAAGTTTAAGTAAACTATGTCGATATTTTGAAAACACTCCAAATTGGGCCAAAAAATGCGAAGTTTTTAAAAAACTCAGTCGAAATTTTAGACAAATTCGACATTTTTTCAAAACAAATCGATGTTTTGTAATCATGAAATTTTGAAAAAAAACAAGACTTTCAAAAAATTGAAAGGATTAAAATTTACAAAAGTTGATACATTTAAAAAAATTATTTTTTTGAAAAATGGTCGAAATTTTCAACAGGAATCGAAGTTTTAATGGCAAAATTTCCAAAAAAGCTAAAATTTTATAAAAACTCGAAAATTTTTTTTGAAAAAAAAAATGACATTTTTGGAAAATTCCAAATTTGGCCAAAAATTATAAATTTTTCAAAAAAATTTGGCAAAACATTAAAAAAATTCAAAAAGAGTCAGAATTTCAAAAAAGTCAAAATTTTCCCCCCAAAAATTAAAATTTTGCAAATTGTTGACTTTTTGAAAAAACTAAATTTCCAAAACAACTGACAATTTTAAAGTGGGCAAAATTTTCTGAAAAATTTCACTTTAAAAAAGAATTGAAAATTTGAAAAATAGTCGAAATCTTCAAAAAAATTCAGTCACAATTTCAGAGAAATTCGATATTTTTTCAAAACAAATCGATATTTTGTAAACATGAAATTTCGAAAAAAAAAACAAGACTTTCAAAAAATTGAAAGGATCAAAATTTACAAAAGTTGATACATTTAAAAAAATTGTTTTTTTTTAAAATGGTCGAAATTTTCAATAGGAATCGACATTTCAATAGCAAAGTTCCAAAAAAAAAAGGTAAAATTTTATAAAAACCCGAAAATTTTGAAATTTTGAAAAAATGTCGACATTTTTGGAAAATTCCAAATTTAGCCAAATATTATATGTTTTTGAAAAAAATTTTGCAAAACATATTAAAAAAAATCAAAAAGAGTCAGAATTTCAACAAAGTCAAAATTTTCCCCCAAAAAATTAAAATTTTGCAAATATGTTGATTTTTTGAAAAAATAACGAAAATTTCAAAACAACTGACAATTTTCAAGTGGGCAAAATTTTCGGTAAATTTATACATTAAAAAAGAATTGAAAATTTGAAAAATAGTCCAGAAATTTTTTAAAAATTCAGTCACAATTTCGGAGAAATTCGATATTTTTCCAAAACAACTCGATATTTGGTAAACATGAAATTTTGAAAAAAACACGACTTTCAAAAAATTGAAAGGGTCGGAATTTACAAAAGTTGATACATTTAAAAAAATTGTTTTTTTTTAAATGGTCGAAATTTTCAATAGGAATCGAAATTTCAATAGCAAAATTTCCAAAAAAGGTTTAAATTTTATAAAAACGCGAACATTTTCAAATTTTGAAGAAAAAATACATTTTTGAAAGCTTCCAAATTTGGCCAAAAATTATATAATTTTTAAAAAATTTGAAATTTTGCAAAACATTAAAAAAATTCAAAAAGAGTCAAAATTTCAAAAGTCAAAATTTTCCCCCAAAAAATGAAAATTTTGCAAATATCTTGACTTTTTGAACGAAATTTTCAAAACAACTGACAATTTTAAAGTGGGCAAAATTTTCGGAAAATTTATTCTTTAAAAAAGAATTGAAAATTTGAAAAATAGTAGAAATGTTCAAAAATATTCAGTCACAAATTTAGATATTTCTCCAAAACAAATTGCTGTTTTGTAAACATGAAATTTTGAAAAAAACACGACTTTCAAAAAATTGAAAGGATCGAAATGTACAAAAGTTGATACATTGTCAAAAAAAATGTTTTTTCGAAAAATGGAAATTTTCAATAGGAGTCGAAATTTCCAAAAAAGGTTAACATTTTATAAAAACGCGAAAATTTTGAAATTTTGAAAAAAAAGTCGACATTTTTGAAAGATTTCTAATTTGGCCAAAAATTATAAAATTTTCAAAAAAATTTGGAAATTTGCAAAACATTAAAAAAATTCAAAGAGACAAAATTTCAAAAAAGTCAAAATTTTCACCCAAAAAATTAAAATTTTGCAAATATGATTGTTGAGAAAAAAAAACGAAATTTTTAAAACTGACAATTTTAAAGTGGGCAAAATTTTCAGAAAATTTACGCTTTCAAAAAGAACTGAAATTTTGAAAAATAGTCGAAATTTTCAAAACGAGTAGAAATTTTGTATTGTCGAAATTATTCAAGTAAAAACTTTCAAAATATCGTTATTTCAAAAATGTTCATGGAAATTTGAACAGCGTTAATCTTGTCTGCAATCACACTGGTCCGAGGACGACGGGCATAGCGTTCATTTTCAGCTTGAGTTAGTTCTTCCAAAAATTTTTTGGGTCATTCGTACACTCAAAGTAAAAACTTTCAAAATATCGTTATTTCATGGAAATTTGGAAATTTTGCAAAAAGGTTAGGATTTTCAAAAAAATCAAAATGTTAAGAAAGTGGATATTTTAAAAAAAAATGAAAAAATGGCATAATTTCCAAACTTGAATTTTAAAAAAATTGAAATTTTGATAAATAGTACAAATTTTCAAAAATGGCTAATTTGGAAAATATCGACATTAAAAAAATCGAAAAAGTTTATTAAAAAAAAAACGAATTTTGGAGAATTTGAAAAATGGCGAAAAGTTTAAAACAATTCGAAGTTTAAAAATTTCAAAAATGGTAGAAATTTAAATACATTCCTGATTTCAAAAATTAATTGTCAGTCAAATTTTTAAATAAAGCTAAAATTTTGAAAGGTATAAATAGTAAAGAAATGCCGAAAAATTATCGAAATTTTCCAAAAAATCGACCTTTTGAAAACAATAAAAAGTGTCGAGATGGAAACTAAAAAAAGTCGAAGTAAAAAAAGGTGACAGTTTGAAATAAATTCGAAATTTTAAAAAATCCAACCTTTAAAGAAAATCGACCATTTCAAAACCCTTCATTGTTAAATTTTAAGAAATTTGAAAGTTTCGAAAACCAAAATTTCAGAAATAGTCGAAATTATCAGAAAGGTAAAAATTTTCAAGAAATTCAAAATTTTGCAAAATGATAAAATTTTCGATAACATTAAAAATTTGTAAAAATGTCGAACATTAAAAAACCCTAAATTTTGAAATAAAATTTTACCTTTCCAAATTTCGGTTAAAAAATAATAGTTGAATATTGATAAAAAAAGTCGACATTTTGAAATACAGTCGAAATTTAAAAAAAAATTTCAACCATTCAAAAAATTTAAAATTTAAAAAAACTATAAATTTAAGACAAAACTCGAAATTTTGAAAGTTAAATTCTTTAAAAGTAGAAATTTTGGAAAAAGGAAAATTTGAAAAGTCGAAAATTTAAAAAATTGAAATTTTGAAAAATTGTCGAAATTACAAAAAATCTACAATTTAATACGATAAAGAAAGTAGTGAATGGGGTCGGATGGCATATCAGCTAGTCAAAAATAAAGCCAAATTTGATTAAAAAAAAGTACAAACTTTTTCATTTGTAATCAAGCAATTTATTCGGAAAAAAAAATAAAAATTAAAGATAAATTTAGAAAAATTGTTGGAATCAAGTTTGAAACAAAAATACTGTATTTTTTCAAAATCTGTTAAAAATGTCGAGAATTTCACGATTATAGTCGCGAAAAAGAAAAAAGAGTTTTTTAGAAAAATTACTTTCAAAAGTGTTCACTTTTTGACTAGAAATTTCTATTTTATTTTACTCAGAATTTCGCCTTTAATCTCCATTCCATTGCAGCAAAATTCTAGACTTTTCAGTTTAAAAATTTTGATAGGAAACCCAAAATTTTGAGAAAAAAATTCAAATTTCGAGAAAAGCACAACAAAATGAAATACAAGTTTTAACTGGAATTTTTGAAAATGGACTATATTTTGATAGAAAAAATTGGAGAAAAACTTTTAAAGTTGCTTAGGCAGATAGTAGAAGTTTGTCAAAATTGGACGCAAATTTGTTGAAACTCTCAGCAAAGTACAAATTAGAAGCAAACCTATTTAAATTAGAAACATATTTGTTCACACTAGAAAAAAACTTATTCAAATTAATAACAACTTGTTTTAAATTAAAATCAGTTTTTTTTATGGAACGGACTGGTCCTTGTTTATCTTCAAAAATTGAAATACAAAACTTGTCCCCTGAAACCAAGAAAGATTTGTTGGTTTAAGGGGACAAGTTTTGTATTTCAAATTTTAGAATCAATTCTATTCAATATCTCTCCTAAAATGATACCTTGGCTATCGAAACGCGTTAGAGCAACCTTTGTTGTGTTTTTTAATCTTTCTTGGTTTCAGGGGACAAGATTTGTATCAGTTAATCAGTTTTTGAAGATAGCCAAAGACCAATCCATTGCACGAAAAAAAATAAAAAGCAAATTTGTTTAGAAGAAAAGGAAAATTATTCAAATTAGAAGCAAATTTGTTCAAATTAACAGCAGTGTTATTTAAAGTTGCATATTCTGACACTTCTCGTGCATATTTTAAGCATTTTGCTTTCAAACTTTTTATGTTTCATATAATCGGGTATCTAATGATTAAACTACTAAGCTTAAATCACAATTAGTAGCGTAGTGTGTGTGTAGGTTCCTACAAAAACTTTTATTGGCACCCCACATCGTTTTAATTTATTTATAGTGAAATCCACATGAGCGTGTCGTAATTAATGAGATTTTTATATATTTACTTTTTTTCAGTACTTGAAACCAAACTCAAGAGTGCACCTAGGTATCCACACATTACGGCTGACCACCCTTTCATTTTCCTACTTCGTCATGTAGAAGCTGGAACAGTCCTTTTCCTTGGTAGAGTCAACCACCCCCCAACCGGTGTTAACGTATAAAATATTATTAATGCTTAATTACATGTCTAATATTCAATTGGATGAATGATCGTTATTCATTTTTGCATTCATTTGAATAAATTTTATTAGTCAGACTCTTTTGTTTTAAAACCAATTTTTAGAAACAACTTTTTTGTGAAAGCTTGTTTCTCTAATTTGGAATATTTTTAACAAATCCTTCCCATAATGCGAACGTGTGTTTGTTGATCCGTTTGTTGGTTGCCTTTTCACGACCTAACCACTCAGTCGATTGGAAAGAAAATTGGGCGTCACAACGAAAATTCAGCTGATTCCAACGACAATTGTTAAAGAGGTTCCCATCGTCCCGACTAAAGAAGTGTGACGATATAAGCATACATTATTAACATCAGTCATGTTTCCACATCAATTGGTACTCCGAGCAACAATTGTGTAGATTTTCCTACTGTTTATTTATTTTTCAAAACATATAATTGACTACGCACTAGAAAATATAAGAATAACTTAATTTTAACAAATTTAGCCGACAGCGGGGTTTGAACCCAGCTCAGTTAGATAAGAGGTGCACTTTACCAATGGTTCATCAACCTCTGTTAGTTGCACGAGTGATTTAAAGTTTTGATATTATTTCCTCAGCGAAAATAAAATTAGTTTGTTTTCAGAAATCATTTTTGCGATAATTGTCATGATTCAATTAAAATATTTTCATCCATTTCTGAACTATGCTTAACGTTTCTAGCTCATCAGGAAGTTGGTCCAAAAATGATTGCACCGAAAACAGGGTTCACTTAACATACGAGAATAAATCAAATATGAACCCAATTTGTTTTTAAACATTTATTGCTACAAGATACATATATGAAAGTTATTAACTATTTTTCTACCTAATGTCCTGATTTTGTTATGCATTTTTCCCAACGGATTTGTTAATGCCAACTTCATAAAAAGAAGGGAGGCCTGTTTGCAGCCAATTGCGCACAAATGTCTCAACAGCAGCAGCATCATCATGGAATCGCTCACTTCCTAGAGCTTCGTTCAGCGGCCCAAACCTATGACAATCGCATGGTGATAGGTCTATAAGGAGGGCTTTCTAATGTTTCCGAATACATTTCCTCTAATTTTTTATGTGTCAGATGGGATGAGTGGCGGCGGGCATTGTCGTAAAACAAAATCACATTTCTGACCGAAAATTCGCGCCTCTTCCGCCCATATGCACGATTTGCTTCATCCAATAGCTGGCAGTAGTAGGCAGCATTAACCGTACGACAATTATACTGAAAATCGTCGTGTACAACTCCTTCAAAATCCCAAAACACTGTCGCAAGAGCCTTTCCAGCTGAAAGGCGAGTTTTTGCCTTGATGGCTGCACCTTCCCTCTTTCTTCTCCACTCCATACTTGCTTGTTTAGATTGAGGAGTGTAATGATCACTACACGTAACGACATGTTGCAAAAAACCATCACCTTCACGTTGAAAACGTTCAAGATGGCGGTAACAAATCTTCAGACGTTGTTGTTTCTGTTCTTCAGTCAAAAGACGAAGTATCCACCAGACAGAAATTTTTCGAAACCCCAGCTCATCTGCAATGATGGATTGAACACTCCTAAAGCTGAGCTGCAATTTTACCATCAGTTAAACAGCGATCACCCTCCAAAAGGCGTTGAACAGTGTTAATCTTGTCTGCAGTCACACTGGTCCGAGGACGACGGGCATAGCGTTCATTTTCAACTTGAGTTAGTCCTTCCAAAAATTTTTTGGGCCATTCGTACACTCGAATTTTCTTCAAACAAGTATCCCCAAACCGTGCTTCTAGTCCACGAAGAATTTCGACGGGCTTCCCATCTCCAGCGGCAAGCAATTTAATAAAAATGCACTGCGCAACGAGCGGATGAACCTCTTGCTCACTCATTGTATTGGGGTTGGCAAGAAAGTACCAGGCAACCAATAAAGTTCGTGCGGTTTTTCTTTATTGTCTACTTTTATAAATTATATTCAGTAAGCAGGATGTAGTGGTGGGGTAATTTTAAATATAGGTTTAAACTTATGTCAAGGAGTATTATTCAATGTATTTGATAAGTTAGATTACTTTGAATTAAAGTGCGAAATCTTTACTAGAGTATGGCCGTGTCAAACGCAGTAATTCGTGCTTGTTTACTTTATGAATTCAAACTTGGTACCAAGGCTGCAGAAGCTTGTCGTAAGATATCCACTGCTTTTGGGGACGGTACTGTAGCTGAACGGACGGGTCAGAAGTGGTTGAAGAAATTTGCTTCTGGAGATGAAAATTTGGAGGATGAACCTCGCTCCGGAAGACCATCAACGATCAACAACGACGATCGATCAGGATTCAAGTCAGACATGTCAAGCCCTTGCCTTAAGATTCAATGTGAGTGATGAAACTATTCGCATTCATTTGCACCTGCTTAAGAGACGATGGAAGTTAAGCAAATGGGTACCACATGAATTGAGTGAAACGAACAAGTTACAGCGCTTAACAATCTGTTCATCATTACTTTCCCGCCACAACCTAATGTCGTTTTTTGACCGGATGTTGACGAGTGATGAAAAATGGATTATGTACAGCAACAATAAGCGCTCATATCATTGGCTATCCAGTAAAGATCCGGTGACGTTGACTGCTAAACCAAACATTCACCAACAAAAGATTCTGTTATGTGTATGGTGGACTACACGTATATTTACTGAAGATATTTACACTTCATATTGGAGGATCCTACACATGCATACCCCTCTGTCCCTAAAAAATACATAATACATAATAATCTCTACGGTTTGTAATGTCTTTTCCTGCTGCCTAAGTGAATATAAATTCAAAGTCCTATATAATCTTCCTAAGTTTAGTTCCTATCCTATTTCTTATTCTAAGTAAAACTCCCTCCACCTTTCCTAACCTAACTTAACCTAATCTAATCTATTCTATCGTATTCTCTTAATACTCTTCTATTCGTCTTCTTATCCTAGTTTGTTTGCGTCTAGGGCCAAGTACTCAATCCCCCAGCTTGTGCCACTCCAAGGTACTCAATTCTCTTAGCTTCGGAGGATTCCTTATTAGGATGGTCGGAGTCTCGGAGTAGATTTCTTCTTGTACATTTGACTTCTTGTAGATTCTTTTCCTAGGTACTCAGTTCCCCAGTACTCCGGATCTACTGTTCCTCGAAAGAATTCTCGAGTTCTTCAAGTTTCCCCGCCACATGATTCAAGACCTCGAAGAAATTTGGATTGCTAACCACCTCCTCAATCTCCTCGGTCCTTCTAGACCATAGTATTCCTTTTCTTGTCGATGTTTGCTCCGCTCTAATCCTCCATTCCTCTCGATTTCTGCAGACGAACATGATGTGATCCGCGTCCTCGGGTTCTCCGCATTCGCATAGTGGCGAATTCCTCTTTCCCTGTGCAGATATTCCCGGAATCTTCCGTGGCCTGTAAGCAGCTGAACGCATTGCTGCGATAGCTGCCTTCCTCCTAGACGCCTGTAGCCCTCCACTCTTCTCAAGTAGCGGTGTGTCCTTCTTCCCGTTGAGGCAGAATTCCATATGTTGGACTACTGCAGGTATATTTCACTATGAGGTTCTGCCAAGTGAACAAACCATTACTGCTGAAATCCACCCAGCACATCTTAACAGAGATGCGGTCGTCCTAAGTCAAAAACAGCCTGCTTTGGCGAACAGAAAAGGGTGTTGTCTTTTATCAGGACAAAGCAAGACCACACACAGCAAGAATCACGCAGGAAACTATAGCGTGACTACAATGGGAAGTTCTACCTCACCCTTTGTCCTCACCACACCTTGCTTCAAGTAACTACCATCTGTTTTTGGCCTTGGACAACCACATGGTCAATCGGCTATTTGAAAATAGAGACGTTTTGGAAAACGAGGTGATACACTTCTTCAATTCCCAAAAGCAAGATTTTGACAAAAATGGGATATGTGATCTTGTGTCCAGATGGGAAAGGGTAATACTTGCTGAGGGTGATTATTTTTCGGAATAAATCCAAGTTAAACCCATTTTTTGTGTTACTATTTCTTAACCTTCGAAACCGCACGAACTTTTTTGGTTGCCTGGTAATTTCGTTTTGTTCACATAGACAGTGGTATTTAAATATTTTTGAATGAATTCTGTGGGTGATGTTCTTTACGTTTTGACATTTGATATCAGACAGATCAAGGTTTATTTTGAGGCATGTGGTGAGAAATTTTATTTGTAGGTGATAGTTAAGGGTCAATTTCAACATGGAGTGCAAAAACGAACATTTTCCGCATATTTTACTTTTTTATTTCCGTAAAGGACGGAAAGCTGAGAGGCTCATAAAGAAATATGTCAAGTTGCTGGTGGTGATTGCATAACAGAACGCACTTGTCAGAATTGGTTTAAAAAATTCCATTCTGGAGATTTTTCACTCAAAGATGACCAAGGTTCTGGTCGACCTACTAAAGTTGATAATTGATAAAATTAATGGCATTATTAAAGAGGATCGTCATATAACTGGTCGAGAGATTTCGGTGAGGTTAAATATATCACACACAACCATTGAGAATCACTTAAACTGTCCTGGACTCGTTAAAAAGCTCCATATTTGGGTTCCGCATAAATTGAAAGACATTCATTTAACACTCGAATCAATATTAGCGATACGCATCTTAGGCGCAATGAAAATGATCCCTTCTTGAAAAGAATCATTACTGATGATAAAAAAAAAGGGTCATCTGCAGTAACATCATTCGAAAACGATCATGGTGCAACCACGATGAACCAGTACAAATTACATTAAAAGCTGAATTGTATCAAAAAAAGATCATGGTGTCGATTTGGTGGGATTATAAAGGTGTTATGTATTTTGAGCTGCTTCCAAGGAATCATACAATAAATTTAGATGTGTACTGCCAACAACTAATGAAACTGGATGAAGCAATCAAAGAAAAAAGGCCAGAATTGGTAAATCGGAAAGGATTTGTGTTCCCCCATGACAATGTTAGACCTCACACATCTTTGGTAACTGATGGGAAATTATTGGAGCTTGGTTGGGAAGCGATGTCGCATCCCCCATACAGCCCTGACCTAGCACCATCTGATTACCATTTATTTCGTAGTTTGCATAACTTCATAAATAGTAAAAATTTCCCACATGATGATGACCTTAAATCGCACTTGGTTCAGTTTTTTTCTGAGAAGGACCAGAAATTCTATGAGCACGGAATTATGAAGCTGCAAGAAAGTTGGCAAAAGGTCATTGAACAAAATGGAAAATATACAGATAAAGAAAAATTTTCATTGTTCATGTAAAACGCTAAGAATTGTCCCTTCCATAGTTTTCTACGGCCGCTGAACGTATTCCCCTACTTTGACGCAACATGCTCGTATCTTCCAGTTTAGATGTTAGAAAAAACTCGTCGAAAGTTTTACAACAGACTGGAATACTGTTTAGCACAGTCTGGCGGCCTATATTGTAATGTTTAAAGAGTTATTTTGTTATATTCTTCATTAGAATTATTATTTATTTTATTTAAGAAATCTCATTTATTTATTTTAGTTATCAAAGAATATCAGTTTTATTTTGCCCCAGACGTTGATTAAATCAACGGACTAAAAGAACAAACAGCATGTGGTACTCAAATTTTAATAAAATTGTTGCCTGCCAGTAGTAATCCCGTAACAAACCACGTTAGAAGCTATGATGTACTACTGAAATCTCTACCAGCACTGATCGCTGCGCTCTGCGTTGAATTGTTTACACCGGTGTAGGAGAATACAAGGCGCCGCCCATCTATCCCACTACTAGCTCTCAATGTTAAATCTCTCATTAACATTCTCCCTATGGACAGTGTTTGGCTTTCCTGATCTGTATAATTGTTTAATGTCCATTCTTTGTATAAAAAAAAATGTGCTTTTTTTATATCCCAAAACCGAAATTACTTTCTTGCCAACCCAATATTTACAACTGACGAACGGCGAGAACGGAATTCGCTTGAGCGCAGAAAGGCACGTGATATCCCCACTTAACATGTCCAAGAGTATGCGCACACTCCTGACGTCCTCATGGCGACGTGATAGAAATTCCGGTTCATATTTGATTTACCCTCGTATTATACAATTAACTTGGAAATTTCAAATAAAACACTATCATATCATAGTTTAAAGTTTTCACTTATATCAGCAGTCCCCATAACTCTATAATTATTTTTATTTGTAATTTTAATTCGAAGTTAAAAAAAGCCGAAATTTTGAAAAAAAGTCAATCAGGTTTACAATAATAGCTAATGGCAATGTGGCATTCGCAAGCTTGGTGATTTGGCGCGGTTTCCTTCGCTATTGATTTTACCTATTTTTGACAAATTTAGCTGTTATGGATTTTTTTTTTACTAGGGTTCGCTATTGTGCCTCCCAGTGCACCCATTAGGCAGTACTTCTTAGCAGATCACTCCTTCCTCATCCTACTTCGTTCTACATCTGACGGAAATATGTTGTTCTTTGGAAGAGTAAATAAACCTGCTGCCGGCGATGGTACAGTTTCACTCATCGAGGAAACCATTTAGGGATCCGCACACCTATTAGAAGATTAGGATTTTCTACTTCTCTTGATAGCAGTTTTAGTTCTTTTTAAGAATACGTAAATTTGTAAATATATTGTTCCGCATTTTTACTTGTTCATCATCCAAGTAGTGTAATCAACAAACAGATTACAAATTCCCTCTTGCCTTCTCCAAAAATTATCGTTAAAGGTGTCATTCGGTTGGGAACAGCATTTAACAAATTGGCGCTGAAAAAATTTGCAAAATTTATGACCAATGTAGTGCATATTTAAAAAATGATTGAACATATTTTGTAATCTGCCTAGAGGCTTTGTTTCAGAAGTTACAAAAAAATTTAAATACAAAACTTAATATAAAAATTATAAGTAGCCTTGGGAGTTTCATAAGTTTTATTATGGAAAGATCGTCAATGCGAGTCTCTAATTTGACTTGGTTTTCTATGAAATCAAATTGTACGATTAGTGTAATTATTCTTTGTTAAACAATCGCAGCTAGAACTGTTTTTACTTATATGCTTATATGAGCTTAAATGTTATTAAAGCTGTAACTAGTTTTTAACATTAACAACAGGGTCAACGTAAACTTAACCGAATATAATTTTTTCGTTTATTTTCAGCATTTGAATTCGTACGATTTTCTTTACCTGTGATGACAGATTTCCTGGCTGATCATCCTTTCATCATATTTTTACGTTCCACTGAATCTGGAGTTTTGTTCCAAGGGAGGATTACTAGACCTATATCTGAGGATAGCAAAGCTCCTTAAAGTCTACCAATTAGGGACCCCTGCGCATCAACTTCGACAATTCGTTTTATTAACAATCAAACAAATACTAACGTAATATGTAACTGTGCCAATATTAGGATGACCTTGTTGCACGACAACGTCATCTAATGATTAAAATATATTTGATTTAACTGTAGTATTTTTTCAAAAATAAACCTTTTACAATTTGTCAGCTTGTACTAGTTCAGTTGCATGTCTACTAGTCTGATATTTGATATCTGTTAGTATTTAGGGTGTATTGGTTAACCTATAACACTTGGTTTCATTCTGAAATTTTTATAAGTAGAACGGAAATCCACCATACGTTTTTTAGGTTAGAATCTCTTTTCAAAGGAAAATAACCCCCTTACACATCAATAACCTGACAGGGAGTAAAACCATTACTGCTGTGAAGGGATCAATTCTTTTCAGAAGCAAATCGTTGAGAGGTTTAACTCTTAAAAGACACCAGTTGTCAGTTCGAAAATGCCTTCGCTTTGCTTCCGAAAGAAATAATTCAGTTGCTTCCAGATAGCTTTTTCGCTTTAAAGGTGCAATATTTATTTCACAAGAAGATGTATTTCTTTCTCTTTTTTTTTAGAAATCCAGGTCAATTTCCTGAGTGCACCACAAACCTATTATTTCTTAGCGGATCATCCCTTCATCATCATCCTGCGTTCCAATGAAATGGAAACAGTTTTGTTCCAAGGGAAAGTTGCGAAGCCAATTTCTGGAGACAGCGATATCGCACCCTCGGAAAAACCATTGAAGGATCCTAGTGCACATATCTTCAGCGTTAAATTAGATTAAATGGCTTAACAATTTATTGTGTTTACGTAAATATGTACGTAATGATGTAATTAAAATATTTTAAGCAATACGCACCTTTGAATATAACTCATTTATAAATCCATTAATTAAAATGAGAAACACATCAGTCGATAGTCAGTGGGTCAAATGTTATTTACCAGACGGACGTAAATGTGTTCCTTTTAGTAGCATCTGCACTAAATTGGACACATTCTTTGAGGAGCGGTTGCTTCGCTCCATTGAACTTTTTTAATACCATATGAGTCGGCCTCAGAATTAAAATTTTTCCGGCAGTCTAATTATTAAACAATTTATTTTCCAAAAAATCAAACTGGATACAGTAACTGCTAAGAAACCGTTGCTTCCGAAATGCTAATTGTAAATAACTAACTAGTAGCCTAAATAGCTTTTGCGATCGGTGGATGGTATTTAACCTACTTTTATCGTTCAATATTTGTTGTGGGTGCAAACTGAAGTATACGGTGTGGAACAGCCAAATGGAATAAATTCAATATTTCAGTTATTTCAGATATTTTTGAAAAATCTCGGGACAGGTCAATTTTAGATCATAAGATGACATCCTGCATCGTAAAAATGTCATCCCTAGATGCAACCTTCTTCAAGTTACCGTTTCAACCCCTAAATTTTTTAATTAAAAGGAGGTATACCTCATTAGAATGGTCTTTTCAATCTTTATTGAAAAATGCCATGGTTGCTACATTTTATGTAAAAAATAAACAATCAAAAAAATAATTTATCAACTGGATGAAATTGTCTACAATAATAACTAATAGCGACTCGTCCGGTTCGTCCTCGATAATCATAAAGGGACCAAAAACAATTTTGATATCCTAATTTTGTAAAAAACGGAAACGTAGAAACATATCAATCTTAAGATAGTCAATTGTACTTTTTGTCGAAAACATCCCAGTAACTTTCTAAAACTGAGAGAATTAAACAGTGGTCAGTATCTTGATTTAGTTATCTTTTTGCACATTTTGAAAATTTAATATGGGTCATTTAACAGAAATGCATAAAATAATAATTTTACAAATGATCGTTTATGAAGATAGAGCAGGATCACACTCCGAAGTCGCTCATCTGTTTCAACAAAAATTTCCTGATTTACCGCCTATATCTAAAGTGCAATTAATAAAATTGAGAAGCATTTTTACGAACATGGCCATGTACAAAAGCTAAAAAAAGAAATTTTCAATGCATTAACTAACGATACCAAATTGGAAGTAATGAATGAGTTTCAAGAAAATCCCCATTCTTCAAGTCGACAAGCAGCTGCAGCACTGAACGTTATACATTCCTCAATTGTTCACCATGTTAAGAGCTCAGTGAAGAAGATTTTACTAGTAGAAGTCATTTCTGTAACCAAATGATGCAAAGATTACTCAATAAAAAACGTATTGTTTTCTGATCAGTTGAGATCAAATCACACTTTTACTCTTCGCGGTTGTGAAAATCATCAAAACTGTCGCCATTGGGCTAGTGAAAATTCCCACTGGATGCGAGAGTTGCATATACAGAACCCTAAAAAAGTTAATGTTTGGGCAGGGCTTATTGGAGATCATATAATTGGCCCATTTTTCATTGATAAAAATTCATATGGAGGTAATTATTTAGCATTGCTCCAAAACAACATTATATCAGCTTTGGTAACCTTATATCCAGCTCAAGAAAATCCACACGCTAATGTATCGGATTGTTCGAAAAGTAATTTCGTTTTTTCCCAACAGAGGATTTAATGGTATTTTTTTGCACCCAACTTCACACTTAAGCCGTATAATTTTTATATGCTTTAAGAGCTCATATAGCAAGGCTTGTGTGAGAAAAATTCCAATTAATTCTACGCAGTAGTTTTTGCTTGGTGCCCTTTTAAATAGGGAGAGCGATAAGCAGCATTTTCGACATATCTTAAAATTGTTGTTGTTAAAATTTAAGGAAAATATTTTTCATTTTTCAAGTTAAAATAATTCAAGCTGTAACCCTGAATTTTGAGTTCAATTTAAGTTCAAATTTCAAGAAAAACCTAAACTTTATGAAAAACTAAATCGGAATTTCGGGTTTAGAAATTTTAAATTTAAATTGTAGACTCTTATTGATCGGAAACATTACCATTATTGATTTTATTTAACATTTCTCCAAAAATTGAAACACAGAACTTGTCCCCTGAAACCAAGAAAAATTAAAAAACACAACAAAGGTTGCTCTAACGCGTTTCGACAGCCAAGCTGTCATCTTCAGAGAGAAACTAACATCTAATCTTAAAATTAACCCTTATATACTAAGAATATTCACTTCGTGCGTGATCGGCCGCACCCGAACGCGCATCCAATCATACACGTCGTTGTGTCACAATTTCTTATCTATTAACCTTAACTATTTTTAACAGAGATGAATGGCCTAAAGGTCCAGCGCAACCATTCATAAGGTTGTTTCCAGCCTTATGGATGGCTAAGCTCTCACATGCATTTAACATATAATTCTTATTAACTACTCTTAACAATTCAATATTATTATCTATCCTATGATCTAATTCAAAAGCATGTCGAGCCACACTTGACTTCTCAGTTCTTCCGTACCTCAAATGAGCCAAATGTTCTTTGAGTCGGATTTTAAGAGATCGTCTAGTTTGTCCGACATACTTTTGAGGACAATCCCTACATGAAATTTGGTAAATACCAGACTTATCTGTTTGCTCTACTTTATCCTTTAAACTACCCAAAAGCGAATTTAATTTTCCATTAGAAGTATAAATAACCCGAAAACCCTGATTTCGTAAAATTCCACCCAAACCCTGCGTGAGCGAGGGTTCAAATGGAAGTGAGACGAATTTAAAGTTTTTGTTTTTATCAGCTCGGAAAGTTGTAGTATTCACCAATTCACATTTAAATTTTTTCTTATTAATAATTTTATAAATAATATTTGGATCGAATCCATTAACTTCAGCTATATGTTTTATTGTCTTCAACTCCTTTCTGAATCTTTCCCTACTAAGAGGAAGACTCAGAAGGCGATGGGCAAGGAAGTTGAAGCTTGCCATTTTGTGCTGTATGCAATGGTTAGAATCGGAAGTTATATAGCGGAAGGTACTGGAATCTTTCCTATATACATCAAATTCTAATCTATTTTTATTCCTAATAACTAAAGTGTCTAAAAATGGTAAAGCGGCTTCTTTCTCTAATTCTACAGTGAATTTAACTGTTGGAAAACGTGAATTTAAAACATCAATGAAATTATCTAAATTTTGATTTTTTGTGTCAAAAATAGCAAAAATATCATCTACATATCTAACATTTCTCCGTTAAATATTTTCAAACTAGGTCGCAAAATTGTTAAATTTAAATTTAAACTCGGAATTTTCATAAAAATCTTAAATTATTTACCTAAGAGTTGACAAGTTCTAGAATATACAAAATTTGGCGATTAAAATCGAAAATTTGAGAGACTTTTCTTTTATAATTTTGGTTTTCTAGCCAAGTTTTGACTTTGATTCGCTTTTTCTAGCAAAATTAACTTTTGCTGTTTTGTCTTAGTTTTCTTGAACTTTGGATATAAAATATCAAATAAAAAAAAAATGAAAATGAAAAAGATCAAAAAATATAAACTGAAAAGTTTTAAGTTAAGATTTTGATGAAACAGTCAAAATTTCAAAAAAGAACGTCACAATTTAACAGAAAAATTTTCAAAATTTTTGCCTTAATTTAATTTAGAAATATTGACCTTAAACCAAAATATTGGATTTTTTCTGGAAATGTTGCTGAAAATTTGAAAATTTCTAAAAAAAGTAAAACTTTTCAGAAAGTTTTGGTTCATGTATTTACCTTCTTTCGATATTTTAACTTTTTTCTTTTGAAATTTCAAATTTAAATTTGTATGTACTTTTTATTATTACTTTTTTTTCTCTAAAATTTCGACTTTAAATAAAATTTAGTCTTTTTCTAGCAAGTATAACCCTTTTTATGGACATGTTGACTTTTATTCTTTATGTCTAGACATTTTTTTCGAAATTTTCGGTTAATACTCTGACTGTAAGTTTAAGTTTGGAAGTTTCGAATTTTAGCTCGAAACCTTTTTTCGATATTTTAACTTTTTCTTTTGAAATTTCAAATTTAAATTTGTATGTACTTTTTATTATTACTTTTTTTTTCTCTAAAATTTCGACTTTAAATAAAATTTAGTCTTTCTCTAGCAAGTATAACCCTTTTTATCGACATGTTGACATGTTAATACTCTTGACTGTAAGTTTAAGTTTGCAAGTTTCGAGTTTTACCTCGAAAACTCGATAATTTCCAGGACTTAAAATTGTGAGATTAATTTTGAAAAATTGTTAATCATAAATTTAGTTAGTTTTTCCTCAAAATTTAAACTTTTTCGAATAATGTTGATTTTTTTCTTGAAATTTGGATATTCTTTCGAAATTTTGAATTAAGATTCAAAATAAAAAATAACAAAATATTCAAATTGAAATTAGCATTTTTGCATTTGAAACCTAATTTCTGGCAATATTTTTAGAAAAAATTCGAAATTTTTATTTTAAATGAATATTTTAGGCGTAAAAATGAAGAGTCCTTAAAAAATGCAATTTCAGTTATTTCTAAACTTTAATTTTCTACAAAAAAATTGAGATTTCAAGATAAACGACAACTTTTCTGGAAAAAAAAACGCCAATTTCAATTTTAAAGACGAAATTATAGGAAAAACTCTAGCTGAAGCTAAAACTTTTGTGAAGAGATTTAACATTTTGAGAATCGATTTTTGACACAAAATTTCAAGGACCAAAGGACTGAATTTTTGAGTTTATACCAGAAGATTCGCGAAAACAATTGATATTTAAAAAAACACACAACTTTGACGTCTAAATTCTAAACAATCTAAAAAATATTACAATTTCGAGGCCAAAGTCGAAATCTTGGAAAAAAAATCAAAGTTTTCAGAATAAAATTTGCTATTTTAGCCTAAATAAAATCGTTGGAAGTTTAAATTAGACATTGTCTAAGATATCACCATCTAAAGATCAAATTTTACCGATTGCAAGATTCCAGCTTTAAAGTGGAACATAATATTGTATTTTTTCCCTGAAATTTTGATTCAAAATTTAAGAATTTCGAGGTTAATTTTGAAATAGCGAGATTTTAGCGAAAATTTTAGGAAAGAAATAATATATTGGAAGTTTTAGGAAGTCACAAGAATTTAAATTTGAGATTCCGAAAAAAAATTAAATACTAAAATAAGTGGAATTTGAAAGAATAAATAGACCAAAAATCGAAAAATTGACTAATAACTTCAAAAAATAGAGATATCAAATTAGGAAATGAAAATTAAAGTTTAAGGAAAAAATAAATTTGGAGTTTTCTACAAAAAGTTCAAATTTCCAGAAAAACTCGAATTTGCAAATAAAGAAAATAAAGAAAGTTGATTTTCCCTATCTTGAATGAAAAACACTCTACTGCTTTATTTTAAAATTACAACGGGGGATATATTTTTTTTATTTTAAACTCGAAATTTTAAGAGAAGAAAAGAAATATTTCGACTAATATCCAGATAAAAGTCGAAATTTCAAGAAAATGCCGAAAATTTTGAAGAAAGATTCAAATTAAAACTTAAAATTTTAATTTGGCTTAAAATTTTGATAATAAAGTCAACCTTTTCTGGAAACTGTGGAAATTGTTAGTTTCTAATATCATTTTTAAACAGAAACGATAGACTGAAAGTAATTTCTTAATTTTGAAATCAAAGTTGCACGAATTTGTGTAAATTGTTGAAAAAAAAATTTAAATTTCTAAGAAAAAATTCTTCACTTAAGGGTAAAATAAAAACTGTTTTAAGTACATCAATTCAACGAAGCGAAATAAACCGATATTTTTTCCGGTTTCGCTCCGGTTTTCATTCGGACGAAAATAATGGTTTTTTTCGGTTTTCGGTTCAGTTCCGGTTCGAAGCCCTGCTTTATTGAGTTTTCCTTAAACTATCTAAGCCATACAACCCAAAGAACTAAGCACCACTACGCAAGAACACAAAATGTACCTTAAAGCGTTGAGGGAAAAATATTTATCACTCACTTCTTAAAGATTGTTGCTTTGCTTCTGGGCTAACCTGCTTCCCGCTTCCTTCCTTTAACGTTGCAATATTTATGTTTCAATAATGAAATATATTTCTTTTTTTAGAATTGGAGGTCGTGTTACTGAGTGGACCACAATACTTTTACTTCCTAGCGGATCATCCCTTCATCATCTTCCTACGTTCCAGTGAAACGGGCACAACTTTATTCCAAGGAAGAGTTGTAAAGCCAATTTCTGGAGACAGCAACATCGCACCCGTTGGAAAACCAACGAAGGATCCCAGCGCTCATATTTTCAACGTTAAGTTAGACGATTAAATCATCTTGTAGTTTTTTTTTTGGAAGTGTGCTTCCATATATACGTTCGTAGTGATACAATTAAAGTATTTTAATGCAATTCAGCTTAATTATTTATTTCCTGATCCTGAAATTATTGGGTTGCCGAAAACAAGTCTATGATTTTGAATAGCATCTTTGTATGTAACTATATCAAAATAAGAAACGCAGAGGAAGATAAGTTTGTTCACCCCAGTCATATACAGCAGGACTTCGAAGTGAAACTGAACCAAAAACTGGAAACCTAAAAAGGCTATTATTTTTGTCGGTACGAAACCGGAACAGAACCGATTTATTTCGATTCGTTAAATTCGTATAACTTAAAATAGTTTTCACTTTATCCTTAAAGTTTGGGATTTTGTAAATTTCAATTTCTTTTCCAAAATTGTACACTAATCCATGCAACTTTCATTTTAAAATTATGAGTTTACTGTCAATCCCCCATTTTTTCCACAACAATTTCCACATTTTAAAAAATATTCACTTTATTCTTAAAATGTCAACCCAAATTGAAATACAAAGTTTTTTTTTGGTGGAACGGACTGGTCCTTGGTTATCTTCAAAAATTGAAATACAAATCTTGTCCTTTGAAACCAAGAACAAAAGAATCTTTCTCGGTTGCAGGGGACAAGATTTGTATTTGAATTTGTATACGAAGTTTTAAAAATTAAAACAAAGAACTTGTCCCCTGAAACCAAGAAAGATTAAAAAACACAACAAAGGTTGCTCTAACGCGTTTCGACCGCCAAGCTGTTATCTTCAGAGAGAAACAGAGAAACAGTTTGGCTGTCGAAACCCGTTAGAGCAACCTTTGTTGTGTTTTTTAATCTTTCTTGGTTTCAGGGGACAAGTTCTGTATTTCAGTTTTTGAAGATAACAAAGGACCAGTCGGTTCCACCATACGAAATTTTAACTTGAATATTTTTTTTTTCAAAATTTCGGTTCTTTCTTGAAAGGACTTTTATCTCGAAATTACTCGAAAAATTTCTTTCTTTTAAAATGTCAAGCTTAAAATATTAGTGGCGTGTTTTTCACTGAAGATAGGAAAACACAGTTTTCCTTAGAATTGCTTTTTACAAATTTAGGCATTTCTGGAAATTTCAACTTTTTACAGGAAACTCCAAATTTACTTCTTTCCTTAAACTTCGATTTTTCATAACCTGATATCAATTTTTTAAAGTTAGTCAAAATTTCGATTTTTCTCGAATCTTTTTCCTCGAATTCCACTTTGAATTTAATATCCTAATTTTTTCTGGATATCCCTAAATTCTAATGATTTTTTAGGATGCTGACTTCCGAAAACTTCCAGGATTTGATTTTTCTCAAATTGGTTTTTTAAGTTTAATAGCTTTTTCAAATTTTTCCTAAAAATTTGGAATTTCGAATTCAAATTCAATTTTAAAATTTAAAATTTTTAGAAAAAATACATTATATTCCAATTTAAAACCGGGATCTTAAAATTGAGGTCCAACTTTTGAAAGTAAACTTGAAATGGTGACATGTTAAAAAATGTCTGATCTTTCCAATCTTTAATATGGTTTTGTTTACTGTAAATGAGTCATTTTTATTTTGAAAACTTTCACTTTTTTTTCAAAATTTCGACTTGGGCTTCGAGCTCTGATTTTTTTTTCAGATTGTTTTGAATTTAGAAGTCAAAATTGTGGTTTTCCGAAATATTAATTAAAATGGTGACATGTTAGAAAATGTCCAATCTTTCCAATTTTTTACATAGTTTGTTTAGTGTAAATTAGTCATTTTATTTTGAAAACTTCGACTTTTTTCTCAAAAGGTCAACTTAAGTCTCGAAGTGGTGGTTTTTTCAGATTGTTTTAAATTTATGGGAAATAAATTATTTTCCACAAAGTCAAACAATACAGCAAATAAATTTTTAACAAATTGAAAATCTTTCAACTTGTGAGAAGCTGATAAGTGTCAACTTCACCCTATTCGTATTTAACCAGCTACATACAAAATCTTTCAACTTGTGATAAGCTGATAAGTGCCAATTTCACCCTATTCGTATTTAACTAACTACATAGGAACACAAGTTCAAAGCATTTCGTTTTTGAAGATTGATGTTGTGCTTTTTGAATTTAACGCAATTTGAACTAACCTGCTTTCCTGAAAGCTTTGCTGCTTTGTCAGTACAATATTTATCTCTCAATAACGAAAAATTTATATTTCTTTTGTAGCATTCGAGATCGTCTTCGAAAGTGCACCGGAAAACTTTTATTTTTTAGCGGATCATCCCTTCATAATCATCCTGCGTTCTAATGAAATGGGAACGGTTTTGTTCCAGGGGAAAGTTGCGAGGCCAATTTCCGGAGACGGGGACATCGCACCCGCTGGGGAACCAGTGAAGGACCCTGGCGCTCACATTTTCAACGTTAGATTAGATGATTAGCTTGTAATTTTCTCTGCAGAGTGCTTTCATAACTAGGTACGCAGATATTATTAAATAAAATATTTTAGTGCATTAAAACTTGATTAGTTATTATATTCCTAATCTTAAAATTACACTGGTCAACATATTTATTAATAAAACTGAGAAACACCTCAGTTGATAGAGAGTGGGTCAAATGTTAGTTACCAGAGGGAGGTAAGTGTGTTCCTTCTAAGAGCATCAGGATCTAAATTGGACAAATTCGTCGAGGAGCAGTAGCTTCGTCCCATTAAACTTTTTTAATATCATAGTCAGCCACAGAATTAAAATTTTTTCGGGAGTCCAGTTACACTGATCAACACTGATTTTGTCACACGAACTCTGGTAGATAATTGTATTTGGACTACCTACCCCCATCATGAAACCGTACTTATTTTTTTTTCCATCGCTCCCAGTTTTCTTGTGACAAGGTAAAATTGATTTTTGGAAATATAGTCCTCCCAAATACTGTTCGTTTTTATTTAGGTCCATATATTATTTACATTTTAAAAAATTTTATCAGAAATAAAACAATGTCATGATTATACTAATTCTTCATTTGAAGTCTTTTTTATCATTAAAATTTGGGTACTTTTTATTTGAATGGGACGCCAGGGATCGAAAAAATCACAATCAGGGAAAAGTTTGACTTACACGTAGATCTTTAATTTGTAAATAGAAAACTGTAAAACATTTATACTTTTAAAGCTCTCTGGTATATTTCTACCACCACTTTATATCGAATTAGACCTACCAAAAATTTTCTAGAGAGGGTGGGTCTCAATAACAATGGATTTTTATATTTCAAAGAGAAATTCCCCAGAATGCTTGAAGTAGTAGTAGCAGTAGGACCTCAAATTTAAAAAATGAATAAAAGACTCGTTGCTTAAAGAAAAAGTAAATGTTTTGAAAAATCAGCATAAACATGCTTCAAGAATTTAACTGAAAATTTTTTGGTTAATCATAAGAGTACATCTAAAGATATTTGATTAAAAACATTTTATTGGAGTATAAAACTTTGCGATTGTAATAAGGGGATCAAGATTCATTTTTTAGACACATATATTGACTTTATTCGTACGAATTAGGGGGCTCTGAGTGAGAAGGACTGATAAAAGTTTCATACCGACATTCCAATGATGAAAAAACTTTACCAGGGCAGTAACCTCAAGGGTGTTGACTGACTGCTACTGATTGATCAAGAAGGACCAATTAAAAGCCAAATAATCTAGAAAATCAAAGATTATAAGCTCCTAATGTACATTTTTTATGTTATAATTCTGGAGATCCATCATTTTTCAAACATTTAGCAAACAAATGTCGGGGGTGATGAAAATTTAAAAGCTGCTCATTTTAAATGACCAACTAACACTATCAAAAAAATACAAAAGAAGTTCATGTGACATGTCAAAACTTCAGTTTTGTTGACCAATGTTACTAGGTCGCAGAAATGTTAAATAGAATTAGTAAATATTTTTATTCATTTATTTAATTTTTAATTAACATTTCCAGAAAAATGATCGAAATTTTGATTTAAAAAAGTCAAATTTGTCATAACAAGTTTAAAGACTTCAAAAATCCGAATTTTTAAAAAAATGTATGTTTCAAGCAGAGTCCTGTCAAGTTTTTGTCAAAATTCCAACTTTAAACCCGAAAATTCCTAATTTCAACTCGAGTTCTTTTATCACGAAAATAAACTGAATTTCATTCCCAAAATTTCGTGTTAAAATTTGCAATAAATTTCGAATTTTTTTCTATAAAAACCCGAGTTCAAAAAAACCAGAAAGAAATCCTTTAATAAATCACAGAATTTAAAAAAAATGTCGTATTCTCAAATTTAAAGTCAACTTCCGGTATTAAAGCGCGAAATTTAAAACAGAAAATGATTTTTTTTAATTATAGTTGTCGCCAACTATGGTAGGTCCAGAAACAAGATATAACCACCAAAAATTGGAAAATTTCCTGGGGTACATTTTGTTAAAAATAGTGCATTTACAACCAAAGCTCTAATAGATGAATCGATATGAACCTCTTCGAAATTTAAACTCAAAATATAGCGCGTAGATGGGACTACAATAATTTTTATAGAGAAGTTACTGCCTAGCAAAGTACCCCCAAAGAATAGGATTATTTTGTCAGCTATTTAGTAAAAATTATGTATATTTTGTAGTAACGATTTTTATTATTTTATTATGGATCCAAGTTGACAAGACATGTATTGTCATATTGAAACCAATATTTATGAATGTTATAAGCACGAAAAGAAATGTACCACAAAATATTTCAAAACTTGTTCAAAGTAGCCACGGTTTAGGATAGTTCTTGAAAATTATAACTTCGCACCAAATATTAATTAAAAATTAATTTTTTTTGCATTAAACTAACCTATTTTAATGTAAAATATATTTTTTTCTAATCATTATCTGCTAGTATTTGCGTGTATCATCGAGAACTAAGACTGTGAGAAACAAATTCCTAAGGGTGGGTTTAGATCAGAGACTTATTGCAAGTCAGGTATCTCGAGACTAAATTTCCTTGCCCATTTACACTATAATACAAATATGGCGGAATAAAATTGCTGACACTTCAACTGAGATAAAATGTCGATATCAAATGTCTTTGCTACTTTAAATAATCAAAATTTGTTTAATTAAATTTGAAAGTAGAATACAACCTAGACTGCAAATTCATGCAGCTCTCCAGGCGTCTGTAGTGAATCATAGGTAGCTGAACTATCAACAGTTGAAACACTGCCACCTAGCGAAGAGGTTGCTCTCTAGGAAAGTTCCCAGAAGACAAGGATTCCAATGCACAGACCAATAGGTTTGAACATTTATTAGATTCGAAGTTTGGAAACCAAAGACAGCTTTCGATCTTATTAGTTCTCGTCAGTTTGGTATATCCAACTTGAATGCTAACAAACAAGTACTAATGGATCAACGAATGTTGCAAATTACTTATATGGAATAGCATCTCAATATTATAAGTGATATACAATAGCTATTTGCATGAAATATTTCGAGGGAAAGTAGATGACTTCAACTTCTGGGATAAATATCAGACACAGGCTAAAATTTGTATCGACATTTTATGTCGTGTAATTTATCGCAGCTGTGTGATTAGTCTCAGCTAGCTTCTCTCCGGATGGTTTACACATGATATATTTTTATGTCAGAGAGAAATATACGGAATAAAGTGTCTACTCTAAACGCACCATAAGTTACATAGTTTTTGAAAAAAAAAAATCTTGGTGACGGACAGACACGAGAGTTAGATAATAAGGGGTCCCTTTTTCCTTTTAAGTTACGTATTCCTAAGAATAGGCAAATATTGGGTCAGGCCAGATTGTTATAAAAACTAAAAATAATACAATAATCAAGGGCTTCGATGTATAAACATTGGTATTGAATGCTACTATTTTAATAGTTGTAATCTCCTTAAAAATATTCACGCCAATTAAGTTTTAAATGAAATGATAATTATTGACCAGATCCGTACTGATCAGGGCTACTGAATAATGCATATTTCATTTCTCCATCACACACTGAAATAATTTTGTTGTATTTTTTAACTTCCGGATTCTAAAATCTTGAACTATTTTTAAAATTGTCTCATGCAACAATATCATTAGTTGAGAATGTTATTGGTTTCTGAGTTGATGAACTAAACTCTCGTCAAGTTAGGCTGATTTGGCACCGTTTCGTCATTTGATAGTGATGACACCTTCCAGGCTGACAGTGAACTATCAATCAGCTCTAAAGATATCCCCATCATCCGTGACGAAACATCAGCAAATCGCCCTAACTTCAAACGTGTTGAGCCCAGTAACTATCTCAAACTTAGACGCGTTCAAACTTATATTCAGCTTAAGCTTCGATGGACGAGTACCAATTTTTTTGATAAGGAAAACATCCCAGTAAAAGCCAAACGAATAGAGGTTTTTGGAAAGACAAATGACGAAAAAAAAATATTTTAACAGAGATTTTATGTTGTATTTTTTGAATATTTCAACAAGATTCATGGGCATAAATACGGAGTACTAAAGAAGAAAAAGAGGTTCTCCCTCCAGAAGAAACCTTGAATTGCCAAATAAAAGAATTAGTGATTATTCAAAAGATTTTAATGAAGACAAGTCTAATGAATAATTCAGGCAAGGGCAGCTCAACAACTGTTACTTTTTTGGTAAAACGGACCGGTCTTTGGTTATCTTCAAAAATTGAAATACAAATCTTGTCCTCTGAAACCAAGAAAGATTAAAAAACATAGGAAATGTAGAGCAACTTTTCTTGGTTGCAAATCTTGTCCCCTGAAACCAAGAAAGATTAAAAAAACATAAGAAATGTAGAGCAACTTTTCTTGGTTGCAGGGGACAAGATTTGTATTTCAATTTTTATACGAAATTCCAACTTGAATATTTTTTTTCAAAATTTCGGTTCTTTCTTGAAAAGACTTTTATCTCGAAATTACCCGAAGATTAAAAAACACAACAAAGGTTGTTTTAACAGGTTTCAATAGCCAAGCTATCATCTTCAGAAAGATATGATGTATCATCTTCAGATAGATACGACGTATCATTCTGAAGCTGATAGCTTGGCTATCGAAACGCGTTAGAGCAACCTTTTAATCTTTTTTTGTTTCAGAGGACAAGATTTGTATTTCAACAACTATCGCGATATTATTATGGCCCAGTATCTACTAACCCTATTAAAAATTAAATTTTATCTTTAGAAACCTAGGAAATGAGGGGTCATTTTCGACACATTTTGAGCTGTATCTTTAAGACGATTGGATCGAGAATTATTTAAAAAAATTTGGATTGTTAGAGGTGGCTCAAGCAAGTGATATCTCACACGATCATTTAACTAAAACTTGATTTTTTGGAGATTGAATTAACTCCCCATTTGGTCTACTTAATAAATCTCTAAGCACTGACTGACAGGCAGACTCTAAGTGGATGGATCTAGGAGCATGAAATTTCATATGGGTGTTCCCCGTAATAAGTAGGTGAGCACTAAAGGGGGATTTTTCAAAATTTAGCCTCTAAAATAGTTAAAATGGGCATTAACGGCCAGGCGATTTTTATCTAATAAAAAATATATAAGATAGTATTTAAAGTTGCCAATAGTCATTTAGAGCTGAGATCAAGGTGTCTAGACAAATTTATCCAAATTTTTGCAAGTGATCAGTGCACATTTTGCCTTTTTATGAATTGATTTTTTAAAATTGAAATTTCATATCTACAGAGACTAAAGTCGTAATGCAGGGATAACGGTTAAAAAACTTTTGAATTTCTGTTTCTTGATATTTTTAATTGAAAAGCAAAATTTGGAAATGATGTCGACATTTCGCGAAAAAACTTTGAACTCTTTTAAAAAAATGTTGCTCCACATTTCAATTTGAATAAAATCTAAATTGAAGCAAAAATTTTGCTTGTGTTTTATTTTCGAAATTCCTATTTCTTGAAAATTCTTCTAAATTTCGACTTTTTTTTGAAACTTTTCAGTTTGAGATTGAAAACTGCTTCTTTTAAAATGGCAGCTTTAAAATCGAAAATTGGTTAAATCTCGAATTTATTTTATAGAATTCTTCCAAAATTTAAAAATTCGTAATGTAGTAAGTAAGATTCTTCAAAAAAAGCTTCCAGGGACAGGCGAATTTTTCAAAAAGTCAACACCACAAAAATTCTAAGCTTCCAAAAAACGGTCAATACTTTTGACAGAATTTTGAAAAAATGTCAAAGTTTCAAATCTTGAAAAAAGCCATAACTTCGAAAAAAGTCCAAATTTTGATGATAAAAAGTAGAAATATTTAAAAAAGGTGAAAATCCTGAAAAAAATCCAGAACTTTAATTTTGAAAAAAATCAATTTTCAAAAAAGTGAACTTATTCAAAAAAAAGTAAGCTTTTTCAAAAAACATTAGAATTTTCCAAATAAAAGCCCAATTTACTGCATAAAATGGAAATTTAGTTAAGTCTCGAATTGATTTTATCGAATTTGTTCAAAATTTAAAAGCTCGTAATTTGGTAAGTAAGATTCTTCAAAAAAAAAGCTTCCAGGAACAGGCGATTTTTTCAAAAAGCCAAGACTACAAAAATTCTAAACTTTCAGAAAACGGTTAACAGCTTTAATACAATTTTGAAAAAATGTCAAAGTTTTCACAAAAAGTCGAACTTTTGAAAGAAAACAGTAATTTAGAAAAAGCTTTAAATCTTGAAAAAAGCCATAACTTCGAAAAAAGTCCAAATTTTGATGATAAAAAGTATAAATATTTAAAAAAGGTGAAAATCCTGAAAAAAAATCCAGAACCTTAATTTTGAAAAAAATCAATGTTCAAAAAAGTGAACTTATTCAAAAAAAGTGAGCTTTTTCAAAAAACAGTCGAATTTTTCAAATAAGAGCCCAATTTACTACAAGTGAAACTTCTAGAAAAAACCAACATTTTTGAAAAAAGTCGAAATTTTCAACACAAAAATTAAAACTTCGAGAAATAGTAAAACGTTTGAATAAAAGTGGAAAATTTAAAAAGAAAGTGAATATTTTAAAAAACGGTAGATGTTTTCAAAAAAATAATATTTTAATATGATCATATTTATAAAAAAACAAAATTTTGAAAAAAAGCTGTGTGTCAACATTTTAAAAAAAGTTAAAACTACAAAAATTCTAAGCTTCCACAAAACTGTCAACATTTTTAACAAAATTTTGAAAATATGTCGAAGATTTTACAAAAAGTCGAACTTTTGAAAAAAAAATAGTGATTTCGAAAAATCTTCAAATTCTGACAAAAGCCATAACTTCGAAAAAAGTCCAAATTTTGATGATAAAAAGTAGAAATTTCTAAAAAAGGTGAAAATACTGGTAAAATTCCAGAATTTCAAAAACTCGCAATTTTGAAAAAAATCAATTTTCAAAGAAGTGAACTTATTCAAAAAAAGTGAGGTGTTTCAAAAAAAGTTGAATTTTTCAAATAAAAGCCCAATTTATTACACAAAAGGCGGAACTTCTGGACAAAACCAAAATGTTTAAAAAAAGGTCGAAATTTTCAAAACAAAGTTCAAATTTCAAAAAATAATAAAACGTTTCAACAAAAGGGATTTTCAAAACAAGTGAATATTTTAAAAAAAGGTACAGGTTGCTCTAACGCGTTCCGACAGTCAAGCTATCATCTTCAGAGAAATAACTTGGCTGTAGAAACGCGTTAGAGCTACCTTTGTTGTGTTTTTTAATCTTTCTTGGTTTCAAGGTAGAGGTTTTCAAAAATTTCACAATATTTTAATGTGATCATATTTATTCTATAATGCACAGACCAATAGGTTTGAACATTTATTAGATTCGAAGTTTGAAAACCAAATACCGGCTTCGATCTTGTTAGATCTCGTCAGTTTGGTATATCCAACTCGAATGCTAATAAATGTTCCGACAAGTAAGTACTAAAACATTCACAGGCGTCAAGCAAGTGACTTTTTAGTACTACCACCTATTGGTTCATAGAGAAACTATGGCCATCGCCAACTTCTTGCATATGATCATATTTATAAAGCAAAAACAGCTTTATATCAAAATTTTTACAAGAGGTTGAATTTTTGAAAAAGGGGAGTAATTTAAGCAAAATTGAATTCCAAAAATAGTTGCAATATCGAGAAAAAGTAGAAATTTTGATGATAAGAATTCGAAAATTTCAAAAAATATGACAATTTTTAAATTGTCGAAATTTTTTAAAATGTCGAAATTTTGAAAAGTCAAAACTTTGAAAAAAATTTAATTTTGCAAAAAAATCCAATTTTTCAAAAATGTGAAAATTAAAAAAAATTGGATTTTTTAAATAAGATATTCTCTGTATCTTCTTTGCGGAGTATTAGTATTTCTATTCATGTTTTATTGGCTTTTTCTTCGCCAGTTACTCCTTTCACAATTCTAAATTTTCAGTAACCTTCTGTTAAGGATTGGCAATCTGTTATAGATTGCTCCAAGCAGCTATTGCGTTGGAACTTTGCTTGTCAATCGCTAGTTGTGACTCAACACTGAAAAAAATACTTAAAACTGTTTTAAAATTTAAACAACGTAAAAACTAACTAACAAAAGAGTTCAATTTACCACAAAATGGTCTAAAATTGGAAAAAAAGTTTAAATTTTTGAAAAAAGTCGCATTTTAAAAAATCAAAACTTTGAAAAATTGTCAAGAGTTCTACAAAGGTGGAAATTTTCAGAAAAAAAGGATAGAAGTTTTCAGTCAGTTTTTCAACATGATCAAATTTATAGAATCAAAAATTTGAAAGAAAAAATCACAATTTTTAGCAAAGATTTAAGTTGTGTGAATAAAAATTTTCAAAAAATTCAGAATTCAAAAAATAAATTTAAATTCTTAGGAAGGGAAGAAACGGTGAAAGTCTTGCAATTAATAAAATAAGTTAAAATTTAAAACAAGTGCAAATTAAAACAAGGGGAAAATTTGAAATTCGAAATTTTCAAAATATAAAGACGAAATGTTTCAAAAAAGTCGACAAATATTGAAGAATTTTCAATAAAAGTGAAATAGTGGAAGTTTTAAGAAAAAAGTTAAATTTTTAAAAAAACTCGAATGTCGAATGTCAAATACTTAAGAGATTTGATGTTTTCAGAAATCTAAACTTTTAAAGATTCAAATTTTCGAAAGGCATTAAAATGTTTCGAAAACATCGAATCAGATTGGCAAAAAAATTGAAATTTCGAGTGGAAATTTCAAAAAAGAATAACATTATCAAAAATAAAGTCAAACATTTGAACAAAGTCGAAATGTTCCAAAAAAAGTTGTATGTATAAAAATTTTCAAAAAATTCAGCATTCACAAAATAAATTGAAATTCTAAAGAAGGGAAAAACCGTGAAAGACTTGCAATTATTAAAATAAATTAAAATATGAAAGAAGAGGAAATTAAAACAATAGGAAAATGTGAAATTAGAAATTTTTAAAATATAAAGACGAAATGTTTCAAAAAAGCAGACAAATAATTAAGAATTTTCAATGAAAGTGAAATAGTGAAAGATTTAAGAAAAAGTTAAATTTTTAAAAAAACTCGAATGTTACAAAAGTCAAATACTCAAGAGATTTGGGTTTCAAAAATCGAAACTTTCAAAGATTCAAATTTTCAAAAAGCATTAAAACGTTTTGAAAATATCGAATCAAATTGGCAGAAAAACTGATATTTTGAGTGGAAATTTCATAAAAAAATAACATTTTCAAAAAGAAGGTGAAATATTTGAACAAAGTCGAAATGTTCGAAAAACTTGAAAATTTCGAGGTAAGTTCAACATTTTAAAAAAATTTGAAATACTGTAAAGGAAATTTTCGAAAGAATCAAAAAATAAATGTTTAACAAGCCCAAAAGTTATAAAAAAAAGTTTAAAAAAATCAAATTATATTTATAAAAATTTTCAACAAATTCAGAATTCAAAAAATAAACTAAAATTCGAAAGAAGGGAAAAAACCGTGAAAGACTTGTAATTATTAAAATAAGTTAAAATATGGAAGAAAAGGAAATTAAAACAATGGAAAAATTTGAAATTAGAAATTTTCAAAATATAAAGACGAAAGGTTTAAAAAAAGTAGACAAATATTTAAGAATTTTCATTAAAAGTGAAATAGCACAAGTTTTAAGAAAAAGTTAAATTTTTAAAAAAACTCGAATGTTATAAAAGTACAAAAGTTGATGTTTTCAAAAATCGAAACTTTCAAAAATTCGAATTTTCAAAAAGCATTAAAATGTTTCGAAACTATCGAATCGAATTGGCAAAAAACTGGAATTTTGAGTGAACATTTTAAAAAAGAATAACATTTTCAAAAAGAAGGTCAAACATTTGAACAAAGTCGAAATTGTCAAAAAACTTGAAAATTTCGAGACAAATTCACCATTTTTAAAACATTTGAAATACTGTAAAGAAAATTTTCGAAAGAGTTGAAATTTCCAAAAGATAAATGTTTAACAAGCACAAAAGTTATAAAAAAATAAAAAGTTTAAAAAAATCAAAATGTATTCAGATACGAAGAAGAATATAAAGATGTTGGAATTTTTAAAAAGGCAAAATTTCGCAATTTTCAAAATCAAGTCAAAATTTCGAAAAAAGCTGACATTTTAAAAATTGAAAGAGAAAAGATTGGCATTGCGACAGAGGTGTCGAAATTTTCGAAATAAGTCGAAATTTGCAATAAAAATTCTATCCCTCGAAAAAAAGTCGAAATTTTTAAAAGAGTGGTCCAAGAATCTTTCTCTTTTTTCAAGTAGATGAAGGCACGGATATGAGCTAGTTACACTTTACTTTTTAATATTACTTTCTTTTTCTAATCGTTGGTTGGAGGCATTTGCCTGCAAAATTTGAAATTTCTACGTTACTTAGCTTTCGAGGAAAACCTCTTTGTGACAGACGGACGTACGGACACAAGAGTGAAATTATAAGGTTTTCGTGTTTCCTTTTAAGACACGGAACCCTAAAAATTAATGTAATACAACTAGCTAATGATCTTGCATCTATCATTAGCGAGCTGTATTACATTAATTTGATGCAAGCGACATAATTATGCAAAATTTGAAGTACGAACCTGCACTGCATTAAAATTTTGATTATTCACTTAATCATTTACACGATAGAACCGCTTAAAGCATCTTTATGAAACAGGTTAAATTAAATGACGACGAAAACGACATTTAATTGTCTCTCCCGTAATTAGCTATGTGATAAGATCAAATAGTTGACTTAATTTTAACAAAGATTCAATATTTTAGTACCTTCGTGAAATTGTGCCTAACATATGTTAAAGAATGCGAGGTAAGTCAATTATGTTTTTCAATTTCGCCATTAAACGTCCCTCAACGCGTAGTTTCAGGTACCATCTTACTTTTACTCTCTATTAGTGCAATTGGAAGTCCTAATCAGGATCCTCTACACACCAAATTATATGCAACAATAAAAAAATCGGAGGGCAATGTGATATTTTCACCTTTGGGAATCGAATCCCTTCTAGCCATATTATACCAAGGGACCGGAGGTAGTACCTTAAATCTGTTTGCCAACTCCTTGCGGCTACCGGATCCCCTTACGGCGGCCCAACACTACAAAAGCGCATTGAGGAGATTGAACGAAATCTCAAATGTCACCTTGGTGGTCGCCAACAAGGTGTACATAAAACAAAATAAACGAATCAAATCAGCCTTTGGGCAAGTGATCCGAAATAATTTTGACGCGGAAATTGATCCAATCAATTTTGTGGCTTATGACGCCGCGACCATTATCAACAAATGGGTGTCAATGAAAACTAATCAGAAAATTAATGAGTTAGTCAGCCCTGGGGATTTGAATGTGAACACTCGTCTTCTTCTCTTGAATGCTATTTACTTTAAAGGATCTTGGACCCATCGATTTAATGTTAGGGATACCTCTTTTAAGACTTTCTATATTAGTAGCGAGCAAGCTGTAGATGTTCCAATGATGTCACTGAGGGAAGACCTGCTTTATGCAGAGAATGAGTTCTTGGATGCGAAAATTGTTGAACTTCCGTATGCGAATGGCGATATATCAATGGTTATTATCCTACCAAACCAATTGAATGGCATTCGGAAACTAGATGAGAAGCTTTTGAATTATGATTTTAAGAGCATTTTGCAGAACGTCCGCACGACTTTAGTGTATTTATATTTGCCGAAATTTAAAATTGAATATGAGATTGATCTCAAACATATGTTAGAATCTGTAAGAGTTGAAACTTTTCTCTTTGAATGTTCCATTACAAATTGTTTTTAGTTGAATTTGGGTGACATTTTTACATCCAGAGCAGATTTATCCAATCTTCTTGAAGACGATGAGCCTCTAACAGTAAGTAAGGCAGTTCAGAAAGCTTTTATTGAAGTGAACGAGGAAGGGACTGAAGCTTCTGGTGCAAGCGGTAAGAATTATAACTTTTATTTTTCATTTTAACTGCAGCTTTACATCTACTTATCCAAAAACATCATTTTATCGTGGCTTTTAAAACAAAGTAAGATAAAATGTAAAATAACGTATCTCGAATTTAGAATCAACTCTTTTTGGTGATTGCAGAATTTCCAAACTCTGGAATTCGTTGCTAAGCGTAATTTTCCTATTTTAAAACTCGAATTGATAGCTACCTATCTCCATTTCTGCCTCTTATTCGCACACTCGCGCGCTTCAAGGGCATTATTGCAAGTTTAACTTAAGTAAAGCAGCACTAGAATACTGTTCTCCAAACATTTGTGATTAATGTAGGGGTGCCTCAGGGATCTATCTTGTCTCTCGCTCTATTTCCGTTACACATAAACGATATCTCAACTTCAACTTTCAATCCGATATACACCTACACAGATGATAGAAGCCTGATGTCATCTTTTTTCTCTGACAAATCATCATCCTCGCTGCTTCAAATCGAATAAGGAAACAGCAAATACAGATGATTAATCAGGATCTCGAAATCATTATGGAATGGAGTAAGCAAAATCTGGTTGAAAAACTGAGGCTACGGATTTCTCTAAGAAAACATCAAGGGATAATGCAATAAACATACTAATGGACGGTAAAATCCTCCCGATGGGATCAAATCTGTCTATCCTAGGAGTGAATGCGAGCACTAGCTTCTCTTGGGACGATCATGTGCGCGCTGCGCCATTGCCAAGTCTGCCTCTCTGAAGCTAGGCTTTCTATTTTAGCTAAAAAGTACTTCACATCTCGTGAGCTACTCACACTATACAAAGCTCAAGTTAGGTCAAAACTAAAATACTGTTCTCATGTTTGGAGTTCGGCCCTAAAGCACACCTTAGCTCGTTTAGAGTCAATTCAAAGAAAAGCGATTCGCCTAGTTGATAACGACAGTTTGACCGATTCTCTCGAAACACTAGAGCACAGGCGGATGCTTGGTGACTTGCCTTCTTTCTACAAGTTTTATCATGCAAGATGCTCGTAGGAATTAATAGGATTGATCCCCCCAAGGGCAAGATTCTTAAAGCACACAAGACAGTAGGAGACAGCAAATTTCTGTGCGGTCCAGCTTGATACAATGAGGACTTCTCTTTTCTACAAGTATTACCATGGGAGATGCTCGCAGGAAGTAATAGGACTGATCCCTCTAAGGAAAAGAATTTTGAGTTTTTGAGTTTGTTGAGGCATGTCTCGAGATAGCAAATTTTTGTATGGTTCAGCTTGAGACAGTGAGAACTTCTATCTACCGAGGCCCTTTTTTCTATAGAACTTCCAAGCTATGGATTTCGTTACCAAAACGAATTTTCCCAAAAAATTTCAACCTATCCGCATCCTACTCGCAGTGATTTGAAGGCATAATGGGATTGCCCTTTGCGAGTGGATTAAACTTTAAAAAAAATGTAAAAAAAATACATAACATCAGTTTCAACTCAAACGATGTACCAGAGACAAAAATTCAGCAGCTTCTTTTAAATCCTTAGAACTAGTTTTTGAAGTAGTAATTTGTATTCACTATCTCAACCTCATGTAATGAGCTTAGGATGTAGTCAAACAAATCTGTTGGTGATGAATCTAAAAAGCGTGCTAATTCTTCTAGGAACAAAAGTACAATCTAAAAAAAGAAAAACCACTATGAACGCCAACCATCCTTTTGTATTTTTAATTCGTGTGCGGCATGGTCCAATACTTTTTGTTGGACAAGTTACCAATCCCAATCCAGAAGCGCAAACTTACAGAATTGACATTTCTACGAAATCCAATAGTGTGCTTCTTGGAGTCCTCCAACGATATCAGGTTTGATGCGTTTTATTTTGGTTTTGTTTTCCGGATGACTTGGCTTACACGCTTCCAGCAAATATCTTTGAAAAACACAGTAAAAAATTAGTTTCCAAGATACTTATGGTGGTTCAAATGCCACCTTATTCTTACACTTCGATGACCTTCTTACCCAAACAGAAGCTTTATTAATGTCAATCATTGAGGCAACTTACAGCACCTTTTATATCCCATCAAGTAAAAAAATAATATATATTATAAAGCAGGGTAAGGAGGGCCCTAGGGTTGCCAACCTTTTTTTATGGTATTTTTTAAAATAATCAATAAAAATATACAGTGTGTCCCACGGGGAATCGCCGCGATCGATATCTGATAAAATACTTATACGAAAAATTTAAAAATTTAACAACTTAGCAAAGTCGACAAGGCCAACACAACTAAAATATTCGCAAAGGTGTAATACTTCCGGTTATCCCGGAAGTTGACACCAACTTCGTTATTTTAAATGAGACACCCTATATATTTTCGCATTTTTGAATTTTGTTTAATATTTTAAGGCCACTTTGGATAACAAACAGTGTTCCTAAAATTTATAGTTTTTGAGATAATTGAATTTTCATAAAAAATTTGACCGGAGCAAGGTCCCACGAAATTCTTTGTATCCTTTTCCAGAAACCAGATATTTATTTCATATTTGGTATGTGAGCAGAACACATACAAAGCTATCTTGCACATCTTCATGTCTTTAAAAACATTACACCGAGTGTTGAATTCAGGTCTGCATATTTTGGTAAATTCAATTAGCGATAACTTTGTTATCTCAAATGGAACACCCCATATTTTTTTGACCTGTCTAGTGCAGATATAAATTATCTTTTAATTGATCTAGGCATTGCGGGAGTTTCTTTTACAATGTTTGGAAATAATTGCAATTTTAACTTTTTTTATTTGAGTCATTATATTCCAATTATCTCAAAAAAAGTAAATTTTAAGAACAATATTTGTTATCCAAAGTGGCCTTAAAATATCAAATAAAATCCAAAAATGCAAAAACATGTAGAGTGTCTTATTTAAAATAACGAAGTTGGGGTAAACAAGTACTACAATTTTTCGAATATTTTAGTTGTGTTAGCCCCATCGACTTTGCTCAGTTGTTAAATTTTCAAATTGTTTAGATAAGTACCTTGTCAGGTATTGATCGCGGCGATTCCCGGTGGGACACTGTATAGTACACTCGAAAAAAGTAGTATTTAATGAAAAGAGTATGTTTGCTACTTCATTATTTTTCTAAGAACTCTATTTTCTACACTTTCTGCATCTTTTAGCAATTTTGTGTCTACAATGAAAGTATAATGTGCATTTCGAATTCATAAACCATTATTTAATGTTACTTTAAGATATTCTTTAACATCGCAGTTAAAAATGTTCATCCTAATTATAAATCAAACCATTTTAAATTTTCGATTTTTTTAAAATTGCGTCTTTCTTCAATTTTGGATTTAAAAAAAAAATTCTACTTTTTTGAAAATCTTAATTTTTTTGAAAATTTTTCTGAAACCTATTAGTTTTCTGAAACCTATTAGTTTAAGTGTTATTTTTTTTCTTGTTTATTAATTTTATTTAACATTTCTTTGGCCCAGTTTGGAAATATTTAAATTTTTATTGTTTGTTGAAAAAACTCTAAAACAGTTTCTGAAATATGATTACGTGATATTTAAATTTATTTAAAATGTCACCTCATGACAGTTAACAAACAGGTGGAACTAACAGGTTAGTTTATTTTACGTAGAATAGGAAACATGAAAAATAGAAGACCAAAATTAGATATTAAAAAATTTTGTTTTTTTTTGATAAATTATGAAAATATAATAATATAAAAAATGCATAAAAGATCACATCAATCGACATCGATGTTTCGCTTTCATTTGAGCTCGTCAGCAGTGCATAACATGGAAAGGGAACAATGAGGAAGAAATACTTAAAAATAAAAATTTTAAAAAATATAAAAAATTTTAACATGAATAAACGTTTCATCAATAATTTACTATAAAAATAAAGAGTTTTCTGTTTAAATTTAAAATTTCAACATTTTTCAAAATCACGAATTCGAATTTTTCGAAAATTTCACACTTCTTCAAATATTTAAATTTTTAAATGTGTCGATTTCTTCAAATTTTTGAAGTTTTTTTAAAATTTCCATGTTTTTTTGGATAATTTAATTTTTTGACAATTTTTTGGAAATTTTCAACTTTTTCAAAATCACGAATGGGAAAATTTTCGAAAAATTCGATTTTTCGAAAATTTTCCCACTTCTTCAAATATTTAAATTTTTAAACGTGTCGATTTTCAACTTTTTCAAAATTACGAATTTTTTCGCCACTTTTTCAGATTTTTGACAATATTGATTTTTTCAAATTTTTGTTTTGTTTTCAAATTTTCCATGCTTTTTGAAAATCGTAGCTTTTGCTGGAAATTTCGACTTTCTGACAATTTTGCCATTTTTTAATATTTCGAATTTTTTTGAAAATTTTGAGTTTGTTTTAAATGTTTTCGATTTTTTTTTTAAATCCGCCGTTTACAAATTTTCGGTTTTGTAAACAAAATTCCCAGCTTCTCGAAAATTAAAATTTTTTCCAAATTTAAACTTTTCAAAATTTGGACCATTTAAAAAAAAATTAACTTTTGGTTTTGCTTCAATATTGAGACTTTCATTCTGCTTTTTTTGAAAATTGTGACCTTCCAAATCCTTGATTTTGAATTCAAATTTGAAATTTGGAATTTTTAATGAAAATTTCGATTGTTTTGTTTTAAATCAAGACTTTAATCTTCAAATTTCCCCTTAAACTTAAATTTTCAATTCAAGTTTTGAAATTTGATGTTGACATTTACTCAACAATTTTTGAATGTTTTTTTATTTTAAAAGCGAAATGGAAAGTTAGAATTTAAGGTCCAAAAATTCCACTTTGAAAATAAAAATTTAAGTAAAAGAAAATTAATATTTGAAACCGCAGATTCAGAATTTTAGAAAAAACGAATACAAATGTCTGAAAAAATTTGAAATTTTTTTTAAAATATCAGAATTTCCAGTTTTTACTCAAAGCTAGCTTTTTATTTATTTTTAAACATTTACAATTTTCTGAAAAATTTGATTTTTCTACAAATTCCAAGTTTTATCATGATTTCTCTGTTAAAATTTTAACTTTTTTTTGAAATTTCATTTTTTTTAAATTCTCAAATCCAAAAGGCTAAATTTAAAACCTCTAACTTGGTCTTTAAACTTCAAGAAAAAAATATAATTTTCCAAAGAGTAAAGTGTAAATTACATTTTTTTGAAACATTTTTTTTTAAACATTTGGAATTTTCTGAAAAATTTGTTTTTTTTAGAAATTCCAAGTTGTTTCATAATTTCTCTCTTAAAATGTTAACTTTTCTTTGAAATTTCATTTTTTTTAAATTCTCAAATCCAAAAGACTAAATTCAAAACCTCTAACTTAGTCTTTAAACTTCAAGAAAAAAAAGTAATTTTCCAAAGAGTAAAGAGTAAATTAAATTTTTTTGAAACATTTTTTAAACATTTTAAATTTTCTGAAAAATTTGATTTTTCTAGAAATTCCAAGTTGTATCATGATTTCTCTGTTAAAATGTTAACTTTTCTTTGAAATTTCATTTTTTTTAAATTCTCAAATCCAAAAGACTAAATTCAAAACCTCTAACTTAATCTTTAAACTTCATGAAAAAAATATAATTTTTCAAAGAGTAAAGTGGAAATTACATTTTTTTTAACTTTTTGAAATTTTCTGAAAAATTTGATTTTTCTAGAAATTCCAAGTTGTATCATGATTTCTCTGTTAAAATGTTAACTTTTCTTTGAAATTTCATTTTTTTTAATTCTCAAATCCAAAAGACTAAATACAAAACCTCTAACTTAGTCTTTAAACTTCAAGAAAAAAAATATAATTTTCCGAAGAGTAGAGTAAATTACATTTTTTAAATATTTTTTTTAACATTGTTTTAAAACATTTGGAATTTTCTAGAAATTCCAAGTTTTATCATGATTTCTCTGTTAAAATTTTAACTTTACTTTGAAATTTCATCTTTTTTAATTCTCAAATCCAAAAGATTAAATTTAAAACCTTTAACTTGGTCTTTCAGCTTCGAGAAAAAATGTAATTTTCCAGAGAGTAAAGAATAAATTACATTTACAAAATTTCTTATTTTTTAATTTTCTTTTCATTTCGAATTTTTCCCGAAAAAGCATCAAATCATCTATTTAATGAATCTCCAACACTGACTGGCAGACAACGCACAGCCTAAACGGGTGGCCCTACAAGAATGAAATTTTGCACTCGAAGGTGACAAACGACGTAGGTGAGCACCAAGAAAGAATTTTTTAATATTCAGCTTCTAAGGACCTAAAAATGGGCATTAAATAGGGTTTCAATACCTATTGAATAGGCATTGAAACCCTAAAAAAGGTATCGATTTAAATCTCATCTGCATGACGTCAATGCATCTTTTGCTAATCTACTTAGATTAGTGCGCTTGAAAATGCCAGTTCTGCTGGAGAAATACGTATTGCCTAATTATTTATTTAATTTCCGATGTGGTAAAGTGGTGAAATCCTATATGGACCTAAAAAAGGTAGGCAATAAATAACACAAAGCACTGGATTTAAAGTTGCCTGTACGCGTTAACCATATACTGCACGGCGCGGCGGTGTTTATTTTGCTTATCGCATTTCGTATCCGTATGGCCATGCGGAGGTAAAACTGAAAAACTGAGAGTCGTCATTCTGTTGCAGAACGAACAACGTTGATAATACATGAGGTAGTTTTAACCACAGTTTGATAGATTCAAGGGTTTTAATGTACCAAAGTAGAAATGTCAATCGGAGAAGACAAATATTCAAAACACACGAGCTGAAAAGGAGGGTGTGCGCAGAACAAGTCGTCCAACCATTAACTCCTTAACGTTTGAGAAAAATCTAATAGTTCCTGAAATGTAATCTGATCTGGTACACGGCTAGTAAGAGCATGAATCTAGATCCAAGTTTTTTCAGTTGTGAGGGTTTTTCAAAATTTTATTTCTCTGTCGAAATTTCCAGTTTTAATTTGCAATATAAAATTTAAAAAGACCTTCCTTTTTTAATTCCGAAATTTAGATTTTCATCTAAAAATTTCGATTTTTCTTTAGAAATTCAACCAAAAGCCCAAATTTTAATAATAAACAATTAAAAATCTGAAATTAAAATTAAATGAAATTTTGGGAACAAACAGACAATAAAAAAGTTTCAAAATTTATATTTTACTGAAACATCCAAGTTTTTAGTCACAAATTTCGGAATTTGCGAAATTTGTTTAGAAATTTCTAAATTTTTAAGGAACTGTCGAATTGTTTCAGAATTTTAGTTACAAAATTTCCGCTACAAAATTTTGGTTTTTCTTCTCGAAATAGTTTGGCTTTTTCTGGAAATTTCTATTTTAATTACAGTGTTGCTTTTATACATCCAAAGTTACAAGGACAAAGTCCGCAATTTGTGTTTCAAATTCGAAAGTGAAAATGTTTAAATCTGAGAATTAAATTTTAATTTCCGGAGAAGTGCAATTTTTAAAACACATTCAGCGTTTATTAATTTTCTTTAATTTTCTCGACATTTTTGGATTTTGCATCAATAGCGATCATCAAAATCAAAACATTTATTAACGTTTTCGAATAAAGAAAATTATTTTCTGTAGAAGTTTTGGTTTCGTTTCTAATAATAAAATTGTAACATTTTTTTGGTTTCAAAACCAAAAAAAGTAGTATTTTACATAACCAGTTACGTTCATCAAAATCAAAACATTTATCAACGATTTCGATCAAAGAAAATTATTTTCTGTATAAGTTTTGGTTTTTAATAATAAAATTATAACATTTTTTGGTTTCAAAAACAAAAAGTGGTATTTTACATAACCAATTGCGTTTATCAAAATCAAAACAGTTATCAACGATTTCGATTAAAGATAATTGTTTTCTGTAGAAGTTTTGGTTTCTAAAAATAAAATTGTGACATTTTTTGATTTCATAACCAAAAAAGTAGTCCTCTTTACTTATTTTGAAGCCAATTTCAAAGCTGGTATAACATGATGTACACATACATTTAAGATATATCTCGTAATTTGACAAATTTATGACAGTTATGTTAAAAGTAACTTGGGAAATTCAAAAAGATTAGAACTTTGGTGTCTCGATGAAGTTTTCAAAAAAACTCCTAATGTCACAAAGACTAATACTTTTTGTGAACTAAATTAAAAACTTCTTTGGGGTTCAACTAAAATGAAGTATTTTTTCATACTATATATTTTTTCAACAGAATATAGTACGCAGATACGAAATATAGTACAATACTATACAGTTATAGTAAGGTTGTCAACCCTAGGGCCATGAGGTGTATATATCTGGTGGGTTATCTGAAATATTTATGGTGATTTACTATGGAGTAATGAAAATTTACAAGGATCTGATTTGTGATGGATTACGAAAAGTTGCAATGATTTATCAATGAGTTACACACTCCATCTATGCATTAGAGTTCTCTGAGCTTTCCCAGAGTGACTGTTCTGTTGCCAAGCGTACGCAGGTCAACTGTTGATTATTCTGCTACTGCGACTATAGCACTGCCACCTCTAAACTGCTTTTAGGCATCTTGGCATTCATGGCTATGCAATTTAGGTCTTATTCTATTCTCAAGAACACATTCCCCAAAAAATGGTATCCAAAATTTTGGGCAGATATTTACCCCTCAACTCGGAGGGTTCTAAGGGTTAAAAAAAAACCAATTGCAAAAACACATTACAATAAAAGATGCATACCAATGGCACTTAAGTAATGTGAATGAGGATTTGATTTTGGCTTTCGCACGCCTCACTTGCTTTTTGTTTAATAGCACATTTTGCACCCTTTGATGTATAGGTAATTATTTTATGTTCTAGATTCCAGAGCAGTGATTCTCAACCACTGTGTCGCCAAATTTTTACGGATGCATACAGTAAAATAGCGAAGGAGATTTTTTTAAAATTTATATATTTGTTAGTGTGCCGTCAAGTTTTTAAATTATTAAAAGTGTGCCGTGACGAAAAAAAGGTTGAGAATCACTGTTCTAGAGTTTATTTTTTAGCTAATGAGTTTCATCTAATTCGGATATTTTTAATTTGACTTGAATTAAAACTTCAAAAGGATAATTATGATTTCGTTGCACAGTGCATGAAATAATAACTTACATTAAAATCTGAGGCCGACCGACACTAAATTTTTGGCCAAAATCAAAATTGAATTTCGATTTCTGCCTGGTTTTAGTCGAGACTATATTTCCGAAGGTTATTACCTGTTATAAAATGGCTTCATTTCGAAAAATTACTTTTACAGAAATATTTTTATCCGAAATCCTAGTCGAAGTTTTAAAATTCTAAAACCTTGAAATTTCTCAAAAATACTCAAAATTTCACATCCAATTCGAAATACCCATTTTAAATTTATAGCCGAAATAGTAAAAAATTCGAAATTTTAACTTTACTTACTTAAATTTAGCTTCAAAATGTAATTATAAGATCGAAATTCCAAATATAACTTTTGAAATTTCTAATTTCGAGTTTAAGGATAAAATTTCAAAAAAAAAAACCAAATTTTGAGGGAGAAATAGAGATATCGAAAAAACAGTCTCGAAACTAAAAAAAATATTTATTAGAAAAGTTTAAATTGCGAGAGGAATTACACTACATTATTTTCTTTAGAAAAAGTCCACGTTTCAAAAACTGACCTATAATTTCCTAAAAAAAATCGATTTTTTTTCTAGAATTATTAAAAATATAAATTCAGTCTTCCAACTTTAAAGTTTAGGTCGGTTGAAATTTATAATATTTTTTTATTATCCGAAATTTCAAATGGTCTAAAATGGTGAAAAAATTATAGATTTCAAGTTTAAATTTGCAACGCAACTTTAAAACTTAAGATCCACTTGAAATTTTCGAAATTGTAATTGAAAACCAGCAACAAACATTTAAATTCAAATCTTTAGCTAGTAAATTTTAAAAATGAAATTCTTAATTTCAAAAAAAGGGTCATTATTCATATTTCAAGTCAAAATTTTACAAAAAAGAATAACAATTTTTAAGTGTTTAAAGTGTAAGTTTTGAAAAAATATATACACAGGCTAAGTCAAAAGGAATGGGCCAATGCTAAACTGGAAATACTAGACACGAAAATATCTACTATCTTCAGTTTAGCGTTGACCCATTCTTTCTGACTCACCCACCCTGTAAGATATTTTTGAAATTTCGATTTTTTTAACAGTGTCTTTCTGATAAGTCGAAGTATTGGTCAAAACCTTAAGCTTATTAGAGAAATTATTGCACAGTTTTACATGAATTTCAAATTTATTTCAAACTTTTTTCGCGAAATGTTGTGGTAAACTTAAATTTTATTTTTATAAATTTGCGAAATGTGAATTTTTTTCTGAAAATGCGGTTTGTAATTTATAAACTTCGAAATCAGTATTTTTGTAAGGTTTTTAAAATTAGTCTTTTGGGAAGAAAATAGTCGAAAATTTCGAAGAGAGTTTCGTTTAATAAAAAAACCAGTTTTTCAATATTCTCAAATGTTTCCGAATTTTCGATTTTGAGTTTTTATAGAAATGTTAAGCTTCGAATGAAATTACAGGCTAAATCTTGGAATTTCGAGAAAGAATTCGAACATTTGAGTTCGTTTCGCCAGTCAAGTAGAAAACTCGAGAATAAGATTGAAATATTTAGAATTTTTTATTATAAATAACTATAATTTTTTAAATGTTGAGTTTCTTTTTTTTTTGATGGAACGGACTAGTCCTTGGTTATTTCAAAAATTGAAATATAAATCTTGTCCCCTCAGACCAAAAAAGATTAAAAAACAACAACGATTGCTCTAACGCGTTTCAATCATTTTTAGGGAAATACTGAAGATGATAGCTTGGTTATCGAAACGCATTAGAGCAACTGTTATTTTTTAATCTTTCTTGATTTCAGGGGACAAGGAAACAGTATTTCAAGATGAGATTCTTCTCAAAAGTCTGAATTTCAACCTAAAATTCTAAATTTTTTCTTTCTAAAATTTTAACTCGAAGTTTAAACTATTTTATTTATTTTAATCTGGTTTTTCAACATTTCGTCCTAAATCCTAAAATTTCGACTTTTTCTTTCGAAAGTTTGTTCTAGTTTCAGTCTTTTGATTTAAATTTGATTTTCTCCTTGTTAGACTGTTTTTCCAAATTTAAATTTAAATTTAAATTTGAAATTCCAAAATTTAAGAATATTTTTACATTATTTTTTTTTCGTAAGGTCAACTTTTTTCTGCAAATTTTCATTTCGAAACTTCAAACTTAAAATCGAAATATCTAGTCAAATCTCGGATTCGTTTTAGAAGTTTCTAGTTTTTCTTAACATTTTTGTTTGTTTTTTTTATTCCGAGTTTAGCTTGAAATTTACACTAGAACGCTTAAATATCAGGTCATTCAATAAGTCCGTAGGATAAGTAGGAAAAAACAAAATGTTGAAAAAACTCAATTTAATTATTCAACATAGTTGCCTTCGAGGGCGATACAACGAGTACAGTGATTTTCCAACTTTTCGATACCACTTTTTTAGTACGATTTCTCTTTATCATTAAAATAGGCCTCAGTTTCAGCGATTACTTCATCATTGGACTTAAATTTCCTTTCAACAAGCATTCTCTTGGGATTTGAAAATAGGAAAGGGTTTCTGGGGGCTAAATCTGGAGAATACGGTGGATGGGTAAGCAATTCGAAGCGCAATTCATTCAATTTTGCCATCGTTTTCATCGATTTGTGATACAGTGCATTGTCTTGGTGAAACAACACTTTTTTCTTTTGCAAATGTGGCCGTTTTATTGCGATTTCTGCCTTCAATCGATCCAAAATGCACAGTAATAGTCGCTGTTGATGGTAGTCCCTTTTTGGAGATAGTCGATGAATATTATTCCATTCGCATCCCAAAATACTGAAGCCATCACCTTACCGGCCGAGTGTTGCGTGTTGCTCGCTTTGGATTCGGTTCGTCGACTGCTGCCCACTCAGGTGACTGTCTTTTGGATTCTGGTGAGTAATAGTGAAGCCATGATACATCTATTGTCACATATCGACGATAGAATTCCATTTTATTGCGGTTTAATAGCGCCAAACACTCCTCTGAAGCATCGATTCGTTGTTGTTTTTGGTCTACTGTGAGCTCACACGGCACCCACTTTGCACAGAGCTTTCGCATACCCAAATGTTTGCATAAAATGGTAAAATCACTACCATCTGATATCTTTACAATGTCAGCTAGCTCGTGCACCTTCAATTTGCGATCGTTCATAACCAATTTGTGGATTTCTTGATGTTTTCTGGAATAACAGCCTTATTTGGGCGTCCATTGCACTCTGCACCATTTGTGCTGGTACGACCACGTTTAAATTCAACAATCCACTTCTCTACTATTTGTCTCGATGGAGCAGAGTTCGGATAATGTTTATCAAGCCATTGTTTGGTTTCCACTGTATTTTTTTCACCAAAAACCAATGCTTTATCAAAACTCGAACTTTACTTTTTTCCATTTTTTTTCAATAACAAAAGTTGCTTCACACAAAATGCTATAACTCACGAATCAATAGTCAGATTGCTGTCAAATTTATATACGTATCGTTTGAAGCTTAGTACTAAATAAAAATCATATGGAAAAAAATTCTAGTAACGCCACCTATGTGTCATTCTGTGGACTTGTTTAATGGACTGTTAAATACCATGGTAAAACGTACGTGTCAATTTCTGAGGTCGTATGGGGGTAAAACCTTTGGACTTGTTTCTAGTTTCGACTGCTTTGGGCAGAAATCAAAAGCACGGCCAAAACTAGTTTTTTTTGGGTCGAAACCGGTCCCTAATCAAATATAATGTGCTTAAGGTTCATTCAATTTAATTTATGGCTCTGGATTAATACAAATCTTATTTCAGCAACTTATCAACGAAGCTGGAAGACAAAAAGGAAGAAAAGATTATTTCCCAAGATCCTAAATGATTGTATATTTTGTAATTTTCTGCGAAAGGCAATAAAACTCCAAAAAAATGTTTGAATTGTTTAAATTAAAAGAAAAGCGATCAGCCTAAAATAATAATTAAATATTGAAGAAAGGTTGTAAGACTTGCATCGATATTATAGGCAGTATACATGCTTATCAAGCATAAGAATTAATTAGAAACTCCTTGCATTTAAATTTTCAAAATTTGGGTTGTAGGGATTTCGTATTGGACATCTAAAATAAAATCATGTTTACTTATTGTGGGACGTTCGGTTACACTGGAAGTAAAAAGAAATCCAAGATATTCTGCAATGTTATTATTGTTGTTAGCTTTCATGATTCAATAAAGGAACAGTTGTGGATTAATTTCAGTTAACAGTTCTGCGACCCAGTTTCGAAATATTTCAATGTTTATTAATGAAAGTTGACAATGTTCTGAAACATTTTTTAAAATATGACTACAGAAAATGTTTCAGAATATTGTCAACTGTCATTAATAAAAAATTAAATATGTTTACACTGGGTCGTAGAAATGTTAAATAAAATTAATAAACATAATGTTCTCGACCAATAAAAGTTCACCATGAAGAATAAAGGAACAGTTGATTGAAATAAAAAAAAGGCAAAAATTACAAGCTTTAGCGGGAAAATAGCGTTTTGTATGTTAAATTAGCCTTCTTATGCAAACTATCTCATACATTTTCATGTTTTTTTTTTATGTATATAATTGTTCTGCAAACAAATCTGGTACCTACAATGTAACATTCGACTTGTATTCTGACTCTTAACAGCAAATAGTTTTTTTTACGATTTGGACGTTAAAACCTAACTAAACTAACTTAACCTAACCAAATCTAGCCAAAATTATCCTAACTTAACCTAACCTAATGTAACTTAGCTAAAATAGCCTAATTAAATCAACCTAACTGAACTAATCTAACCAAATCTAATCAAAACTACCCTAACTTAACCTAATGATAACGAAATTAACCTAATAATAATAATAATGTCTGATAAGGAAGGCTTCCACTGCATGAATCAGCACAGGATATACTTCTTCCGGGATGGAACCATCTCAGAGAACTACTAAAAGCGTTTGATGTTTCGCCCACCATCGTAGGGGGCTTCCTCGGGAACAAAAGAAATAATAAATCAAAATTACCAAAAAATAGAAAGAAAATATACAATAAAAAAACAAAAACCAAATTTAAAACAACAGAGCGCTGTGTACATACCCAGTTACCGTTCCCTGCTATTTTGAATTTGGTTTTTGTTTTTTCATTTCTTGTATATTTTCTTTGTAATTTTTTGTAATCTTCATTTACTATTTCTTTTGCTCCTGAAGAAGCCTCTATGATGGTGGGCAAATACTTTTGGTAGTTCTTTGACACAATCTAATCCCGAAATAAGTAAATTCTGTACTGACTCTAACCGTGGAAGCCTTCGTTGCCGTAGATTAGGTTAGGTTTAATAAAGATAGTTTTGGTTAGATTTGGTTAAGTTAGATCAGTTAGGATAATTAGGTTTAGTTAGGATAGTCTTGGTTGAGTTAGATTAGTTAGGATAATTAGGTTAGATTAGTTAGGATACTAATTAACCTAACTAATCTAACCTAATTATCCTAACTTATCCAACCCAACCAAATCTATCCAAAACTATCCTAACTAAACCTAACCTAATCTATTTAGATTATAGATTAGTTGGAATACTAATTATCCTGACTAATCTAAGCTAATTGTCCTAACTAATCTAACCTAACCAAATCAAACCAAAAATATCCTAACTAAACCTAACCTTATCTATGATTTTCCATGATTAGTTAGGATAATTATGTTAGATTAGTTAGGATAATTAGTATCCGAACTAATCTAACCTAACCGAATCTAACCTAAACTATCCTTACTAAAGCTAAACTACTAACTTAGCCTAATGGTTAGATTTGGTTAGGTTAGATTAGTTAGGATAATTAGGTTAAATTAGTTAGGATAAATAGTATTTAACTAATCTAACCTAATTGTCCTAACTAATCTAACCTAATAATTAGTATCCTAACTAATCTAACGTAATTATTCTAACTAATCTAACCTAACCAAATCTAACCATTAGGTTAGGATACTAATTATCCTAACTAATCTAACCTAATTATCCTAACTAATCTAACCTAACCAAATCTAACCAATAGGCTAAGTTAGTAGTTCTTTGACACGGTCCAATCCCTGATATCGTAATCTAACTTAGCTTAACCTAAAGAAAACCAACATAATTTTCTTTAAAATGTGTCCTACTGTCTTCGTTAATGTTTCCTTACCTTGAATAACCATATTAACATTAGCCCCTTAAAGAATAAGAATTTAACAGAGTATTGTAGTTCATTCAGGTCTACGATTCGAAGTTAATTCGCTGATCATTGTTACTCTTGCGGTGGCGGTAAATATGAAATTTACAAATTATTGTTTTTATCTAATTCATCTCATGTTAAATTTTTAGCAGTAGATGTCATTTTGAAAAGTGGTGGAAGAGATTGGAGCCCTTTCATAGCTGATCATCCCTTTGTGTTTATGGTGCGAGCCAAAGATGGTTCTGTGCTGTTCCAAGGACGATACTCTAGACCAATTTAATACTTTTGAAGCCTCAATAGGAATAAAATTCAGCATAGTTTTTAATAAATAATTCTGATCATTTGTCTTATTATTTACACAGCACCAAGTGCAGTTGTTACATCGACGTTTTACAGATACATGGAATAATGTCGTGAACAGCTGAGTTTAGCTGAAATAGAACATCCAAATATCTGATTGATGCTGGTTGCTTTTTTAATGAATATAATTTTAAAAAATGTCTCCAAGGGTAAGTGATACATGCGCTGTTTGTGTTCCGTGCTATCAGTTGTCCTACAAGCTTTTATTTTAGCTAGTCTGTCGGTAATTTTTTCTGAACAATTTTGAAACGATGTTGATATTTTGTTGTTGTCTTTGTATAAACATGTTTTCGACCAACAAGAATCCACCATGAAGAGCAGTTTTTATAATCAGAATAGGTTGCTTCAAAAAAAAGCTTAAATTCGGTCAAATTAGGAGTCGATAGTCATAGTAATCACAAAATAATACGACATATTATAGTCTGCTTACACACATATACTAAACAACAACGAACGAACGAAGATACATGTCGCTTTTCAATTGCAAATTTAAATGATAATAATAGTAGTAATTAAAATACTTTGTCCAAGCTGAATTTTGTTTATCCAAAAGCTACATTACAAGTTAATTTCTTGCCCCAAATTGTTAGAGAAGAACTAATTTCATATCGAGTATATCAACAGAAATATTTAATAGGATAATCTATTTTATTTATTAAAATATATATAATAGAAATGTTGGAAGGCTATAACACTTCAGTAAGATTGTTTAATATTGCGTTACCAAAATATATTCTAATTAATCTTTAGGGTCTCGCTCCATAAGGAAATATTTAGTAGGAACCCGATCATCCTTGGTCTCTTCTACTATGGAATTCATTTCAGTTTTCTTGAGTACCGAAGTAAGGATTAATCTGTTATCTTCGTCTTCGTTAAATATGAAGAAATCATCCGTTACAGACGGTATTGAAACTTTCAGCATGTAAACAAGTACAGCGAATAGTGCAATAGCCAAAACGAAAGCTGTCATTACTATAATCCATAAATGCTTATGACTGGACACTGAAACAAATCTCGTTTTAACTTTGTGATAACACTGATGATTGGTTTATAGAAAAAAATTCTTTTTACCTCTACATAATTTGTAGTCTTCATCGTTGCCGTCATATTCGCCACAATTGATGTTGTAGTCACATTCTAAATGGCTGTTGACACACACTCTATACATTTGAATGAAGCATAGTGTCTCTTTTTCATTGCAAGATTCACCTTTGGCTACAACTAATTCGTCATTTGTAGGATATTACTCACAAAGTTTCGATCGGTGACTGCTTGAGCAATAAACAATCGACAGTAGTATTTTAATCAAACGATCAACCGATACTAATTGTGTACGTTTAAGAAATCTTAAAAATGTGTATCTGCGTACCATATAGAATATTTTCTATAAAAAATACAGTCAACTTCGGATATAACGAATCATCAAGGGAATCTTCAAATAGTTCGTTATAGCCGGGTGTTCGTTATAAACAAATAAGAAATACATACTTTGTTATGGAGCTTTAAATCACAATTTTGTTCATTATAAGCGGTCGTTCGTTATATGCGGAGTTCGTTATATGCGGAGTTCGTTATATACGGGGTTCGTTATATCCGAAGTCGACTGTATATTTCGTCATCAAAACTTGTTTTGCTGCAAAATCGCTAAAATATTCAATTACTCATCAGAGCGCAATTGGGATACAACTTATTGCAAAATAAAACTAAATACATTACTATTTTGTTATGTCCAAAGAAGGTTTCACCCCTTTACCACATTGGCAATTAAATAAATAATTACGCGATACGTATTTCGCCGCCAGCAGAACTGGCATTTTCAAGCGCACTAATCTTAAAAGATTAGCAAAAGATACATCGACGTCATCTGCATTGAGATTCAAATCGATACAGTATCGATTTGAATCTCAATGCAGATGACGTCGATGCATCTTTTGCTAATCTTTTAAGATTAGTGCGCTTGAAAATGCCAGTTCTGCTGGCGAAATACGTATCGCGTAATTATTTATTTAATTGCCGATGTGGAAAAGGGGTGAAACCTTTTTTGGACTTAATCACAAGCCACAGTGTTTAGTTCAGTGCTTTAGAGAGTATTTTGTTACGGACTTATCGGTTCGAAATGATTATTAAACATTTGCTAAATAATACCCACTTTATTTTCAAACTAAACTCGAAACACTACAACTGAATAATGAACTCACTTTTTGACTTCTAACTACTAACTACACTGACTAATTGACTCTAACTAACTGACTCGAGAGAAAGGCGACCGCCTTATATAGTTTTGGCTCCCAGGTCCAAGAAAAATCCCGCAGATAAGGCTTATCGTTTGCAGAAATTTCTGGAACGCTTATCTGCCGTTTGCTTCGGTATCGCAGCCGCTTTCCCCTTATCAGATCTTTCTAGAAAATTCTCTTACGTACTAAATTATATAATTTACATTTCGTCACAATATAAAAGGTACAAAGGAGTAGAAGGGACATTAATTTTTTTTTAAATGGAAAGTTTTGGTTTAGTCACAATTTTTTCTCGAAATTTCGACTTTTTCTAGATATTCCGACCTTAATCTCGAAATTTCGATTTTAATCTCGACGTTGCTATACTCGATGGTTAAGTTAGTTCCACCACTCCACTTTCCCAACATAATTGACAGTTGGCCGTAGAGTGCATTCAGTAATTTCTATTTTTTATTGCCAAAGTTGTTTTGATAGAAACTTCGATTTTTTTTCGAAATTTTGACTTTAATCTCGAAGTTTTGACTTGAAATTCGCAACTTCGACTTTTTTTTCCAAAATTTTGACTTTAATCTCAAAATTTCCACCTTAATCTCTGACTTTCGACTGTAAACTCCTAATTTGAAGATTAAAGTCGAAATCTTGAGGCAACAATTGAAATTTCGACTTTAATCTTGGAATTTCGAAAAAAAAGTTAAAATTTCGAGTTTAAAGTCGAAATTGGGAGATTAAAGTCAAAATTTCTTGATCTTAAGTCGAAATTTCGAGAAAACAACAAAGTAGCGAATTTCAAGTTGAAACTTCGAGATTAAAGTCGAAATTTCGAGAAAAAAGTCGAAATTTCCAAAAAGAAGTCCAAATTTCTATTAAAAAATTTTTTAATCGATACTCTTTCTATGCTTTCGTAAAAAGAAAGCCAATTTCGAGAAAAAAGTCAACATTTCTAAAAAAATAATATACATCGCATTTTGAGATAAAAGTCGTAATTATATCGACTTTTATCTAAATATTTCGACCTTAAACTCGAACTTTCGATTTTAATCTCGAAGTTGCTATACTCGATGGTTAAGTCAGTCTCACCACTCCACTTTTCCAACATAATTGACAGTTGGCAGTGGAGTGCATTCAGTAATTTCTATTTTTTATTACCAAAGTGATTTTGATAGAAACTTAAAGTTTATTTCAAAATTTCGACTTTAATCTCGAAGTTTTGACTCGAAACTCGCAATTTCGACTTTTTTCTCAAAATTTCAACTTTAATCTCGAAACTTCGACCTTCATCTCCGACTTTCGACTGTGAACTCGTAATTTGAAGATTAAAGTCGAAGTGCTGAGACAAGTTGAAATTTCGACTTTAATCTTGGAATTTCGAAAAAAAAGTTGTAATTTCGAGTTTCAAGTAAATGCGGAGATTAAAGTCAAAATTCCGAGATTGAGGTCGAGATTTCGAGAAATAAGTCGAAATTTCGAGAAATAAGTCGAAACGTCGAGATTAAAGTCGAAATTTCCAGAAAAAAGCCGAAATTTCTATCAAAAAGATTTTTTAATCGATGTTCTTTCTACGCTTTCGTAAAAAGGAAGCCAATTTCGAGAAAAAAGTCAAGATTTCTAAAAACATAATATACATCGCATTTTGAAATAAAAGTCGTAATTTCGAAGTTGTAATTTCCGAAAAGTTGCCTTTCAGAAAAAGATGATTACAAGGAAAAATGGCGGCATTCCAAAAAAGGACGATTTCTGAAAGTTACTTTCAAAAAACTTTCAGAATCAATTCGAATTTTCGAAAAAGATGATTTTCGATAAAAAAAATCAAACGTTCTAAGAATGTTGAATATTAAAATTTGAGATAAAAATCCAAATTTTCAAAAAGAAACTTAAAAAACCAAACTTTAAGAATGCAATCAACATTTTTAGAAATTCTGATTCTAAAGGGTCGAAATTTTCAAAAACAAACCATTGGTAAGAAGGAAGGCGAAATTTCAAATAAAAAACTATCAAAATTTCGAAAAAAACTTTGAAATTGAGAAAAAAATTGAAATTCCTTAAGGAAAGTAAATTTTAATAGTACTCTATAGTAATCTAAATGTAAAAAAAATGATTTCTAAAAACTGGTCGACATTTCGAGGAAAAAAAACAAATTTCGAGAAAAAAATGGAATTTTTGCACCGAAGTCAAAAACGTAGATTTCTCCGAATACATTCGAAATTAAAAAAAGGCGACTTGGAAAAAAAGTAGTCGAAATCGCGAAAAAAAAAAGACAAATTTAGAGGAAAATACAAAAATTTTGAAAAAAGTGGATATTTCTCCTTGAATGTAAAATTTTGAAACAATATAGTCAAATTTTGAGAATACTTCTTATGAATTTCAAGGAATAGGTTTAGATAAAGCCGTAATTTCAAAAATTTATGAAAAGTATCGAAATTTATAGAAAAAGACCAATTTCGAAAAATAATTCGAAATTTCAAAAAAAAAGACGAATTGTGAAAAAAGAGGCAAAATTTCAAGAAAAAATCGAGGCTTAAAAACAAAAGTTCGAAATTACTAGAAAAACACTAAATTTTCGAGGACAAATTTAATGAAAGTTTGAAATTTCGACAAAATTTGACAGAAATTTCAATAAAATTAGAAATTTCTAACTTTTATTAGGTTTGTTGTCGAAAATTTTATCTTTTTTTAGTAATTTCGATCTTTTGTTTTAAAGCCTCCATCTTTTTCTCGAGATATCGTCTTTTTTTTCATAATTCGTTTTTGTTTTTTGAGATTTTGATTTTTTTTTCTTGAAATCCCTCTTTTTGTTTGGACATTTCGATATTTTTAATAAAATCCGTCTATCTTCAAAATTACGGCTTATCTAAATTTTTCTTGAAATTCATCTTTTCATAACGAATATTCTCAAAATTTGACTACATTTTCTCAAAAATTTTACATTCAACGAGAAATATGATGTAATCCAGGCAATAAAAATAATATAGTAAGTTAGATTTTCAAAATTCTTTTTGCATTCGATTTCTGATGACCCAAGCATCATTCACTGCTTCTAAGACGGAGTCGCTCGACCCTCCTTCACCACTTAATCTTGAAAACAACCCCCCAAATCAAGCGTTTCGCTAAGAAATTCCTAAAGTCAGGAAAATTAACGCAAATTTCCTCGGAAATGCACCCTAGAAGGTTATTTGGGTAGCTGATCACAAATCCGTGGTTGATTTTCGCGGAAAACTCATTGCTTGTATGTACTAACATATTTACTCGAAAAGATGTCCAAAAGGTTTTTGGGATCGCTGATTAAGAATCCGAGATCTTCTTTCCCAAAACTCATTTGGTGGTTGGAAAATCATTAATTTTTTTTAATATCCTAGTGGGCTTGTTGGAGTTTTGAGATAATATAATGAACCCTTTTTTTGAAATTGTGTCTCAGGGTTTTTTGGGCCACTGATGAAGAATTCAAGTCTTGCCTTTCCGAAAAACTCATGTTTCGGTCGAAAAATCAAGAAAATTCTCCACTTTAGATGTTTTGAGACAATGCTAGTAAAATTTCTACTTGAAATGGTATCCTACGGGTTTTAGGGGTCGCCAATTAAGAATCTGAGGTCTGTTTTTTCAAAAAACTCATTTTCCTGCCGAAAAATCAAGAAAACTTGCCCCGGAAATCTCTAGGACACCGTTTCGAGTAAAAATCGGAAAATCATTAAATTTTTTGAATATCCTAGTGAGCTTGTTGGAGTTTTGAGATAATATAATGAATCCATTTTTTGAAATTGCGTCTCAGGGTTTTTTGGGCCACTGATGAAGAATCCATGGCTTGCTTTTCCGAAAAACTCCCGTTCCTGTCGGAAAATCAAGAAAATTTCCCATTTTAGGTGTTCTGAGACAATGTAGTAAAATTTCTACTCAAAACGGTATCCTAGGGGTTTTTGGGGTCGCCATTTAAGAATCTGAGGTCTGTTTTTTCAAAAAAACTCATTTTTCGGCCGAAAAATCAAGAAAACTTGCCCCGAAAACCTCTAGGACACCGTTTCGAGTAAAAATTTTACTACATTGTCTCAAATCACTTAAAATGGAGAATTTTCTTGATTTTCCCTCCAAAAAATGAGTTTTTTGGAAAAGCAAGCTTCGGATTATTGATCAGTGGTTTAAAAATATCCCTGAGACACAATTTCGAAAAAAAGGTTTATCATATTGTCACAAAATTCTAATAAGCCCACTAGGATATCAAAAAATGTTCATGATTTTTCCACCGGGAACTAAGTTTTTCGGAAAAACAAATCTCGGATTCTTAATTGGCGTCCCCCGAAACCTCTAGAACACCGTTTCGAATATAAATTTTACTACATACAAGTAATGAGTTTTTCGGGAAAACTAACCACGGATTTGTGATCAGCGACCCAAATATCCTCCTAGGATACATTTCTGAGGCAATTTGCGTTAATTTTTCTGACTAGGAGTTTCTTAGCGAAACGCCACATTTGGGAGGTTGTTTTCAAGATTAAGGGATGAAGGAGGGTCGGGCGACTTCGTTTTAGTAGCAGTGAATGATCCTTGGGGCATCAGAAATCGAATACAAAAAAACTTACTATATTATTTTCATCTATTTTAGCCTTTTACCCGATTTATTGTCTGCATTAATGGGTGAACTTTGAGAAAAGGTGGGAATTTGCTAGCTGAATATTTATGTTCTTTTGAGTGTTTAAGCCAGAGGGAGACCAGCACTCCACCCTTCGAATCTAATAAATGTTCAAACCTATTGGTCTGTGCATTAGAAACAAGTTAGAGTTTCCAAAAAGATGGATTTAAACAAAAACTGTTGACATTTATAAAGGAAATTTTCCCCAAACATTTGTTCTTACATAAAAAATATTTTTCCAAAATTTTCAATTTTTTATTAAAAGATCCGACTAATTTTCGGAAAGAGGCAAATTTTGATAAACCAACCGACATTTATATTGGATTTTAAAACAAGCAAAAATTTTCAGAAAAAGTTGAATTTTCAGACAGTAAAATTTAAAAAAAAATGAATAATGAGAAATGCTGAGATAAAATATTAAAATTTTGAGAAAGTGAAATTTTAACAATAGAAGCCAAATTATACGAACAAATTCGATGTTGCAAAAGGAAGAAAAAAAAACAAATGTTGTGAAAAAAGACCAATTTTTGAGAAACAAAGTTGATATTTAAAGAAAATGTCGAAATTTCAAGGAAGAACTAATTTTGAAAAAAAAAATGGAAACTTTTGCAAACTTTTGGCTTAACGCACACAGAAAAAGCTAAACAGTTTTGTCAAATTAAATGGGTTGACGCACACTGATTAGTCACATGTCTTAAAGCACGTTTAGGCTCATTTGGTCACAATCAGGCTATTCGAGTCGAGCGTTCTACAATCGTTTTTGGCGTGTCGCATACAGAAAGCGTAAAATGTTTTTGTTTGAAACAAAACATTTTTGACTAAAACTGCCTTGGTGGAACGGACAGGTCCTTGGTTATCTTCAAAAATTGAAATACAAATCTTGAGTTTCTCTTTGAAGATGATATCTTGGCTATCGAAACGCAAGAGCACTTTTGTTAAGTTTTTTAATCTTCCTTGGGGTTAGGGGACAAGATTTGTATTTCAATTTTTTAAAACTGTCTTGCTCTTTCTGTGTACGTCAAGCCTTAGTTAAATATAAATTTCCGATTGAACCAAGGGACGGTGCCCTATCCTATTCTATAAAAACAATAATTTAATATTATCTTCTAGTTTTACTGAAAGGCACCAAAGCATTTGGAACCCTTTTGCAGATTTTTTTATCTACCCAACTCATTCAGTTGAATAGTTTTTCGATTAATAGATGGTGCTAGGTTTTCAAATGAGATATGGTTCTTTTTTATATCAAAGATTATGACTTTTTTTTAACTATATGCTAAAAATATAATGTTTAAGAATTTGTGGCTTGGTTTCTTTCTACAAAAAGCCGTCCAATTGTATTAAAATATTTCTGGAAGAAAAAAAACGATTCTTCCGAAATTAATAACAACCATGTGAAGGAGTTAAATTGCTCGTGGTAAGCATTGTCTGTCGTAAGCATTGTCTATGGTAAGGTGGTAGACTTGAATTTTTAGTCTTCCGACGTAGTACCACCCCACGTATCACTAGGAGGCGGTGAAATGATGCTTATATCATGTTTCCGTCTCTGACACGTGAGTCGGTTTCTGCTATTCCTCTTTCCTCATCCTGCCCTTTTTCTTATTTCCTTTTTTCATCTACTCCAATTTTTTCTTCTAATTATTAAAAACAAAGATGATAGATTCTCTTCGTGCAAAAAATTCCGGACGGAAACTACCCTCCCGTTCGAATGTCCGGGTGAAGGGTGTACGAGGGAATCCAAAATCGACGGAAAATTTTAATGTACCACGGGTCAAGTTTCTTTCATATAATTCATTCAAAATTCAATTCTGTAACATTTGGGGTCTAAACTTAAATCTAAATTCGGTTCAAATGGAAAGATTCCTTGTGCTGTCTCTGACAGAAACCCAAGTGTCCCCATCCATCAATACAGTCCATTTGCTTTGCCCTAACTACGACTTGCACCCAAAATTTCGACACAAGGGGGGAATTTGTGCTTTTACGCGAAGCGACCTGTCCTGTCAACGAGAAGAAGCACTGGAATCTGCTGATCATGATTTGATTTGGCTCAGAATCTGCTCCAAAAACGAAGTAATATTCATTTGTACACTTTATTTGTCTCCAAATGATGCCTCTACAGACAGTTCTTCTCTTATCTCTTCGTAACTTTTGATCACCTACAGACGAATTATCCAAAAGCTGCGGTTGTCTTTCTCGGTGACTTTAACGTACACAACATCCCCTGGTTAAGGTTTTCTTCCCGAACTGACGACGCGGGAAGGGTGGCAGAGGCTTTTGCCATCACTTGTGGACTATCGCAATTAGTTGAGGAACCCACAAGAATTTCTGATGTAGATACCCATCAACCTAATCTACTCGACCTTTTCCTCACAAATTCACCAAATTCGTATAAAATCTCTGTGACATCATCGCTTGGAAATTCGGATCACAAGCTTGTAGCTGCCTCTCGCTCGCTCCATATACCACCTCCTTCCCAGACGCAGTCCCGTAGGGTTTGGCACTTTAACTCTGCAAACTGGGAATAATTAAGAGACTTCTTTGCATCTTTTCCATGGTAGGAAGTCTGCTTTTACTCAGACAACCCTTCCTTAGTCGCCGAATCCATCACGGAAACTATCCTGATTGGTATGGAATGCTCAATTCCCCACTCCCAAAAGAAGTCTGTCTCCAGTAAATCTTGGTTCAGTAAAAAATGTGCTTGGTCTGTCTCCTGCAAAAATCGCGCATATCGTCGTTGGCGAAATAATCCCTCAGTCGAGACTCGGGCCATATTTGTAGATACACGAAATTCTTGTAAACAGGTTATTGACGAGGCTAAAGGTGATTTAATCGTAAAATGCGCCAGAGGCTTATCAACTGTCCGAAAGGTTCCAGGTCCTTTTGGGGATCTGCAAAGTCGATTGGAAAGAATTTTACACCTTAAAATTTTCCGCATTTACTCGATGAAAATAGCAATATTGCTACTACCTCCAAGGAAAAGGCTGACATGTTAGCCTTAATGTTTGCTGAAAATTCCAATCTTGATTCTCGAAACGCAGAACCTCCTATTCTGCCTAAGGTTGGCACTTCGATTCTCCTTTAGCTCGACACCTCGAAAGTTTCTGGCCTTGAGGGTATTCCCGCTATTGTTCTTAACAAGTGCGCCCCAGAGTTGACTCACATCCTAAGCAAATTGTTCACACTCTCTTACAACAAAGGCGTATTCCCTAACATCTGGAAATCTGCTAGAGTGCAGCCTGTCCCTAAAAAGGGAAAAAGGAATCTGGCTAACAACTATCGCCCTATATCTTCGTTACCCGATGTATCTAAAGTGATGGAAAAGGTTATAAACATCGAGATTCTCAAATATTTGGAGGAAAATAGAATCATCTTCGACAGACAATACGGTTTTAGACAACAACGTTCCACTGGTGATCTACTGGCATATGTTACTCATATCTGTAACTCAGCTATGGAAAAACATGTTGAGGCTAGGATTGTGGCATTGGATATCTCAAAGGCTTTCGACAGCGTCTGGCACCGCTCTCTTCTCGCCAAATTAACATCTTATGGTCTTCCTCCTGGACTCTGTCATTTGATATCCAATTTTCGCGCTGACAGATCTCTTCACGTCGTCGTCGATCGCATCTCATCTGAGACATTTGCGATTAACGCAGGGGTGCCTCAGGGGTCTCTTCTGTCTCCTACTCTATTTCTGTTACACATAAACGATCTCTTAGTTTCAATTTCCAATCGTATATACAGCTGCGCTGATGATAGTAACCTTGTGTCATCTTTTTTCTTCGACAAACCATTATCTATCATTGCTTCAGATTGACTAAGGGAACAGCAGATACAGACGATTAATCGGGATCTCGAGATTATTCTGGAATGGAGTAAGAACAATTTGGTCGACTTCAACGCTTCAAAAACTCAGGCAGCTGTTTTCTTTAAGAAAACATCAGCGGATAATGCAACAAACATACTAATAGACGGTAAAATCCTTCCGATGGGATCTAATCTATTTATCCTAGGAGTGAATGCGAGCACTAACTTCTCTTGGGACAATGATGTGCGCGCCATTGCCAAATCCGCATCTCAGAAGCGAGGCTTTCTTTTTAGAGCTAAAAAGTACTTCACATCTTCATCAGTATTAACACTATACAAAGCTCAAGTTAGGCCAACACTAGAATACTGTTCTCGTGTTTGGAGTTCAGCCCCAAAACACACTTTAGATCTCTTGGATTTAATTCAAAGAAGAGCGATTCGCCTAATTGATGACGAGAGTCTGACCGATTCTCTCGAAACACTAGAGCACAGGCGTATGTTTGGTGACTTGTCTCTTTTTTACAAGTACAATCATGGAAGATGATAGGACAGGAACTAATAGGATTAATAATTTGTAAAGCATTTGGGTCCTTTCTGCAGATTTTTTATCTCCCCAACTCATTCAGTTGAATGGTTTTTCGATTAATAAATGGTGCTAGGTTTCAAAATGAGATATGGTTCCTTTTGTATCAAAGATTATGACTTTTTATGAACTATATGCTAAAAATCTAATGTTTAAGAATTTGTGGCTTGATTTCTTTCTGCAAAAAGGCGTCCAATTGTATTAAAATATTTCTGGAACAAAAAAAACGAATCTTCCGAAATTAATAACAACAATGTGAGAGATTTAAATTATTCGTGGTAAGCATTGTCTTTGGTAAGCATTGTCTATAGTAAAGTATTAGTATTTGTTATAAAGTATTTGTGGTAGTTACATTTAGTGCTAGTGGCTGTAATCTTCACAGTACTGAAAAAATAATCAGCATCCAGCATCACTGAAACGCCGCCTGCTTTTGCTACGTAAACCAATACCGGTCTTCCTCTTTGATTCGAAATTTTTTTGCATACTGAAGCATCGTACTTGTTAGGATCAATCAAGGACTATAAAAAAATGTGGATTCTGTTACGATGTAATACATTCGAAATTTCTCAACTACCATATTTATATAATTTGCTTCAGTGCACATATCAAAGTGTTCATCTGTGAACATATCAACGTATTCCACTACTATTATAATTCCTTCTGTTTGTTTGGCACTCCTATGAACTTTGAAGGTGATATTGCAATTTTTTAGAACAGGCGTGTGGGATAATGTAATTACTGTCGCATCTGCTAATCCAACTCCATAAGGCAGTAATATGACTTTTATTTCTCCCTGGCCGCAATGAGGAGTCATGTCTAAGAAAAATTTGTAGTTAGAAAATAGTACAAAAAATGGAAACTCACCAATGACCTCGCTGTTGAAGTCATTTTTAGTCCAAGTGGCAGTGATTGGTCTTGCAGCAACTTCTTTTATTGTCCAAATTATTACGAAGTAGATATGAAAAATTCGCATTTGACAAGCTAATGTCTCCAAAGTTTTCGCAATAGAGTTTCTATGTCATTAAGACATTGACAATAATTGATAATCCAATTGAAAGCGTTTGATAATTAGCGTTAGATAATTAAATTGGACTATCACTATCTGGGATCATTTTTAAATAAAACATTATAAGCAGCTTAAAGTACATTATATTTTCTCAAAAACCTGTACATAATTTTTTAAACCCTCAATTTCTTAGTTAGAAGTTTTTTCTTTGCCTTAACACACCCTTCCGAAGAGCTAGAAGTCGGTCGAGAATCTGAAATAATACGCCATTCAATAACAATAATCTAATTACGTTCTTCATCAATTACACCTCTAACCTTGATGATGCTTAATTATAATTCGCCACTTCAGACTTTGCCCCTGAATAGTTTTGGTAACAAATTCTTGGGATTCTTTAGTGATGGTAACACTTTTTTGATTTTCTATGCTAACATCTGTACAGTGATAACTCATATCATCCGTATTTTCTTCAATAAGTGGAGACGGACTTTCTTCTAAAAGTGGCTGAGTCTGATTCTTGAAGAAAAACAGTTCGTTCACCTGTAATTTCAGTTGTAGAGCGCAGTCACTAACATTGGAACAACCTTGCCTTTTTTCTTCCAAAAGGAATGGTCCATCGATGGGGCGGCATCTGCTCATTTGAAGATCCTGTTGATTCAACTTCTTCCTCGTTAGTGGAACGGGATGAACTGTTACCTTCAATAAACTTGTAAAATATATTACTAGATCGAGCGCTAACAATCGCATCTTCATAATTAGACGTTTCCTTATCAACCATCGGCACATTCAATTTTACAGTATGCTTTGTTCCAACTTTAGTATCGCTTCTTGTTTTATTCAGATTACCCTTGCCTCTCAGTGAATGTATAGAGTACTTTAAGTCGTTGGACAAATCTACTTTCGCTAAAACAGAAAAGGTCCATCATTGTATACCAAACCAACAACTTACCTAACAGAGATTCATTTTGCGCTAATTTAACTTCAGAACCTCTGGTAAACTTCGAAGGTCTCTTCATCTGGTTTTTGGGCCGTACACCTCTACCTGCGGAATGCGGTTGAACTCCCTTTAAAGAATTTATAGTTTTTTCCAGATCTGGAGGCAGCATGGCACCAGATATAGACCCTGGAGCTGGGGGACAAAACGCAGTGGCTGCTTTCAAAGGTACCGAATCGTTCTAAAATCATTTTTTTTAAATGACACCCCCAACTAGGATCTGTTACGTACAGGTTCCAGGATCCGGATTACTCGTTCTTCCATGTCTTCATTAAATGCTGTTAAGACTTCATTTTCAAATAATATTGGTTTCGGTTTAGGTGGTTCATTTTGTTTTAAATGCTTTATTTCTTTCATTCTTTGTAATCTTTCATTTACAACTTGGGTCTTAAATTTAGCTATTTGTTCATTTGTCGATGCCTTTTCGGTACTTGTTGACTCGCCAGCGTTACTCGTCATTAATTTAGGATCGTATCCAATCTCTACCAAATCTTCTTTAAGCGCAAAAAGTGGGACCGGTACACGTTTAATTACCGTTTTTTCCACAATGTATTCGTATGGTACATCCTCTCCGTATTTTGTGAGAACTACATCGCTCGGACTTGTTAATTCATCATCGACGAAACATCCACAGCATAAATTTAATAAAGCCGAACATTTGGATTTAGTTTTTGCTTTTTTCTTTGATGTATTTTTTACCATAACAAAACTGATTGTTAAATAATTTAAACGGTGACGTTACATTATTATTTCTAACCTTATTTACTCAAACCTGACAATTTTGAGAGGCTACCAAGATAATTATCAACGTTTTTGTCAAATTAATATTGAAGTTGTACAAAAAATAAACTATTCGGTTGGTTGGCAAGACAATGAAAGAAGTATTTTTAATCTGTATTCGTTTAGAAAGTTCTTGATGGCGCGAAACAGATAACAGTCTGATGGTGCTAAACGTGGTGAATAAGCAGGATATCACATCCCAGTCAACACGAAATTGAAGCAAGAAGAGGCTGAGCATTTTATAATGGTGTAAGTGAACTTGATCAGGCTGACCCACGGATTATAAAATAAAGATAGTGCACGCCCTATATTGGCCATGTATAAAAATTTGGCCGAAATGCGTCTAGAAAGTAAAGTAGCTCCGACTATGTCTTTTTTCTCTATCTCAACAGCTGTTTAATAATTCATTTACTTGGTTTCTCATTAGTAGTAGAAATCCATCAATTCTGATATCCCGAGAGCGTACCACCTACTCTCTAGACGCTTTTTTGACACCGTTTTCTACCTTCGTGCACTATCCTACTTCTCTAATCCGTGGGCTGACCAAACGTACTCTTTTTAAAGTAGTACTGTCGATACTGCTAGAGTCAAAACCATATCAAAAGTATACATTATCTTGTAGAGATGTCGATTCCTTTTTAAAATAATCGATTTTTGGATCGATTCGAATCATGAGCAAAAGAATCGATTCCCGATTAAATTGGGTACTGAAAGATCGATGTCCGATTAATCGCCTTGTTGGTGAAATTTTTAAACATTTCTAATGAAAGAAAATTCGAATGATAATCATGAATTGGCGTCATATCTCCCATATCAAAAATATCAACTTTAATTGCTGCAAAGGTTAAAATGTTGTGACAAAGCATTCAAAAAGGGAAACGTCATAATTTGTAGGCAATGCAAAGCTTAAAGAAAATGGCGTCATCACCATTATGTCCAACTTGTGGTTGACACTTAGGCCCATTTATTATATTCTATGCTTTCTATGGTTTTTATACGTAACTGCAAGTTGACTAAACTGAGGTTAGTGTTTACGATTGTGATTTTGTGTTTTTTTATGGATTTTCAGTGTAATTTTAAAATAAATACGTCCATTTAACAATCGAAGAAATAAAATGTCAGTCACCAAACACACTGACAACTAAAGCACTGAACTAAACACTGTGACTTGTGTTAGGTCCAAAAAGGTTTCACCCCTTTACCACATCGGCAATTAAATAAATAATAATTATGTATTTAATTGCCGATGTGGTAAAGGGGTGAAACCTTCTTGAACACTGACAACTGTCAGAATAACCATATATGTAATACTTCTATATGGCCAGCTCCCTATTCTCTTCGCGAGTTTGTTCAGACCAAATCCGATAAAGATGGAACATAGATAAATGGCGTGTATTGCGCATGAATGAACGAAATGAACCAATCGCTACGCGCGGGTTAAACAGGTGTTTATGTTTGGCTGTACACAGCTGACTGGCCATGCACAGATGATTTGTAACACCTGCGCTTTCCGACTCATTAATGCCTGTGAAGGTCAGCGAGAAAGAGAAATATTTCCCATAAGAAACGAGGAACTGGCCATATAGAAGTATTACATATATGAGAATAACAGTCTGGCGGAACAAACACGACTACGAGGGCGCCACAGTTATCTTTCCTATTCAATCAACGACCTAATCACGGATTATAGAATAAGGATAGTGCACGCCCTATATTGGCCATGTATAAAAATTTGACCGAAATGCGTCTAGAAAGTGGAGTAGCTCCGACTATTTCTTTTCTCTCTCTTTCTCAACAGTCATATTCATTTACTTGGTTCCTCATTGGTAGTAGAAATCCATCATCCCTGATATCACGAGAGCGTACTACCTATTCTCTAGACGCTTTTTCGATACCGTTTTCTACGTTTGTCTACTATCCTACTTCTATAATCCGTGGACCTAATAAATAAAAAGAAATATTAATGCTGCCATCTGTTGGCTTATTACCGTAGCTATTCCTAGTGGATGGAAGTGGAGAATAACATAACCACGTAAATACACTTATATAAAAAAATGTTGTCATTAAATTTACAGTGACCTGCATGTAAGGTAAATGGATCCAATTGTTAGGATTTTTGAATCGTTCATTAGATCGATCTTGTATCTGAGAACGATCTAAAAAGATCGACCTTGAGACTTGAAATAATCGATTTTTCGATTAATCGATCTCAGATCGTCGTCCCTACTGTCTCGTTTGATTAACGTAGGTAGTATTTAAACTAGGCAACGTCGCGATGAATCAAAAAAACAGAGAAATATTGATATGACTGAACAGTGTCACAGTCAAAATAATTCATTCACAATGAAGAAATATTTCATTGAAAAAGTAACAGTTACATAAAAAACGTTCGAAAACAGGCTCCAGTAGGTTGACTTAACAAATTAATTAACGGGCAGTCTTGCAAAGTTTGTCACATAACCTTAAAATCGAAGTAAACAACGATGTAGGGTCACAGAACCCTTTTTACAAAAATGACGTTGCCACATCTAATAAACTACTGGAAAAATACGATAAAAATAAGTTTTTTATATTTATTCGCTAATTACTTCTATCACGTGCTCTAAAGTTGTACTTCCAAGTATCTAAAATATTTTATGTGTTATTTTTTTATCGTTTTCTTCCTTCTTACTGAAATCTGAACGGCACTTTTTGAAAAATATAATAGTTTCCCATAAGGCTAAAGTGTCAAATTTAAAATATTAATAACTTTTTACTGGTTCTCTGTAGCTTTTCAAAAATTTAACTGGACTTTTATCCCGTTATGATCTGTCTATACGTTGAATTTCATTAAATTCTGAATGGTCATTCTAGAACCGACAGTACTACTTTAAGAGAACAATTCAACGCTCTTTTGTACTCTTCTCGCTATTTTTCCTCAAAAATGACAAAGTGTTCTCTTCAAAGTCAAGGAAATTATCAAGAGTTATCTATTAAATTATTTTGAATAAAAATGTGAATTATTCATTATTAGTTTATTGTTTCTGGAAAATTTTAGGTTTTTTATTCCGAAATTTCTTGAATTTATTTTATAAATTTGGAGTTTTTTCAAATATTTTAGCATTTACGACTATACGTAAAATTTGATGTTTTCAAACCAAGCAAATGTGCATTAGAATTCAAATTAGACCAAAATAAATATTCCAAAACAGGCTTTTGAAACGTTACGTACGGAACTCATTTCGTTTGGAACTCACAATTGTCTCAAGCATATATGTAATACTTCTATATGGCGTGTTTTGTACGTTCGATTGTGTTCAAAAGACGCGATGGATATATATGTTTGTCTTTATGGAGGGCAGAATTTATTAACCAATCCCGCTTCTCGTCAGTTATCTTTGTTGTCATTCATTTATTAGTGTTCCCGCCCATCTTGTCATCTGTTCCTATAATTGAATGAATGCTTCTACTCCAAAGAGTACGACATATACTTTCATCTCACCTTTTTGACAACGCATTTTGTAGTGGCGATTATACACAACACGCCATATAGAAGTATTACATATATGGTCTCAAGCCCTTTATTTACTGTAACCAAAATGGCGACAACAACGTCACTTTTATGAGTTTTTCTTTAACTCTTTCGCGACGTGCTATTTTCCTATTTTTAAGTATGCCCATAGGGTGGGCAATTTTCGAGGTTTACGGAATCGTATGGTCTTCGTCGTATTGCATTCATTTACCGGAAAAGTACGATAATCGGCGTCTCTACAAGAATATTGTACTAAATTAAAAATATAATTCGGATAAATACAGTCTTCGACTATTTGTCACATTTTTTTAACACGGAAATGTGCGGTCTTCGGCGCGAAAGGGTTAAGTAGTAGCGTTCAATTACTGCAGGTAGCGTAACGAAATCTCGATTGACGAATGATATGTTAGGTTCTATGGGCTACCTTCTTAATGTCATCGCATGTTGTCTATCGTAATTAGTCTATGGCGGTCTGTGATGGTCGGCGATTTCAGTCATGGCCTCTGACAATGGAAATAAGTTTTAAATTAAGTATTTCCTCTTTAGAATTACCAAATTTTGATATAACCCGCTGTTCTGTTTAATAAGTACTATCGTTCTTAACGAGGTAAGTGCTAAATGTCAGAAGTAGCAAATTCATTGGATTTCAAAACCGATTTCCTGTGTACAAAAGGGTGATGTGCGTATGACTAAATGTCTTATTTTTGATATGAAATACTCGATGATATTCGATTTTTACTTCTAGAATGATTAAATAAGTAGGTGATTTGAGTAAACAGTCGTTTTGCGCGTGTAATTCTAAATATTTATATGTAATAACGTTGCGTGTTTTTGCAGCTCTTGTGTTGACCTCACTTATTATGGCAACTGCTGTTCAAAAGAACGGCATGAAGGCGTTATCGAATGGCAACGGGCTTGTGACCCACGAAGAAATACCCTTAAATGGATACAGCGAAGTTGAACAATGTAGTAAAGAGGAAAATTTAATAGATCAAACCACTGAAGACTCCCAAGTAGAAGAACCCGAAATAGACATAACAATAAACAATGTTGTGTGCAGTTTTAGTGTTAGGTGTCATTTGAATTTGCGGGAGATCGCGTTGAACGGTATAAACGTGGAATACCGCAAAGAAAGTGGCATGATAACTATGAAATTGAGAAGACCTTATACTACCGCCAGTATTTGGTCTTCTGGTAAAATCACCTGCACGGGGGCCACAAGTGAAACGCAGGCTAAAATCGCGGCCAGACGATTCGCACGATGTCTACAGAAGTTAGGTTTTAATGTGAAATTTAATAACTATAGAGTGGTGAATGTGCTAGGAACGTGTTCGATGCCTTTCGCAATAAGAATCAACTCGTTCTCTGAGCAACATAAAGAGGCAGAGTAAGTAGAGTTGAATGTGTCATTTTAGTGTTTGATATGATTGTTTTTAGTTACGAGCCCGAGTTGCATCCTGGTGTCACCTATAAAATACAAAAACCAAAGGCCACTTTGAAGATTTTTTCTACAGGGAGTGTCACAGTAACAGGTTAGTGCGACCTAATTTATTATCCGTATTGATTGATTTAATTAAGTGTACTATTTATTTAACTTAGCTCCGAGTGTTGCTGATGTTCAAGCCGCAATAGAACACATCTTTCCTTTAGTTTATGAATTCCGTAAGGAGAGAACTAATGAAGAACTGACACAGTTAGCATTGAAAAAGATGAAACGGGGGGAAATTAGTGGGATGGAATGCGATAACGAAGTAAGTGCCGAAGAAGAGATGTGGTAAAGTTGAACGGCAGTAGGTAAAATGTGATTATTTTTGATGGTTTCTGCATTCAACCCGTTTTATTTTTTGTTCACTTATTATCGTGCGAATAAATGACGAAAAAACGTTATGAACGATATATACTGGTAACGTTTCATATAAGTAGATACAGCTGTATATACAGACTTATTTATATTTATTTTGTGATCGAATAAATCTTATCATTGCTTTTTTATTTTTTCTTGTGGCTTATACTATGGCAAGTGCAAATAATATCAGAATAAATTATGAACATATTGTTTTTTTTGAGTGATATATGTATGAAGATATGATTTTGTTTTAGTTTAAGGTTTTAAACAAGTTAAAATGAAGAATTATGGTATTAAAACACTTGAATGGTTTTGTTATTTACGCTTACAATTTGAAAACAGGTATAAATGATGTTTGGTTCCCTTTTTGAGACTTTCTTTATATTATACACTACACGATAATCGAGTTATAAGACTAAATACAAGTTAAACAGTGTTCACTTAACATAATAAGGCTGTATGAATTTTATTATCAATTATGATTTATTTTAGAATAAGTTGGTTTTAACTAGTAATGTTCCTGCACATTAAAAGTTACATGGCAAATATAAATCACAGTGATTACTTTATATTAAAGTGTTTTATTAAGAAGCTTAATTTCTTGCTTTTTTCTTTTAGTTTATTGAAATTCAAAGATGGTAGTCAAGATTTTAGTTTTTGTAGATGAATACTCCATTGGTTGAAAATTTCTAGGATTCATTTCAAGCTTTACATAATTTTTCAATTCTGGGGCATTGTTTAAATGATTTCTACTTGTTATTAATTTCAGATTTCAGTTTGAAAATCCTAAAAGTGTTACTAAACTTTGGGACATCATAAATATAAAGTTTGACGTTTTCTTTCACATTTTCTACTTATTGATTGGATTCAGATTTCAAAAGATAAGATTTTATAACTGTTAAGTTCTGATAAATGTCACTTTTAATAATGTGACTAATCAGAGTTTTGGCTCTATGCAGACTTAATTTTGTAAATCAGTTACAAGTTCATTCTTAAACTTCCTGGAAATTTTCATGATTACTTGTTAATTTAGTTTTTTTTTGGCACCTATATGATAATTGTGGACTAATTTTTATCAAAGTTTAATTGTAAATGATATTTTCAGTCTGCCTTTATCCAGTTAGAAATAATTGTGTTGATTTTATTTTCTTGGCAAAAAAATTGATTGAACTTTCTATTCTTTCATTTTACTCTCTTTCAGAATTCTTTTATTTTATACTCTTTCATACAGTCATTAGTATACATTAAATGTGTCATTAGAGATGTTTCTTTCCAAATCTATCTGATGTTTGTTATAAATTTAATATGGAAGTATAGTGTAAAATATTACAAGATCTTGTTAATAAAATGTGTGCAACTGACTTACATAAAAAAAATTTGTGCTCTCTCGGTTTGAATATGTCATCGTAATGAGAAAAGCTTTTCTGTAAAATTACAGTTAATTTAAAAATTTGTCACAATTTCAAGTACTACAAAATGAAGAATACTGATGAATGAGATTTTTAATATTATATTGCAATAAAATTGTGAAAAAGCTCTTAAAATTGATTAATATTATTTTCCAGTTAGTTTTGCTCATTGTCTAGACTAGATTTAAGGCCTAGATATGTCAATTTATATATCGTTGTCGTTAATGACTGAAAAATGTGAATATTGTTTTATGGGGATGTGATTAAAAAGAAATCGCCTTTTGCCTCATCTTGTTAATCTCTACATTATGAAACATTTAAATAATGTAATGTTTAAATATAAAACTGCTACAACCCCATAATACAACATGGCAATTTATTTATACCTTCTATATGTATATGCCAGTAAATGTGACTAATCTCACAAAATAGACTGTACTTTCTGTCTTCTGTTACTTCCGCACTTTTATTTGAGTGAGAATGGCGTATTTTCGGTTATTTCTAATGAGGATTTTAGGTTATTTTTTTGTCATCCTCACTGAATTAACAATCCCGTAAGTGTCTTATTGTGGACTGCTTTTTTCATAACTTTTGTAAATATCTGTATTTAAAAATAGATTACCTGACACCATATTTATTGTTTTATTCTCTAAACCAGCATTACCCAAATATGCGATTTGGCACTCCCCACGAAAATAAATTACCAGGTTGCAGAGTTTTTCAATTCGTTCAATCAGATTCATAAAATTTATGCGAGAAAAAGAGATAAAATTTCTAGTGCCCAGTGACGGTGCCAAGAGGAGACTAGGGTGCCCCCCCCCCAATTTTTGTCGCAGTGCCCAATCAAATTTTATGATAGATATGTGCAATATTACGTATAAATGGAATAAAAGTCGAATGATGTATTAACAAATTTTCCAGCTAAAACCCACTGTTTTAAGAATTTGTAATAAATGTCAATGTTTTACCTAAATTTTGATTTTTTCTCGAGATTTCCTGGTAAAACTCACTTTTTTTATAAATTTGTATTTATGCAATCAACGGTTGATTGCAGCCACATCACAAGTTAAAAAAAAATTGTGAACCTCAAAGGTGAAAGAAATAAATGGATAAATACAAAAAAAAGGATGAACGATCGAAGATATTTTGTAATATAAAACCAGTCGCATGTTTTCCATATAAATTAAAGGAGCTGCCCTTGTAAAACGAAACTAAACAATATTCCTTTTAAACTTTTTTTTTTTTTCATGAGATGACCAATATTTATTTTAAAATTTCCGCTTAAACTTGAAATGTTCAGTCTTAAGTTAATTTAAACCTCAAATTTCTAAAAAAAAATAGATAAAACCGAGCTAAATTTCTAGAAAATTCTAGATTTGTGTTTGAAGTCGAATTTTTGGAGAAAAATAAACAAATTTTGACCATCCAAAATTAAAACAGGAAACAAATTAATCCGCAAATATTTGTTAAATTAAATATTTCGCGGACAATTTATAAAAAAAAACGAGTATTCGAATTTAAAGTTAAAAACATAGTTAAAACGAAAACCTTGGAAGAAAAAGATTGACATTTTCAGCAAAAATTTTAAACCTAGAGGTCGCGGTCAAAATTTTGATAAATAAAATCAAAATTTCTAAAAAAAAAAAAGGGCACTGCCGACAGAAGCGAAAACTACAAACTATGATTTAACAAATTTCAATATTTCAAAAAAATATGTTTTCAATGTACTAATTTTTCGGATTATGCGGATGTCGGATTAGCCGGATGTCAGATTATCCGATGCCGGATTATCCGAGTGTCGGAAAGGTTTTAAGTATGATTATCTAGGTAAGGTTGCATTACGCCGTACTTTTAAAATGAGATTGAAAACCTTCCACTGTTCGCAACGCTATTTATTAATCGGCAAACCATGCACCACAGAATTCTATTTTATCGCAGTTCAAACATTGCGAAACGAGTAGTTAAAACGTACACCTAATGGATTGAAGTAGTTTCAATTTCAACGCTCCTCCCTGACTAAAAGATAAATAAACGATGTTCTAGGCATGCTTTTCTAGGAAAAGCCCAAGAAAAGATTAACATAACAGTGATATGACCGATTGGATACATTGTACCTACGACTAGCATCATCCACTGTCATCAGTAGATACAGCTTAGGCTTTCATTTTACAGTTTTCGCACAATACTTACTGGTAATACACAACAGAGGCCAGTCAGTGGGTAGAAATTAGACCCATTTTCATTCAACAAATTACGTTACCGATGCACCTCCTTATAGAACTCCCTAGTTTTAAGAAATGTCATTAAATGTCTGGAGTGGCGCAGTGGTAGAGTAATCGAGTAGTAGTTCAAATAGCGTGTTTTGGTGACGTAATACCCATATATTTGTATTACATATATGGCAAATCCAGGTGTTAATCTCCTATCTTTTGTCGCGTAACGCAACTAAAGAAGTTTTCACTTCAAAAAAGTCTAGACTTTGAATTGTGCATCGCAATTTCGTTAAGTTTCAGGTTCGAATTCAGAATTTGGAGAGAAATGTCTGTTATCTTTCGACTTTAATCTAGAAATTTCAATTCCTTAATAACCCCGTATTTTTGACTAAAATTCCGTTTGTTCCGTAGCGTAAACCCCGTTCCTAACGAAAATTTCCCTCTCACGTCGCAACACTGCTGTGAAACAGTGTTGCCAACCCTAAAATATAAATTTCTGTCACGCCGAACAAAAAATCCTGCTATTTGACCGCCAAACCTGCTACCTACCCTTGAATCTTTTATAAACAAAATTGTTACATATATGGTACGCGCGGCGGATCTTCTCCCTTACGACACAACAGTAGACAAATGTATCGTTTGATTACCATAGCATCGTAAATAAGTTCATTGTCAATCAAGTGAGACATTTGTCTGGATTTGGAGAATGAAAGTAACTGCTTAACAAAAATAAAATATACAATTTATAGCTTCAGAGAAAAGAACGGCACTATGTTACTTGAGTTTATGTTAATTGTACAGATACTTAAATATTCAGATTAGGTATACATGCGCATTACGTCTAAATTAGAGATTTTAACAAAAACCCGCTACAATCTTATTAATTTAAAAAACCTTCGGACTACATGCTACTAGTATCAAAATTCTGCTACTACTGGCAACACTGCTTTGGAATCATCCGATTTTTCTATGGTCTATCCATATATGTAATACTTCTATATGGCCAGCTCCCTATTCTCTTCACGAGTTTGTTTCAACCAAATTCGACAAAGATGCAACATGAATAAATGGTGAGTATTGCGCATGAATTGAACAAAATGAACCAATCTCTACGCGCGGGTTACACGGGTGTTTATGTTTGGCCGTGCACAGCTGACTTTGGCCTTGCACAGATGATTTGTAGCACCTGCGCATTGCGACTCATTAATTCGTGTGAAGGTCAGCGAGAAAGAGAAGTCTTTCCCATGAGAAACGAGGAACTGGCCATATAGAAGTATTACGTATATGGGTCTATCCTCATGTCATAAGACTAGAAGTTTAGTTGCATCGTAGGCCCTAAGAAGTTAATCATTGAGTAGGTTAAATGTTAAAAGTCAAAGTTGTAAGAGAAAGGTCAAAGACGCGTCAAATTGCTGTTATTATTTTCCATCATAATCTGTATAATTATGGAAAACCTCACGGACAACAATAAAGCCTATGTTGTAAATTGGGCCAATTATTTAACTCATGTAAGGAAAGCTTTCGATAATTTACTCACAGACAATGACTTTGTGGACGTTACATTGTGTTGTGAGGGTAAGAGATTGAAAGCCCACAAAATGTTACTAGCGGCCTGCAGTAACTATTTCAGAGATATATTTAAAGAAATACCATGTCAACACCCTGTTGTAATATTAAAAGGTGTCAAATATGAGGTACTGAAAGATATAATTTATTTTATTTACAATGGTGAAGTCAGTGTAAACACGGAAGATTTAGACGCATTTTTGAAGACCGCGGAATTATTAGAAGTTAGTGGTCTGACTGAAGTAAACGTACCTGAAGAAACAAAGACGGGAGCAGAGGCTGAAGCCTCGAAAGAATGTAGGGATTCGGAAAAACGACCTTACTCGTCTGAAATACCAAAAACAACAGTAGCTGATGAAGCGGCAACCAAAAGGATAAAAGTTAATATGGAAGATATTAAAGATGAACCCCCCGAAGAAGGAAACATGTTAATTGAAACATTTTCAATGAAATTTGAAAACCCGGAAGAATTCCTACAAACTGGTAAGTTCTGTAACTTATTTTCGTAGCGATCTACATAGCACGTAATTGTTACTAATTACATGATAAAGAGCCATTAAATCAGTCCTGTAATTATGCTAGTTTTTTTGTCTTATACAACTTTGATTTATCTTTACAGATACAAATTCACCTACTCATGAAGCAGGCGGTAAGTAAATATAATATTATTTTATATAATTAATTAAAATTAGTACCTCTCTTGTTTGCAAATAAAATTAGTTTACAGTGTGACGTTTTATCATTCAGTTTCTACTTTCAGTTGAAAATGTGGCTGATGAGGCACAAGACTCTGAATTGACCAGTTTCGATGAAAGCACTTTAAAATGCACAGTGTGTAACAAAATGTTTGCTCATCCTTATAGTCTGCAACACCACAAACCTGTTCATATGGGTGGTACAGAATGTCCAATATGTCACTTGGTACTATCTCGAAAATATTCACTTAAGTTGCATATGAGAGCTCGTCATAGACAACATTTATAATTTCACTGGTTCCTAAGGTAATTCGAATGTGCAAGAGAGGCGCTAGTTTTATTCCTGTTGCAAAGCTGTAACCAAGTTATCCATTTCTGAATTTTTATATTCCAGCACCATTTAATCCAAACCAAATAACGCAATTTAATTGCGACACAGAAAAGCCCATAAAATGTGATTTTTGCTATAAAACATTTGCACATCCCTATAGTTTAAATCAACATAGAGCCGTTCATCTCGGAGATACAAAATGTCCGGTGTGTTTCGCTGTATTATCCAGAAAGTATCATTTGAAACTTCATATGAGATCGAAACACAATCTTTGAGTATTTAGTATAATTTTGTACTCTTTCAAAAGATGTTAAATTTGTTAATTTGATTTGTATTTAAAATACAAAATTGGTTATGCATCAGGTGTGAATTTATAAGGAATAAAGACTTTGTTTTAATTCAAAAAGTATCTTATAAATTAATTATTTTTAAATTTCATTATACCATATAAAATGCAAATAAAAATTCACGATAGATTTATTTTTGCACTTGTAACAAAACTAAAACTGTTTTTAAATAGTATTTGCATGTATAGAAAATTAGTTAAGATCTAAGATAAGACTTAAAACATGAGCAAGGAAAGAATGGAACATCAGCTACTTTTTCTTTTGTGAAACGGACTGGTCCTTGGCTATTTTCAAAAACAGATATACAAATCTTGTCCCCTGAAATCAAGAAAGATTAAAAAATAACAACAGTTGCTCTATGGCGTTTCGATAACCAAGCTATCATCTTCAGAGAGATACTAAGTTAAGTTGTTAGTATTTCTCTGAAGATTGCTATCGAAATGCGTTACAGAAAGTGTTGTTTCAGGGGACAAGATTTATATATCAATCAGCTACTTGTTGATTACTAGCAGCTTACCTAAAAGCTCAAAGTATTTTAATTTTTGATTTACATACATTAAAACAAACTGAAAGTTATCTAGTCGCACCTTCTGCACTATCTAACTTGCTATATTAAAAGAGGAGTTGCAAAATGAAAATTTAAAGCTTATTTTTTGTACTCTGCCCATTTATGAGGATTTCTTTACCTCAGATTAAAAATTGAAATAAAAAAAAGAGCTCTGATAAATTTTTATTTTGTTAACCGGTAATACGTTTGTATTGAGTTGTAAAAATAAATTTTTAAAACCAAGATAATGTATTTTTATTTGTAATTTTTCCAATAACCGAACTTTGTTAAAGGGTACAAAATAAAAATTTCAGAGATCTAAATACTACCCTGAATTAATGAGGTAAATAATTCGTGCATGTAAATGAAGATTTAACTTTATAGGTGATCTATTCTACGGGTCGGTGTCAGATACAAACGCATCGAAGCCGCCGTTTTACGAATGCAACATTTGTCAAAAAAAGTACCAGTTAAAATGTTCCCTTATTAAACATAAACTCGTACACAGCGGCGATACGGAGTGTCCCATATGTTTCAAAGTGCTTTCCAGAAAAACTCACCTAGACAGACATTTGATAACAAAGCACAATGTAACAAGTCCAAACGCATCTAGTAAAAAAGATTTAACAACAAAATCACAAAAAATATAAAAGTTACCGGATTGTGGCACATTTTTGTAATTTAATCTTCATAAAGTATAGAAAAACTTGTTATTTAGTAATAAAATTTCATAAATAGTTCAAGTTTCGTTACTTGCCTTTCCCACAACTAAAAAAATAAAATTTATTGATACTTCAATACTGCAAGAATAAAATAAAACAACGTTGTTCTTAATTATGTAATTATAAAATTGTTTGCGCAATTATTTTTGTTCTTTATTCAATTTCAGCGCATTCTTCACTTTCGCTTTCAGCTTATCAAATAATTTTGTATCATCTTTGCTCTTCAGTACAAGTCTCTTGGTCGTAATGTTGTGTAACGGCCCAAATGCCAAAGCGACAACAGTACAAGCCAGACAAATAACATTATATGGCATACTGAAGTCAGGAGTGGGTAGAGTAATCACCATCGTTTCTGTTCGCACTTGAACTAAATAACTGCTACGCGATGCGTTAAAAGTTTCACTTATCGTAGAGCCATCTTGTGGTAAGCCCGTGAAGTTTCTAGCTAGAGGTAAAGCGCTGGAAATCACCGCCGACCCTATGTAGAACCCGTGGTTGGCATCCGGTGGATATTCTTGCCATTTTAGGAATACGTAATCGAACTCCACCGAAATTTTCGTTACTGATTTCGACGGTAATCGTAAGAGAGTTTCCAGATAATATGGTTTAATTCGTTGGCGGCCTGGAATGTATTCTAAAGCTAAAGGCCGAAGTTCTTTCCCGTTAGACTCAATTTTTAACGTATGGAGATAAATTGGGACATACCTACAAAACGGAGTCAGTAAACATGTGGAAAATGAAATAAATAGGATAACAAACCATGGAATATTTTGTAAAACCACTACATCTAAATAACTCCAGTGATTATTGTAAATTGTGATAACGACTCCTCCTTTTTCTTTGCCATATCCAGTAAGGTACTGCGTGGCGTACAAAGCTGGTGACGAATTCAAAACTACGCGTTCTCTCTCGGTATATTCGGCATTAATACTCATTATGTATGGCTGTACTTTATATTTGGCGTATTTATTCACTTGACCACCTCTTATAGAGGTTACATATTCGTCTGGAGCAGGAGTTAATTGGAATGGTAAAGTATCATTTATACTGGTATCGATGTATATATTGCTCGATTTTGCCAATGGGCAAGCTCCCATTATACCTTGTCCAAATAATCTTCTAAAAGACCAGTTTCTAGTACCTAGAATCTTATAATCGTACACTAAAGAAACTGTCTGCTGAAGATCTAAGACTGTTCGTTCACAGGACTCATCACGGCAATTCGGTCTTAAGTGGATACCAATAGAGTGATACCGTGTATTGTGAATGTATCCAGAATTTAATAACGAAGCCAGACCTTTTTTCGAGTCACAAGGTAATAATTTTTTCCAAGGGGTAAGATTTTCCGTACAAACGATTTCACGCGGCAAGGATGCATACCTAAAAATTCATTAGTTCAATTGAATATTACCAAAACTGTACATTATTTAAATTCACTGGTAATACTTCTAGTTTTATTGATTCAAAACAGTGACGCAACAACGCAGTGTACACCGTTTGCAAATTTTTAACCAGGGGCCCTTAAGCTTGGCACTGTTTTTGTTGTTAGTTCCTTTTAATATCCTAACTAAACTGAACGTTAAAACTTGGCTCTAAGACTTATGTATTTTGACAGTCTTGCCACCTTGCTACTGATTCAAAAATACACATTGAGGCAGTTTATAAAGCATTTTTACTCAAAATTGTAGCGACTTTTTAATCAATTTAATAATTTTCACATTTTGTTATGTATAGAAATTTTCATGAACCTGTTTAATGCAAACTACGAAATAACTTGTATTTTGAATTCTGGTCTAGGAAGCAGACTACGAGTTATGTAATAGTATGCATAAAAGTTTTATGGAACAGGTTTCATCAAAATAGGCTTGGTAGTCAATGTGTTAAAAAATGACTGTTCTTACCTTAAAAGACTAGAATTCACATGTATGTCCTCCACTACCCCTCTGGGCCTGAATGAAAATTTCGGACTAACACTGTTGGATTCATCAATAAAATTTAAAGAGGCGCACAATAATCCCGATAAAGAACTAGTCAGTCTCTTCCAATTTCTATCAATATTTTCAGTACCAGGTTTAAACCACGCCCAAACTTCTGCACCAGGAGCTGCGTCTACTACCGGATAACCCCAACTTTCATAACGCCAGAGTCCATTAGTTAACGTAATATGAAGTTCCTGAAGATTGTAGCTTTCGATTATTTCACCTAATACTCTAGGGAATAAGTGGGAATGTCGAACTAAAAGGATAAATGTTAGTTTTTAATTTATATATAGGGTAAATTAACTTACAAGAGTTTTGGTCGTTTTCCCATTTTGTGTTAAAGTGGAAATGTGCGTAAATTTGCTCAGCATAAAGCGGTTTTAAGAATAATTCTTCGGTAAACGTATCAGACTTTAAGGTTAGAACCATTTGAATTAGGTAAAGAAAACATAACGATAATACACCCAATTTTATCATTTTTATGATAGTATTGCTTTTAGGGAATAGGTGCTACTTTATTCAAATTACATACTGTCGTATTTAAGATACGGTATGTTTACATCTGCTGTATAACCTTAAAAAGCGGAACATACATCAGTTTGACATTTGTCACCTTTGTCTACTTGATACAGAAATAATCTACTTTAACTTTTATCTACTAGTGTCAAAACTTGTCAATTTCGTTTAATTTTAATTCATTTCTTTGTTCACCCATATTTTTTTATTACGAAAAAAGATGTGGGAGAAACCGAAAAATGTTTTAGGTATGTTATTTGTAGTCTCTAAAGAGAATAACCAAAAATAATTGAATCGCGCTGGGCGCTTAAGTGACAATTGATAAATGATGAGAAAGAAAAAGAAATAGTAAGAGTAGAAGCATACTACATTCAAGACGAGTAGACGCTTTCACAAACCACTAACAACTAATTGTTAGAGGTTTGTCGAGGCCACATAACATACACTTGTGTGTTATGTGGTGGAGGCTTTTTAGTCAATTTTCATATGTGAAATGTGAGCATGTAGATATATGGGACTTTAGCGTCCTCCTTCTAGAATTCATGAACTAGTTTTCTTATCAAAGGAGTTTAAGTCCCACTTTTTTTATTTGTGGAAAACGTTGCATTCCTTTGTGGCCTTAATTAATAAATAATCCTGCAGTTATCTTATATTTAATACGAGTTATATTTGGGGCTTGAGCATAAGAAACTCATATTGCGCCTAATTTGTCGTACGGGTTGCGGTACACTGTACTAGTTGATCATTTTCTATAAATTATTTCAAAATTTTTACAAAAAGTAAACGTACTAAAGGTTGTTCTTGTCAATTCTTTGCTTTAATATCACATTTCTTTTATCCTTAATTAAAAAAACACGTAAAGTTTACAGTTGTATTTATGTATGGACAACTTATATTACGTTCTACAAGTAATACAAGTTGCGGTTCACCTTTTGCGTTAGCAGTTAAGTTATAAATTATTTTTGAATCTTTAAGGAAAATAAAAACATCATTTAAACTTATTTTTGCCAAATATTTTGTTCGTGTGTGTATAAAACATAGTAATTCTTTGTGTCTTTAATCAAAAAAACAATTATGTAATTTTATCATTAGATATTTTTAAATATAAGCAACTTCTATTTTGGAAGATTCGTATTACGAGTTGCGGTACATCATTACTTATAGATTACATAATTTTAAATTTCTAAGAAAAACAAAAGTGCCACTTAAGATTGTTTTTGTCAATTCTTTTTTTTTATATATGTAAAACACTGCTTTTTTTGTGTTTTTAATTAAAAAAAACACCTAAAATTTACTATTATATTTAGGCCCAGACAACTCATATTACGTCTACAAGCAATGCAAGTTGCAGTTCACTCTTCGGGTTAGCTGCCATTTCCTTTAAATTATTTTTAAATTTCCAAGGAAAATAAAAATATCATTCGAGATTGTTTTTGCCAATTACCCCCTTTGTGTGTGTGAAACATCGCATTTCTTGGTGTCCTTCGCTAAAAAAAAACACGTAGAACTAACACGGGAACAATCAAGATATCTTTGGGGTCCGTGACATTTTGCTTTTGTGAACAATTCGCCGAGTCGTTAGAGGTTAGAAAGGATGATTACTGTTATTATCGGACGAAATTAATAAAATTTTCCACAATAAGTTTGTAGTGTTGTAAATTTTTGTGATAAACAAACACAAAAAATGAAGGTTACTGTGACAACATTAACAGACTATATTTTCGTATTGGACGTGTCCGAGGACCTAGAACTGGAAAACTTCAAAGCCTTTTGCGAGGTAGAATCCGGTTTTCCAGCTTCGGAAATAGCGATAGCTTTTAACGGTATGCCCTTGATGGACAATAAAAAATCGCTAAAAGAACTCGGTATCCGAGACGGTGATGTGGTGATATTACAGCATATGTTCCACTCGGGTTCAGTTAGCAGCTTAGACGGCCAGTTTTCAGGTATTGACTTTGGCGGAAGTGTCAGCTCACTTCATAACCTTGTTGACGCGTCAGTACGCTGACAGTTGAAATTTCTGTTGATTTTCTGTTGCAGTTCCAGCTTTAGACTTTAGCACGATTCAGGTGCCGGGAGGAACCTCCAGAGGCGGTCCCCGGCCTACGAGCGGGGTTGCCGCAGCTACCAGGACCACTGGTCAAAATGAGGACGATCCGGTGCTCATACGGGAGATGTTCATGGCTAATCCCGACCAGTTGGCTTTGTTGAAACAGAATAATCCTCGATTGGCGGATGCTCTTCTTAGTGGTAACTTAGGTGCGCCATTTTTAGTCATTTAGTTAGTTGCTTGATGGTAATTTTTTCACTAAATATGTAGCTGAATGAAAATGAACTTTACTACACTTGAATTTGGCAAAATTTGTTTTATGAAGCAAAAAATGAAAGTGAAATAGAAGTCACCTTATTCATTCACTGTTCTTTTTATTAATTTCTTTATTTATTTATTACTCATGAGAAGGAACTCAAGTGTTGTTATGGTTAAATTTAAACAAATAGTCGGGAGGGTAAATATTTAATTTTTTATAGATACTTTCGCAAAAGTTTTACGTGAGCAAGTCTCAGCTCGCCAGGAACGTGAACAACAAAGACTCAGGATGATGAATGCGGACCCCTTTGACACTGAGGCCCAGCGCCTTATAGCTGAAGAAATCAGACAGAAAAACATCGAGGCCAACATGGAGGCTGCTATGGAGTATAATCCAGAATCGTTTGGCACTGTTGTCATGCTTTACATCAATTGCAGAGTTAATGGTTTTCCAGTAAAAGCTTTCATAGATTCTGGTGAGCATCTAGCTTTCGTAATCCTGAAATAAAACGCAATTTTTAGGGGCGCAAACAACTATAATGTCCAGCGGTTGCGCCGAGCGTTGCAACATAATGCGACTGGTGGACACGCGATGGGCCGGAATTGCCAAAGGTGTTGGCATTCAGAAAATTATAGGGCGCATCCACATGGTCCAAATACAGATTGAAACTGATTATCTAACCACTAGCTTCTCCGTACTTGAAGAACAACCGATGGATATGCTTCTAGGGCTCGATATGCTGAAGAGGCATCAGGTATTTGGGTAGCTTTAACTCTGTGCTTTCCAAAGGCCATGCACTATCCTAAAATCGTGTAATTTTTACCAATTTTTTAAACATTCTGATTTAAACTTGACAGTTAAATTTTTTTCCAAAATTTCAACTTTAAAATTTAAATGAATAAAGTTTCAAAATTTGTTTTATAAATTTCATTGTTTTATAAAGTTTTATAAACTTTGTTTTTTCAAAATTCAGAGTTAAAATATTATCCGGTTTTTTTTTAAAGTAAATTTCGAGTAAGTTCCCAAATTTTTTCCACAACTTCATTTTAAAGCTAATTTTTTTTTCAAAGTTTTGATTTTAAAATCTAAATTCCATTATATTTCAGAAATATGAAAGTTGAAAATTCAGCTATAAAACTGTAGTCGTATTAATAGGATGCTACTTGAATTTAAGCAAAGTAGCTTCCAATTTTGTAACAAAGAAATTATAAATTTTTTAATGCATTAAAATTGGTAGCTAAATGCATGTAAGGTGGTTTAACTGCTATATTTGGATTGGTTTCGTTCTTAGTCGATTTTTTTGACACGCCATTGCAGTACAAAAGTGTTTTTTGTTCTAGTGTTGCATCGATTTAAGGAAAAACGTACTGCGTATTGGGACGACAGGCACCGAGACTCCGTTTTTGTCAGAAAGAGAGCTCCCGGAGTGCGCCAGACTGAGCCAGTTGTCTGAAGAGGATATTTTGTCCAAGTCCAGGCAATCTGCTGAGGAACGCGACCTTCAAGAGGCGATTAAAAACAGCAAACAAGGTAATTTGCCTTTGAGCTTTATCAATTATCTAATAGACGCTTTGTGGCAGGTCGAAAATCTTCAACTGCTACTAGAAAACCGTCATCAGACTCCCACTCCCCTAGCAAATCCAAAGGCTCCCCTCCCCCAAAAAGACCATACTACCGTTAATTTTCCCTTTTATTTGTTTGTTTTTGTAAAATTGCAATAAACTTTTTTTTTACTTTGTTTTTGCCATTTAGTTTTGATGCTTCAGTGACAATGGTTGTTTTCTTTTTTTTTTCGGTCAGATGTCGCAGGTAGTTCTGCTGTAGCTAAGCCGGACTTGCAGCCGGATGATAGATTTACTGAGAACGATATTAGGGAGATCACAAACTTAGGTTTCACCAGGGAGCAAGCGATTTCCGAGCTAAGGAGATTCAATGGTGATAAAACTCAAGCTATGGCCGCGCTTTTGGCGAAATCGCTCAAATTCTAATTGAAATTTAGCATTTAAGACGGAAGAAGACGTAGCCCTAGATTTAGAATTTTAATCATTTTTGGGCACTTTATTGTAGTAGCATTTTCATATAACTAGGTGTAGTTAAAGGACTTCAGTCGTAAATATTTTGTAACAATTTTATAAGTATCATTGTAGGATTATATGTATTTATTTATTTCGACAAGGATAATTTATTAGAAAATACAGTTCGATCTTGCCGTCTAATTTTAATCACTTCTATTTTGATTTAGTTTTTAATTAAACGGCTTTGATTTTAAAAAGTTTAAATTATTCTTATTTGGATCTAATGATAACATTTTTGTACTTTGAATATTGTCAGTGTTTTTTAAAATGGAATTGTGAATTTTATTCTTATTGTTAATTAAACATGTGATCTTTCTTTAAAAATAAAAGTGGGATTTGATTTTTTGTGTTTTATTTTTCCTAAAATATTCATCGACATGGTACCACACACTTGGAACAATGAATATCTTTACATATCAAGAAAAAAAAGTAAAATTTTAGCAGGCAGAATGTAAATTTTGTAGTCTTTATTTCAAGTTCGAATTTTAGGTTTTAGAAAATAATAGTTTCTGAATTTTCAAAATAAAATTTAATATTTTTTTTGTTTAGTTAACAAATATTGTCCCAATCTTTTAGATTTTTTTAGAAGTGTTAAGATTTTAAGGGAAATTCCAGAGAAACGTCAGGTGTTTAAGTTTGAAGACTAATTTCTGATTAAAATGCAAATTTTGGGAATTTTCTTACATATTTAGATTTTGTTTGAAACCTTGACTGTGTTCTTAAAATTTCTAAATCCACCCTGAATATTTGTTTTTTTAATTTAAAGTTTAGATTTTTTGAATTAAGTGAACACAGTGAAAAAAATTTAAAGGAAAAATTTTCGTTGTAATCAACAAAATTTGACTGGGCGTTTTCTTAGTTTAAATTAGAAAATTCCATCATTTTCCAAAAATTTTCTCTGTAATTTGACTTCTTTATTTAAAATTTCTGGTACAAATTTGAAATTATTAAATCCTTTTTTCTAAAATTAGTTCTAATTTCAAAATTTGTACTTTTTATACTTTATAAAGTGAGTTTCTTTTTCTTGAAATATCAACTTCTTTATACAAATTTCCAGCTTAAAAATCAATTTTTTTCCTTGAAATGTGTGCCTCTTTCAGCAAATTTCGTCCTTTTTTAAAGCAAATCACGTTTTTCAAGTCTTTTGGCTTATCTACGAATTCCGCCTTTTTACTTAAAATCAACCAAAAAAACGTAGTGAATAATATAGAAATCAATACTTTAATAACTTAAAAGTAAAATAAATGTTTAAAAGATGGCATATTTTGTGGCATTTAAAAAAGATGTATCATTCAGCTTCAAGTAATTCCCTTAGTGCTTCCTTAAGTTCCTTAATTTCTTCCTTCAAGGCTTCTATTTCAGAGGACGGCCCCTCAAGATCCTTTTCTCTGAAATATCTTTGAATCAGCTGCGACATCAGAGCTTGGTAATCCGTATCTGTAGAAGCTAATTTAGCCCTATCTAAAACTCAAACCTGATTAGATTAAATCAAAATCATATAAATAACAAACCTTTGTCCACTATCGCTGTTGGTATTAATTGGTGTATCGTATTTATCCCCAGCTGCGTCGGAATCAAATTAAAAGGCGGTGGTAGAGTAGATTGCATCATATACTCCAAATAGAAATCCGTTTTCCCAAAGGTCCACTCAACATCTATGTTATCAATGACCCTCTGAAACGTCGACGACATGGTAGCAATCAACATGTTTAATATCATCAAGACAGTCAACACTTCATAAAGAGCGAAAGCTATGTACCCAACGCTCTCCGTAAAATCATGCTTGTTAGTCACTGTGGAATTAGCAGTGCTTCCTGGCAAATTCTCTATGATTACATCGGCTGATTCAAGGGGTGCCATACAGAGAATAGCCCAGAAGAATGTCTTGAGCGTGGTCTCGAAATTTATAAAACTAGATACTTGTTGCGTTTTGATTCCGTTGGTATCAACTTGCACCATGCTATCATAATATTGATAGAATCTGCAGAAAGCCACGCTGAACGACAGCACGATGATGAAGAAGAGCGTTATGTATTTAACGATATCCGCGCACATTTTCCCCAAGGAAATTTGCAAGGGGCCCATGTAGTAATTCAGTCTGCAGTAGAACATGAGCCTGAAGTAAGCCATTAATGTCGCTATGGCGAAAGTACCTTCGGCTATCAGTATAGGGTCGAGATGATTCCAAAATTTTCGCTCTAAATCAACTTGATCGTTGGTTTTGACGTCGATGTAAGAAGCCAACCAGAAGACGAATGTTAAAAGGAAAAACATGTTCATCATTACGGCGTACAAGTTCCAAATTTTTCTAAAATATCTGTAATAACCTTGTATGAGGCACATCCGTATTGTGTTCCACGAGTGACCTATCACGAAAATCACAATGATTGGCTCCAAACCGGAATTAGGGGGCCTTCTCTTTTGTTTCGATTTGTCCATGTTGGATTCCAATAAGATGATGAGCAAAAATACCAAGTAGGCAGCAAAGTGGCTTATCATTTTATTGTGGGGCACTCTCCAGTGGGCTACGAGCTCGTGGTGTGGCAAAACTAGACAAAACATCGTGATTACTGGAAGCATCAGAATGCGATATATTGGGTACATGAGCCTTGCAGATATAGGTAGCAGTTTGTAGTCGTGCCAGTCTCCGTTCCAAGCCGATTCGACGATTTGTTGGGTGTTATGGTGCGCGATAAAGGCTTTCTGCTTATAATCCATGGCTAGCATCAGTCGCGGAAAGATAAAATTACTGGAGCTCATACCTAGAACAAATAACAAAATAATTGAGCTTTGTAAATGATGCTAGAATTTGGATTATTAATACGACGAGCTGGAGCAGCTGCTAGAAGCATTAACTGAAAGTGAAGATTAAACGTTTCTGGTTTTATCAATAAAGATGAATCTACCTTCGGTCTGTATCAAACACAACTCAATTTCCGCCGTAGTCCTGCAACACCCAATAAGATTCGCAGCAAATATGCTTATCTCTTGGCATAAATCCATGTAAGTTTTTCGAAATTCTGGAAAAAGATCCGCACATTCCTTCAGTTCGACCGACAGTTGAAAAGCCATCAGTATCGGATCTCGCGTCGAATGACAAATAAAAGCTGGATTCGTGATCGCCTTGTACACGTTCAGCTTCAATTTCTGAGCATGCAACAAATCGTCACTGATCAAATGCGCTTGGCATATTGAACACATGCACCTAGGACTATGTGGTCTCGAAATCGTATGACCTCGCTCCAGAAGCAGCTCAATTATTTCGTAGTGACCTTCTTGAGCAGCTAGCATCAGAGGCGTTAGGTTATCGGGGAAGTCGGAGCTGTGAGTAACACCGACGAATTCTAAGGTGGGGCCAGTGTCGTGGACTTTAACTAAAAGGTGCTTGAGAATTTTAATTTGGTTTTCGCGAATGGCGTGGAGTACGCAATCACCGACTTCGATGCCCTCCAAAGTTAAGAGGAATTTCACCATGGGTTCCTGATGGGACTGGACGGCTACTAATAAGGCGGATACACCTTGGAAGTTGACGCAGTTGATGTTGAAGCTTGGGTTTTCTTCGAGAAACTTCTGAACAGCGGCTACATTGCCTAAAAGATTATGTTGCCTTTAGAGTACCTTTTTGTTAGTTTAGATCTTCCAAAGATGCCCTAGGAGATCAAATTAAAAGAAGGTAGTCAAAATATTTGCAACTTGTCTCCACGCGTAAGGACGTCCCTATACAGTTTCGGCATTTTCATAATATTTCTAAAGTAAAATCGAAATAACTGGGTAAATCAAAATTTATTCAATTTGCGGCAATCAGCATTGAGAAAAAAATGTTGCCTGCTGATAATCTTTCACGTAATTTACCTGAATGTACCAATCTAAAAAAACGCTTTTCTACTTCTTGCAAATGAGGCAAAATAATGCTGGGTCTGTGACCTAATGGATCTCCTTCATCGGTTAATAGACTGTATCCAAAATTTCTTGAAGCAGTTCCAAGTTTGGGCAACGGCGGTGGTGGTGGAGGAGGAGGATTAGGATCCATTTCTTTCCTTATTTAAGAGACTGTAAACTTTTACGTTCTTAGCAAACTGCTTTTAAACTTCGTGTTAATAAATATCTTTACGTGTTTCGTAAAAAAGCTTCTAAAATTTGTCAAAATGTCACCAAATCAAGAAATAGGCCTTATTTAGTCAAGATAGATACTACTGTAATGAGGACAGATTAATAAGGAAGCAAATCATCTTGTCTTTCACAAGAAAATGGCATGTATGATATAACTGTCAAATATAACATAGTGTCATATCAATAGCATTTTCCTTTTGATAAAACGATAGAACTTTTTTAACAGTCTGTAGATAGATATTTATTAACACCTCAAAAGAAAATTAAACACATTCAAAAAGAACCTGTTGAAAGCCATCATCTTAGAACCTTTGAAAATTTATTCTAAAAGGAATTGAAGATCTTCTAAATAATTTTATAAATGCCAGGAGGATCTCTCAAAGTTCTAAGTGAGATTTAAATGTTTCGAGATCTTTTTAGGAGCTTTAAAGATATTCTAGGATACTAAAAGGATTTCAGAAATTTTGGGAGGATCTTAAGACTCTTAGAGAACCTAAAGAATTTTGAGAAGACTTCAAGGACGCTTAATAATCCTTACGAGCTCTAAAGAAATCGAAAAGTTTTCAGATAAACTTGCACGCTTTAGATCGATCTTGGGCGAGAAACTTTTGAAAGCTTCAAGTGCTCTGAGAGAGTTTCAGGTGCTCTAAGAGCTTTCAAGAGGAAGTGTCGGAGCTCTGATAGAGTCTCAGAGCTCTCATAGAGTCTCAGAGCTCTGATAGAATCTCAGAGGTCTGTCAAAGTCTCAGAGCTCTCATAGTCTCATATCTCATATCGACTTACAAGTGTTTCCAAGAAATTCCAAAAATTTCCAGAGGATTTTAGGAAGGTTTGAAATAACAGCAATAGCTGCGGCTCTGCGAAAGCATCTTAGAAGTTTCAAGCGAATTTTTTTATCTTTAATAACACCGCAGTAACTTCGAGAAGCTATTAAAAGCCAGGGATGGATACAAATAAAAACTTTTAGGGAACTTCAACAGTTCCAAACAAAACCTCACTTCAAGCGTTTTAAAGTAATTTAAGCTGCCTTGACCGTGTGTCAGGTGCTTCTAGGAGCACTCGGAACGTTTGAGGGGCCTCTAGAATTTTAGAAGCTAAAAGAAAGTCTTAGTGGTTCCTGGAGTATCCTCAATACGTCATCAGGAGCTGCGAGAGAACCTTAAGAGGATATCAAAAGTTTCAAGTGGATCCAAACTTGAAAGCAAGAATTTTGAGGGAATTTCACGAGTTTGGAAACAATCTCTGATACTTTAAGATATTTTCATACGATTTAATAGCACTTTTAGAAATTCCTGAATAGATTTACAAGGATTTCGAGTTTTGAGAGAGATTTTAACAAGTTTCGACCAGATCCTTTAAAGCAAAAGACTCTCAGAAATAACCATTAAGTGTAATTTAGCGAAAATAATTAGTTTGAGACAGAAGATTTCCAATTCAATGGTAATTAATTATGAAAGTTCATATGTTACATAAAAGTGTAAACGTCAAAAGAAATGTTTAAAAACAAATAAAAAACGACAAGTGATAAACATATGCGATATCATTTCCATTCCTACTTCATTATTTATATTTTGGATTGACCATGACCTTCGGACAACATAATTTGCCGATTAAAATGAACTTGTACACATTTAGCAGGATATTTGAAATACACATCTTTTATTTAAAGTAATTAACACAAAATGTGTGTTAAGTTAATAAAGTAGACGAGTTCTTAGTTACATCGAAGTCGATACCCAATTTCATATATTTTTTATACAAAAAAATCGTTTCATGTTAATAAAATGGCATTGAAATTATTGTACGTTTTAAGTTCTGTGGCTGTGCTGACTTTTGCGGTATTTTACTTCAATTTCACCGCCGAAAAAACCCATCCATATGCTGGATATAACATTGTAAGTATTTTCTGTGAATGTTAACACGAATATTTTCTTTGTGAATATTCCTGAGTTTTTCAGAGCTGTCCTTAAAACTTTTAGAATTTAATTTTCCTCGAGAAAGGAGCCATTTTTATACTTTGGACCATACCGATTTGCTAAAGTCGTAGCAAAAAAGTAGTCAAAAAATTAGTTGTTCCTGTTAAATTGTATTACGTTGAATACGTATTAATTCTAAACAATCCTTCTTAACAGTTTTTCTCTGTGGAAAACTGGTTCTTACTATTTAGGTAACAATAACTTTATTTTGCTGTTAAGATCACAAAGCCCAAGAAAGTCTACTAATTGGATTCAGATGAGAATTTTTTTTTACAGGTACAACTCGCCGAAGCCTATGGATATACTATGGAAACTTACACCGTGGAAACCCAAGACGGGTATCTTTTAGGGCTTCACAGACTTCTAAAAACGAATAATACCAACAAATCGCTGCTTAAAGGTCCAATACTTTTAGCCCACGGTACTACGCAAAGTGCAGTCGACTATTTGGTCTTAGGACGTTCTTCCTTAGCTGTTATGCTATTGGAGGGAGGTTACGACGTGTGGCTGATGAACGCCAGAGGCACAACTTGGTCGAAAAAGCATAAACATCTGTGCCCGAAGAAAAACGCCTCAGATTTTTGGAATTTCAGGTACGCTGTTCATACACTTTTCAAGATCTCTAGCAAAAAAGGTTCTAAAACGTCCGGGAGAATTTCAAGGGTTCCACGAGATTCTTATGAACTGTGTTGTAACGTATTGTGACGAAACTTTAAATGCTACGAATTTAAAATGCTCCGAAAAATTACCCGGAGCTTCGACAACACTTTTCAAGAACCCTGGCAGAGTTGTAGAACTTACATTAGAGGCTTCTAAGAAATCCCAGGAGCCCCGACAGTTCGCGGAAGATTTTAAAAGATCTGAAATTTCAGAAGCTCCAAGCCAGCATTTGGAAGCTTGGAGGTAATGTAATAAGCTTCAACAGGATGTAAGAAGTTGCGAGATAATAATTTTTAGTAAATCTAAAACTAGGAGGATGATGTTTTAGAACAATGGGAAGTATCAACACTATCAAAAGCCACTCAGCAGATTTAGGAGAATCTTAGAAACCTTTACGAAATTTTAAGAGTCTGAAAAGATCGAGATTAGAGATTTCCAATTTTTGTGAATATCAGATGCTTTAAGAAATTGTTTGAAATTTCGAGAAACTCCCAAGAGCTCCGATACTGTTCTTAGAGAATGGTGCAAGTTTCAAAGCTGACACTAGTTTGAGGAGAATTTTGATAGCCTGAAAAAAATATTACAATTTCGGAGATGAACTTAGAAGCACTTAAAATAATGGGCAGCATCAACACTTTCAAAAGCCACTCGGTAGATTTAGGAGAGTCTTAGAAACCTCTGCGAAATTTTAGGAGTCTAAAAAGATCAAGATTAGAGATTTCCAGTTTTTGTGAATATCAGATGCCTTAAGAAATTGTTTGAAGTTTCGAGAAACTCCCAAGAGCTCCGATACTGTTCTTAGAGAATGCTGTAAGTTTCAAAGCTTTGCTAACACTGGTTTGAGAAGAATTTTGATAGCCTGAAAAAAATATTACAATTTCGGAGATGAACTTAGAAGCATTTAAAATAATGGGCAGCATCAACACTTTCAAAAGCCACTCGGTAGATTTAGGAGAGTCTTAGAAACCTCTGCGAAATTTTAGGAGTCTAAAAAGATCAAGATTAGAGATTTCCAGTTTTTGTGAATATCAAATGCCTTAAGAAATTGTTTGAAGTTTCGAGAAACTCCCAAGAGCTCCGATACTGTTCTTAGAGAATGCTGTAAGTTTCAAAGCTTTGCTAACACTAGTTTGAGAAGAATTTTGATAGCCTGAAAAAAATATTACAATTTCGGAGATGAACTTAGAAGCACTTAGAACAATGGGCAGCATCTAAACTTTCAAAAGCCACTCGGTAGATTTAGGAGAGTCTTAGAAACCTCTACGAAATTTTAGGAGTCTAAAAAGATCAAGATTAGAGATTTCCAATTTTTGTGAATATCATATACCTTAAGAAATTGTTTGAGATTTCGAGAAACTCCCAAGAGCTCCGATACTGTTCTTAGAGAATGGTGTAAGTTTCAAAGCTGACACTAGATTGAGAAGAATTTTGATAGCCTGAAAAAAATATTACAATTTTGGAGATGAACTTAGAAGCACTTAGAACAATGGGCGGCATCAACACTTTCAAAAGCCACTCGGCAGATTTAGGAGAGTCTTAGAAACCTCTGCGAAATTTTAGGAGTCTAAAAAGATCAAGATTAGAGATTTCCAGTTCTTGTGAATATCAGATGCCTTAAGAAATTGCTTGAAGTTTCCAGAAATTCTCAAGAGCTTCGATACTGTTTCTAAAGAATGCTGTAAGTTTCAAAGCTTTGCTAACACTGGTTTGAGAAGAATTTTGATAGCCTGAAAAAAATATTACAATTTCGGAGATGAACTTAGAAGCACTTAGAACAATAGGTAGCATCAACACTTTCAAAAGCCACTCGGTAGATTTAGGAGAGTCTTAGAAATCTTTACGAAATTTTAGGAGTCTAAAAAATCAAGATTAGAGATTTCCATGTTTTGTGAATATCAGATGCCTTAAGAAATTGCTTGAAGTTTCGAGAAACTCCCAAGAGCTCCGATACTGTTCTTAGAGAATGCTGTAAGTTTCAAAGCTTTGCTAACACTGGTTTGAGAAGAATTTTGATAGCCTGAAAAAAATATTACAATTTCGGAGATGAACTTAGAAGCACTTAGAACAATAGGTAGCATCAACACTTTCAAAAGCCACTCGGTAGATTTAGGAGAGTCTTAGAAACCTCTACGAAATTTTAGGAGTCCGGAAAGATTAGGGTTAGAGATTTTTCCAATTTTTGTGAATATCAGATATCTTAAGCAACTGTTTAAATCTCAAGAGCTCCAAGAGTGTTCTTAGAGAATTGTGTAAGTTTCAAAAGCTTTGCTGACACAAGGTTGAGAAGAATTTTGGGAGCCTGAAAAAAAGATTACAAATTCGGAGGTGAATTTAGAAGCTTTGGCAGAATTTAAAAGATCATGAGGGATTTACACGAATTTAAACGAATCTGCAGAGCTGCAACTAAATTTTAAGAGACTGTAAAGCGCTTGCAGCAAATGTAGCTTAGGAACATTCGGGGACCTCCAGTAGCTTTAATTTAATCTTCTGTGTTCTTGAAAAATCTTATGTTTAGAAAGATTAAAATCAGAGAATCAATATTAGAGAATCAGGATCAGGTGCTTTAAGGAAGTTTTTAAAGCTTCAAGCAAGAACTTTGACAGATTTTTCAAAATAACCTTTGGTTTTCTAAAAACTCCCAGGAGCTTCGACAAAATTAAGAGAATTGTGGAAGATATACTCTGGAAAGTTAAGAGACGAAATCTTAGAAGTTTCAAGAGTCCTAAGGAAATTTTAAGGTTTGCTAGAGAAGTTCAGGAGCTTTCAGAAAACTTTGGCAAGCTTCGAAATATTCTTAAAACACGTGAGAATTTTTTAAAACTTTGAAGGAGTTATAAGAGATTCGGAAAGATTTCTGGAGCTTTTATAAGCTCTCAGGCTCTCGATGAAAATCTTAGGCGCTTGAAGATAATCTGAAATGATCTAAAAGAAAGTTATAACCTCTGAAGCAACTTTTAGTGTTCTAGAAGAAAGAAATAAATCAGATGTCCCGAAAAAGCATGAACTGGCTTCTATGGATTCGGGGAGAATTTCAAGTACTTTGGAGAAAGCCTAGGAGATGCGAAATAATCGTAGGAACTATAATTGACTTTCAGCAGCTGCAAGAAAGTCCAAAAAAGTTCCAAGATATTTTTAAGACATTTGAAAGAATCTTTAGATCTCGGGAAATGGTTTTAGGTTATTCTTGTAAAACAAAGTGTGAGATAAACGTTTTAGCTTTCAGGAAATTGGTGCACATGATGTTCCATCTGTGATCGATTATGTTCTTAATAAAACTCAAAGAGAACGCCTGCAATACGTAGGATTTTCAAGCGGAGGGTCAACCTTTTTCATTATGCTTTCTGAAAGACCCGAATATAACAATAAAGTAAAGATGATGGTGGCACTAAGTCCTGGAGTTTATATAAATGATGCTAAAAGTCTTCTTCCACGTTTCCTACGTTATTATTGGAATACATCTGAGGTAATTATCAATCAGGTTCATTATTATTTACGAAAAATAACAAAAATTCTTGCCTAACCTTTTTTTTTTGACTGTATCAATTAAAGTACTTTTAAAGTTTCCTGAATTTAGCTGATCTGGTCTGGTGGACAATTGCAGTCGCAATAAGTTTGATATTTTTGATTTGTAATTAAACCTTCCATTTTATTTTATTATTATTCTTTTTTTCGTGGAACAGACTTGGTTATCTTCAAAAACTGATATAAAAATCTTGTCCCCTGAAACCAAAAAAGATTAAAAAATACATTAGTTACTCTCTTAAGTTAAGATCTAAAGATAGCCACTGTTGTTGTATTTTTTAATCTTTCTTGGTTTTAGTAGACAAGATTTTTATACCAATTTCAAACCTTTTAGAGTAGAGAGGGGCTGGCTTTTCTACAGTAATATCTTCTTGGAAAGCATAATTTAGGTTTTATTCATTGGAACTTCCATATTAGCAAATAAATATGTGGAAAGTACCAGTCAACTTTCAATTCAAAATTGTTATTAAATGTATTTAATTTTACAATATTCTTCAGCCCTTGGTACTTTCAGGGCATAATAAGGAAGATTTGGCCTTATGAATTTGGTTCAAGTGATGGTTTAGCGGCTAAATTCTTTCGATTCATCTGTGGACGTGGAAAATTGTTAATGCCGCTATGTCGAGCATCACAATATCTTCTAGAAGGAAGAGCATATGGATACGATGAGGTAGTTATACTTTAGAATTAATGCCACTTTGTATCCGTTTCTGTTTTAGTCGCTATTCCCAGTTATTTACACAAATATGCCTGGAGGAGCTTCTACCAAGCAAATTTGTCACTGTTTTCAACTGACAATTTCAGGTGAGTTAAAATGGTTAGAGTTTCGTTTTTGAGTATTTTTTTAAAAACCAGACATTGAATTTATTTTCATTGATGATGTAGAAAAAAAAATTTTGATTAGGAAGTTTCGAGATCATCTAAAGCAGCATTTTGCAACCTTTGTCATCTTCGGAACCCTTAATTGTTTCAGTTGAACCCTAGGGTTCTATGGAGCACACTGATTTGAAAAAACAATAAGGAATTATCTAAAGTTAGTGAAAATATGAAGGTTCAGAAGCAAAGATGTTTGACCAGCATGCTATTTGTCTAAGTTGTATAAGATACTCGACTCGGAACACAAATTTGTCCTAGCACGAAGATCATCTCCTTATATTTACTTGATAATTATAACCTATGATCACAGAGTTCAATATGAAAATCAGTGCCCAAAGAGTTCACCCCAGCAGGATTTGACTAGCGCTATCTATTTTAAGTTGTTCAGTTTCCACGATCAGTTTTCCAATGATTATTATGTTATACAAAAATCCTCAGAAGAATTTTTCTTACCAAGTAGATGATAATTTTAGGTCAATTTCATAACTACGACTACGGAGAACCATCCAACGTGGATATCTACGGCCAAAACAAGCCACCCCTCTACGATTTGTCTCGAGTGCAAGTTCCAGTAACGCTTTTCGGTGCCAAGAATGACTGGATCGTATCCGAACAGGTGAATTATCTAAATTAGTCAAAATAGTTAGTATTTTTTAAAGGGAAAATTGCAGGCGATTGAAAGATTAAAGAACGATTTGCCTTCGGCCAAAAAATTCATTATCAAGGATGACTTTTTCAATCATAACGATTTCATGTACCACAAGAAGGCAGATGTGCTCTTGTATCGATATATTTTGCAAGATGTTGAAAAATATTTATAAATATTTAGAATATTAATTGTGTTTTATTTCGATTATTTTTGATGATGAACAAAGTCGCTTTACCTGACCAGAAAAAATTAATTCAATCCTTAACATCCTATTAAGGAGAGAAAATCTCTCTGAAGATGATAGCTTGGCTATCGAAACGCGTGAGAGCAACCTTATTTGTGTTTTTTTAATCTTTTTTGGTGTCAGGGGACAATATTTGTATTTCAATTTTTGAACCAAGGACCAGTCCATTGCACCAAAAAGAGGGACATTTTTAGCTTTATTGGCCAATAAATATATATTCGAATCCACTAGAAGCAAAACTCTGCATTTGACTTTTAAGTAATTTTAAGTTATCAACAAACCTGTATCTCGTGATTCAACGTATAACTTTTTAAGTAGCCATATTTTGACGTGATTATTATGTGTCCCTGTGGTTAAAAAAACATTTTTTTTCTTTCAAATTTGTTAATTTTCTCAAAAAATTTTAAAAATGATTGTAAATACAAATTTCTGCAAGTGAAAAATGGAAATACAGATTTTTGCGATGTATTTTTCTCAGCAAATATTGATCTTTGCTTCTGGATTTTTGTAGATGTAGTTAGAAATAGGAGTTAATATAATCTTTACACGCAAAACTCAGTTTTCTGAAAATTATGCCAATACAACTACAGATACTTTTATCAGTTTCTTGCTGATGTTATGAAAGCATTTCATTAATTTCCTAGCAACTGGAATTAATTCTCCTTGTAATTACACAATTACAATGGTAACTGAAATTATTTTCGTTTATCTCCAGGTTAATTATCAAAATCCTAAACGAGGCACTTGGAATTAATTCTCCTTGTAATTACACAATTACAATGGTAACTGAAATTATTTTCGTTTATCTCCAGGTTAATTATCAAAATCCTAACCGAAACACTTAGTAGTTTGTTGTATATCTCAGGAGAAGCTGCATTGCTGCCCCGAGATACGCCCCAGATCTTACGGAGAACCTCCAACTGATAGAGAATCCTAGAAGGTTGGAAACAATTTTTAACACTCTATGGGATATTCCAAAATGTCCCTTAGAGTTCTAGAAATTGTTTCGAAGCTTTCGAGGCTTTTCTAGCATTCCTAGAGATTCCTTCTAACAAGGACATTGTTAGAGAATCCCGAAAGGAGTTCTAAGACTCTATCAGACACTCCTAAACATCCCGTAGAGTTTTTAAAAGTGTTTCAAAGTTTTCCAGGCTTCTCTAGTATTACTAGAGGTTCCTTTTAAGATCCTGAGAATTTTGCCCGAAAGTTGTGCTGGAATCTTAGACCCTTTGGAGCAGCAAGAGAGCTTTAGAAGTTCTAAAAGTTCTAAAAGGATTTTACAAGCTTAGAGACAATATTCGAAGATCTAAGACACTCGGAGGAGCTTCGTACCAATTTCTAGAACTTCAAAGGACTCTTTGGGGATTTGAAAGACTTTTCAAGACTCCGAGAGAATCCATTCAAGTTCCATAAATTGTTTTGAAACTGCAGAGTCTCTTGTTTGGTTCCTAAAATCTTCCTGGAGCTTTCGAAACTTTCTTGCAATTACAGATATTCTCACAGAATCTTCGACACAATTTCTAAAACTCGAAGAGAGCTTTTAAAGACCCCTGAAAGATTTCAAAGAATTTGGAAAGTTCTGAGAGAACTTTGAACATTTCCGAATTGTATGTGAAACTGTGAGAGTGTTTCAAAAGCATGGCGATATAACAAAATATTTTCCAAAAAATAAAAAATAAAATGAAATTAGAGTCAAATATTAAAAAAAAATATTGTTGTTGTTTCGAAAGTAATGTTTAAATTTTAAATTCAAGTGGGAAAATTCGAGGCTAAAATCCAAATTAGAGTCGAAATTTTGAGCAAAAGTTGAGGTTTCGTGAAAAAGTCGATATTTTCTGTTCAAAGTCCTATTCAAAGTTTGAACTATTAAGTTAACATTCAAAATTTTTAATCAAGATACAAATTTTTGTAGTAATTTCCAGAAAAGTATCGAATTTTCGAGATGGCGATCGAAATATTGAGATTAAATCGAAATTTGTAGGATATCACTCAAAATATCTAAAAAGAAATGGAAATTTTGAAAAGATTATGAATACAATTTTTAAAACTCTATGGGACATTTCAAAATGTTCCTTAGAGTTCTAGAAATTGTTTCGAAGCTTTCGAGGGTTTTCTAGCATTCCTAGAGATTCCTTTAACAAGAATATTTTCTAAAAAAAAAGAATTTCTAAGACTCTATCAGAAACTCCAAAACATCCTTTAGAGTTTTTGAAATTGTTTTAAAGTTTTCCAGGCTTTTCTAGTATTCCTAGAGGTTCCTTCTAAGATCTTGAGAATTTTGCCCGAAAGTTGGGCTGGAATCTTAAACCATTTGGAGCAGCAAAAGAGCGTTAGAAGTTCTAAAAGGATTTTACTAGGTTAGAGACAATATTCAAGGATCTAAGAGACTCGGAGGAGCTTGGTAGTAATTTCTAGCACTCGAAAGGAATCTTTAAGGGTTTGAAAGACTTCTGAAGACTCCGAGAGAATTCATTTAAGTTCCATAAATTGTTTTGAAACTGCAGAGTCTCTTGTTTGGTTCCTAAAATCTTCCTGAAGCTTTCGAAACTTTCTTTCAATTACAGATACTCTCACTGAATCTTCAACACAATTTCTAAAACTTGAAAAGAGCTTTTAAAGACTCCTGAAAGATTTCAAAGAATTCGGAAAGCTCTGAGAGAACTTTGAACATTTCTGAATTGTATGTGAAACTGTAAGAGTGTTTCAAAAGCGTCAAAGGATGATGATATAACAAAATATTTTCCAAAAATTAAAAAAAAAATTAAAGTCAAATATTAAAGATAATACTGTAATTTTGTATTGAAAGTATAGTTTAAAATCCAAATTAGAGTGGAAATTTTGAGCAAAAGTTAAGGTTTTGTGAAAAAGTCGACATTTTCTGTTCAAAGTCCTGTTCAAAGGTCGAAATCTTGAGTTAAAATTGAAAATTTTTAATTAAGATAAAAATTTTTGTAGTTGAAATTTTGAGAAAAGTATCGAATTTTCGAGATTGCGATTGAAATATTGAGATAAAATCGAAATTTGTAGGATATAACTCGACATGTCTAAAAAGAAATGGAAATTTTGAAAAGATTATGGATACAATTATATAAAAAGATAGACTAGAAAAATGGTACTTTAGAAAAATACTTAACATTGATAAAGAAATTTAGATTCTTTCAATTTGTTTATTTATTTTTTTTGTTTTGAAATTTGAACTTGTTGAATTTTTTTCCCGAAATTTCGAATATTAACATCGATGTTAAAACGCCGATGTTTCATTATCGATTATCGATGTTCAGTCATTGACATAAGCGACGATATCAAGAGCAATGTTTCGTCAGCATCGCTCATTTCCTCGACTGTTTCTGGAAAATCCCAAAATTTTAAAGAGAAATTCTAGAGCTGCGGGAGAATCTTGGATTATTCATGAAAATCTCTCGAGCTACGAGTGGTACTCTAGAACCGTAAAGGAATTTTGAAAACTTGAAGATAATCGCAGGAGTTACGAAAGATTCTCTTAATATCCCTGTTATTATCTTGAAGCTACTAAGGGTGTTTCCAGAAAATCCCAGGTCTTTGAAGAAAAATTCTAGAGCTGCAAGAGAATCTTGGATTATTCATGAAAATCTCTCGAGCTCTAAGTGGTATTCTACATTCCTAAAGGACTTTTGAAAACTTAAAGAGAAACCCAGAAGTTACGAAAGATTCCCTTAATATTCCTGTTATTGTCTTCAAGCTGCTAAGGGTGTTTCCGGAAATCCCAGGACTTTTAAGAGAAATTCTAGAGCTGCAAGAGGGTTGTGGATTATTTATGAAAATGTCTCGAGCTCCGAGTAGTACTCTAGATACCTAAAAGACTTTTGAAAACTTGGAGATATTCTCAGGAGGTACGAAAGATTCTCTTAATATTCCTGAAATCTCTTGAGCTCTAAGTGGTACTCTAGATCCTTAAAGGACTTTTGAAAACTTGGAGATAATCTCAGAAGTTACGAAAGATTTTCTTAATATTCCTGTTATTATCTTGAAGCTGCTAAGGGTGTTTCCGGAAATGCCAGGACTTTGAAAAGAAATTCTAGAGCTGCGAGAGAATCTTGTACAATTCATAAAAATCTCTTGAGCTCCGAGTGGTACTCTAGATCCCTGAAGGACTTTTGAAAACTTGGAGATAATCTGAGGAGTTATGAAAGCTTCTCTTAATATTCCTGTTATTATCTTGAAGCTACTAAAGGTGTTTCCGGAAATTCCAGGACTTTGAAGAGAAATTCTAGAGCTGCGGGACAATCTTGGAGAATTCATTAAAATCTCTTGAGCTCTAAGTGATACTCTAGATCCTTAAAGGACTTTTGAAAACTCAGAAGTTACGAAATATTCTCTTAATATTCCTGTTATTATCTTAAAGCTACTAAGGGTGTTTCCGAAAATCCCAGGACTTTGAAGAAAAATTATAGAGCTACGAGAGAATCTTGGAATCATTCATGAACATCTGTCGAGCACCGAGTGGTACTCTAGATCCCTAAAGGACTTTTGAAAAAAAAAAGATTCTCTTAATATTCCTGTTATTATCTTGAAGCTACTAAAGGTGTTTCCGGAAATTCCAGGACTTTGAAGAGAAATTCTAGAGCTGCGGGACAATCTTGGAGAATTCATTAAAATCTCTTGAGCTCTAAGTGATACTCTAGATCCTTAAAGGACTTTTGAAAACTCAGAAGTTACGAAATATTCTCTTAATATTCCTGTTATTATCTTAAAGCTACTAAGGGTGTTTCCGAAAATCCCAGGACTTTGAAGAAAAATTATAGAGCTACGAGAGAATCTTGGAATCATTCATGAACATCTGTCGAGCACCGAGTGGTACTCTAGATCCCTAAAGGACTTTTGAAAAAAAAAAGATTCTCTTAATATTCCTGTTATTATCTTGAAGCTGTTAAGGGTGTTTTCAGAAATCCCAGGACTTTGAAAAGAAGTTCCAGAACTGCGAGATAATCTTAGATTACTCATGAAAATATCTCGAGCTCCGAGTGGTACTCTAGATCCCTAAAGGGCTTTTGAAAACTTGGAGATAATCTCAGGAGTTACGAAAGATTCTTTTAATATCTCTGTTATTATCTTGAAGCTACTAAGGGTGTTTCCAGAAAATCCCAGGACTTTAAAGAAAAATTCTAGAGCTGCAAGAGAATCTTGGATTATTCATGAAAATCTCTCGAGCTCTGAGTGGTACTCTAGATCCCTAAAGGACTTTTGAAAACTTGGAGATAATCTCAGGAGTTACGAAAGATTCTCTTAATATTTCTGTTATTATCTTGAAGCTACTAAAGGTGTTTCCGGAAATTCCAGGACTTTGAAGAGAAATTCTAGATCTGCGGGACAATCTTGGAGAATTCATTAAAATCTCTTGAGCTCTGAGTGGTACTATAGAAAGATTTTCTTAATATTCCTGTTATTATCTTGAAGCTGCTAAGGGTGTTTCCGGAAATCCCAGGAGTTTTAAGAGAAATTCTATAGCTGCGCTAGAATCTTGGACAATTTATGAAAATCTCTTGAGCTCCGAGTGGCAGTCTAGATCCCTAAAGGACTTTTAAAAATTTGGAAATAATCTCAGGAGTTATGAAAGCTTTTCTTAATATTCCTGGTTTTATCTTGAAGCTACTAACAGTCTCGCAAAGCTACAAAGTAATCTGAGAATCTTAAAAAGGATTTCAGGGACCATCCAAATCTTTGAAAGTCCGAAAGATTTGAAAGCTTCAAGAACATTTCAGGAGTTTTCAGAGATTTTTTCGAAACTTTGAATTCAGTATTTCTTTGAGTCTCTCAAGTTTGTGGAAGAAGCTTGGCAGGTCCGAGAAAATTTCTGGCGATTTAAGTGGCTCTGGAACACTGAAAGATTTTTGGGGAGCTCTAACAGGATGCCAATAATTAACAAGGAGATATTAAAGCTTGGAGAACTTTCAGATGCCTAGAGAGAGTTTCAGGGGTTTTATGAGAATCTTTCGACATTCAAAGGGTCATGATTCCGGTATACTAAAAACGGTCCGTTTATTGGAGCAGTGGGGGGGCAAGATGCTCTTACAGCCATCAAATTATTGTATGAGTATCATTGGATTGTATCAGTATCAGCAAACTTTTGGATTCTTAACATTTAATGTTGTTAGGCATTTTTTTTCATAATTTATTGTCAATATACTAGAAATAGAATCGTTTTTTTTACGAATTTATATTTCATAACATCAACAAAGGATTTGGTTTTTTTAGACTAATATTGAGCAACCATTAAATTATTGTAATAAATGGCTCAACTAACTAAGCAGTGCACCATTCGTGCTGAAACGCCCTTTCAGGTATTCAGGATAATAACGAAACGAAGTTATCGATTGGGCCATTCGGGTTCTCCCGTCATTAAAGTCGTCGTTTATAATTTGATTGGATAGTAACGACACAAGAGGGCACTGTTATGCCTCATTGCAATTTATAGCCTCATCTTTAATTAAGCTCTTGAGCTCCTGTCATGCGGATTCCGGGCTTAAGCTGGAGGAAAATCGGGTTTATTCCGCGAGAAAATTAATTTAAATTACGGCCCGCGTAAGCTTTAAAATAACATTTTTATAAGGTTGTTACTGGAAACTATTCAAGGAGGAATTTCATTCGGAAGAAATTAATTTGGATATGTTTTATTTTGTGGCGAAAGTTCCGAAATATCTCAGCGATTCAACAAGAGAAATGCATTTAATACGAAACAGCAGTTTTCAAATTAAATTATCCTCCGATGCAAGCAAAGAAAATACTTTTTTAATATTGTTCTGGTATTTTAAAGCGTATACGTTTGAAATAATAAATCTGATATTTTTAGGCATTACAGTGATTTTGTCTGGCTTCTTCGTCGTTTGTGTTTTCTTTGACAACTTAGCTAATGAAAAATTCTACAAAATGGTAACATGTTATAGTAGGACTCGATGCTCTTTCAGAATGTAGTAATAGTAGAAGTTAAACTTTCAATGAATATCTGTTGGAGATGTTTCAGTCTTAAAAAGCTTTTCATAGTTACAGACATTATATTTCATGGGTACCAAAAACCAGCACAACTTAAACATATAATGCAGGTAGTTTCCAGAATTGCTAAAACTAATTCTATTTTATATGCAATTAATTCGGTTTCCTTCATTAATTTTGGATTAAAGCATATTTTTCTTGACTGTTTGGTAATTAGATTTTATTTCTTTCCAAAAGTTTTTTACTTACTGAGACGTTAAACTTGAATTATTTATAAAAAACTATTTAAAAATAAACAGTTTAATCTAAATTTATTTTGTTTCATGTTGTTATAAAGAGATTAATTGTTTATAGATGGATCGGACTAAAATAAAATAGTTCAATTTTAATATAAATGTATTCATTTTTCATAAAATTTCACCATGTAGCGATTTAATATTTTTCGTGTTTTTTATTTGGAAAATCAGTACGCTCTCGAATAATTAATTTCACATTTAATAAAATTTCCGATATTAACCAGAGCTGCTATTATTCTCTTGAACTGAAGTATTGAAAATACCATTGTTTTAAATTGTTTCGGATTCTTCCCCTATTTAATATTTAATACCCCAACTGAATAAACAATTCTCATTCAACATCTATTTAATAAATATTTTAATAAAATCAATATATTTATTCATGCAAATGCATCATACGTCGAAATCAGACCAAAATTAACACTAAAAGACTAGAGGAGATCTATGCATAATGAAACCAATTCTCCATAAAATAATTTATTCAAATAAAATCTCTGAAACATAAGTTCAGTTTCAAAAACTGTAGTTTGCAATAAAACTAGCTTATACAGCACCTGATTCGAATAAATGAAACGTTTTGGTCTTTTAACAGTTGGACATTTTTCTATTTACAGAGTCTCATTCACACACATCACTTTCTATTATCAAATAAAAACATATTATACAAAAAATGAAGAAAGGAAAATAAAATATTTTTAAACAACAAATTGAGAATAATTCGTAGCATGAATTTGACCTTTTTAAGCCCAATTTAGACCTGACACTGAAGCAATTTTTTAATCTACGCGGTTAAAATGGTCTGCAGATAAAATCATGTCGAAAAGAAGAAATAAATAAAGTTAAATTCGTTGCAGGTCCTCGTATACTTTTTATCTTGATTACAATCTATGATGTTCCAAAAAGTGTCTTAGAGTTTTAGAAATTCCTTCAAAGCTTTTGCTGCTTCTCCAGCATTCCTTGTGGAATCAATTTTATTTAACATTTTTTCGGCTTAGGTTTTCTGGTTCGTAAAACCTTCCTGGAATTTCCAAAACCTTCGCAGTCAAGATGATATGCAAATCATGTCGAAGGCAAAAGAAGAAATAAATGAAGCTAAAATCTTGGCACGTCTTTGAATACTTCTTATCTTGATTTCAGTCTAATAAACTACTTGGAGAATATAGAAATTGTTGAATGAGTTTGAGGCATATGAAACAAAATTATGTCTCGTTAAGGAATGGAGAAATAACAGGACAAATATAAGAATGTCTTCGGTTAGGTTTTAGTTCGATTTTAGCCTACAACTTTATTTTCTGAAGAATAGAGTCGTGCTCAGGATTTTACAGAGAATCTGCACCTGCTAGAGAATCCTAGAAGCTTCAAAACCATTGTTAAAATTCTGTGGGATACTCCAAAATGTGCCTTAGTTTTAGAAATTGCTTCAAAGCTTTTGCGATTTCTCCAGCATCCCTTATTGAAACAATTTCAATTAACATTTCTTGGGCTCAGCTTTTCTGGTTCGTGAAAACTTCCTGGAGTTTCCAAAACCTTCGCAGTCAAGATGTTATGCAAATGAAATCATAATGAAGACAAAAGAAGAAATAAATGAAGCTAAAATCTTGGCACGTCTTTGAATACTTCTGATCTTGATTTCAGTCTAATAAAGTACTTGTAGAATACAGAAATTGTTGAATGAGTTTGAGACATATGGAACAAAATTATGTCTTGTTAAGGAATGGAGAAATAACAGGACAATAGAAGAATGTCTTCGGTCAGGTTTTAGTTGGATTTTAGCCCACAACTTTATTTTCTGAAGAATATAGACGTGCCCGAAATTTTACAGAGAATCTTCACCTGCTAGAGAATTTTAGAAGCTTTAAAACCATTGTTCAATTTCTGTGGGATACTTTAAAATGTGCCTTAGTTTTAGAAATTGCTTCAAAGCTTTTGCGGCTTCTCCAGCATTCCTTATTGAATCAATTTCAGTTAACATTTCTTAAGCTCAGCTTTTCTGGTTCGTGAAATCTTCCTGGAGTTTCCAAAACTTTTGCAGTCAAGATGATATGCAAATGAAATCATGTCGAAGGCAAAAGAAAAAATAAATGAAGCTAAAATCTTGGTACGTCTTTGAATACTTTTTATCTTGATTTCAGTCTAATAAAGTACTTGGAGAATACAGACATTGTTGAATTAGTTTGAGACATATGAAACAGAATTATGTTTCGATAAAGGATGAAGAAATAACAGGACATATAGAGGAATGTCTTTGGTTAGGTTTTAGTTCGATTTTGACCAAACTGAAGCAATTTTTGATTCCCAGGATTGTACAAAAATCTGTCTACTAGAGGATCCTGAAACCAATTTTTAAACCTCTATGGGACATTTCAAAATGTGTTTTAGAGCTTTAGAATTTGCTTCAAAGCTTTTTAGGCTTTCCCTGAATTTCTAGAGAGTCTTTTTCAAGAGAATCTGTAGACCTGCTACAGAATTCTAGAAGCTGTGAAATCATCTCTAAAACTCTATGGGGACATCAAAAAGCTCCATCGAGTTTAAGAAAATGTTGGGAAGCTTTCTAGGGTTCTCTAATATTCCTAGAGATTCCTTCTAATATCCTGAGCATCCCATGCTCCTTCGAGTTTGAAAAATGGTTTCGAAGCTTTCTCAAGTTCTCTAGTATTCCTAGAGATTGCTTCTAAGATCCTGAGTATCTCATTTAAATGCTGCGCTAGAATCTTAAAATTGGAAAAATCTTTGAAGAAACACGTGGGCTTCAGAAGTTTCGAAAGGACTTTATAAGCTTAGAAAGAATCGTCGAAGATCTAAGAGACTCCCAGAGGCTTTGAAATAATTTCTAGAACTTCTAGAAGGTTTGATAGATTTTGAGCAAATTTCTTTAATTTCCAGAAATTGTTTTGAAGCTGTAGAGTCTCTTCTAGAATTCATTTCATTTAATATTTCTTCGATTCGGTTTGTCCTGTTCGTAAAATCTTCCTAAATTTTCTGAAATTTTCGCAGTCAAAAATGTATTCAAATGAAATTATCCCCAATGCAAAATAAACAATAAATGAAGCTTAAAGCTCCATCGAGTTGAAGAAAATGTTGGGAAGCTTTCTAGGGTTCTCTAATATTCCTAGAGATTCCTTCTAATATCCTGAGCATCTCATGCTCCTTCGAGTTTGGAAAATTGTTTTGAACCTTTCTAGAGTTCTCTAGTATTTCTAGAGATTGCTTCTAAGATCATGAGGATCTCATTTAAATGCTGCGCTAGAGTCTTAAAATTGGAAAAATCTTTGAAGAAACAAGTGGGCTTCAGAAGTTTCGAAAGGACTTTATAAACTTAGAAAGAATCGTCGAAGATCTAAGAGACTCCCAGAGGCTTTGAAACAATTTCTAGAACTTCTAGGAGTTTGATAGACTGTGAGAAAATTCCTTTAATTTCCAGAAATTGTTTTGAAGCTGTAGAGTCTCTTATAGAATTAATTTATCTCGTTCGTAAAATCATCCTGAAGTTTCTGAAACTTTCGCAGTCAAAAAGGCATTCAAATGAAATCATGTCCAAGGCTAAAGAAACAATAAATTAAGCCAAAATCTTAGCACCTCTTTGGATACTTTTTATCTTGATTTCAACCTAATAATGTAATTGGGAATACAGAGAACTTGTCGAAAGAATATATGTTGATAGAAGAAGAAAGAACTGATCAAATGTCTTTGGTTAGGTTTTAGTTCGATTTTGGCCTCATTAGAGCAATGTTTAATTCTGGAGAAAGAGACATGCAAAGAATCTCTCTGCTAGAGAATCCTAGAAGATTTAAAACCAATTTTTAAAACTTCATGGGACACCAAAATGTACCTAAGAGTTTTGGAAATCGCTTTGAAACTTTTTAAGTTCCTCCAACATTACTAGAGATCCTTTCTCAAGAGAATCTGTGGAACTGCTAGAGAATCCTAGAAATTTTGAAGCAATTTCTAAAACCCTATGGGGTACCCTAAAATGCTTCTTGGAGTTTAAGAGATTGTTTCGAAGCTTTCTAGGTTTTCCTAGTATTCTTAGAGATTCCTTCTAAAATCCTTTACATTTAGCTAGAATCTTAAAAATTTTGAAAAATCTTTGGAGCAGTAAGGATCCAAGAGACTGTGAAACAATTTTTAGAACTTCAACAAATTCTTTGGAGGTTTGAAAGACTCTTGATAATTCTGAGGGAATTTGCTTAAGTTCCAGAAATTATTTTAGAGCTGCAGAGCCTCTTGTAGAATCAATTTCATTTAACATTTCTCGACTAAATTCTTTTGTTCGTAAAATCTTCCTGGAGTTTCTCAAACTTTCGCCGCCAAGATGGTGTGCAAATGATATCATGTCAAAGGCAAAAGAAGAAATAAATGAAGCTAAAATTTTGGCTCTTCTCCGGATACTTTTTATCTCGATTTCAAGTTAATTAAGTAATTGGGGGAATACAGATAAATTATTCAATGTCTTGGAGACATATGGAAAGAAATTATGTCAATAAGGAAAGAAGAAAGAGGTGACATGTCTTTGATTAGACTTTAGTTCGATTTTGGCCCAACTAAGGCAATTGATAATTCTGGAGAATAAAGAAACGTGTCCAAGATTTTACAGAGAATCTCCACCTGCTAGAAGCTTTGAAGCCATTTTTTAAACTCCATGAAATACTCTAAAATGTGCTTCAGAGTTTTGGAAGATGCTTTGAAGCTTTTTAAGTTCTTCCAGCGTTCTTAGAGATCCTTTCTCAAGAAAATCTGTCGAACTGCTAGAGAATACTAGAAATTTCGAAGCAATTTCTAAAACGCCATGGGGTACCCTAAAGTGCCCCTTGAAGTTTTAGAGATTGTTACGAAGCTTTCTAGGTTTTCCTAGTATTCCTAGAGTTTTCTTCTAAGATCCTTAATATCTCAACAATCAATAATCTCAAAAATGTTGGAAGAGTCTTTGCAGCAACAACAGGACTTCAAAAACTCCGACAGAATTTTATAAGATTAGAGAGAATACTTGGAGGATTCAAGAAACTTCGAGACGCTGTGTAGAACTTCAACAGACTCGTTGGAGGTTTGAAAGACTCTTGAAAATTCTGATGGAATTTGCTTAAGTTCTAGAAATTGTTTTGGAGCTACAGAGCCTCTTGTAGAATACCTTTAATTTAACATTTCTTACCTCAATTATTTTCATTCGTAAAATTTCCCTGGAGTTTCTGAAACTTTTACAGTCAAGATGGTATGCAAATGAAATCATGTCGAAGGCAAAAAAAGAAATAAATGAACCTTAAGACCCGGCACTTCTCCGGATACTTTTTGTCTTGATTTCAAACTAATTAAGTAATTGGGGCACTGCAGAGAAATTATTCAATGTCTTTGAGACATATAGAACGAAATCATATCAATAAGAGAAGAAGAAAGAGTCATATAAGTAATGACACGTCTTTGGTTAGGTTGTAGTTGGATTTTTGGAGATACAGAGACGTCCCTAAGATTTTACATAGAATCTCCACCTGCAAGAGAATCCTGGAAGCTTTGAAACCATTTTTAAAACCCCATGGGACACCCCAAAATGTGCCCAAGAATTTTAAAAATTGCTTCAAAGTTGTTTTGGATTACCCAGCCTTTCTAGAGATTTTTTCTAACAAAGTAACAAAAATAAGAATTTTTGAAATAAGAGAATCTTTAGAACTTTTAGAGAGTGCTAGAAATTTTCAAACAATTTCTAAAACTCTGTGTAACACTCCAAAATACCACTTGGAATTTTAGAGATTGTTTCGAAGCTTTCTAGGTTCCTCTAGTATTTGCTTATAAGAGCCTTAGCTTGTAACTAGAATTTTTAAAATTTTGGAAAAACCTTTAGAGCAGCAAGAAGGCTGCAGAACCTCCGAAAGGATGTTATAAGCTTGAAGAGAATATTTGGAGATCCAAGAGATTCCGACAAGTTTTAAAACAACTTCTTAAACTTCAAGAATGCTTTCCAAAGCATCCTTGAAATCTCCAGATTTGAAAGACTCTTGAAAACCCTTCGAAAATTCTGAATGACCTGGAAAGACTAAGAGAGAAAAAGAAATAGCAAAAAATGTAGGAGCGTGCATGGTTTCTCTTTGGACATATTTTAGCTCTAAAACACTATTTCAATTTAACCACTAAGAAGAAATAAAGAGACGAATCCGAAAGTACAATTAATCAGAGTAAGACGCATTCTTTAGTTTGTACCTTAGATTAAATTAGAATCTCGTCAATAAGTAATGATGAAGTTACTCTTGATGTTCATAGTTAACCATAGTTAACCAGTCAGTAGGTTTGGGTTTAATAATTAAATTCTCTACCTTTTCAGCATGCTACAAATTTTTCTCATCTTACGTAATTTTGAAACAATTTTTTTTTGATAAAAATGAGAATTCAGATTTTATAACAATATTTTAATTGATTTAGATATATTGCTTAATTTTTATACAAAAATGGACTAATATTTACATCTTAACGACCCTTTTTTCTTTATAACAAATAAATTATATTAGGAGCGATATGAACCAATACATTTCGTTTTATTAAAAATCAATAGAAAATTTCTATTTATTTAAGTCTGTTTCACTTGATTGTGGTCCATCAAAATCCTGGTGACGAATGTCCTGATCCTATTTCACGATAATAGAATAAACGACGTCCCATTCGTCACCGCTAAACGAAGATTCGACCTCGTTAAAAACCGGATTCAAAAAATTGTTCGAGCAACCGTTATTGCATATCACGTGGACACAGGGTCGTCACACCCTCAACTCCTCCATTCTGACGTTCTGTTTCGCGTTCAGTTGCGTATTCTTCTTCGTCAGCGTGCCAGTGTTGATCAACTGTATACTGTGTGTCGACAACAGTGGTTGATTCTCCGCCACCTGGTTGGAACAGAGCGTATTAACGTTGGATTTCGACGACAGCTTAGGCGGCGGAGGCGGCCTGGGCAACGTCGACGCGTTATTTTGGGGCATGTCGGCGAATTCTGGCGGAGGCAGCTGGTGGTGGGAGTGATGGTGGCCTAGAATCGTCGCTGGGTCGCTCTTTACACCTGAAATGAAACAACATTAGCGGTTTCCGCACTGTTAGTTCACACAATGTCAAGATGTACTTGGTTCCAATCTCATTCCTCATCCATTTGGTATTAGGAAGCTAGAAATATGCAAAAAGTTTGTTGTAAAGCTTACGAGATGGGGTTTCGAGACATGCTTCAAATAACTACTAGATAATCTTGAAGTTTTGAAATAGTTTTTAAAACTCTATGGGATGCTTCAAAATGTACTTTAGAGTTTTAGAAATTATTTAGAAGCTTTCTAGGCTTTTCTAGCATTCCTAGAGACTTTTTCTAACAAGAGAACTGGTAAAGAATCCTTAAAACTTTAAAAGAATTTCTGAAACATTTCACGATGCTTCAAAATATTTCTCGGAGTTTTACAAATTCTTTCAAAGTTTTCTAGGCTTCTCTAGCAATCCTAGAGATTCTTTCTAACAAAAGAACTGCTAGAGGATCCTTAAAGATTTAAAAGAGTTTCTGAAACACTGTAGAATACTCCAAAATATTTATCAGAGTTTTACAAATTTTTTCAAAGTTTTCTAGGCTTCTCTAGCATTCCTAGAGATTCTAACAAGAGAACTGCTAGAGGGTCCTTAAAGCTTTAAAAAAATTTCTGAAACACTGTAGAATACTTCAAAATATTTACCAGGGTTTACAAATTCTTTCAAAGTTTTCTAGGCCTCTCTAGCATTCCTAGAGATTTTTTCTAACAAGACAACTGCTAGGGGATCCTTAAAGGTTTAAAAAATTTCTGAAATACTGTAGGATGCTCCAAAATATTTATCAGAGTTTTAAAAACTCTTTCAAAGTTTTCTAGGCTTCTCTAGCATTCCTAGAGATTCTAACAAGAAATTGTTAGAATCTCTAGGAATGCTAGAGAAGCCTAGAAAGAGGGTCCTTAAAGCTTTAAAAAAATTTCTGAAACACTGTAGAATACTTCAAAATATTTACCAGGGTTTACAAATTCTTTCAAAGTTTTCTAGGCTTCTCTAGCAATCCTAGAGATTCTTTCTGACAAGAGAACTGCTAGAGGATCCTTAATAATTTAAAAGAATTTCTGAAACACTGTAGAATATTCCAAAATATTTATCAGAGTTTTACAAATTTTTTCAAAGTTTTCTAGGCTTCTCTATCATTCCTAGAGATTCTAACAAGAGAACTGCCAGAGGGTCCTTAAAGCTTTAAAAGAATTTCCGAAACACTGTAGAATACTCCAAAATATTAACCAGAATTTTACAAATTCTTTCAAAGTTTTCTAGGCCTCTCTAGCATTCCTAGAGATTTTTTCTAACAAGACAACTGCTAGGGGATCCTTAAAGGTTTAAAAAATTTCTGAAATACTGTAGGATGCTCCAAAATATTTATCAGAGTTTTAAAATTCTTTCAAAGCTTTTTAGGCTTCTCTAGCATTCCTAAAGATTCTAACAAGAGAACTACCAGAAAATCCTTAACCCTTTAAAAGAATTTCTGAAACACTGTAAAATACTACAAAATATTTACCACAGTTTTACAAATTCTTTCAAAGTTTTCTAGGCTTCTCTTGCTCCTAGAGATTCTAACAAGAAAACTGCTAGAGAATTCTTAAAGCTTTAAAAGAATTTCTGAAACAATGTAGAATGATTCTAAATATTTCTCAAAGTTTTACAAATTCTTTCGATGCTTCTTTAGCATTCCTAGAGATTATTTTTAACAAGAGAACTGCTAGAGAACCCTTAAAGCTTTAAAAAAATTTCTGAAACACTGTAGGATGCTCCAAAATATTTCTCAGAGTTTTACAAATTCTTTCAAAGTTTTCTAGGCTTCTATAGCATTCCTAGAGATTCTTTTTAACAAAAGAACTGCTAGAGAATCCTTAAAGCTTCAAAAGAATTTCTGAAACACTGTAGGACGCCTCAAGAGTTTTGGAAATTTTTTCTTAAATTTCTAGGCTTTTCCAGTATTTCTAGGGATTCCTCCTAAGCTTCTGAGCATCAGAAGGGCTTTCGAAAGAATTTTACAAGCTTAGCAACAATACCTGAAGATTAAAGAGACTTCGAAAAGCTTCTAAGCAATTTATAAAACTTCAAGGAACCTAATGAAACACTCTTGAAAATTTATAGAGAATTCCTTTAAGTTCCAGAAGTTCTTTTGGAGCTGCAGATTCTCTTGTTTCATTTCTTATTTATTTTATATTAGGAAGCTAGAAATATGCAGAAAGGTAACTTTTGATCGAAGCGCAGATTTATTCAATGCTTAAAGATCAACAGATAATTTTTTAAGGGTCACAACCGCCTATAAACTATTTTAAGCATTTATCTCTTAATTTAGATGGATTTAGCTCAATATATTCAAATTTGGTGAGATTTTGATTCGACTTTTTTCTACATAACTTCCATCTTCTGAAATTATTTGGCAAGCAAAATTTTTCTAGATATATTACAAAATATCTTTCCTTAAAACGATAGTTCATTGCCATCTATCTTCACCTTCTGTCTCCTACTTGTAGTGCTCCAAGGGCCTTATAGAATTACGCTTTGTAATTAAAAATTAAAAAAATAGTTTCGAAATGTGTTATCTTCCCTTATGAAACTAGACGGCAATCGATTTCCTAAGAAATTCAGCTTGTAAATGGGGTTCGAATTCTCAAGAAATTAAAAGCTGCTGTGTTCTATTCTATACCTTTAGTTATTAGAATATCAGTAGAATAAGAGTCCATTCCTAGGTCTTGAAGTAACGGTATCGAAAACAAGGAAAGTTTTTTGCTTTTCATAGTAGTTCCGGTGATCTTGCATCGAGCAACCCCCACGTTATAACAAGAAATTAATTCACAAATTCCCCCGAGCGAGTTCGTCCATCAAAAAAATCAAACGAGAGCCTCATCGATCCCAACAATATTAGAGCCAATCGGAATGTCTTTTATATCGAAATGACTTTTTAATGCCCCTGGGAAAGTCGAATATTGCAGTAAAATATTTTCTTGTTTCTTGACCGAGAAAGCGCATTAATTACTTCAAAGGTCCCTTTTATTCTTTACGTTGACAGTTTCATGCAAACATCTCAAAATTGAGTAAATGTTGAAAGGGATTTTTCAACTTAACAAATTGGAAAATTCCGGAAAGTCCTGAAATTATCCGAGGAGCACGTAACTTGGCAATCGCCGGCGTAGTAATTTTAACAACCTTCACGTCTTCTCGGGGAATATTAAGGGAGTTTTGGCGACGCTTTGCGGTGGAATGAATAAACTAGTCTTGATTTCTCGATCTTTCAGTCAGTATGTATCAGTAGTCTTTGTTTTCCAATTTTATAAATGTTTAAATCTGGTGGTCTGTGCATTAGGGTTCATCCGAGTTTCAGGACTCCTCTTAGTAAGAGGAGTCTCACCCCCCCTGATGTTACATCACATATTTGCAATTATTTTTTAATTTGGAAATCATTGAATTAAAACAGCACTACAAAAAATTTTTATATTTTTTTATTAAAAAACTATAGAGCATTTACAGGTACTGGTCAATGTGGTCAATGGTAGGTATTAAATTATGCTTAAAATTGCCTAAACTTCTCTCATGTAATTAATATCAATTTTGGCCTTTTATCTGCGAGAGTTTGGTTTTCGTATGCTCATTTAAATTGCTATTTTATCTCATTTGTATAATATTTCCCCAACATCTATTTAACAAAAAAATTTGTCTCAATAATTTTAGGATTGTAATTTCCTTTTCGTCAGTTTGACTCTATAATCCAAATTTTAAAAAATACAATCCAAACTTTATCTTCAAATTTTAATTTACAGATTTCCCCTTCAAGATTTTTAATATGTTTCTTGGAATTTCGACTTTTGTCTGAACAGTTTGACTTTATCACCGATATTTCGTTTAAAGTACAAATCTAAGAGAAATTGTAATTCGTGTTTTGAATTTGAATCAGAAAAATATTGAAATTGGTAAAAAGATGTGAAATTTTTTTAAAAGTCTTAAAGGGTTTTGTAATTATCTCTTTTACTTCTCAAATACTTAACTCTAAACCCTAAAACTAAAGCCTAAAATTTCCATATTTTTTGTAGAAAATGTCTGGATTTTAAATAAAATCCAAATTTGTAAAATAATGCGAAGAAGAAGAAGGAGAGGGAGGAGGAGAAGGAGGAGAAAAAGAAGAAGGAGGCGGGGTAGGAGAAAAAGGAGAGGAGGAAGAAGAAGGAGAGGAAGAAAAAAAAGGAGGAGAAAAAACAAGAAGAAGAAAAAGAAGACGACGACTAAGAAAAAGGAAGAGGAGTAGGAATAGAAGAAAAAGAAAAAGAAGAAGACAATGAAATACCAGGAAGAGACCAGGAAGAGGAGAAGAAGGAGGAGAGAAAAAAGAAGAAGGAGGAGAAGAAAGAAGAATAAGAAAAAAAGAGGACGAAGAAAAAGAAATTAGAAAGAATTAAATATTGAAGAAAAACCGAAATTATTAGAAATTGGAAAGTTTAAATTTTGAAATTTTGGCACAAAATTTTCAAAAAAGTGAAAATTTAAAAAACAAATTAAAAATTTGAAAAATATGAAATTTAAAAAAAGTAAATATTATAACGCAATGTAAATAGATCGAATACAATTTAGAATAGAATTGTAGAATTTAGTAAATAAAAAAAGTTTCTAGAAAGATCTGATTAGGGAAAAGCGGCCGCGATAACGAAACAAACGGCAGATAAGCGTTCCAGAAATTTCGGCAAACGATAAGCCTTATCTGCCGAAAAGTTTTAGAAGCCGGGAGCCAAAACTATAAAAGGCGGTCAGCTTTCCCTCAAGTGGGTCAGTTAGATTCAGTGTATTTAGTGAGTTAGTAGAAGTCAATAATAAGTGAGTTAATTGTCCAATTGTGGTGATCCAAGTTTAGTTTAGCAATAAAGTAGGTATTATTCGATAAGTGTAATCAATTCGAACCGATAAGTCCGTAACAATATTCTCAAAAAAAAGAAGCGCAATCTTAAAAGTAGTCGAAATTTTAGAAAATGTCGAAAAAACGAAATTTGCGGCAGAACATTGAAAAATTGAAGATACATTTCAAATTTTTGAAAAAGAAGAAATTTAATTAAGTCGAATATTTAGAAAAGTCAAAATTTAAAGACCAAATTTTCAAAAAAAGTTAAAATTATGAAAATAGTCAAAAATGTTAAAGTTACAATATTCCATAAAAAGTAGATATTTTGAGAACTCCTAATTTGAAAAATTATAATAATTTTCATAGAAAATTAAAATTTCCAAAAAGCCAAGATTTTCAAAACCGTAGATATTTTTTAAAAACGGTAGAAATTTGTGGAGAAACAAATCAAAAATTTGAAGAAGACAACAATTTCAAAAATTCGATAATTTGAAAAATGGCGTAATTTTGAAAAAAGTTGAAATCTCAAATTTGAACATTAAATTTTCATGTTACTGTTGACTTTTACAAAAAATAAAATTTTTACACGGAAGAGTTTCAGAAACAGAATTTTGATAAACTTGAAATTTCTTAAAAAACTTTCGAACTTTGAAGTTTAAAAAAATCTACTTAAAACAAAGTTTTTTTTATAATACAAATTTTGAGGAAAACAGGATATTTATCAAAGTGGTTCAGTTTTAAACAGCATTTCCAAAAAAAAAGGTTTAAATTTCAAATTTAAACTCGAAACGAATTTGGAAAAAACGAAATTTTTCACAATTTCGTTTTTTCCAAATTTCCAAATTTGAAAAAAGTTGAAATTTCAGAAAATGAGACTGAATTTTAAAAAACGTTGAATTAAAAAGATCAAATTGAAATTTTCAAAAAAAATGTTAAAATTTTGAAAAATGGAGAATTTTGAAAAAAGTTGAAAATGTTGAATTTAGAATTTTCAAAAATATACCAAATTTTGAAAAATATTCTAATTTTGAATAATGCAGAAATTTTCATGGAAAGTTAAAATTTCCAAAAAACAGTCAAGGTATTTAAAAAATAACTGAAATTCTGAAAAAAAATTGAACACATTGAAGGTATCGACATTTTAAATTTAAAGAAATAAATAATTTGTTAAAAGAATTCATAATTTTTAAAAAAGTTATAACCTTGGAAATTAATAGAACAAGATTTAAGAAAAATTTAAAAATAATTGGCCAAATTCTAAAGGAAAATGAATTTTTCAAAATATCTGCATATTGAAGAAAAATTAAAATTATTGGAGAATTTTTAATTTTCAAAATTGGTTTACACTTTGAAGTTAAAAATTTAAAAAGAATTAAAATTTTGGATAATTAAAATTTTGAAGAAATGGACATTTTTTTTAAAAAATCGAAAATTTTAAGTGAAAATTTTCAAAAGGTAAAGATTTTAAAAATATGACCAAAAAATTTAAATTGACGAAATTTTCAGAAAAATTCAAAGAACAGCCAAAAATCCAAATAAAAAAAAATCGGAATTTTGAAGAAACCCCAAATTAAAAAAAAGTTTGCACAAGCTCAAACTTCAAAAAATAATAGTTAAAAACTAAAAAAGTAAAAATGTTTAAGAATAACCGAAATTTTCGAAAAAAAGTTATAACTTAAAAAATATCGACATTTACAAAAAACTTTAAATTTAAAAAAAAGTGAAAAGTGAAGAGTTCCGAAATTTTAAAAAGATGAAATTTTGGAAAAGGTCTAGCTTCCCTAAAACTTGACATTCTCAAAATAAGTCAAAATTTTCAAACAGTGGAAAGTTTGCTAGTGTAATAAAATCATAAAAAACCACAAGTTTTTCAAAAAAGCTTCAATTTTCGAAAAGAAAAATTGAAATTTTAAAAAAATTTGAAAGATCGAAATTTACAAAAGAAGAAAATTTATAGACAAGATTAAAATTGAAAAAAGTTAAAATTTTCAAAACAAATTCGAAAAAGGTCAAATTTTTCAAAAAGATCCCAAATTTTTTAAAAAACGATCTATTTATAATTTTTTCAAAAAAATATCGAAATTAAAATATAAATTTTCAAAAAGTCAAAATTTTCAAAACAGGCGAAATTTTCGAAAATATTCGAAACTTTTAAAAAAGTGAAATCCTTCAAAGAAAAAGTCGGAACTTTGTGACATCACAAAGCTGATGTCTTGTCTCCCCCCTTACCCATGATGCCCCCTTCCTTCCCCTTAATGTGCTATGTAATTTATGGATGCCCCTTTTGACTTCTCTGACATTTCTGCTAAACGTCATTGGATCAACTGTTGATAGTTCAGCTACTTATGATTCTCAACTACACATTTAGAGAGCTAACTAGTGCAGTTTAGGTCGTAATCTATTAGAGTAATGTAACTTAGGATAACGAAAAAATTAGGTCAACATTCAATTTCATCTAATGACACTAATAAAAAAAATATTGCGTTCGTACCTTACCTATGATACTTGATTCTAAGTCGCCGCAAATGTTGTTGGGCATTTGGCCGTTTTCGTTTCGTTTTTTGGGCTGAACGACCCCCTCATTCATTCGCGTCTTGTCTCTTTGATAATACACCCCGGCGAATATCAACACGTTCAATATTAACAAACTACACCCTATCGCAATAGTCACACTGAGCGCCGTCGAATAAGCGGCGAAACCGTCTTCAACGGGATGTTGGGTGGTACTTAGTCCACCAAGTTCTTCGACCCTTTCGGTGGAATCCGTTATAACTAACGTCAGATTATTCACTGAACTGGTCCGCACTTCCACCGTTGGTTCGACAGTAGAGAGTTTCTTCGGGTTTAAGTTGGGCAGCTTCGGAGGCGGTGGATCGTCATCTAGAAGCTCGTGGTGAGACATGGGGACGTCATCTCCGCCAGGTTTGTGGAGGTCAGGCACCAGGTTCAACCAGAAGGAGAGCCGATGCGCCCGGTAGTGATTTTTTAACTTTGGTTTGGTATCTGAAATAATAAATGTAAAATCAGAAGTCTGGTGTGGGTCAATTAACAAGGCTCTTTGAAAGACACTAATCAAGAAGCATTTTTTTAAAGTTTAATCCGCTCGCAAAGGGCAACCCCATTATGCATTCAAAACACTGCGAGTAGGATGCAGAAACAAGGATAGATGGCGATGAACCGCCTTCTTAAACAAGGATGGGTTGTAATTTTTGGGGAACATTCCTTTGGGTAACGAGTTCCATAGTTTGAAAATTCTATAGAAACAAGAATTTTCGTAGGCAGTAGACAGTAACCGCACAAGAATTTTTTACTGAAAAGCTACAGACTCTTCAACAAGAAACGTTCCTCGATTTTAGAAAAACCATATTTAAGATATCTTGATTTTTATTTTTTGAAATAAAAGTACAGCGCAACTACCTAATACATCGTCCAATCCTCACCGTTTTCCAAAATAGCTTGGCACCTTTTGGTTGTGTTTTCTACCAGTTTTTCAGCATATCCCATGGGTAGTGAACGTCATATATTTCTGTTTCTTCTTGATATCTACTTCAGAGTGAACACACGTGTACCTGCAAACTTCCTCTTTGTAACGTTCCAAACATTTTCCATTGGATTTGCATCGGGAGACTGTGAAGGACAGTCTAAAATTGTGATGTCAGTTTCTGCTTTTCAGAAGGCACAGAGATGTTGTTTTGGAGCGTTGTCCTCCTGCAAAATCTAGTTTGCGCCTTTAGCATCAAATATCTTCTCGACAGACTTTAGAAGACCACACTTATAAATATTGATCATTTTCTGATCATCCAAGTTCTGGGTAAGGAGCTCCAAACATCCAAATTCATGCTATGAGAAACATCCCCTAACGTAAAGTTTTACTGGATGTTTGACGGTTCGCTGAAGCAATCGCTCACCAGTGGCAGATCAAGGATACTTTATGGGAGCTCATGCCCAGAACGACGCTTCGTCAGAGAAAGTTACATTGAACCAATCTCGGTCGAGATTCTAGGCAACCCAAGCCTTGCTTTTTTTCTGTGAGTCTCCGAAAACAACGGTTTTTGCCTCGTGCTTTTCTCAGTCAAACGCTCTTTGATGGTATTTATGCTGACGTCAACTTCTCTCTTATTTAAATTGGCTTTGGCTTCACTAACCGTAGGATAGGATTGCGCTTAAATAGTTGTACGATGATTTTGCTCTGCTGTTTTGTTGTCACTCGCGATTTGCTTGCATCGGGAAGATCATCTACAGTTTTGTTGGCTTTGTAGCGCTCAATCAATTCACGAATGTCTTCGATTTTTCTAAATATTTGATAGCCGCATCGTAAGACTTTTGGATGAAGATACAAAACTCGATATGCTTAGCACAGCACTCAATTCTCTTATGTTTGTTTTCTTTGACAGCTCGAGCGGTTGGCCTTCGTGACGGAGCAATCGAATGTAGTTTTCAGTCAAAAAGTCTATGAAAGCCAAATAGTTAATAGTTTTTGAAAAATCGAGGAACGTTCCCTCTTTAACCAACTGTAAAACAGGAGTTTCGAATGCTCAACTGGGATTCCTAAGCACAAGCCCAACTTTTCGAATGAAAATGGTTGAAATGTGTCGACATTTTTCAGAAAGAAGATCTTCACAAATTCGCTCGCAGACACTTCCAAGGATAAGCGTGTTCCTGTTCTGAAATTCTTGGAAAGTGGAAAGGTGTCTAGCTTTTGGAAACTCTGATTCTAGGTTGTCTTATCCGAATTCCAACTGGAATCCAAACAATTTTTCTTAGACATTTTATTCAGGTGCCATTTTTTGAAATTTTTAGGAAACTGTCGAACTTCAAACCAGAAGCGAGAATTTTGCTGGTTTCAGGCGCCTGAAATAAGTACAAAATCAGAACACTTTCTGGATTTCTTGGAGATAGCGCGTAGCGTGATGGTCTAACTTGAACTTCCATTTCTCTTTTATGAAGAACTTATTTTAAAGAAAAATCATTGGCTAATAAAAGAAACGTGAACTGCATATATAAAAAGTTGTTTATTTCAGAAAGCCAAGGCAGCTCAAGGAATTCTAAACGTTGCAGGCTATGCAGTAATCGTCCTGCGAGATAAATGAGATTACAGTTGCAGCAACTCCAGACTAATGTAACGTCACATTTTACAAATCCTTCCAAATGAAGCGAAGAGATGGGGTAATGCATTTGCTGAAAGTTGCATCGTCGCCTTGTCTTTATGTAACACTTTCATTGTTTGTTATGTAAAACCTTCAAGACAAAACGAAATCAAACGAAAAACGACTGACAGATCAAAGGAAATTAGAAATTAGCAGCTCGTTTCGTCTGGTTGGTTAGTCTCGAATAAACATGCAAGAAACGTAAAATCTTTGTGATATAACTCGTCTAGTGGGCAAAGATGCCTCGAATGGAAACGATGTTGATAATTCCATTTTCTTACTTGTTCGAATCGGGTGAATCAACCCAGTTTGAGCGAGTAAGCGAAGGAGAGACGGCCCTAATAGATTTCAACTTTTTTTACTTTATTGAGACGCTTCTGCAATTACTTAGGTCATAATTTACATAAATTTTAATGAAATATTTCGTGCTTTCCGGAAGAAACTTGGCAGATGTCTTCAGGAGAGCAAATTCCACAAAGAAACCCCAAATCGCATTACATCGACTTATGCAAAATTCTCGCTGTATTTTTGAAAGTTTGATTTATAATACCTTCATTTTGAAGCTTCTCTAAGAAAGTAAACTCAAATTATTGAGTCATTTTTCTCTGCATGTTTTTTATCTAATTCATTGAAATATACTGTGGGATCTGCAAGAGATTTTTAGGAGTTTCGTCCCCCAAAACGAATTTTGTGGTTTAACGTTTAAGATTCTGTGGAAACTCGACGCCGTTTCCCTTTAGAATGCTATCGAATTCTGGGTAATTTGTATAGGCATGTTATCACTTTGAGGTTGGGAGCAGCGACGGTAAGTAATCCAGAATAATGGAAACTTGTGGTCCGGATTGATTTCCGCGTCAATTATCCTTAACTGCTCGTTGGACTAATGTTACATTTATATTGAACTTACGGCGAACTTTATGCTGTCGTTCGAACTTGGAAACCTAACATTTGCCTAACATTAACTTGAGCAAATTCTCGAACGAGAAACTGGAATAATCTCGTTCGAGAACTCCCCGACGAATTAATCGACTTTTTTAAATAGCTTTCATTATCAATACTCCAATCGTGCATTTGGGGTTACCCACAAAAAAAATATAAAGCATCTTGATTCATGATAAAAGAATCTAAAAGGTTTCGATTTAAGATAAGAGTTTGTGTTTAAGAATCACTTTAACTAAAAAAGGGATGAAATTTTAACAACTTTCTTGAAATGTTCTGTTAAGTATATTAAATTTTTCGAAATATCTACCTCAGATATAATTATTTTCATATTAGTTTCAACTGTATGGAAATTCAAATAATTATGCGGAAAAATAATTTCCCTTAATAAAGATTTGTTATTAATTAGTTAGCAGTGTTGCATGGTGGCCAGTCTGCACCTGCTGAGAGGCAGACGTATGAGCGTCATTTGGCCTCTGAAGTCGTAAACCATTTGGGGCGATCGGTAGTTCCAAGTGAGAAAAAGTTTATATTTTTTTCGATTTTTTGTATTCACTAAGTTTTAGTTAAAATTAATGATATTTTGACTGAGACACCCTGGGTAATCAAACCTAAATTGTTGGGGCAAAGGAAGAGATTATCACTATTTTCTCTCGTTTAGAGAGCTAATTATTTGCAGCCTCCCAATTATGTAGGTAAATATCGCAAAAAGTCCAAATAAAAGCCCTACAAAGACGTTTTATCATATGTCTCACTAATACAGGTATTTCAGTGTAAAAGTGTCAACACCTCGCTATTAATATAGTCAGTAAGTCATCAATTTTCATTTATTTCAATAATAATCGACGATCTCTTCAGGTGGTCGTCGATGGCATCTCATCTGAGACATTCGCTTTTAATGCAGGGGTGCCTTAAGGTTCTATTCTGTCTCCCGCTCCGTTTCTGTTACACATAAACGATCTCTTAACTTTAACTTTCAATCCGATATACAGCTACGAAGATGATAGTAGCCTGGTGTCATCTTTTTTCTCCGACAAATCATTATCCGTCGCTGCTTCTGATCGACTAAGGAAACAGCACATATCGATGATTAATCAGGATCTAGAAATCATTCGGGAGTGGAGGAAGAAAAATCTGGTCGACTTCAACGCTTCAAAAACTCAGGCCGCGGTTTTCTCTAAGAAAACATCAGGGGATAATGCAGCAAACACACTAATCTGTCCCAATGGGATCTAATCTATCTATCCTAGGAGTGAATACAAGCCCTAACTTCTCTTGGGAGGATCAAGTGCGCGCCATTGCGAAATCCGCCTCTCAGAAGCTAGGCTTTGTTTTTAGAGCTAAAAAGTACTTCACATCTCATCAACTATTCACACTGTACAAAACTTGATCTAGGCCAACACTTGAATATTGGTCTCATATTTAGAGGCAGCTCCAAAGCTCTTTTAGATTCAATTCAAAGAAGAGCTATTTCCCTAATTAATGACAAGAGTTTTACCGATGTTCTCGAATCATTAGAGCACAGGCGGATGGTTGTTGACTTATCTCTTTTCTACGAGTACTATCATGGGAGATGCTCGCAGAAACTAGTAGGATTGATTTCCTAAATGGCAACATTTTTGAGACATACAGTGAGGACTTCTGTCTAGGCAGACTCTTTTTTATAGAACTTCCAAGCTATGGAACTCATTACTGAAAAAAATTTCTCCAAAAATTATAACCTATCCTTGTTTAAGAAAGCGGTTCATTGCCAATTTCGAAATTATTATGGAATGGTGTAAGCAAAATCTGGTCGACTTCAACCCTTCAAAAACTCAGGCTACGGTTTTCTCCAAAAAATGGTCAAGAGATAATGAAACAAACATGCTAATCTGCCCCGATGAGATCTAATCTGTCTATCTTAGGAGTTTCCCCCAGGTATTCTAATTTGCGTTTCTTAATTGTAGCGGTAATTTCGCATTTTCAATAATAATCGACGATTTTTTCAGATCGTCGTGGATGGCATCTATCCGAGACATTTGCGATTAATGCAGGGTGCCTCAGGGATCTGTTCTCTCTTCCGCTCTGTTTCTGTTACACATAAACGATCTCTTAGCTTCAACTTCCAATCCGATATACAGCTACGAAGATTATAGTAGTCTGGTGTCATCTTTTTTCTCCAATAAATCATTATCCATCGCTACTTTAGATCGAATAAAAAAACAACAAATATAGATGATTAATCGGGATCTCGAAATCATTATGAAATCGGGTAAGCAATATCTGGTCGACTTTAACGCTTCAAAAACTCGGGCTATGGTTTTCTCTAAAAAAACATTAAGGGATAATGAAACAAACATGCTAATTTGTCTCGATTGGATCTAATCTGTCTATCCTAGGAGTGAATGCGACCACTAACTTCTCTTGGGGCGATCATGTGCGCGTCATTGCCAAGTCCGCCTCTCGGAAGCTAAGTTTTCTTTTTAGAGCTAAAAAGTTCTCCAAATCTCATCAGATACTCACACTATAAAAAGCTCAAGTTAGGCCAACACTAGAATACAGTTCTCATGTTTGGAGTTCAGCCCCAAAGCACACTTTAGCTCTTTTGGATTCAATTCAAAGAAGAGAGATTCGCCCAATTGATGGTGAGAGTTTGACCGATTTTCTCGAAACACTAGAGCACAGGCGGATAGTTGGTGATTTATCTCTTTTCCACAAGAACTTTCATAGGATATCTTCTTCTTGCAGTGCCTATTTACTCCAAATGTTGGCGACTGGCATGGCTATTCTTACTTTATTGGTAGCTGCGCGGAACAGTCCAGTTGTGGTTATGTTAAACCATTTTCTTAAATTCTGAAGCCATGAGATCGTCTTCGTCCTTGTCCTCTCTTACCGCACATTCTCCCTTGCAGTATTAGTTGGAGAAGGCCATATCGTTGTTTGTTTCTCATGATATGGCCTAGGTATTCCAATTTGCGTTTCTTAATTGTAGCTGTAATTTCGCATTTTCAATCATAATTGATGATTTCTTCAGGTCGACGTCGATGGTATCTCACCCGAGACATTTGCGATTAATGCAGGGGTGCCTCAGGGATCTGTTCTCTTTTCCGCTCTGTTTCTGATACACATAAACGATCTCTTAGCTTCAACTTCCAATCCGATATACAGCTACGAAGATGATAGTAGTCTGGTGTCATCTTTTTTCTCCGACAAATCATTATCGGTCGCTGCTTGAGAGCAAATAAGAAAACAGCAAATACAGACGATTAATCAGGATCTCGAAATCATTATGGAATGGGGTGAGCAAGATCTGGTCGACTCCAACGCTTCAAAAACTCGGGCTATGGTTTTCTCTAAAAAAACATTAAGGGATAATGAAACAAACATGCTAATTTGTCTCGATTGGATCTAATCTGTCTATCCTAGGAGTGAATGCGACCACTAACTTCTCTTGGGGCGATCATGTGCGCGTCATTGCCAAGTCCGCCTCTCGGAAGCTAAGTTTTCTTTTTAGAGCTAAAAAGTTCTCCAAATCTCATCAGATACTCACACTATAAAAAGCTCAAGTTAGGCCAACACTAGAATACAGTTCTCATGTTTGGAGTTCAGCCCCAAAGCTTAGCTCTTTGGATTCAATTCAAAGAGGAGAGATTCGCCCAATTGATGGTGAGAGTTTGACCGATTTTCTCGAAACACTAGAGCACAGACGGATAGTTGGTGATTTATCTCTTTTTCACAAAAACTTTCATAGATATCTTCTTCTTGCAGTGCCTATTCGCTCCAAATGTTGGTGATTGGGATGGCTATTCTTACTTTATTGGTAGCTGCGCGGAACAGTCCAGTTGTGGTCATGTTAAACCAGTTTGTTAAATTCTGAAGCCATGAGATTCGTCTTCGTCCTGGTCGTCTCTTACCGCACACTTTTCCTTGCAATATTAACTGGAGAAGGCCATATCGTTGTTCGTTTCTCATAATATGGTCCAGGTATTCCAATTTGCATTTCTTAATTGTCGCGGTAATTTCACATTTCTGCCCCATTCTGTGCAGGACTTCGTTATTCGTGGCATGGTCGATCCATGAGATTTTTAGTATGTGTCTATAACACCACATTTCAAACGCTTCAAGTTTTTTCAATGACGCTTCGGAGTGTTCAAGCCTCCGCTCCATAGAGCAAAACTGGAAAAATATAACATTGGAGTTCGAGGATCTTGGTTTTCAGTGGCAGCTCATGACTTCTGAAGACAGCACTCATTTTCATAAATGCTGTTTTAGCTTTTGCTATATTGTTTTATTTCCAGTGAGTGATCCCATTAACTATTTACATTAGTTGCAAGGTATGTATAGCCTTCAGCCCTTTCAATTGGTTGTTGGTTGACTTTCAATTGTGTATTCAGGATTATGGGTTTAGTGATAACCATGTATTTTGTCTTCTTTGCATTTAGGTCTAATCCATAGCGTTGGCTGATTTCGGTTATGCGTGTCATTAATGGGTGTAGTCCTTTCATACTGTCTGCGAATACTACAGCGTCGACCGCGTACCTAATGTTATTTAAGAGTTCGCCGTTGATTAGTATGCCTTCATCACATTCTTCTAAGGCTTGTTTGAAGATATGTTCGGAGTATATATTAAACAGCACGGGGGACAATATAGATCCTTGTCGTACTCCACGCTCTATTGAGACTGCCTCTGTAAGTAGGTTGTCCACTCTTATGTTAGCAGTTTGGTTACAGTAGATATTTTCGATAACTCAGATCTTTATCATCTATGCCAGTTTCTTCAAGTAGGGATATAAGCTCATCATGTCTAACTCTATCGAACACTTTCTGATCTGATCTGATCTAAGTCTACAAAGCATATATATATATATATATATATATATATATAACGCAGGTGGCATCTCTGCATCTTTGAAATAGCTTTTGGATTGCAAAACGTGCTTCTCTTGTGCCCAGGGCATCACGAAACCCAAATTGTGTGCGTGTTATATGTTCTTCGCATTTTCTGTATAATCTCTTGTGGATGATTTTTGGGAAGGTTTTAAGTAGGTGACTCATAAGACTTATAATTCTATGTTCATCACACTTTTTTGCTTTTGATTTTTTTGGTAAAGTCACAAATGTCGATTTCAACCAGCTCTGGGGAATTATTTTAGTATTGTAAACATTATTAAATATTCTTGTGAGCCATTTTATTTCACTGTCATCCATTAACTTTAGGAATGGAATTCTGAATAAAAGTTATCAGGCGCTATTGCTTTGCCATCTTTGGTTCCTCTTATAGCAGTTCTTACCTCTTCAGTTGTAAATAAAGGCCGAGTTATGCAATATGTTTTATTTGTTTTGTGTCTTTCATCCCTAAATGTTTCTTCCACATATTTTACCCAAACATCTTTTTTCTGTTCTATTTCTATTATTAAGTTTCCCTGAGTATCGGTCAGGCGTCCAACCTGTTTAGGTTTATATAGGCCTGCAGCCTCCTTGACTTTTTTGTGGAGGTTGAACAGGTCATGTTTTTGTTGTAGTGATTAAATTTCTGTGCATTTCTCCCTCAACCATTCACTTTTTGCCTTCCTAATAGCATTTTTAATTTCTTTGTATATTTTTTTGTCTTTTGCTGTATAAATGTTTTTAACCTTTCGGCTGCCTTTCATCATGTCTAAAATCTCTTCGGTTATCCACTCTTTCTTCTTTACTTTTTTTGGTTTTAGGTGCTTGTCGAGTATGTCTAGAGTTATTGTGTGCAGTTTTCCAAGTTCTTCTTCTGCATTACCAATATCTCTTCGGTATTTAGGTGTTCTTTCATATGCTGCTGTGCATTTTGGTTTATTCGTTCATTTTTCAGTTGTGTTGTGTCCTGTTTTTTTGGTTTTGTTCGCTCAATTTTTTTCAACTTAAGTTTTGTGGTGCCAAGGAGTAAGCTGTGATCTGACTTGATGTCAGCTCCTGGATGTGTTTTGACCGATGTTATTGAGTTCCGGAATCTCTTGTTAACCATAATGTAATCTATTTGGTTTCTCACTATATGATTTGAGGTGTCCTGAGGTGACTTCCAGGTGTACAGTCTTCTCTTGGGAAGTTTGAAAAAGGTATTGGTGATTACAAACCCTCCTTCCATTGCAAAGTCAATCAGTCGTTCTCCGTGTTCATTACGCTCTCCGAGTCCGAAAGGTCCTACACAGTCTTCAAATGTGCCATTGGCAACTTTGGCATTAAAATCACCCATGATTATTGTTAATTCATTTTTGGGATATGGTCACAAGAACTAATAGTATTGATCCCCCAAGGGCAAGATTTTTCAGGCTTACAAGACAGTCGGAGATAGCAAATTCCTGTGCGGTTCAGCTTGACACAGTGAAGACTTCTGTCTCCGAGTCTCCGAAGACTCTTTTTTTATAGAACTTCCAAGCTATGGAAGCTACTGAACGAAATTTTCGCCAAAAATTACAACCCATCATTGTTCAAGAAGGCGGATCATCGATATCTATCCTTGTTTTCTTACTCGCATTGCTTTGAAGGCATAACATGGTTGCCCTTTGTGAGTGAATTAAACTTGAAAAAAAAAACGTCGAAATTTTGAAAAGGTTGGATTTAAAAAGTTTCAATTTTCAAAGAGAATTTTCTCGAAATTTTTATCTTTTTACAAAACTTACAGAATTTCCAAATAATCATTTCTCAAATTTTCAGACAAATATCTTTGGTTTTCTATCAATAGACCGACTAAATTCGGAGATTAGGCTAAATTTTGATAAACAAGTCGAAATTATTTATGATTTAAAGAAAAATCTCTATTTTTAGAGAAAAACAAATTTTGAAAATTCGAAAAACGAATTTCGAGATACAGATCGAAATTTTGAGAAAATCGAATTCTGATAAAAGAAGTCGTATTTTCAGAAATTTGTATTTTTAAAAGGAAAAGACACATTTTGTGAAAGAAGACGAATTTTGAGTCGAGGTTTCGAGAAAATGTCGATATCTTAGGGACACATTTTAAGGGAAAAATTTTCAGAAAAATCTCTCTCTGAAGATGATAGCTTGGCTATCGAAACGCGTTAGAGCAACTTTTGTTGTGTTTCTTAATCTTTCCTAATTTCAAGGGATAATATTTGTATTTCAATTTTAGAAAAGTCCCCTCAGTTGAATGTAAATTTTTGATTATCTGCATGAAACGGTGGAGGGGGGGCCCTATTCTAGCTACTTCTATGACTGTAGTTATCTTTGGTTGATAAATAAGTAAGCTGAAAAGTTGGCAATTAGCGTATGCTTCCGCTTCTGACCTTTCTAGAATCAACAACAAACAGCGGAATTTAGCTCGTTAGCGAAACGTTAATTAGACTCAAATTATGTCGCAAATCTCCCATATTTCAATGCAATGTAAAGCTAGTTTATCTTGATAATAGAATAATTCGATAATTTCAGAACTTGTACTTAATAGCCAACCTTGACTAATAAACCCTACAAAGTTACCAACGAAAACGTTGTTTAATAAAGCGATGTTTCGATTACATTTTCATGGTGTAATCGTTACTGTTTTGTTTTGAATTTTCAAAAGCCCTGAAAATTCCTCCCTGTAGAAAACATGAAAGGATTTCTTTGAACACTTTGGTAATTTCGCATTGCTCCATTTGCTTTAAAATTGACTGGGGTCGGCACTTTCGAACCCTTTCATTGATTTATATCCCGAGATGGAAATTTTATGTAAATTAATTTAATGGTCTTACATATTTACCCAGAGAGAGGGAATATTGTTCAGCTTCGACGTGAATAATTCGAATTTCGCCCAACTTTCCACCCAATTTAAAACACTTCATCGCTATCGAGAAACACAATAACAAATAGTGATGAGAACTAACGCCTTGCAGATTATTCAACCACCGAAGCGACGTTGCAAAATAATTTATTACAAGGAGAGCACGGGCTGTTATTAGAAAGTAGTTTTTACATATTTCGCCGAAATTTAACTAGAATTTATAGCTTGGAAGCAGATATGACATACTCCAATTTATAACCCGGAATCTATTTCAGGACCTCGCCCTTAAAACACTTTTTATGTCTCGCTTAAATAAAAACATAAACACTCGCAATACCGGACATCGAGTTTTATTATAACTTTTAATTTCCTGATATTTATACAGAACGTGGAGCGGTGGTTTAAAAATTCAAGTACCCCGCTATTTATCGTAATATTACGAGGCGACGAAATGGGCACAGCGCTATAGAAAAATTCATAAATGGATTTATGTGCCCGGCTCGTTTTAAATTATGCATTTAAAAGAATATGTTAACGGTCGACAAAAAAGTGCGGTAGTAATTAATTAGACCGTATATTGTGAACTTTAAAACAACGCGGGGAGAATTTATCATTTTTGGATAGTTCAGCGGTCGTAAATGAGAAATAACGACAGGTCGTCGCGAAAATTGATTATCTCGCAAAAGAGCCGGATTTATATCCTTGGAATATTGATGGCATATGGTCTTTTAATTAATTATATAGCTCGGGAAATGTTGCGGTGTAGTTTTCATCTCATATTAGAATACGATTGGTTTGGTTAATAATATATGAGCTTTTGTTTGCTCTTCAAAATTGATGAAGGCTACCAGCAAAGTGGCGACTGAGAAAAAATAAATGGAAAAATATGTCACCATTAACCGAAAATGCTTCTACCACGCACAATTATGTATCTCTTTAATAGCTCTAATAATGTACTTGTAAACATTCGATAGACGTCTCGTCTTCGTAGCAGCTTCTCGCTCGCTTCATATACCACCTCCTTCCCAGACGCAGTCCCGTAGGGTTTGGCATTTTAACTCTGCAAACTGGGAAGAATTAAGAAACTTCTTTGCATTTTTCCTGTGGCAGGAAGTCTGCTTTTAACTCAGACAACCCTTCCTTAGTCTCCGAATCCATCACGGAAACTATCCTGATTGGTATGGAATGCTCAATTCCCCACTCCCAAAAGAAATCGGCCTTCAGTAAATCTTGGTTCAGTAAAAAATGTGCTCGGGCTATCTCCTGCAAAAATCGCGCATATCGTCGTTGGCGAGATAATCCCTCAGTCGAGACTCGGATCATATTTGTAGATGCACGAAATTCTTGTAAACAGGTTATTGATGCGGCAAAAGGTGATGTCGATCGTAAAATTCGCCAGAGGCTTGTCAACTGTCCGAACAGTTCCAGGTTCTTTTGGGGATTTGCAAAGTCGATTGGAAAGAATTTTACACCTTTAAATTTTCCACCTTTACTCGATGAAAATAGCAATATTGGTACTGACTCCAAAAAAAATGCCGACATGTTAGCCTTAATGTTTGCTGAAAATTCCAATCTTGATTCTCGAAACGCAGAACCTCCTATTCTCCCTAATGTTGGCACTTCGATGCCTGAAGTTGTTTTCAGTCAACGCACAATCAGGAAGATTCTCCTTGAGCTCGACACCTGGAAAGCTTCTGGCTTTGATGGTATTTCCGCTATTGTTCTTAAGAAGTGCGCCCCAGAGTTGACTTCTGTCCTAAGCAAATTGTTCACACTCTCTTACAACAAAGGTGAATTTCCTAACACCTGGAAATCTGCTAGAGTGCAGTCTGTCGCTAAAAAGCGAAAAAGGAATCTGGCTAACAACTATCGCCCTGTATCTTTCTTACCCGTTATATCTAACGTGATGGAAAATGTTATCAATATCAAGATTCTCAAATATCTGGAGGAAAATACAATCATCTCCAGTACGGTTTTAGACAACAACGTTCTACTGGCATATGAGATGTAACTCAGCTATGGAAAAACATGGTGAGGCTAGGATTGTGGCATTGTATATCTCAAAGGGTTTCGACAGAGTCTGGCACCGATCTCTTCTCGCCAAATTAACATCTTATGGTCTTCCTCCTGGACTCTGCCATTTTATATCCAATTTTTTCGCTGACAAATCTCTTCAGGTCGTCGTCGATGGCATCTCATCCGAGACATTTGCAATTAACGCAGGGGTCTGTTCTGTCTCCTACTCTATTTTTGTTATATATAAACGATCTCTTAGCTTTAACTTCCATTCCTATATACAGCTACGCAGGTGATAATAACCTTGTGTCATATTTTTTCCCTGACAAACCATTATCTATCGCTGCTTAAGGTCGACTAAGGGAACAGCAGATACAGACTATTAATCGGGATCTCGAGATTTTTCTGGAATGGGGTAAAAACAATTAGGTCGACTTCAACGCTCCAAAAACTCAGGTCGCGGTTTTCTCTAAGAAAACATCAAAGAATAATGCAACAAACATTCTAATGGACTGTAAAATTCTTCCGATGGAATCTAATCTTTCTATCCTAGGAGTGAATGCGAGCACTAACTTCCCTTGGGACGATCATGTGCGCGTCATTGCCAAATCCGCCTCTCAGAAGCTAGGTCTTTTTTTTTTAGAGTTAAAAAGTACTTCACATCTCATCAGCTATTACCACTATAAAAAGCTCATGTTAGGCCAACACTAGAATACGGTTCGCATGTTTGGAATTCAGCCTCAAAACACACTTTAGCTCTCTTGGATTCAATTCAAAGAAGAGCGATTCGCCTAATTGATGACGAGAGTCTGACCGATTCTCTCAACACTCTGGAGCATAGGCGTATTGTTGGTGACTTGTCTCTTTTCTACAAGTACTATTATGGAAGATGGTCGCAGGAACTAATAGGATTGATCCCCCCAAGGGCAAGATTCTTGAGGCGTACTAGACAGTTGGAGGCAGCAAATTCCTGTGCGGTCCAGCTTGACATAGTGAGGACTTCTGTCTACGAAGACTCGTTTTTCTATAGAACTTTCAAACTATGGAACTCGTTACCGAAAGAAATTTTCCCCAAAAATTACAACCTATCCTTGTTTAAGAAGGCGGTTCATCGCCATCTATCCTTGTTTCCGCATCCTACTCGCAGAGCATAATGGGGTTACCCCTTGCGAGGGGATAAAACTTTAAAAAAATCTACGAGTCGCGAGATCTCCAGATCTATACTAGATGCTCAGTCTAGCTAATCTTATCTTATTTGATAAGGACTAGCACTGTATGGGTCGAAAAATTTTGATCCAATATCTATTAACTTAATTAAAATCTTAATTTTATTTTTAGAAATCTAAGAGATCACGCGGGGAAGAGTTATTTGTTGTAAACTATCAGCTGCCTCATTGAATCATTGGACAAAAATTTATCAAAAAGAAGTGTTTTGGAATTCTTAGAGGTAGATGTTTCAAATGCTATCTCACCATATGTTAGTTAAATTTTTTTTTAAAGTGAAAACTTCTTTAGGCGCTTTCACCATGACGCTGATTTTCGTTACCAACATGCTCTATCGTTAACAGTGTTATGTAGCTATGAGTAAGACAAGCTGAAAACCAGACGAATGTTGACAATTTTAATTAAAAAATTGTAAACTTTTAATTTTTGTTACTACAATTAGTTTGAAGATAAAAAAGGTACTGTTATTTCCTAATTAAGGTTTTCTTTTTTGTCAGCAATCCACATGACTGTGTAATTCTTTTTCTTTGGACAAAACTGATCACCTATTTTAAATTAATTTTTTTTAAGCTTTTTATCTAATCTATCTCTAGCGATAGATATCCGCTTTATCGATACCTAATAATAGTACAAATTTCAGGTGGTTATATTTCATAGTTTTTAGGAAAAATATCTTTGGTAGATGGACAAATGGACGGACAGACCGACACAAGAGTGAGATTATAATGTTTTACCTTTTAAGGTATTGGATCCTAATAATTACACTTATGATAATTTTAAGGCACGAAGAAAAGATAACACAAAGGTAATATAATTTACATACTTTTTAAACTTACCTAAATTCAAATATTTTTTGTGTACGGCTTCGTAGGCTGTCCATTCTATATTTTTAAGGCGACTACGTTCCTGTCGTCCTGGATGATTAGAATCAAGGTCGGGCGATTCGTTAGGATTCCTAAAAAAATCAAAAATTATTCACTTTGCACCAAAATTCAATTCCGAAGGATTTGAAGACGAACTTTCTGCTTTTTATGGAAGTAAAAAATTGAAAATTTAACTTAAACTATCAAAACAAGTCCGGGGGTGTGCACTTTTGGTTTTACCAATGTTTTTACCTCTTTATAATATTGCACTTTTAATTATTTAAAACTAGCTGACAAGTTACCCGATTTCAGTATTGTCACGGCCACTTATTCAATAAATCGATTCTGTTTAATTTCGATTTATTCCAAAATTTTATTTTTTTTGAAATTTTCTTTCTGTATATTTCATTTTTTCCCAAAATTTCACCTTTTTTCAATTATTAAATTTCTGAATAATTTGTATTTAATTTTTAGAATTTTCAAATTAGTTTCGAAACATCAAAAGTTAATGAATAAAATCTCGATCGCCAACAATATCCCTTCAATTAAAACGTTACATAAATACTTTTTATGATGAGACTGCAATTAGTGTTCTAGTATCTCGTCTATTACGCTAGATGCGAATTTAATTCCCCAAATAAGAAAAAAATGGCCCAATTCCGACCCCATTTGCCCGTGATATTAAATTGTACGTTGCCAACTTAAAGCTCTAGGCTTCCAAACTTGTATAAAGTTATTAAAGGAGCGGCTGTGTTTCAGCTTTTGCACGGGCGTCAGCAATTTGCTGTATCTACTTCAGACACTAAGCTGCACTCAAAATGACACTAGTTAGTTACGTTTTTCACTCGGCTTTATCCCTGTGATATGAAAAGTTTGCTCATTTGTTAGCACCGCTACATATGCCTCAAGGAAGGAGGACGTGGGGGCTTTTATTGCCCTAACATTACCAGCGATTGCAGCTTGGGTAAACTTTCCAAATCTGAATTTATGTTAATGTTTTCGCATCAGAAACTGGTCGGTTGTTAATATGTTCAACTGTAGCTAGTTCGACTGTTCTATTGAGAACATTTTATTATCATTCCGAGTAGAGTTTCAACTTTATTATTTAAATAAATTGAAAAAAAACATTTATTATTTAAATTTGAGTAAGATTTTGATAACTGTTCGAAACTTGAGTCCTAAAATACATTCACGAGTGAATCAGCCTCCAAAGCACCTTTTTTTATGAAGGAACATTGCTTCAGATCAAAGAATATTCAAAATTAAAGTTTTATACCCCGAATACAAAATAAACGTAGGGGTAGCATTCAATTTATTGAATCTTTCTGTGTTATCACGTCCAAAATTCGAAATAAATCCTCTAGAAACATTTAAATTGGTAAATTACGGTCCTGAAGTGGAAACTGAGAATCTTATAACTTCTACAAGAGTAGTTAGACTTTGCTCTTACCCAGTTCGTGCAAAGTTGCTCCAATAGATCATGGTGGTCTCGGCTAGAGCCACTTCGGACTTTGTGTAGTTTCTTCCGAAATGCATGAAGCCCCCAACTAGGGGAGCACCGAACAAGTAGGGCAGCTCCTCCCCGTGGATACATCCTTGTCTCTGCAACAAAATTATACGACAGTTAGAATAATACCATAACGCTTTTAATCACGTGATTGCGGAATTTTCAACGTTTTATACGTCTCGTTCCAAAGTAATAAAACTTATGGATTCATTGCTGGCCTCCCCATAGGAACCTTTCGGTATTTTTAATTACTGTTTGAAAGTATTCATTATAGGATTACTTCAATACAATAGAATTAAATCCTTATTAGTTTTTATCTAGACACGTTGATTCTTAAAAATAAGTCTAAAGCTGAATCCACATCATAAAAATTTGTCTTTTGCGCAATGTACAACCGAATCTGTTGCCTTGCGTCTTAGACTCTTCAAAATGTAGTGCGAAATCCTTTGACTACAAGGCAAAAATCATTGACATAACCCCACTAGTTATGTCAAATATAACACACAATACAAATTTTTATTGATGTGAATCCACCTTAACCATAAGTTCCAAATTAGATAGACAGATCCTTTAATATTTTCTCTGAAGACATCCTTAAAGTTTTTAATTTTTGAGAGCATTGGTGAAAAAACGTAGAAGCAGTTACGTCAACAATTTTTGTCGAAAAAGTGGGGGAAATATTTAGTAGAAAAAGTTCGTTAAAGAACATATTTAAGAGTCGTTTTAGCGTAGCTTCTTTGGTTTCGTCTATTCTCCTGAGAAGTTTAGGTAGAATTATGGATACAATCAGGGGCACTGCTAAATTTTCACTCACCTGCCTGTCATTAGAATTGGGTCGCCCTAATTTTTTTTTTTGCTAAATTCTGGAGGCAGGATGGTAGGCCCGAATTTTGCAAAAGAATTTAAATATTTAGAACACAAACTGCTTGGAATTGTGAGGAAAAAAGTGACATTTCGAGATTAAAATTGAAATAAAAAAAAATCAAAATGTCCAAAGTTACGAAATTTACAGCTTAATATCGACATTTAAATGAAATTTGAAACTATTTTATTTAAATTTTAACTGGACAACTGAAATTATTTTTTTTCATTTTGGTTGCTGATTGAACCGATCTGAATTAAACTAAAGCTTATTAAGCAGAAGAATTGAAAGTACAAGTTTGGAATTTGAGAAAAAATACCAAATTTATGAATAACTGACAGTTTATTAATAGTTTTAAAAAGTCGATATTTCGAAAATAAGGCCAAAATTTCTATGAAAAGTCGACATTTTTAGTTTTTAAGCAAACATCTAAGAAAAAAAAAGTAATAATTCAGGTTTGAAATATGTGTTAAAAAGCGAAGAACATTCGACAAAAATATAATAGCAAAAACCTTCTCGAAACGTTGATACAAAAGTTTTAAATTTCGGATTAAAATTTTTAAAAAATGAACAGGAGCCAAGATTTGGAGTTTCATACCAAATTTTTGAGGAAAAAAGTGAGAAATGAAACCACAGATTTAAAAAAAAAGACGAAGTTTCAAAAGAAAATCACAAAATTATTAAATTTTCGAGTTTCGAGTCAAAATTAAAAAGAAAAACCTTTTTTTTTCGAATTTGGAACAAAATATTTGAAAAAGGTGAACATTTTTAGTTTTTAGGCAAACATTTAAGAAAAAAAAGTAATAATTCAAATCGAACATTTGTCAAGAAGAGTCGAAGTTTTCAGTTATATTAAAATAAAAATTTTCATAAACTCTCGAGTTTATAATAACACTTTGTTGCATAAATGAAAATGGTAATTGTGGGAAAAACGTTGAAAATTAAAAAAAAAACGAAGAATTTATAATAGAATTTCAGTTTCACAAAAGAAAGTAAAAATTTCGAAATAGGAATAAAAATTTCCTGTGTCAAAATTTTGATCTTAAAATAATAATTTCAAGCAAAAAGTTAGGTTTGAAATATTTGTTGAAAAGGGAAGAACATTCAACAAAAATATAATAGCAAAAACCTTCTCGAAATGTTGATACAAAAGTTTTAAATTTCGGGTTAAAATTAAAAAAAAATGCACAGAAGCCAAGATTTGGAGTTTCATACCAAATATTTGAGGAAAAAAGTGAGAAATGAAATCACAGATTTAAAGAAAAGACGAAGTTTTAAAAGAAAATTACAAAATTAGTAAATTTTCTAGTTTCGAGTCAAAATTAAAAAAAAAACCTTTTTTTTCGAATTTGGAACAAAATGTTTGAAAAAGGTGGACATTTGAGGAAGAAACTCAACAGTTTGAAAAAAACATAATATTTCCGGTCAATAAGGGTCTACCATGAAGAATAAATTTGACAATGAGTCAAATTTCTGGAAAAATCGAATTTTTTTAGTTTGGAAATAATGTTGAGAAAAAAAAAGAAACATTCCGGAATTTTTATGAAATAGTTGAAATTCCGATAAAACGCCTGAGATCGATAAAAACAATTGCTAAATTAAAAACAAAAAAAATTAAAAATTCGAAGATACAAACGCCAACTTGCAAAATTTTGAAAAATGGAGAAAAGTCCAAATTTCAAATTCAAAAAAAAAATCAAAATATTGAAAAACGTTGGATATTTCGAAAAAAAATAAAATTTGGAAATCGAAATTTTCAAAATTCGAAGTTTTCAAAATTCGAAATTTTGGAAAATGGACAAACATTTTAAACAACAAAGAAATCGTAAAAATGTCTACATTTGAAAAATAATCAAAACTTAAAAAAAAAAAGTCGAAATTTTTGGAGTCGCGCAGCGCTAATTTTCAAAAATATAAATTGAAACTTAAAAAAAAAATTGGAATTTCAGATAAAGACACACTTTTGTTTTTAAATCTTAAATAAAATTCCAAAATTTCAATAAAAAACTACTAAAAAGAAGAATTTTGAAAAAATTGAAAATTTCGACTTTTATCACTTTTTCGAAAATTTGTACTTTTCTAACATCTTAAGTATTGTAACAAAATTTTGAAAAAAGCCAAAATTTTGAAAAATAGCGAGATATTTAAAAAAGTCAACATTTTCAAAAAAGACTAAATCTCGAAATTTTTAAGAAAGCTGAAATTGTGATAAAAATAGATGATAATAAAAACAATTAAAAATAATGTCGAGACTTGAAAACAGTGGAACCTTTCAAAAAAAGTCGGAATTTTTGTAGTCCCATTAATTTTCAAAAAAACTGACACTTTTAAAAAGCCAAGATTTTTGCAAAGTCAAAATTTCGAAAAATATTTGAAATTTTAAGAAAAGAAAAAATTTTCATATTTAAAAAAAAGTTTTCAAATTAAGTCCAACATTTGAATTCTTACCAAGTTTGAAAAAGGGAAAAAATTAAAATGTTGAAAAAATCAAGATTTAAAAATAGGAGTCGAAAATTTGAAAAAAGACAAATTTTGACAAAAGTAGTCAAACCAGTGAAAATTTGAAGAAATGGCATTTTAAAGAAAGTTGATAATTTGAATTAAATCCAGAAATTCAGCAAAAATCGAAATTTTCAAATAAAGTAAGATTTTAAAAAAGTCGAAATTATAAAAAATCGAAAGTTTACGAAAATTGAAATATAGAAGTTGTCCCCTAAAACCAAAAAAGATTAAAAAACACAACAAACGTTGCTCTAAAGCGTTTCAACAGCCAAGTTGTCATCTTCAGATAGAGCAACGTTTGTTGTGTTTTTTAATCTTTCTTGGTTTCTGGGGACAAGTTCTGTATTTCAATTTTTGAAGATAACCAAGGACCAGTCCGTTCCACCAAAGGAAAGTTACAAAAAAAATTTCAAAAAAAGTTGAAATTATAAAAAAAGCGAAATTCTGTAGGATAGCAGTTTTCAAAAAATTTGAATATTCAGAATATTTTGAATTTTTCAAGTGAAATCTTTCACAAAAATTAAAATTATAAAAGAATTTCAAAAATCGTAAAAACGCTCGAAATTTAATGAAAATCGAAATGTCACAAAAAAGTCCAAAGTTTTTTAAGTAAAATCCTTCACAAAAGTAAAAATTATAAAAGAATTTCAAAAATCTTAAAAACGCTCGAAATTTAATGAAAATCGAAATGTCAAAAGGAAAGCCCAAAGTTTTTTAAGTAAAATCCTTCACAAAAGTCAAAATTATAAAAGAATTTCGAAAATCTTAAAAGCGCTCGAAATAAAAATCGAAATGTCAAAAAGAAAGTCCAAAGTTTTTCAAGTAAAATCCTTCACAAAAGATTAAAATTTTAAAAGAATTTTAAATATTTTAAAAACGCTCGAAATTTAATGAAAATCTGAATGTCAAAAAGAAAGTTCAAAGTTTTAAAAATATTTGGGTCGAAATTTTGAATATTTCGAAAATTATGGAAATATTCCTTATGGTGGACTCTTATTGGTCGGAAAAATTATGTTTATTAATTTTATTTAACATTTCTTTGACCCAGTTTGGAAATATCTATATTTTTATGATTGTTTGTTAACAATATTTTAAACAGTTTTCGAAATATGATATCACGTAGTCATATTTCAAAAACTGTTTTAGAATATTGTCAAACAAAACAAACATTAATAAAAGTTTAAATATTTCCAAACTGGGTGGTAGAAATGTTAAATAAAATTAATAAACAAAATATGAACATATTTATAAAACTGAAACCAACAAAGCTTAAAAAATACAAAAAGGTAAGATTTTCAAAAATGTCTTGAGATTTAAAAAGGTTCGAGAATTTTAAGAAAGCTGAATTTTTTTTAAAAATAGTAACAAATGTTGAATAACAAAATATTTGGACAAAATATCGAGATTTAGAAAATCACCAAATTTTCAAAAAAAAGTCGCAATTTTTCAAGTAGCACTAATTTCTAAAAAAATTAACATTTTCAAAAGTTTAAATTTATCAATCATCAAAATTTTGCAAAAAACTAGAAATTTTAAGAGAGGAAAACATTTTCATATTAAAAAAAAAACCGAAATTTTAAAATAAAAGCAATTTTAGAATTCGTACAAATTTCCAAAAAGAAATTTATATTTTGAAGGAAGTCAAGTTTTTTAAAAAGGTGAAGTTTTGAAATAATTGTAGATTTTGATAAATATACAAAACAGCGAAGAATCGAAGAAATTTTTTTTAAAATCCAAACATTTGAAAAAAGTTGATTTCGAATGAAATCTCGAAATTTAACCAAACGAGAAATTTCCAAAAAAAGCAATATCTTGAGGAAAGTCGAAATTACAAAAAAATTGAAGGTTCAGTACAGGATATACTTCTTCTGGGATTGGACCGTGTCAAAGAACTACTAAAAGTGTTCGACGTGTCGCCCACCATCGTAGGGGGCTTCTTCAGGAACAAAGAAAAGAAAAAATAAACGAACGAAAAGAGGAATATAAGGGAATATGCAAAAATGAAAGAAGGTAAAGGCCAATTTCAAAACATCAAGGGCACGGTAAGTCAGTATGTCCACCATACCAGAAGCGAAACTCTTCTGAATTGAAAATTGGTACAAAGGATAAGAAAGTTTAGACAGAAGAGCACGGTAACTCAGTATGTTCACCATACCAGAGGCGAAACTCTTCTAAAGAAGAAGTTTCATTTTTGCATATTCCCTCATATTCCTCTTTTTATTCATTCTTTCTTTTCTTTGTTCCTAAAGAAGCCCCCTACGATGGTGGGCGAAAACGTCGACACTTTTAGTAGTTCTTTGACACGGTCCAATCCCGAAAGGAAGTATATCCTGTACAGACTCTGGCCGTGGAAGCCTTCGTTATCAAATTGAAGGTTCGTAAAAGAAATTTTGAAAAATTGTTGAATTAAAAAAATGGAAGAACAAACCTTTTTAACAAAACATTAGAATATTCAGTTTCATATTGAGTTTTTCAAGGGAAATTTTTCAAAAAAGGTCGAAAATTTTCAAAAAGTTCAAACACCTCAGAATCGACGAAATTGAAAAAATCGAAACATCAAAAAGTCAAAATTTTTAAGAACATCGAATTTTCGAATAAAGTTAAAAAACTGAAAAATGTACATCTCTGAAAAAAGTTGACATTTTCAAAAAATAAGAAGTTCTTAGAAAGAGCGGCAATTTCGAAAAAATGTCGAAATTATTAAAAATTAAATGAAATTTTGAAAATGAGTCTAAATTCTGAAACAAACCTAGAAATATGGAGAAAATTTCAACCCTTCAAGGAACTTAATATTTAGAGCAACGTTTTTTGTTTTTTAATCTTTCTTGGTTTCAGGGGACAAGCTCTGTATTTCAATTTTTGAAGATAACCAAGGACCAGTCCGTTCTAGAAAACTTATGGCTTCTCGATATTATTGACAAATTGCAAGCAAAAAAATAAGCAAACTACTGAAACAAGTAGAACGTCTTAAAAAAATATTCTTTAAAAAGTCGAAATTTATAAACAAACCGAAGATTAAAAAATTTTAAATCCTAGAGAAAGCAAAATTTTGAAAAAACTCGAAATGTCGACTTTTTTCATTACAGTTTTAAAAAACTGCAATTCAAAAGGAAAAAGTTTAAAAAAAAATTGATTTTTTGTAAAACTGTTATTAAAAGTGACATTTTTAGTTCATTGATAAGTGAACTAAAAATTGACTTTTATAATGACACGAGACAAAAACACTTTTAACACTAGTGCGAAAAAGTTTTTTCGCACTAGTGTTAAAAGTAAATATAGCAGTGTTTCCCAAACTTTTTTTGCCCTAACCCGGTTGTTTTTAATATTTTCCCTTCGCCACCCACTAAAAGATGTTTTAATTATATCTTAATGCTGGAAAGAACTAATCATTTGTGAGTATGAAGACAATTCTGCAGCCTGGTATTTTATTTTTGTGGTCCGCTGCCGGGTTGTGACCCACTGTTTAGGAAACACTGATATATAGCAATATGCAATATAAAATAGAAAGCTGTACTGGTAAAATTAGAAAGATATTTTTTTTGGTTGAACGGACTGGTCCAACAATATTGTGTTTCCAAACATTAAAACATTCAAAATAGTTATAAATTATTTATTTATAATATTAATATTACTATTACTATCTGAACGGTTACTTATTTTAGTTTTCCTGAGAAGTAATTGCAGAGGTATTTATGCAAAGTAATCCGTGCAAAAACCAGGACGGATGTTGCTTTTAGTCTTCATAATATAAAACAAAGATTGTTCAATATCATCCAGTGTTAATTTACAAAATTCTTGAGAGCGACAGACTCCAAATAATCCAAAAACTGACGCAACTTTTTAATGCATATTTGGTGTCTGGAGCTTCATTCAAAAAAATCTTGTACGCTGGTTTTAATACTTGCTTATATCCTAGTTTGATTTAAAAACTAGCTTTTATCATAGAGAGATTCCATAACTTAGAATTTCCTTCGGCGTAAACCAAAAATATATTTTTAGTGAAGTTATCCGCTAGATTCTTTATTTCATACCATCATATTTTTGTCCCGATTTCTGGAGCAATAAATCTCAGTTGATGTATTTGCTGTTTCTTCAACATCAGATGGAATAATAAAATTGCTTTAATTTCCAATCTTTTCTTCAAAATTCATGTTTATTAGCCATAAAATCTACAATATTTTAGGACAGGTTCAATTGTGGTTACTAATTAACATTAAACAACTTACAATTGTTTTACTTAGTTACACTCTATCCAATACCTGACTTGATTGTCAGATGTAAATGTCAAATATGTAATTCAACACGCAAACAATAAATCTAAAATTCAACCCTAGGGACAGCATTTTCTCTTTTAATTTAACAGTTTTACAAAAAATATTGTATGATACACTTGTTAAAAGTGATTTTATTTTGTTCGTGGGGTTGCTTCACTCGCTACGCTCGTTCCGCAATACTCCCCACTCACAAAATAAAATGTCACTTTTAACACTTGTATCATAAATAACTATTTCGAAAATTCGTTTCATTGGTGAATTAAATTTTTTATTAAATACAAATTTGGGCGCCACAAAATTGATTTTTCGAAAACTCGTTTCATCGGTGAATTACACTTTTTATTGAATACAAATTTGGGCGCCACAAAATTTGGCCAGCTGCGTGTTAAACACAAAATACATCTGGATACAATTCCACTGAAAGTTTTGAAGAGAATGTGTATAAACAAACGAGGGTTGTTTCCCTTTGAATTGACGACACTGTTTGCAGCACTATTCTTGGATTCTGATATCTGACAAACACATATAATGGGCGTTTTATCGATTCCCAGATGACAAGTTACTCATTCCGGCGAGGTAAATTACTTTACATATGCAAATTAAACGCAAGTCGAGTATGGAATCGATAGATATTTTACCCCTCCTCTTCTGGTATTGTACATCAATTTGCAAACACCGGAACTCATTATTCCAGGATATACATTATATTAAACGTGCCTAAAGCTACACTGATAGAGCGAGAGCCGGGAATATTTGATATTTTGATTTCCTACGTACTGCCGTCAGTCCGAAATAAAGCAGGAAATTTAATTTTGAATCGTTTAAAAACGATCTAAATTAATTTTCATTGTTTCACGCCTAATAAAATGAGCCTCATGTATTCTTTTCACAATTTTTAGATGCGAAACAATTTTTAATGTCTGTTAAAAAGCATTTTCGAAATCCGATTACTTAAACTGTTTTAATGATTGGATTGAGAATTTCTCTGAAAAAAGCATCTACTGTACTGTATCTGTACTGTAACTCAGAGAAAAGGGGTCACAGATCTTTGTTCAAAATTTTTTACCTTCAGCAGTTTTTGAATAATCATAAGGAAACCATCTGCCAAATACATTTCCAAGTTTCTGCTTACATTTAAAGGGCTCCATGGATTTTAAGAATTTTTCTTCAATGGTTCTATAATCATCTTCTAGCCAATTTAATTTGACTGACTCTAGTACTGTATGATGAAAACATCATCGTAAAGGACTAGAGTCAGTACGATAAAAACATCATCGTTCAGGACTAGAGTCAGAACGATGAAAACATCATCGTACAGGACTAGAGTAAGAACTATGAAAACATCATCGTACAGGACTAGAATCAGAACGATGAAAACATCATCGTACAGGACTAGAGTCAGTACGATGAAAACATCATCATACAGGACTCGAATCAGGGGGGTAAAATAGTGGCCGTGATATTTGAAATTAGAAGCGTGGTTTGGGAAAAGTTGGATGGTTCCTGAGACGTTTCCGTTTGCCAATGAGAATTCTCATGGGTCATACCGCTAGTATTAAATAACTTCCAGCTTCAGCAGAGAACGATGACTCAATTAAAACCCCATTTCAGAGATTATCAAGCAATAAGACCCATTTTCATTCTAACTATGACTCAATTTAAAATACAAATCCTGTTCCTTGAAACCAAGAAAGATTAAAAAAACACAACAAAGGTTGCTCTAACGCGTTTCAATAGTCAAGCTATCATCTTCACCGAGATACGTAACTTTTGTTGTGTTTTTTAATCTTTCTTGATTTCAGGGGACAAAATTTGTATTTCAATTTTTGAAGATAACCAAGGATCAGTCCGTTCCACCAAAAAAAACTAAAACTTGATTTTTCGGAGTCCAAATTAACCCCCAATGTCATTATAAAATATTTTCTTTTTCTAATAGATGAAAACATCATCGTACAGGACTAGAGTCAGTACGATGAAAACATCAACATACAGGACTCGAATCAGGGGGGTAAAATAGTGGCCGTGATATTTGAAATTAGAAGCGTGGTTTGGGAAAAGTTGGATGATTCCTGAGACGTTTCCGTTTGCCAATGAGAATTCTCATGGTTCACACCGCTAGTATTAAATAACTTCCGACTTCAGCAGAGAACGATGACTCAATTAAAACCCCATTTCAGAGATTATCAAGCAGTAAGACCCATTTTCATTTTAACTATGACTCAATTTGAAATACAAATCCTGTCCCTTGAAACCAAGAAAGATTAAAAAACACAACAAAGGTTGCTCTAACGCGTTTCAATAGCCAAGCTATCATCTTCACAGAGATACGTAACTTTTGTTGTGTTTTTAAATCTTTCTTGATTTCAGGGGACAAAATTTGTATTTCAATTTTTGAAGATAATCAAGGATCAGTCCGTTCCACCAAAAAAAAACTAAAACTTGATTTTTCGGAGTCCAAATTAACCCCCAATTTCATTATAAAATATTTTCTTTTTCTAATAGATGAAAACATCATCGTACAGGACTAGAGTCAGTACGATGAAAACCTCATCATACAGGACTCGAATCAGGGGGGTAAAATAGTGGCCGTGATATTTGAAATTAGAAGCGTGGTTTGGGAAAAGTTGGATGGTTCCTGAGACGTTTCCGTTTGCCAATGAGAATTCTCATGGGTCACACCGCTAGTATTAAATAACTTCCGACTTCAGCAGAGAACGATGACTCAATTAAAACCCCATTTCAGAGATTATCAAGCAATAAGACCCATTTTCATTTTAACTATGACTCAATTTGAAATACAAATCCTGTCCCTTGAAACCAAGAAAGATTAAAAAACACAACAAAGGTTGCTCTAACGCGTTTCAATAGCCAAGCTATCATCTTCACAGAGATACGTAGCTTTTGTTGTGTTTTTTAATCTTTCTTGATTTCAGGGGACAAAATTTGTATTTCAATTTTTGAAGATAACCAAGGATCAGTCCGTTCCACCAAAAAAAAACTAAAACTTGATTTTTCGGAGTCCAAATTAACCCCCAATTTCATTATAAAATATTTTCTTTTTCTAATAGATGAAAACATCATCGTACAGGACTAGAGTCAGTACGATGAAAACATCATCATACAGGACTCGAATCAGGGGGGTAAAATAGTGGCCGTGATATTTGAAATTAGAAGCGTGGTTTGGGAAAAGTTGGATGGTTCCTGAGACGTTTCCGTTTGCCAATGAGAATTCTCATGGGTCACACCGCTAGTATTAAATAACTTCCGACTTCAGCAGAGAACGATGACTCAATTAAAACCCCATTTCAGAGATTATCAAGCAATAAGACCCATTTTCATTCTAACTATGACTCAATTTGAAATACAAGTCTTGTCCCTTGAAACCAAGAAAGATTAAAAAACACAACAAAGGTTGCTCTAACGCGTTTCAATAGCCAAGCTATCATCTTCACAGAGATACGTAGCTTTTGTTGTGTTTTTTAATCCTTCTTGGTTTCAGGGACAAAATTTGTATTTCAATTTTTGAAGATAACCAAGGACCAGTCCGTTCCACCAAAAAAAACTAAAACTTGATTTTTCGGAGTCCAAATTAACCCCCAATTTCATTATAAAATATTTTATTTTTCTAATAGATGAAAACATCATCGTACAGGACTAGAGTCAGTACGATGAAAACATCATCATACAGGACTCGAATCAGGGGGGTAAAATAGTGGCCGTGATATTTGAAATTAGAAGCGTGGTTTTGGAACAGTCGGATGGTTCCTGAGATTTTTCCGTTTGCCAATGAGAATTCTCATGGATCACACCGCTAGTATTAAATAACTTCCGACTTCAGCAGAGAACGATGACCCAATTAAAACCCCATTTCAGAGATTATCAAGCAATGAGACCCATTTTCATTCTAACTATGACTCAATTTGAAATACCAAATCTTGTCCCCTGAAACCAAGAAAGATTAAAAAACACAACAAAGGTTGCTCTAACGCGTTTCAATAGCCAAGCTATCATCTTCACAGAGATACGTAACTTTTGTTGTGTTTTTTAATCTTTCTTGATTTCAGGGGACAAAATTTGTATTTCAATTTTTGAAGATAACCAAGGATCAGTCCGTTCCACCAAAAAAAACTAAAACTTGATTTTTCGGAGTCCAAATTAACCCCCAATTTCATTATAAAATATTTTCTTTTTCTAATAGATGAAAACATCATCGTACAGGACTAGAGTCAGTACGATGAAAACATCATCATACAGGACTCGAATCAGGGGGGTAAAATAGTGGCCGTGATATTTGAAATTAGAAGCGTGGTTTGGGAAAAGTTGGATGGTTCCTGAGACGTTTCCGTTTGCCAATGAGAATTCTCATGGGTCACACCGCTAGTATTAAATAACTTCCGACTTCAGCAGAGAACGATGACCCAATTAAAACCCCATTTCAGAGATTATCAAACAATGAGACCCATATTTATTTTAACTATGACTCAATTTGAAATACAAATCTTGTCCCCTAAAACCAAGAAAGATTAAAAAACACAACAACGGTTGCTCTAACGAGTTTCAATAGCCAAGCCTATCATCTTCAGAGAGATACGTAATTTTTGTTGGGTTTTTTAATCTCTCTTGGTTTCAGAGGACAAAATTTGTATTTCAATTTTCGAAAATAACCAAGGATGAGTCCTTTCCACCAAAAAAACTAAAACTTGATATTTCGGAGTCCAAATTAACCCCCAATTTCATTATAAAATATATATTTTTTTTCTAATAGATGAAAACATCATCGTACAGGACTAGAGTCAGTACTATGAAAACATCATCATACAGGACTCGAATCAGGGGGGTAAAATAGTGGCCGTGATATTTGAAATTAGAAGAGTGGTTTGGGAAAAGTCGAATGGTTCCTGAGATGTTTCCGTTTGCCAATGAGAATTCTCATGGATCACATCGCTAGTATTAAATAACTTCCGATTTCAGCAGAGACCGATGACTTAATTAAAACCCCATTTCAGAGATTATTAAGCAATGAGACCCATTTTCATTCTAACTATAACTCAAAGTCGATAAGACAAAGAAGGAGAAAAGGTAAAAATCGAGATAATATCAGGTTACAATTGGGGATGTATTTGTCTATTAAAACTTTTAAATTGCGGGAGAAGAGGCTCATTAATCAATATTTCCAAGGCAGCTCATTTGTCAGCATTATCCTTACTTAAAATGTAATAAATCAAAGAATAAAACTCGCCGGACAAAAACAGAGACAGCGAAACAGATTGCGAGGAGATATCCGATCTGTTCTCAATGTGTACGTCTTGTTTTAAAAACAAACTATTGTTTTTCCTTTCCGAGGGTTGGGCTTTTTTCAACGCAGATCACTAAACGAAGAGGTTTTATCTTAGATTAAGGCGCCAAAAGATAGTCGATAGGTATAAATTACTCGACTGGAATATCTCTGTTTACTCTCTTTATTTATTCCCAGCTAGACTTCATGAAAGCACGATTTTTTTCAGATTGTTGAGCTCAATATTTAACTGAAAAAAAAACGCATATCATTTAGTTGAGAAGCAATTTCTTTATTCACCAGAAATGTATTTGTAAGATGGTTTTCTTTATAAAGCTTACCCTTTAAGGAGGAGAGGTGTAAACAATCTGACATCATATCTTTCAAAGTGAAAATGAACTATAAACGAAATATAAAAGTCAAAGATTTAATATTTAAGGATAAGATTTCAAAAATAGTTCAGTCAAGAGCGAGTCGGGCTCGCATAGTTAGGATTCCATGCCATTTATTTCAGTGAATAGTCAACAGACCAAATTAAATCATTTTCTCTTATATATTAGTTTGTAATTTTATCCAAATTATGTTGTAATATAATTGAAAAATATTGCTATTTTCAGATATATACCCTTTTTCTCTACAATAAATTTAAATATTTATGGAACTGATAACTGTGTACCGAATGGGTAACGAAGCTATTAAATTGTTAAGTAAGGTATGCAAGTAGAATGCAACCTAGACTACAAATTCTTGCAGCCCTCCAGGCGTGTATAGTGAATTATAGGTAGCTGAACTACCAACAGTTGAAACACTGCCACCTAGCGAAGCGATTGCTCCCTAGGAAAGTTTCCAAAATACAAGGATTCTAATGCACAGACCAATAGGTTTAAACATTTATTAGATTCGAAGTTTGGAAACCAAATACCGGTTTCGATCTTGTTAGATCTCGTCAGTTTCGTATATCCAATTCGAATGCTAACAAATGTTCCGACAAGTAAGTACTACGCCTGTGAATGTTTTAGTACTTACTTGTCGGAACATTTGTTAGCATTCGAGTTGGATATACCAAACTGACGAGATCTAACAAGATCGAAACCGGTATTTGGTTTCCAAACTTCGAATCTAATAAATGTTCAAACTTATTGGTCTGTGCATTAGTGTCAAATAAGGAATAAAAATTTGTATGGAAGTTTGTTAATTTTTTTATAGTTAGAAACAAGGTTGAGAAAAGCCTGACATATCACCGTCTATAGATGAGAAATTTTTAGTTGCATAATTGAAATTGACTGAGAGTAATTGTTTATAAAATGCTCAGTGTGTAGTTCTTCCAATTTAAGTTTTTAACATTTGTATTTTTCTTCTTTTAAAGATTCTATCTATAATACTTCTGACTGAACATTTTTTTGTCTTCTGTCCTTTGACATACATTATTTTAAATCGATATTTATAGAGAAACAAAGTCAAGACTTTAGTCGTTTTCCTTCTTTTTTATTAAATGTTTATTTTTAAAGAATCTAACACCTAACAATAAACTAAAGCTGCATCGTTGCTCTGGTTCTTGCAAAACGTTTACCTCCTTTCTTAGTAAATGTCTCTTTCTTAAAAAGGATCTAAACCTCTAAGCTAAAGCTCCAACATCAGAACTATTTTTTTAACATATGACCTATTCTCTGAAAGTTTGCCCCTCGTAAAATTTTCCCGCTTTAGACCTGTAAAACTCTTCTTATTTCCCCTTTAAAAGTGTCCTTTCTAAGGCTTTGACCCCGCGTTCGAGTCTGATTTTTATAAGCGTCTTTCGTTGGCCAAGCACAATAAAATAAAATGTCGTCGGCGCCCCAAAGCGAATGTATGTATAAGCAATTTTCGTTTTCCACTTTAGCGGGTCCTAGGTAAACATCGCACCCACATCGGCCGTTACCTGAACCTTTTTCTATATAAACAAATCCTCACGTTTTAAAGAAAATCCATAGCAACGCCCTTGAACGCCTTGAACCTTACCAATGGGTCAATAATTTCCATATAGTTGGCGAGGGTGATTTTCTCGCCTGCAAGCGCGACCGTTTTTACCCCAAAAAGTGCAATTATTTTTTTGACATTTTACACAACATTTGCATCAGAACGAGCATACGATTGGGAAACGTGAAGTACAACAAAAAGTCACAGTTGTTACAATCATGTAGGGGTTGTTTTCCCTTGTTTTTAATTAAGGTTACGTACATGTTAGATGCCATATTAGACAAAAACTAGGATAGAGCTTTTAAAATCGTTTACATTTTTCTATAATATGATTGATTTAAAAAATTCGGTCGTTTGGAGACTGGAAGTTTGGTTCAAGGGCATCTGATCTTCATTATCGAAGTTCTGAAATTGATTAATCTTTATTAAAGTAAGTTTGAAAATTTCAGTAGTCAATGATCTTCAAAAATTGAAATACAGAGCTTGTCCCCAGGGGACAAGTTATGTATTTCAATTTTTGAAGATAACCAAGGACCAGTCCATTCTACCAAACTTAAAGTAGTCAATGAGTATCCTCGTTGGTACCAAACCTTCACGTAAAAGTGAAGTTGCGGATGCACGATATTCATCAAATATTGGTACTGAAATTCCACAAAAACGATAACATTTCTCCGAAATCTTTCTATCTTTTGCAAAAACTTCCAGATTCTTCTTCAATTTTTAAGTTTAACTTCATAAATGAATTTTCATTTTGAAATTTCAATATTTTATCTCCAAATCTAGACTTTAACCAAAAAATTTTGACATTACACTCGGAACAAAGTCGAAACTTCACGTGAAGGTTTGGTAGTCAATGAGCATCCTCGTTGGTACCAAACCTTCACGTGAAGGTAGGGATGCACGATATTCATCAAACATTGGTGCTGATAACGACAACTGAACATCGATGATTGACAAAAATAGAACATCAAGCATCGATGTATTTCACATCGGTGGTAAAAGTCAAAATTTTAACAAGAAAATTAAACATTTGAGACTCACACTTCAAATTTGGAAAAAATGGAAATTCCAGAAAAACGATAACATTTCTTGGAAACCTTTCTATCTTTTGCAAAAACTTCCAGATTCTTCTCCAATTTTTAAGTTTACCTTCAAAAATGAATTTTCATCTTTAAATTTCAATATTTTATCTGCAAATCTAGACTTTAACCAAAAAATTTTGGCATTACACTCGGAACAAAGTCGAAACTTCACGTGAAGGTTTGGTAGTCAATGAGCATCCTCGTTGGTACCAAACCTTCACGTGACGGTAGGGATGCACGATATTCATCAAACATTGGTGCTGATAACGATAACTGAACATCGATGATTGACAAAAATAGAACATCAAACATCGATGTACTTCACATCGGTGGTAAAAGTCAAAATTTTAACAAGGAAATTAAACATTTGAGACTCACACTCCAAATTTTGAAAAAAAATGGAAATTCCAGAAAAACGTTAACATTTCTCCGAAATCTTTTGCAAAAACTTCCAGATTCATCTCCAACTTTTAAGTTTACCTTCAAAAATGAATTTTCATTTTAAAATTTCAATATTTAATTTCCAAATCTCGACTTTAACCGAAACATTTTGATATTACACTCGAAACAAAATCGAAACTTAAAATTAAACATCGATTTTCGAAGTCAAATTTTCAAACAGAAATTCATTAAAATTCTGGAAGTGTTAAAATAATAATTTTAACCTTTTTAATTGTCGGTTTAAAGAAATAACGCAATTATATTCAGGCACTCGTCTCTATACATTTGAATGTCAAAAAATGAGTAGATAGACAAAGCAGGTTCTAACTCAAAGTACTAAGCAAATCCAGATAATTTCGACAACAGATGGAGTGAAAATCTTAAGCAAAAAAGTTGTTAGATGCAAAGAATTATGGGGATTCGTCTAAAGTGTCATTTTACTTAATGTTCGTCATGTTAGCAAATAGACAAAGCCAGTTCCAACTCAAAATCCCAAGCATTTTTGTCATGGAGGTCCATCGTGGTAAGTTTTGGTACCTCAGGTCAACTAAAAAAATAATTAAACAAGCAACCAACCAACTTCTTTAGTCGATTGTTTGGTTCCTTGTTTGGTTGGCTTTAGTTAGTTGTTTGGTTCCTTGTTTACTTCCTTGCTTAGTTAGCTCAAGGTACCAAAACTATGATAGACCTCCACAAGAAAAAAGCTTGAGATTTTGAGTTAGAAGCGGCTTTGCTTAGTTACTAAGGTGATGAAAATGAAGTAAAATGACACTTTAGAAAAAACCTCACAATTCTTTGCATCTAGGAGTTTTTTTCATACTAGATTTTCACTCCATTTATATCGAAGTTATCTGCATTTTCATATTTCTATGTTTGAATAAATATCCCAATTTTTTAGCGATTTTGGGCGTTTCTCTGATAGTATAATGTTTCCAAATTGTTAGCCATTAAGTGTCTTAGAAATTAGTTTTTAATTGATCCCACCCACCTCTGATGTTGCAACAAGACAGAGTCCTTGTTCTACGGTTTCCCATTTTGGCCAAATCATATTTACGACTTCAACCCAAAACGCAATATTTTTCGCGTTTGATACGTTTCCAAACGTCAGAAGCACATATTTCCGATTGGGCGCAAAAAGTTGGCTCGCAATTTCAGTCGGCCATAGAAGCGCTACCATGAAAAAGCACGGACCGGGATGAAGTCAATATATCTATATTCAGCTGTCATAAGGCTTAGGGTTTCTTTCTATTCCATTCTATAAAATATAAAACGGATATGAAATATTAAATGGTCTCGGGTGCTTCGGTAATATTTAAAGGAAAATGTACAGAAGCCGGTCCAAAGGAAACTCCTGAAAGGCGAGCCTGGCACCAGAAGCAATGCTTACGTGAGCACGAATGATATATACCGTATGAATAATTTAAATCTGCAGCGGGAAATGCTTCCTGCCTGCAAGAAAAACCTTGCAGGACGTTGGCGGTGATAACAGAAATTACACAGAGATTATCAGCGCTATTTCAGCTTTTGTATCCAATATTAACCCACTTCGCTATACGCCAGTAATTTTCCACGATTACTGGGGCAATTTATGAAGCATTTTTAGGCAAGTGCTATTGAATTAAAAGCAGCAGCCATGGAGATTTACGCCCCAGCCCCCCCACAATTTAATACTTCTGTGTCTTTATGAAATCATCATTCAAATTCATTGAAGCAAATTGTAATCCAAGATGATTCTGAATAATTAACTGAGACGTTCAAATAAGCACATTCCGTTATATTGCTTACCTACATTCGTTAGAGTCGTTTCACTTCAAGTTTAATGTCTTTATGACCTTAGAGGAAATAAAGAGCTTTTACAACAGGAAACATGACAATGGCGAAATCAAAATTCGTCCATTTGGGTATCTCTAAAATGAACAATTGAGGCACCTCCAACAATCTATTCAGGACACAATCACCAAAGATTTTATAACCAAGAATGTCTTTCAAAGTGATTTCAAAACGCTGCTTTCAGGAATCTACAGCAGTGCCTATGAATCTCCAGAATATTGGGGTACTACTTGTGTGAAGTTGGATCGATTGTGAAGTCTCAATTATCTATGTTGGACACGATCGAAGCTACTTCAGTTAAAAAACACGATTTCGTTTTGAGCAAAATTCATGGACTTGGAGCTATGTCGTAAAGCGACCAGGTCTGGGGATTCCTAGACATTTTTTTAAAATTCATATTTTTCGAATTCAAACCCGTTCTTCTATCTAAATACGCGAATTCTATCGATTAATTCCCAAACGAAATAAAACGAACTTACTACTTTGACCTGCCGTTGCCGCCTACGGTAAACAGGTGGCATCCTCGAAGGAGATAGGTGCCCCTTTTGGCGAAGCATGGGAATCGCCGCGGAATTTCTCTTGGAAAATGTACCACACACTAAGCCCTCTAAATAATGTCGACAAAATATAGTTCGTTAGCAAAACTGTCAACAACAAAGTAGGTTCATTTGATTTAAAATAGTTTCTAGATCATTAAAAGTGGGATCGTCAACCATGCCACAAGAATAAATTATTTATTCTTGCGGATTCAAATCGCGTTTAATTTTTAAAATATACCATCGACAAAGTCGTCGTCTTCACACGAAATGCATCATTACTGGCGTTCATGTTTTATTTCATTCGGGCCACTTCAATCGTTTATTCGAACGTTCGAATGCCGGCAATCGCTTCCATCGCCTTCAACATGTGCAAAATTGTTTGTTTGCTGCAATAGCGAATCGGAAGGGAGTTCTTAAGGATATGAGGCCATTAAAAGCTCAACAATCTCGTTCAAGCGCGATGCTCCCATCGATTGCCCTCTTTTTTCATCTTGGAACCGGTCCAGATTCTTTTATTTGGCCTAAAAGGCACTTTCAATTTTGCGTTCACTTTGATTTAACCTTAAAATATTGCCTTAGGGGTGAACTGCTACCAGTACCCTTAAATAAGCGTGTACAGGGTGCACATAACGTTATATATTATATAGAGAAAAATGAGTATGATACGAAGTGATTAAAATTTTTTTTAATAAAAAAACTATCTTAAAATTGTAATTTAAGATTCTTTAAGACTGTCATTGACTGCAAGCGGTTTTGACATCGCTTGATAATGCGACAGCTGCGTCACACATTACAATCGGGATCGAAAGAAACAAAACAGTGCAAATAGTGAAACATGAAAGCATGTAAATCAGTAAAGATATTTTGGTCCGAAATAATCGTGGGGAGATTCGCCTTTTTGCATAAAAATTAAATAAGTCGCTACCGCTATCGCAGATAGCAATAGAATTGCAGAAGAACACCGCGAATACCGCAAACACCGCAAAATATTTTCGAAAGAAACAGATGCAAGAATTATAGAGTTAATAAGTCTTTAGAAATATTTTCCACGATCATTAAAACATTTTGAGTTTTGTGAATCCATGAGGGAAACAGCTGATGCTGATAAAAAATTTTAAACCACACGAATAGTTTGGAAAATTTGGTACTCGAGTGTTTCTCTAAGGGCTCTACATCTACCCTGATAAATTAAAAGTTTGATCTATGTTGAAAATTTCGTAACTGGTACATTTTCCATAAACAACAATCTAACTGTAACTGTAGCTTTTCTCTCCAAATTTTGGACTTTTTTTTAATCCATTTACGTCTTTTGTGAAAATTCTTTATTTTTAAATGTGATTTTCCGTCAATTTCAACTAGTTTCCCAAAATTTCTCCTACTCTCTTTTAATTTATATCTTAAAATTCTATGTCTTATGTTTCTGAAAAAACCCTTTGTAACTGAACTTTCAAAATTTGTTTATTTTTTTAAAAATGGATCGAATTGAAAAAAGATCTAAAAATGTTTAGGGAATTTTGAGAAAAGGATTTTAGGATTATATTAAAATTTAAATAAAGTCAAAATTATCAGACAAATATTTTTGGAATTTGCAATTTATTTTCTCTAAACTTAACTGTACCAAAAATTTATTTTGCAAAGAGTTGAATACTGAAACTGAACAACATGAAAAAAAAAATGATCATTTTCTCGTTTCAAAGTGAGTTGACATCATCATTAAGCAAAACCTTCTTAACTCGTTAACTCCACTTTAATTAACGTTGATTCTGAGGTGACTAATATGCTCCGAAATTAAATAATCTGACTGCTAATTTGGTCAATGAGTCGTTATTTAATTTATTAGAACTCTTGTTTTATTTTTTGTCATTAATTATAATTAATTAATTAATTAATTAATGACAAAAAATATTTATATTTATTTAATTTACATCATTTATATTTAGGATTTCTGTTTTATCTTTTGTCAGACAAATAAAAAAAAACAAAAAAAACCTATAACAGACGCAACTATTTTCATATTAGTTTTAAATACATATATGGAAATGCAAATAATGCGTTAGCATAATTAGCGATATTAATTTTTGTCATTTGGATAAAAATCGACAAACCTTTCATGTCAAAACATAATAATTGTTGCTGATTTGCTCCCCACACAGACGTCTTTTTTTGTTCATTTTATTGTGGCGTTAATTTTTTAAGAAGTAAATACCCTCTGAAAAATCTGCTTATTCGATTGTCGCTCTGCTACAAAATTACATTTTCCACAAACAATCAAGGAAGGGCAAACGATTTGTCTCTATGACCACAAATATTCAAACTCCGGAACTGTATTTAGCATGAAACCCTTCATAGGAAACCACTTTTCATTTATGTACGAGCTGAATCTTCGAAGCGTAACACGGTCTGCGCCGAAGGGACCACAAGATGTTCCTTGCCCTCTTAAGAGATCTGATAGTCCTTGGTTTATCCGAGAGATATTTTCTCATATTCATAAATAAAGGAAAATGTACGGAAACAACGATGTTTGTGAATGTTTCCGTGAAATTACACATAAATAAAGAATATTTGGTTTCCTTTTAGAGGTAATGCGACCAGAGCTTCTTCTACAGTATCGGCCACAACATGAATTTGCCCGAGGAAGAGTTCGAGTTAGAGAGCGTTATGCTTGAAATTTAAACCAATTAGATCATGGGAAAAATACCGATTAGATACTGAGGGAAAAATTGTAATGTAGACTCATATTTTTTAACACTTTGTTTCGTCATAAGATGATTCCTATGTTTAACTGATTAGTATGAGGTTTTAAAATGATTCTGACTTGTTTAGATCATCTCATTAATAGGCATAATAATAATGAAAGTTAATGACATTCTTATTACATTTTTCGAATTGGCACGCGACGACGTGAATTTGAAGAGTAAGAAGCGTCGGTGTTTTAGGAAAAATTTTGAGGTTGAGACAAATCGGCGAGGAACTGATTGAAATAATGGAGCTAAGAACTAACACACTTCTGAAAATAGACTTAAAACTGAAGTACCAAGAAATCAATGAGTAATATCAAGAAAATCTTGAGGCAAAACCGTTTGTTGTCAATCTGAAAAAGGGGTGGTGTTTCAGCTTTAGAAAACTGAGTTTAAAAGGTATTTTTTTAGGTTTAATCCATTCACAAAGGGCAAAGGTAGTGATTTTTTAACTTTGGTTTATTATCTGGAATAACAAATATCAAATCAGATGTCTGGTGTGCCCCAATGTAACAAGGCTCTTTAAAAGACACTAATCAAGGAGCAGTGTTTTTTAATCCGCTTGCAAAGGGCAACCTTATTATGCCTTCAAAGCATTGCGAGTAGGATGCGGAAACAAGGATAGATGGCCATGAACCGCCTGCTTAAACAAGGATAGGTTGTAACTTTTGGGGGACATTCCTTTCGGTAATGAGTTCCATAGCTTGAAATTCTATGAAAAAAGAGTATCCCTAGACAGAAGTCCTCACTATGTCAATCTGGATCGCATAGAAATTTACTACCTTTGGCTGTCTTGTATGCCTCAACAATCTTGTCCTTGAAGGAATCAATTCTATTAGTTCCTGCGAGCATCTCCCATGATAGTAGTTGTAGAAACGAGATAAGTCACCAACCATCCGGCTCTAATGATTCAAGAGAATCGGTCAAAATATTGTCATTAATTAGGGGAATCGCTCTTCTTTGAATTGAATCCGAAAGAGCTTTGGGGCTGAACTCCAAACATGAGAACAGTATTCTAGTAATGGCCTACATTAGGCTTTGTATAGTGGGAGTAGCTGATGAGAGGTGAAGTACTTTTTAGCTCTAAAAGCAAAGCCTAGCTTCTGAGAGGCGGACTTGGCAATGGGGCGCACCTGGTCGTCCCAAGAGCAATTAGTGCTCACATTCACTTCTAAAATAGACAGATGATATCCCATTGGAAGGATTTTACCGTCCATTAGTATGTTTGTTGCATTATCCCTTGATATTTTCTTAGAAAAAACAGCTGCCTGAGTTTTTGAAGCGTTGAAGATGACCAGATTTTTCTTACTCCATTCCCGAATAATTTCTAGATCCTAGTTAATCATGCATATCTGCTGTTCCCTTAGTTGATCTGAACAGCAACGGATAATGGTTTATCGGATAAAAAAGATGATACCAAGATACTATCATCTGCGTAGCTGTATATCAAATTGAAAGTTGAAGCTAAGAGATCGTTTAGGTGTAATAGAATGTTGCGGTTTAAATTTTCACTGGAAATAGTTGCTTGTGGTTAGGCCACCTAATAATACAGCTGTTGGTTTGGAAGTGCTGACATATCATCTGTCAGTCTTTGTATGGCGAAAAATCGACCATCTTCTGTCTTGTTTTTCACTTGGGTGTCATCCTTCCTAAGGTGTGGTTGCAGAATTTTTCAAGTGTATTTTGGATGTTATTCCTTTGAGGGATTTACTGTTACCCATCTTAGGACCGTCTGGGGCTATAGTATTTCGTGGTGTTACTGGGTTAGAACGAAAGCCTTAGATGGTTCCGGTATTTCCGGGATAAATAGGGAGGTGCTCCTCAAGCACGCGACCAACAACCAAAGCATGAGCATGTGCCCCTCAACCATCAGTATTTGGAGGGCTAATCCTATTTTCTTAATCTTTATAGGCTCTTTTAGTTGGGATCCGTGTAAGCTGTTTATTTTTGGGGTCAGTCTTAAATTAAGAACTATTCGTTTTGTGATCCTCTTTGGCGGATTCCTTTCTGCTTGGATCCGTTTTTGATTTCTGATCTGTACTGTGACCCAGATTCTCAAGGGAATAGTCATCGTCTGGTGGAAGACCCTCCCTAAGTGTGGGGTTACTGAGGACAGATCTTTGAGGCACCCCTGCATTAAACCCAAATGTCTCGGATGAGATGCCATCGATGACGACCTAAAGAGATACGTCAGCAACAAAATTGGATAACAAATGACAGAGGCCAGGAGGAAGACCGTAAAATGTTTATTTGACGAGAAACAATCGGTACCAGACTCTGTCGAAGGCCTTGGAGATATCCAATGCCAGAATCCTAGCCTTACCATAATAAAAAACTTCGATCTTTAAAGGAAAAATTGAAGACAAATCCGATAAAAGACCACTGAGTAATAAGAGCTGAAAAATTGAAGTCTTAGTAGCAAGAAGAAGCTTCCATGGTTTACAAAAATGGTACAGAAAATATCAGTAGAAAATTATTTAGCGATACCAACAAAAATTCTTTCCTAAAAAAATGGTAGAGTTTCGTTTGTGGTAAATTAACTTTTAATGGTAAGGAACATTAATTTTGGTGAAACGGAGTGGTCCTTGGTTATCTTCAAAAGTTAAAATACAAAACTTGTCTCCTAAAACCAAGATAGATTAAAAACGCAACAAAGGTTGCCCTAACGTGTTTTTCTAGAAAAAAAAATTGGAGACAACATCGACACAAAACCAATAGGCAAAAAACTTTATTATCGCAGAAAAAAAAAGTTTACGAGAATTGAATTTAAAGGGTAAAAAAACTAGGATAAATTGAAGGCAACATCAAAAAAATCATGGGCTGATACCCTCTGAAATCTTAAGATGAAAAACTTTGATATCTTCTGGTATATTTAACTACGTTTTATCGTTATTAGGTTCAATCTTTTCATAAAAAAATCGAAAAATCTTGAAAAATTGCCTTCGAAGTTCATCCAAGTAACAGTCCTGTAACTGTGGTGTTTCTTAAATTATAAAAACATTACAACTGCGTACAATTTAACTGAATGGAGGTCACATATATGGATAAAGTGATATGAGGAAAGGAAATCGCGTAAGATTTAGGAAAAGTCTCATAATATCTTCGGACAAAACTGATGAACGAAGATGCTTTCAAAAAGTATATAAACTGCCGTCATGCATAACTTCAAAGTGTCTGAGTAATTTCAGCTCCACCCTTGTATGTCACATAAGACTGAAGTGATTCTGATTAACATGGCATTGCACCGTCTGCCAAAGGAGCTCGTTTTCATACTTCGCATATTAAGGCAACATTCTTGTGCGACAAATATAACGCTTCACATTCTTTGGGACGAGTTTGACGGATAGGTTAAAAGATAAAACAGGAGACAGCAGCAGCATCGCCCGGAGTTTCATTCACGAAGATAAAAGCTTTCGACTTTAAGAACTAAAAATCATTAGGGCTCGACAAGAGCTTATAAAACTTTAACAAAAGTACATAGTAAGTGTCTAACATGAGACTGGATGAAAAGTGGCCCCGAAGAGTTTATCGAATGCACTTTTCGCCCCCTGATTTCAAGTCGAGAGTATAATTACAAAATTGGGCTTATCTGCAGCAGCTGAGAACCAATAGCATTTTTAGCAATTAACGTTTCCGGTAATTGAGACGTCGCCTGACTACCACTATTAAGATGGGTCACTAGATAAAACTTTATTATGAGCTTTATGAGAGCGCGCTTATTAAGAACAACCATAAATTTCCCAAATTTACGATGGCGAAAGACAATATAAAATTTAAGATAAAATTTATGTTTTATCAGTAGTTAAAATTTCGCTCCAATAAAGAAAATGTGCCCCCGCTGAACCTGAATGTGAGCCTGAGGCAACGCCTTGAAAGTCTGGATTTAAAGTGATTTCTTATAATCATCTAATAATTTGTTCAAAATGGATGGATGGGATCTATCTTTGGAGTCAATGCGAGCACTAACTTCTCTTGGGACGATCATGTGCGCGCCATTGCCAAATGCGCCTCTTAGAAGCTAGGCTTTCTTTTTAGAGTTAAAAAGTACTTACCATCTCATCAGCTACTTACACTATACAAAGCTCAAGTTAGGCCAACACTAGCCAATACTGTTACCATGTTTGGGGTTCAGTCTCAAAGCACACTTTAGCTCTTTTGGATTCAATTCAGAGAAGAGCAATTTGCCTAATTGATGAGGAGAGCTTGACCAATTCTCTTGACACACTAGAGTACAGGCGGATGGTTGGTGACTTGCTTCTTTTCAACAAGTACTATTAGGAAAAATGCTCGTAGGAACTAATAGAATTGATCCCCCCAAGGGCAAGATTCTTGAGGCATACTAGACAGTCGGAGACAGCAAATTCCTGTGCGGTCCAGCTTGACACAGTGAGGACTTCTATCTACGATGACCCTTTTTTTTTAATAGAACTTTCAAGGTATGGAATTCGTTACCGAAAGAAACTTTTCCCAAAAATTACAACCCATCCTTTCCTAAGAAGGCAGTTCATCGCCATCTATCCTTGGTTCCTTATCCTGCTGGTAGTGCTTTGAAGGCACAATGGGGTTACCCTTTGCAAGTGAATTAAATTTAGAAAAAAACAATTTGGCAATTATCTGAATATTCTACACGACCGTTATTCTTAGTAGTGGTTTGCTGTAGTACCAAAAAATGTGAAAAATTTGACTTTTTGTCATAAAATTGGTTATAATGATTAGCTTTTAATATTGAGTGTTCAAAGAGAAGATTTTTTTCCGGACTCGTCACTGAAAAATGACATGTATTTTCGTCAGTTCCTCTGAGTGGATGTTGTGATTACATTTCACATAAGCGAAGTTATTATCGCAGTTATGGGGCTAAGGCTCTAAGATGAAAATATGTAGAATTTTTTAGTTCTGTGCATACGTTTAGTTAGTCAAACGCGTAACTGCCTATGGCTGTGAAGTAACTAAGAACTTAAGATCTATCAAATCTTCTGATTTTTGAAATGGTTTTTGACTTTTTTCCAAATTTTGGTCTTCTAGGAATTTTGATATTTTTTGGAGGTTTGACTAATTTAGATTGTTTTGAAAATTTCTGGTCTAAACTGAGAGTTTTTTTTTCAAACTTTATAATGTTTTCAAAATTTCGACTTTAATGTTGAAAGCGATAAAAATGTATTGTCAAATTGACGCTACTTGTAAATAGCATATAAAATAAAATTGTTTTCCTATTTCAGGTTAAAATTTACATTTTTTTCTGCTATAAAAATTTAAAAAAACTCGGGTTAAGGCTCTAAGATGAAAATATGTAGAATTTTTTAGTTCTGTGCATACGTTTAGTTAGTCAAACGCGTAACTGCCTATGGCTGTGAAGTAACTAAGAACTTAAGATCTATCAAATCTTCTGATTTTTGAAATGGTTTTTGACTTTTTTCCAAATTTTGGTCTTCTAGGAATTTTGATATTTTTTGGAGGTTTGACTGATTTAGATTGTTTTAAAAATTTCTGGTCTAAACTGAGAGTTTTTTTTTTTTCAAACTTTATAATGTTTTCAAAATTTCGACTTTAATGTTGAAAGCGCTAAAAATGTATTGTCAAATTGACGCTACTTGTAAATAGCATATAAAATAAAATTGTTTTCCTATTTCAGGTTAAAATTTACATTTTTTTCTGCCATAAAAATTTAAAAAAACTCGGGTTATTCTCAAAATTGTTATCCTCAAAATTGAAACGACTTTAAACTAAATTTTTTGTTGGAAATTTCGTCCAAACTTTCTAGTAAAAATGGGATTTTTGAGCAAGTTTTAATTGATAGATGCATTTAAACATTTTAATTTTAAACCCAAATTTTTGTTAAAAGTTTGGTGCAAAACTAATAAAAACGAGATTTTGGAGCAAGTTTTAATTGATAGATGCAGCTTTTTCACAATTTTGACCTTTGTGAGGAAGTCCTGATGTAAAAATGCAGTTTTTATATTTTTTCTTACATTTTGGTTTCAAAATCGAACATTTGATGTCAAAATCGAATTTTCGATTTCAAAATCGAATTTTCGATTTCAAAATCAAACTTTTGATTTCCAAATCGAAATTTAGATTTAAACTCGAAATCTAGAGATTGGTCTTTAAATTTCTACTCTCTTCTTAAAAATTTCCTTTTTTCTTGAAATTTTTTTTGAATAAAAAAACTGAAGATTGGAAGATTAAATCGAAATGATTAAAAATTTGAGTAAATAATCAAAATTGATTCTTTTTTGAAATAGTACTTTTTGAGCCAAAATTAGAAACTTTTAATGGAAACTTCTAAGACTTAAATAGGCAGTGAGGGCAGTGGCGTGTTCTACATGGAAGTTAGAGAAGCGGAACTGTCCATACGAAACAATTTTTCGTTTTATTTTTTCTAAAACTTTTGAAAATTGCAATTTTTATTTAAAATTTTGAAATGTAAGGGATCTGACCTTTTTAAAAATGTAGAAGTTTTTGAATGGCTCATTTTTGTCTGGAAAATTTGATCCTAATTCAAAAGATCGACTGTTTTATAAAAATTTTTATTTTTCTCTTAATTTCGTCTTTCTTTAAAATCTTTGACTTTTTAAAATTCTCTATTTAGGAAAGCGACGACTTTTTTCAAACTTGAGACTTTTTTCAAACTTGAGACTTTTTTCAAAATATCGACCTTTTAAAAAATCTTGACTTTTTGAAAAAAAAAACTGAAAATTGGAAGATTAAGTCTAAATGATTAAAAATTTGAGAAATAATCAAAATTGATTCTTTTTTGAAATAGTACTTTTTGAGCAAAAATTAGAAACTTTTAATGGAGACTTCTAAGACTTAAATACGCAGTGAGGGCAGTGGCGTGTTCTACATGGAAGCTAGGGAAGCGGAAGTGTCCATACGAAACAATTTTTCGTTTTATTTTTTCTAAAACTTTTGGTGGGACGGACTGGTTCTGGGTTATCTTCAAAAATTTAAATACAAATCTTGTTCCCTGAAACCAAGAAAGATTTAAAAACACTAGAAAGGTTGCTCTAACGCGTTTCGATAGTCAAGCTATTATCTTTAGAGAGATACTCTGAAGATGACTTTTCTGAGAATGATAGCTTGGCTATCGAAACGCGTTAGAGGAACCTTTGTTAAGTTGTTAATGTTTCTTGGTTTCAAGCGACAAGATTTGTATTTCAATTTTTCTGAAAATGTAGATATTTTTCTCAAAGTAGCATATTTTGTCCAAAATTTCGATCATTATCTGATAATTTTAAATTTTCTAGGTCACGTTTCGTCTTCCTGTTACAATTATTTCATTTATTTTTTCAAAATTTCAACCCTAATTCTACTCTAAACTCTAAATTAAGATCTTGGCTCTTTTCCCAAAATTTCGCCTGGAATCTTAATATTTCAGCTAAAATTCGATATTTGGAATTTGTTTGAAAAATTTGTAATTTTGAAACCGAAATATTCAGTAAAAAAAAAAGTTTTACATTAATGTCACAGTTTTAAAACTTACTTCCATTCAAAAGTAATCTTAAATTGATGACTTGATTTCCGAAATTTCCTAAACTTTAAATTTTTACGCGTTTACTCAAGAATTATGGACTTTTCTTGAAAATGTTTGATTTTTTTTTTGAATTCTTCGTAATTGCAGTGTTTTCAAATATTTTTAAGTTTAAATGTTAAAATTACGTTTTTTTGTCATAATCACTTTATTGTCATGAAATAAAGACTTTAATTTTAAAATTTCCACTTTCTATTGCAAAGTTCGGGTTTAAACTCGAAATTTTGTCCCTTTCTTTAAACTTCTGTGTTAAAACTCGATTTTATATTAGGAATGAGTTCTTCTTAAATTTTTTATAAACTTTCTAGCTTAGAAACAAAGACTTCTTTACTTTTTTAAAACAACAACAAACAACAAGGAAATTTCGATTGACACATTAAGATTTAACGCAATCGCTGTTTGGGGTAGACAAAGAAGGAGATAATGGTACGCTCACGTAAACAGAATGGGAAAAGATCGATTGCTACTCATCGCACTGGAAGGAAAACCAACAGGCACCCGTCCCTCCTGAAGACCACCTAAAAGATGGAAGGATAATTGGCAGTCAACATCCCAGGAACTACAACAGAGGCACAACCAGAATTAACAAATCGCAAGATCTCTACAAAGAAGAAGAAGAGGAAGAGGAAGAAGCAGAAGAAGAAGAAGAAGAAGAAGAAGAAGAAGAAGAAGAAGAAGAAGAAGAAGAAGAAGAAGAAGAAGAAGAAGAAGAAGAAGAAGTAGAAGAAGAGGCTGTTTGGGGCAATCTATAAAAGACTGCTCTGTCGCTACTTTCTTTAACGTGTTACATGAATTGATTTTATTAAATTTTAACATTTTCCAAAATTCGATTTTTTTTGCCATTTCCTTTTAAATTGTATTTTTTTTCAAAATGCTAGCCATTTGTTTTAACATTTTTGACTTTTACTACCTTTAGTAACTTTTACTGAAAACTTGGACTTTTTTTCGAATTTTCGTAAATTTGTTTTTGAAAATTTTAATTTTTATTTAAAATTTCGAAATTTTAGGGACCTGACCTTTCTAAAAATATAAAAATTTTTTAATGGTTCATTTTTGTCTGAAAAATTTAATCCTAATTCAAAACATCGACTGTTTTATAAAAATTTTGATTTTTTTTCTTAATTTCGCCTTTCTTTAAAATCTTTGACTTTTTAAAATTCTCTATTTACGTAAACGACGACTTTTTTCAAACTTTAGACTTTTTTCAAAATATCGACTTTTTAAAAAACCTTGATTTTTTTAATAATTTTGATTCTTTTCAAAATTTCGAAATTTTTATGGATCTGAGATTTCTGGAAATGTAGAAGTTTTTGAATGATTAACTTTGTTTGAAAAATTTGATGATCGACTGTTTTATAAAAATTTCGATTTTTTGCAAAATTTCTCTAAAATATCGACTTTTTAAAACTCTTGACTTTTCTAATAATTTCGACTTTTTTCAAAATTTCGAAATTCTTAGGAATCCGACCTTTCTGAAAATGTGTAAGTTTTTGAATGGTTAACTTTTGTCTAAAAAATTTGATCTTCATTCAATTGATTGACTTTCAAAACTCTTGAATTTTTTAATAATTTCGACTTTTTTCAAAATTTCGAAATTCTTAGGAATTCGACCTTTCTGAAAATGTGGAAGTTTTTGAATGGTTAACTTTTTTCTGAAAAATTTGATCTTCATTCAAAGGATTCATTGTTTTATAAAAATTTAGTTTTTTTTCAAAATTTCTTCTATTTTTGAAATAATTGACTTTTTAAAATTCTCTCTTTACAAAAAAGACGACTTTTTTCAAACTTTAACCTTTTTTCAAATTACCGATTTTAAAAAAAACTAGACTTCTAATAATTTCGACTTTTTTCAAATTTCAGAATTTTTGAAAATCTGAGATTTCTGAAAATGTAAAAGCTTTTAAATGGTAAATTTTGTCTGAAAATTTTCATTTTATTTTAAAAGATCCAATTTTTTATAAAAATTGCGTTTTTTTTTCAAAATTTAGCCTTTTTTTGAAATAGTTGACTTTTTAAAATTTTTTATTTACGTAAACGAGTTTTTTCAAACTTTAGACTTTTTTCGAAATATCGACTTTTTGAAAGACTTGACCTTTCCAATAATTTCGACTTTTTTCAAAATTTCGAAATATTCAGGGTTCTTTGTAATAACAATTTTTGATAATGCCAAGTCTTTTGAAAGGTTGACTTTTTCAAAATTTTGACTTCTGAGATCTGCGATTTCTAAAAATCTAAAAGCTTTTAAATTGTAGATTTTGTCGGAAAATTTTGATTTTATTTTAAAAGATCCAATGTTTTATAAAAATTTCGTTTTTTTAAATTTAGCCTTTTTTTGAAATGGTTGACTTTTTAAAATTTTTTCTTTATGAAAACGACGAGTTTTTTCAAACTTTAGACTTTTTTCGAAATATCTACTTTTTAAAAGACTTGACCTTTCTCAAAATTTCAAAATTTTCAGGTTTCTTTGAAATAAAAATTTTTGATAATGCCAAGTCTTTTGAAAGGTTGTACTTTTTCGAAACTTTGATTTTAAAACTTTTGACTTCTTTCCAACAATTTCGTATTTTTAAAAAATTTTCGACATTTTCTCAAAATCTCGACCTTTCTAAAAAAATACTCAGTTTTTTAAATATTTAGATTTTATTTTTGAGTTTGACACTAACGTAGGAAATGCGCAAGTTGGAAATTAAAAACCTTTAGTTCTTAGTCAAGTACCCAATGCTATGGCATGCATCCAGGCCCGGAAATTCTCTGGGCGGGCCTGAGACGTAATCCTCAACATGTAAAGAAAGAAGGTAGCAAACCAGAAAATACAATGAATTATTTTGAATGACATTCACTTGAGTGTTATTCAAAATAATTCAATAAATCTTCAAGAAAATATATGAACTTCGCGACAACTTCATCGTGACACTGTAGCATCCCAAAGTGCCTCGGTAACGCAGTTGAAAAACGCTGCAGTAAGAGTTAAAAATGTCAAAATTTTATCTTTTAAAGACTCCAATATTTTTGTAAATTTGACTGTCAATTTTTCACCTTTTTGTAAATCTAGATATTTGTTCAAAATTTTGTCAATATTAGAAATTATAGACAATTTTCACGAAATTGCAACTTCTTTAATAATTCGCTATTTTTTAAAAAACTGTCGACCTTTTCGAAATTTTGACATTTCATTTTGAAAATTTTTGCCTTTTTTGAGAATCGCATAACTTTTTTTTGGAAAAACTTTCTATGGAAAATTGAAACCCCAACAACAATGTTGATACTTCTAAATTGAAAAATGACGAATTTGCATATAAATTTTCATCCCCTGAGGATCAATTACCAAAAGTTCTTTTTAAGTGCTCGCCTACGTTACATAATGAACTCGTGTGCCGAATTTCGTGTTTCTAGATTCATCGGTTTAGGATATGCATTGTTTGTCAATCAGCTTTTACAGATTTATTACGAGGACGAGATACGACAGGCCACACTCCAGTGCTCGGAGGAGTAAAGTTTCATTGGCCATTGTGCAAACAAGACGACGCTATATGGCTTATTGACATTGACGGTATAAATTCGGTAATGCATCCGATAATGGGGAAGGTCCGGATGTACAACAAGATAATTATCACTTAATTAGTCGAACGATTTATCCCATCGAGAATACAGTTTACATACCGAAGAAGGCTGCCGGCCAGATAGTCGAAAGCAATGGACCATTAAATTTACGATAGCGCTTAATTGTTCTGGAAACTCGGAGCGTACTAAAGCGATCGTATTTCTTACCTGGTGGGGTAATCCCCGAGTTCGGTCTAGTAATCAAAGGCATAAAGATAGCGCTATTGGTCGTTCGCGAATCGCATGGATCCCAACAGGGTAATACAGAGACGACAAAGTTGGTAGACAGCTTTCTTCTTGGTTGTACCGGCGTATTAATTGAATTTGATCAGTCGATTAATCAAATAAATATATTAAAGCTCTCTAAATTTTAGCAAACTGATTCACACAAGATTATTTATGATTCTTAACTATTAAAAATGAAATATTAATTATCTGTGATGGCAGAAGCAATAACCTCGGGACTTACCTGTGGGTAATCTCCCGTACTTTGTCTGGTAATCGAAGACGTAGAGATACGAGTTTCTGTGTTCCGCCGAATGCAAGTCGGCGGTGTGCACCACGGGCGCAACAAATTGTGCATCCGAGAGGGCTTCAAGCGTTTCATCCCTGATATTGATCGGATGCTGAACGGGCCTCTCCCAGTCGGTGTACTCATTAACTATCGTCGCAAGTATTTCCGACAGGTGATAACTGTACGTGTTCCTCACGAATGTGCGCAAGATTTTCGATCTTCTATCGCCTTCGATGCCATATTGGACGTCTTCGCCGTTGAAAGCGAAATAGGCTTCGGCCTTTACGACGCCTAACATCAAATCGTACCTGGATAGTTTGGAAACTACCGGTTTGCGCAATAAGACCCTGTTTAGGATGTTAATTGTGTTCTGGGGCTCCACTTTGGGGGGTTTGTTCGCGTCGAATTCGCTATATTGTGTGCTATCGCCTGAAACAAAATGCTCATTTAGTTCGGCGCCGGATTGAGAAACAGCATGCTCATCTGATTTTAGATGCCGTGCTTATTTCAGGAAATCTCGCTGAAAGAAATCGAACCCTTTGAATTCGATCACGTTCGGGACAGCTAGAGTATTGAAAACGTTACCTGGAGAATCCGTCATTGCGAGAAAATTACTTTTATGTAATTCGTTTTTAAATCAAAGTTACATTATGTCGTTCAAAACTGATAAATCGTGGCAGCGTAGACTAGAAAGTATACCACAATCAGCTTGATTTAATAACGTTTTAATTATATCTTTTAAAGGAAGTTAAACTTTGATGACATGAATCATTATTTATTATGTTTGAGAGGTTTCTTAAACTTGATTACAATTTAATACAAAGTGGCTTCCCCATTACAGCAGACGATTTCTATAACGAGAAAGCTTAATTTACAATTATTAAGTTACATAATCCGGTTGCTCAACACCAGTGATGGAGCTTGAATGCAAATTGTGAGGGTGATAAGTGGATAACAAAAACTAGAGATTATTTGTGGTGCATTTACAGAATATTGGAAAGCTCATTTGGGCCATTAGCTTAACGCGTAAAGGACAAAAGACAGACAACAATGGTTCAAATCTAGGTACACTGTTTCGCGATTTCATCACTCTACTGAGAGTCGTATCACGGTATGATAGCGTCCGCTTACAAGGTGCAGATAAGGAAGTACTTCAGTGTAGAATTATTTCCATATAATTGGAATATTTATAAAATTACACTACGTACAAGCGGTGTTGACAAAACATATTGACAACGGATGTCAACATCCATGCCTGAACATTAGTATAATCGATAATAATACACCTGAAAGTATGGACTTTTTGTAACATCGAGGTTATAAGAGGTCAATGAGTTCAAATGGCGTGAAATGCATACTTGAATATATCTATAATATCCATATAGTATTAAAATCAAATGAGTGAATCCTTGTCTAAAAGGGGCTAGCTAATATTCCAACTCATTTCCACGTCTGAAGCTCTGATGTTGTAAGCTTTTACTCGTGACCGTAATATCCTGAAATCTTCAAAGGGTCAACTACCTTTCGCGCAACACCCCAACCGCAAGGACAATTTAATCCAGCAGCTTACATCATATTTCACTCACCTGGAGGTTCTCCAGTATCTATGACGACGCCATCAACACTGGGACCGAAGGCGAATGCAAAGTCAGGCGCAACGACAGGGGTAGAAAGTAAAGTCTGCAGGGGTTTCTCTCTAAGGCACTTGAGTAAATGAGTGTGTGGCAGTTCAGGTGAACAATTGGCGTGGATGGCCACTTGAGCGGCATATCTTGACGGCTCTTGCACCAAAGCCCAAGGAGACAGCGCTGAGCCTGACATGAGAATCGCTCGGTGAAACAATACACCTGAAAGAAATTTCATATTAATAGGTTTTGTCGGCTCATTAATTTTCTATCTGCCTAGTAAAACCCTAAACAGTGATAGACAGACACATAGTTTAAACCGATAGGTCTAGACGTATGAAATTTTGCACAGAATTCTCCGAATACGTAGGTGGGTACTCTAAGAAATAATGTTTAGAAATTCAGCCCCTAAGAGAGTAAAATTATGTATTAAATTTTAGATGTGACGAATCAGTCTCGGGAACACATGCTTTTAACAAATAAAACGGATTATTCTATTGAACGTTACCTATTTACCTTAACTATTTAGAATTTTATGTTTCACTAGCTAATATGCCACCGTATTTACTATTGCCACGGCCACTACCTCAACGTGTTATATGAATCGATTTTTGCTTAATTTCGATGTTTTCCCAAAATTCGATTTAAAAAAAAAATTAACATGTTTAATATTTTAATTTTTTTAAAATTTTGTCTTTTGTGAAGATATATGTCGCAGTATTCTCGTGTTATCACGCGTTTCATGAAAAGTCTAGGTATTACATGAAACGCTGCCAGATATTGAAACGAATAAGTGTTACGCCAAAGGCTTAGATATTTCAAATGTTTTATGAAATGTATGCTGTCCCTGCCTCTTAATAAAAACTTACACAATTACGCGGTGGACTCTATTGTACTTTGCAACGTTCCAATAAACAAATAGTATCTGTTGAAAAATTAAAATACAAATCTTGTCCCCTGAAACCAAGAAAGATTAAAAAACACAATAAAGATTGCACTAACGACAGCCAAGCTATCATTTTCAGAGAGATACTAAGAGATACTGAGTATCTCTCTGAAGATGATAGCCTGGCTGTCGAAACGCGTTAGAGCAACCTTTGTTGGGTTTTTTAATCTTTTTGGTTTTAGGGGACAAGATTTGTATTTCAATTTTTGAAGATAACCAAGGATCAGTCCTTTCCACTAAAAAAAAGTATCTGTTGAACTAAACTCGTCGCCAAATTTTGGGTTATGTGTTACTACTTTTATTATTGGTTTGTTATCCGAAAAGGTTCTAGTCGTGGCAGTATGTAGGGTGACTACGTTGCCATTTAAAAAAAAATCCGGAAAGTTATTGACTTTTTTTTTGCAAAAAAATTAAACTCCATTCTTAATTTTTTAACGTGTTTATGAAATACACTTGCTATTCTATTTTAGTTTACAATCATCTATCACCTTTTAGGAAATATAATAATTCCATTTTCCTAAGCTATACCTTGGATTTGTTTAAAAAAAAACCGGTCTAGTGCATTTATTGCACTTTCCATATCCTTGAATTTTTTCCATTGATACATTTTTCTAGCAAATGAAAGACACATCATATAGATCATAGAAGGAGCGACGATATAAGGAATACCTGTGACATCCTAGATGTAGTAAGATGGTCAAGAGAAAGAAGAAGAGAGTGGAGAGACCACGTAAACCACGTGGCAAGCGACCGCCTGGCTAAGATAGCCCTAACTGAACAACCCAACACCACACGACCACGAGGAAGACCACCAAGAGAATATGGCACGAGAATATGGAAGGATAGTTGGCAGTCAACATCCCAGGAACTACAACAGAGGCACAACCAGAATTAACAAATCGCAAGAAGTCTACAAAGAAGAAGAAGAACAAGAAGATGAAGAGAAAGAAGAAGCAGAAGAAGAAGAAAAAGAAAAGAAGAAGAAGAACAAGAAGAAAAAGAAGAAGAAGCAGCTGTTTGGGGCAATCTATAAAAGACTGCTCTGTCGTTACTTTCTTTAACGTGTTACATGAATTGATTTTCTTAAATTTTAACATTTTCCGAAATTCGATTTTTTTGCTATTTTATTTCTTTTAAATTGTGTTTTTTTCCAAAATGTCCGCCATTTGTTTTGACTTTTACTACCTTTAGTAACTTTTACTGAAAGCTTGGATTTTTTTTCGAATTTTCGTAAATTTGTTTTTGAAAATTTCAATTTTTATTTAAAATTTCGAAATTTTAGGGATCTGACCTTTCTAAAAATGTAGAAGTTTTTGAATGGTTAATTTTGTCTGAACAATTTGATCCTAATTCAAAAGATCGACTGTTTTATAAAAATTTTGATTTTTTTCTTAATTTCGCCTTTCTTTAAGATCTTTGACTTTTTAAAATTCTCTATTTACGAAAACGACGACTTTTTTCAAACTTTAGACTTTTTTGAAAATATCGACTTTTTAAAAAATCTTGACTTTTTTAATAATTTTGACTCTTTTCAAAATTTCGAAATGGCAAGCGACCGCCTGGCAAAGATAGCCCTAACTGAACAACCCAACACCAAACGACCACGAGGAAGGCCACCGAAACGTTGGCACGAGAGCTGGACATCCAGCTCACAGGAGCTTCCAAATTGAAGATAAACAGGAAGGTGTCCTATTACATAGAAGGAGAAGAAAAAGAAGAAGGAGAAAAAGAAGGAGATTAAGAAGATAAAGAAGAAGACGAGGAAGAAGAAGAAGAAGAAAAGAAGAAGAAGAAGAAAAAACACATGGAAATCTAACGGTACTATGTCGGGTGTGTTTGATGGATTGGGTAGCCTATCTAATTCAAACTCTCATTAATTATTGGTGAACTTGCACATCTTGAGTTTTATCGTGCTGAACGACTTGTGTTCGGTTGATTCCAGTTTCACTAAATGCTCGTAAGCACTTGTTTTGGAAATGTTGAAATCTTCAACGATTTTCTAATTTTCTTACGTGTAATGTCAAGAATTATAAATCACTTGAATTTAATTCCATTCATAGTTAATGCTGGTTAAACGTCCGAAATGTTTTTTTGCCAAGACAGTTTTTTCTTAAACTTGGCGAACAGCTTGTGAACTTAATTTTTTTCTGCTAGATCTTTCTCTTCGTAAGCAGCGCATCTCTACTGTGTTGTTTGTGTAGCGTTACATCCTTTTCAGTTTTTATAAACGCATCAATATGCCCGAAAATCACATTTTTGTTCACTCATGCTTTTGGAGTCAACTAAGAAAAAAACTTAATTAAGACAACTGTTAACTCACTATATTGACATTAGAATAAATAAGCGTCAATATGACACTTATCAGGGCTCATCCAATTAGTTAATTGGACGCAATTACTAAATTAAAAAATCCGAACGAACTTTCCAGAGAGCCCAATACATCAAATGCACAATGGTATTGCAGCGTTACTCCATAAAATTCAATGATTTAAAAGTTGGTATAAAAGAAAAAATTAAACCCACCCCTATACAAATTAGGGGTTGCAAGCCTTTGGCATAACTGATACGTGTTTAGAAGCACATTCTCATGGGAAACAACGTAACAATGGTTTTACCGAAAAATTCCAATTTATTCTTGAGATATTAAAGAAAAACTGTTTTTTGGGGGTTATCTTTAAGGGTGGGAAGTTCACCACCTAAATCACAAATTAAGCATCTAAAAAAATTGTTAATAAATTATTTTGATGAAATATCAACATATAATAAGTTAAAGGTAAAAAAAAATGTTTTGATTCTCAATCTAATAATGATCACATCCATGGGGCTCTCCAAGCGTCATAAAAATAGGGGTGTTACGTTATTTCACTGTTAATGCAAAATATGTGTCAAAATAATTATTATAGAAATAAAATTGAAAACATATGTTCTGCTTTACTTTTCATATCACTGTACAGAAAAAATTAACTCAAGGGGTAAATCACCCCTTTTAAGGATTTTTTTTGCACAATCTTCAGACAGGTCAATTTTATTTTTTTTGTTTACTTAATAAAATTGTTAAATTTGATACAATTCAGTTGTTCAAAAGTTGATATATAAGAAAAAAAAATGAAACTCTTTCCCATAAAAATTGGGGGTTGCAACTTTTTAACATAACTAATACGTTTTTGGGGGCGCTTTTTTATAAGAAATAACAGAGCGCTTGTTTCATCAAAAAATTCTCATTAATTCTTGAGTTATAAAAGAAAAACTGTTTTTTGGGATTAACTTTAAGGGGTGGTTTCACCACTTAAATCGCCGAGTTAGCATCTAAAAAAAATACGTGTTCAGTATTTTTTATGTACTATAACATATCACAAAATGAAAAAAATCGGTGGGGTACACCTCGGGTACTTTCCTTGTTAGTGTAATTTGACTTGTTTTCATCAAGGGGCAAGTAAATGCTGGCAATTCATGAAACGCCAAAGTTTCTAGCCTTTTAGCCTAACACTCAGTGGTTTCAGTATTTGACAGCTCCTCATGAAATGCCTAAACCCTACAGGAAACAGTTAATTACACTAGAAAACTACGACATATAAATTGTTCTCAAAATTTCGACTTAATTTCAAAATTTTAACTTTTTTGTCAGGAATTTTGACTATTTTTTTTCCTGTAAGTTCAACTTTTTGAAAATTCACGTTTTTGTGAAAATTCCAAATTTTTCTTGAAGAATTTGACTTTTTAAATTGCGAATTTTTTAGTCTTTCAATGTAAAACAAATTCAAGACTTATGTAAATTGGGATTTTAGGGTTGTCGCTTTTTAAAAATGAGTATTTTTCAAGTTTAAATTAAAAAGTTTTTTAAAACAGTCGAAATTTAGAAGTGTCATGACATGTTTAAATATAAATGTGGACGAACATTTTCTTCTTAGACATTTTAAAGTTTCTTCTCGAAATTTCGAGTTTATAGTCAACATTTTTTGCACACAAGCGAAAACTTGAGTAGATTTTTGTTTGAAGTTGCTTCCGAAAATTTCCGCTTAAAACAGAAATTTTTTAATTTAATTAAACATTTCTTCTAAAGTTTAAATATTTACTGAAGTTATGAGCAGCAAATAGAAATTTCAGTTATAAAATTAGGATATTAATTTCCAAAGTTCGAGAAGAAGAAGTAAAAATTTCACCAAAGAAGAAGAGATTATTTTACGATTAGGTTTCGAATTTTCCTAAGACATTTCGATGTTCTTTCAATTTTAAATTTTAAGGGGGGATTTATAATATTGTAACGCAATGTAAATAGATGAAATAGGATTTAGAATAGAATTGTAGAATTTAGTAAATAAAAAAAGTTTCTAGAAGGTTCTGATAAGGGGAAAGCGGCCGCGATAACGAAACAAACGGCAGATAAGCGTTCCAGAAGTTTCGGCATTCGATAAGCCTTATCTGCCGAAAATTCTGGAAGCCGCGGGCCGAAACTATAAAAAGGCGGTCAGTTTTCCCTCGAGTCAGTCAGTTAGAATCAGTGCAATTAGTGAGTTACTGTTCAGTTGAAGTGTGCCGAGTTAATTCAGTAATAAAGTGGGTATCATCTATCACGTGTATCAATTCGAACCGATAACGCACGTAACAATATATATATATTTTTTAATTTCCACTCTAAAACGAAATGTTGAGAATAACTCCCACATCTGAAGACAAAATTTAAAGAAAATAATTTCAAGTTTTCTTTCATTACTTATTTCTTAAAATTTCGGGAGAAATGTCTTAAAATTTTGATTTCCTTTTGTTATGAATCAAATTGAGATAATAAGCCTTGTATATATGAGTATACACAAGTTTATTACGATGCAATTGAAATCTAATTTCATTAGCATCTAATGAAAACTAGATTGCAATTGCAAAGTTCACGTAGATCAGGCAAAGCTTGTATCACGAGTTGCATCGCAACATCCATAGATACAAACCTCCTCGGCGTGACTTTACTTTCATCTAGTTTTGACAAATGACCAATTAAATGTTCTGTAATTAAACAGTTAAAAGTCAGTAACAAGTCACCCAATTTACTCTCTTGGATATTTATACGACTGACTAACGGCTTTAAGTTGGAAGTGTATACAACCACGGTACTATGCTGATGAGACCAAGGAAGGCCGAAACTAGTCTATGGTTGCGGTTGTACATATTTTCAATTTTCAGTACATTTAACTGTTTAATTATAGAACATTTAATTGGTCATGAACCAAATTTATTTTGGAAAAAAAATCGTAATCGCAAGATTGTAAAAACTATTTTTAAAAATTTTCACTTTTTCTCAGAATAACAAGCGCTAATTTGAATTTTCCAATTATTTTCTTAAAATTTCAACAATACAATAATTAAAATTTGGAAATAAACGTTAAAATGACACATAAAGCATTGAAGAAAATTATAATAAATAAATATTACTCTCGAAATTTAAAATTGAAATTTCACATCTAAAATAAAAATTTATAGAGTAAAGTCAAAATGCAGGGATTAAGGTCATTGGGTAAAATAGCATAAATCTTGATTAAAAATTTAAAGTTATTTAAAAAACCCGAGTTCTAATGTGAAATCCTGAGAAAAAAAGCTTTTACCATTTCTGTAATCCATAGTTTGGGTCCCTATAAAGCTCAGAACTAAGGGCATTTGTCCTTTGTGCCTCCTTTCTCGGCGAACCTGAATATTACTGTTACTGTTACCCATACGTCAGTAAAATTAAAAGACCTGAGTGGGTGCCGAGGTCAAGATATCCAATGTCAAACTTTTTGAATTTCAGTGCTGCAGGAAAAACCGACCCCAAATGAATACTAATACGAATCCTAACCTACAAGATGATAGAATGCCTTCGAAAAAATTTGGAATTTATTATGGCTAAATCTTTCTACAGATTTTGATATTGATTTTGAATTCTTTCTATAGATTTTGACAAAAAAGATGCGGAAACATAAGGATTACTAGCGATACAATTTTTGTGTAATTTCAATCTGAAAGTTATACATCTAACGGAATTTCGATGCTTCTTTCCTCATGTTAGGGAAACATCTTCAAGTAATGGCAACATAGCAATGCTATTATTCTTTCTAGACCTCTTTGCTTCAGCTTTGTCAGGGAACTTCGTCTAATAAGCAGCGCAGTGTTGTCTTATCAGAAAACTTACTGCAAAGCAGCTTGGATATTGGTAATATTATATTTATTCACTCTATACTAAAAATCGAGTACTGGTTGCTCTGTGCTGCTAATGACTCGCTATAAGCAACGCAGATTTAATATTCTAAAAACTTTTTACTGCGATTACTGCTGGTGAACTAGTTTAAGATAAATTGGGTTTAATAAACTTATTTTTTTTTGATGGAACAGACTGGTCCTTGATTACCTTCAAAAACTAAAATACAAATCTTGTCCCCTGAAACCAAAAAAGATTAAAAAGCACAACGCGTTTCGACAACCAAGTTATCATCTTTAGAAGGATACTAACACACAATCCTAAAATTAACGCTTATATATTAGGAATATTCACTTTGTGCGGGATCGACCTCATTCTAACGCGCCTGCGCATCTAATCATACACGTCGTAATGTTACAATTCCTTATCTATCAACCTTAATCATTTGTAACAGAGATGAGTGACCTAAAGGCCTACCCCAACCATTCATAAGGTTGTCTCCAGCCTTATGGATGGCTAAGCTGTCAAAAGCATCTAACATAGAATACTTATTTACTACACTTACCAGTTTAATATTATTATCTATCCTATGATCTAATTCAAAAGCATGTCGAGCCTCACTTGACTTCTCAGTTCTTCCGTACCTCAAATGTGCCAAATGCTTCTTTAGTCGGATTTTAAGAGATCGTCTAGTTTGCCCAACGTACTTTTGAGAACAATTTTTACATGAAATTTGTTAAATACCGGACTTGTCCAATTGCTCTACCTTATCTTTTAAAATACCCAAAAGCGCTATCGAAAAGTGTTAGTGCAACCTCTGTTGTGTTTTTTGATCTTTCTTGGTTTCAGGGGACAAGATTTGTATTTCAAACTTATTTTGATAACTACAAAACGTGAAAGCTCAAATTCCTAGGAATTTTAGAACACCTTTTAAAAATTACTCGTTGGGGATAAAACTACCCTCTGATGTATCTGAATATATGGTCAAATTCGAAACACATCATTATTTTATTCAAAATAATTACTCTTTAATGCTCACACACTTGATATTTCGTAGTCGCGTTGTGACAAATAGAAATTTGGGGGAAGCCGCCGCCCCCAGAGAGACGTGTATTGCAGAAATAACAATGTACACGTACCATGTGATAAATGTCGTGCTTGTTTGCTAATGGCCCCAGTAAAGGAGAATTTGATAGTAGGCCAAGAGGCTTAGATGCAAATCTTGGCGTCGTGGGATTAGTTAACTTTATGGGCAAGTCCTGTAATAAGATTAGACAATCCAGAAGGACTCTTAGGCAGTGAATACGGGGTCTGCTATTTACACTTACCCCCGGTTTATGTTATTTGGGAAGCTCTTCGAGAATTCTGCTCCTCGAGACTTAAGTTTTTACATTGGATTGGGTATAAATTACTCAGCTTTGATAACCATATATTAGGGTCGTTTGCGATATTATGAAGAAAACAAAAAAGGTGCCCGAGTGCAAAAACTTCCTAATAAAATAATTATCCAAGAGGCATCTTTCGCATTAATGAAAATTAATCACCACGGGAAACTTTTCCCGTTATCGAAGAAAAATGCTCCTGACTCCTGAATTCCATTCTGATTTGTTGCCTAATTTAATTATGCACTTAGAAACTAACACGATCTAACCCTAATATAATGGAAAAAAATACTTTTTTTTATGCAAAATAACGCCAGGATACTGATTATGATTTGAAAAATAATCAGTGTCCTAGGGTTATTTTTATTTGATCCGGCGGCAACATCGATTTTAACAAAGGTCACAAAGGGCCAAATAATACATCACGTTAAAGTTATCCTTCACTTAACTTTTACGGGCAAGATATCAGCCAGACATTCCCACTGAAGTGGTCAGACTTTGTCGCTCAGCATTTTTATCATGGAAATTTTATGCAGATTCCAATATAACAGTTCGGAAGATTGTCGCAAGCTTGTCGTTTCGATAAAATTTGTCTCATGATCTCCTGGGTAATGTGATTGCATTTATGCTAAACTTTACTGCAGACAATTTAGAGTGCACTTCTATTTTTATTCGAAAACAGACAACCTTAGATATGAGACATCTTCGCGACGTAAAACGTGCTGCTTCAATATTTGCGAGCAAAAGCTAGACTTTCTCGATTTAATAAGCACGCGCATTGTGTATTCATGTGAAGTGTATTTGTTAAATCAGTCTTCAGTTGTGGAAGAGTCAGAGTTTTGTTTTTCGTTACATTTAAATCTAAATTATAACCTGTTATTTTGATGAGAAATGTACTTTGGCAGCTATCTAACCCCTATCAGAGTTTATCATCTTTGACTGCAACCCCATTTTAAATTGATTAGGGTTTCCATTCAAAAAGCAACTCGTTTTTCCAATGAGTCGTTTTTGTCACTGGAGCACAGCTGGGTGATTGTTAACTAGACTCAGCCAGTGACAGTTAATTTGATATTTCTTTCTAATTCGTCTTATTGATGAGTCGTTTCTGGCAGTAAAGCACAAGTGAGTGATTAGTGACTGGACCCAGTTAAAAACAGTCACTCCTACAAAGTCCCTACGTTGATTTTTTTTATGTTTAATTCACTCGCAAAGGATAGCCCTATTATGCCTTCAAAGATTGAAGTACAGAACTTATCCCTCGAAACCAAGGAAGATTATTTTTTTTTTAATCTTTCTTGGTTTCAGCGGACAAGTTCTGTATTTCAGTTTTTGAAGATAACCACGGACCAGTCCGTTCCACTATAAAAATGCCTTCAAGGCACCACTAGTAGGATGCGGAAACAAGGATAGATGACCACCTTAAACAAGGATAGGTTGTGATTTTTTGGGAACATTCCGTTCGGTAGCGAGTTCCATAGTTTGAAAGTTCTATAGAAAAAAAAGTCTTCGTAGACAGAAGTCCTCACTGTATCAAGCTGGACCGCACAATAATTTGCTGTCTCCGACTGTTTGTATGCCTCAAAAATCTTGCCCTTGGGAATATCAATTTTATTAATTCCTGTGAGCATCTCCCATGAAAGTACTTATAGAAAAGAGATAAATCATCAACTATTCGCCTGTGCTCTACTGTTTCAAGAGAATTGGTCAAACTCTCGTCACAATTAGGCAAATTGCTCTTTTTTGAATTGAATCCAAAGGAGCTAAAATGTGCCTTGGACCTGACATAATAATAATATTGGCTAGTGTTGACCTAACTTAAGGTTTGTTTAGGATGAGAAGCTGATGAGATGTGAAGTACTTTTTAACTCTAAAAAGAAAGTCTAGCTTCTAAGACGTGGATTTGGCAATGGAGCGCAAGTTAGTGCTCCCATTCACTTCTAGGATAGACAGATTAAATTCCATTGGGAGGATTTTACCATCCATGAGCATGTTTGTTGCACTATCCCTTCATGTTTCCTTAGAGAAAACCGTGGCCTGAGTTTTTGAGATGTACAAGTCGACCAGATTTTTATTAGCTCATTTCAGAATGATTTCTAGATCCCGATTAATCATCTGTATCTGTTGTTTCCTTAGTCGATCTGAAGGAGCGACGGATAATGGTTTGTCGAAGAAAAAAGATGATCATCTGCGTAAATGTATATCCGATTGGAAGTGTAAGAGAAACAGAATAGGAGATAAAACAGAGCCCTAAGGCACCACAGCAAATGTCTCGGATGAGATGCCATCGACGACGATCTGAAGAGATCTGTCAGCAAGAAAATTGAATATCAAATTACAGAGTCCAGGAAGATGACCATATGATGTTAATTTGGTGAGAAGAGATCGGTGGCAGACTCTGTCAAAGGCCTTTAAAATATCCAATGTTACAATCCTAGATTCTTCATGTTTTTATGAGTAGTAAATAACAGTAGATCACTAGTTGAGCATTGTTGTCTGAAACCGTATTGCCTATCCGTGATGATTCTATTCTTCTCCAGATATTTGAGAATCTCGATGTTGTTAACCTTTTCCATCACTTTGGATTTAACGGGCAACAAAGATATAAGGCGATAGTTCTTAGCCAGATTCCTTTTTTCTTTTTAGAAACAGGCTGCACCCTAGCAGATTTCCAGATGTTAGGGAATACCCCTTTGTTGTAACAACTTTCTTAGGGCAGTAGTCAACTCTGGAGAGCACTTCTTAAGAACCATCAAGGGATACCATCAAGGCCAGAAGCGTTCGAGGTGTCGAGCTCGAAAAGAATCTTACTGACTGTGCGTTGAGGTGACAGGCATCGAGGTGCCAACTTTAGGAAGAATAGAAGATTCTGCGTTTTGAGAATCAAGGTTGGAATTTTCAGCAAACATTAAGGCTAGCTGGTCAGCCTTTTGCTTGGAAGTAGTCGCAATATTCTTTTTGTCATTGAGTAAATGTGAAGAATTTAAAGATGTAAAATTCTTTCCCATCGACTTTGTAAATCCCCAAAAGGACCTGAAACCATTGCGACAGCCTCTGGCGCATTTTATGATCGAAATCGCTTTTTGCCTTGTCAAAAACCTTGTTATTGCTCATAGTAGCCTCTTTTGCAGTATTTTAGAGCGCTTTGGAAGGATGGCAGGTACAGCTGCTACTACTAGAGCCAAACGGCATAAGGCAGTGTGGTCAGCAATACGCTTTAACCTCGAGTTACACTCATTTCCTCGTAAGGCTAGGTCGACCAGAGCGTTTCTTAAAAAGGGGAATGAAGCCGCTAGCGGGAATCGAACCCAGCTCTCTTTGGTAGTAGTCCACTGGACCACAGCCTCCCCGGTTCAACCGTTCATCTATGCGAATTTTCCCGGATCCCAACCATCTCATTAACGACTTCATAATAATTTCATTTACATTCGCGCCCAACATCACATGACTAAACCGGTAAATTAGACACAGTAACGTTTACTCGGGGGGAAAGTTGCCCATTTCCATCTCCGCTTAAGCCGCGATTATGAATTCAAGTCAGGATCGTTTTTAATTTAGAAGGCCTGCAACTATCTGAAAATATGCGCTTTTATCGTCAACAGTTGCCGTTACGGAAGAAAACGGCAGTCGTAAAAGTTAAAGACTTGCAATAAATGCGCCTCTGGTAGGCCGATTAGGAACTACAAACTTTATTATCGATGTTGTCATAAAATTAAAATTTAAGATCCATGCAGTAAACCTACATTTTGGGGATCAAAGTTGCGAGGGTGTTGCTTTAGTATTCGAGGGGGAGAAGAAGTTATTCTTTACAGGATATACTTCTTCCGGGATTCTTTGTTTATCTTGGCCTGAAATCTATTTGGCTGAAGAAATTACAACGAAAATATTATTCAACATTGGTCAGATTGTCAAGTTGGTTTGGCTTGCTTGACCAAGATGTTATGTGATTTACTTGCATTTAACGCATATTTTCATGGGTATCCTTAATTCTTACCTTGACAATTTAAGTAAAAGAGCGAGAGTACGAAAATATTGACTCTTTTTAAAAATTTTGACTTTTAACGACAATTCTGACAATTCGATTTCTTTTAAATCTTAATTATTTCTCCTAGAATTTCGGTCTTTTCTTTAGACTTTGACTTTGTTGGTCAGTATGAATTCACATAAACTTAGGTTTTGATTGTTTTTTTCAGAATTTACTATTTTTAAAATTTTTTATTTTTTGAAAGTTTTGATTTTTCTCAAATAGTTATACCATTTTTTTTAAAAAAAATTCATTACTTAAATATTTCAACTTTTTCTGCAAATTAAGGCTTTTTAAAACATTCGACTCTTCTTCAAAATTTCTACTCTTTTTGAAGAATTCAACTTCTTTTAAATCTCAATTTTTTCTTGATTTAATTTTCTTAAAAAAAGTAGAATTTGTTTTGAAAATATCGATTTATCTTGAAGATTTAGACTTTTATAGGAATTTTGATTTATTATCTGAACAGTTTAGCGATTTCAAAATTTCCAGTTTTTTTAAATTTTGATATTTTTTGTAAGGAGGCCAAATTTTGCAAAGGGCAATGCGGGACGGGACATTATTATGATATACTGAGAGTATTTGGCTGGTTGGTCATCTGCGTCTACTCATTTTTGGCAACCAAAAAAGAGGTCCTTCACTGTCGGTAACTTATTTTTGACGACCAAAAAAAAAAAACGTCCCCAACTTCTATTTCTCTTATTTCTGTACATCCCCAACACAAAACCTTGTTCCTTATTTGTATTCTGGAGAATTATTAACATGATGCAGGACATACGGGACGCATTGGACGTTTTCCAGGAGAATTTTAATAATTTTTTCTATGCGGTACTACTTCCGTCATTCTTGGACGCTCTCGCAGAATCCGGGACGGTTGGCCGCCTTATTTTTTTGTAACATCTCTCGTTCTTCAAAATTTTGACATTCTTTTGAAATTTTTATATTGTTGTACACAGGCGTACCTAGAATAGGGAGCCTCCCTAGCTCTTGAAGCCGCCGAAAATTTATATTCAATTAAAATTTTCATTTTTTCTTCATAATTCGTACTTTACTTGAAATTTCAACATTTGTTGATAATTTCGATTTTTTTACAGTTAAATTTTCAAAAACAATGTTTATTTGAATGCTTAAAATGGATCAAGTATGTGTTTAGAAATTTATTTTCTTTTCACAGTGCTTTTGAAGTGAAAACTACTCTAGGCGCTCTGAGCAACTTTTAAGAAAGGTAAAGCCTATGGTTTAGCATCATTGTCAAGCTAATTCTCGTTACCAACATGCTGCAATATTAAAAGTGTTATATAGCTATGATTAGGACGCGTAATTGTCCTATCCAATGCACTATATCCCTCATTGAATTCAAAGTTTAAGTCGCTTGATAACCTATCCCTACTTCTACAATATTTAAGTTAAAAGCTGACTATATTAGAAAAGTAAGAACGTTGGCAATTTTTTAAAGTTTTCACTGCAATCGGCATACTTACCCATTTTTTTGTATACATACTTCTTCACCCCTCCCTTAAACACCTTAGGTACTGAATTGTCAAAATGAGTGGAATATACAGGGTGCTTCAAAAAAATGTATACACACTTTGAACTTCCATAGAAAATTTATTTACCGTTCTACAAAGTTAAATTTCAGGAAAATAGAAAGCTGAAAGTCCAATGTAAATGAAACATAAATAACAAATGTTAATACTGTTCAAATTGGTGACCTGCAGCATCAATACAATTCTGAGTACGAGTCACCACAGATTCTGTACATCGTATCAAAACGTCCAATGAGATTTCTCTACACACTGCTTGAATCTCATTCCAAAGAATGTCTAGGTTACGTGGTTTACGTTTGTACACCTCATCTTTTACTGTGCCCCACAAGAAGAAATCCAGTGGTGTAAGGTCTGGAGAGCGTGCTGGAAACTCGATTGGCCCCCTGCGTCCTATCCACTGGCCCGACAAATTTTGATCCAGGTAAGCTCGTACGTCCCTGTGATAGTGCGGCGGAGCACCATCTTGTTGAAAATAAAAATCATCATTACCGTATAATGCACGAATGGCAGGAAATATGGAATCAGCAAGCATTGTTAGGTAATTAATACCAGTTACAGTGCCTTCAAATCGAAAAGGTCCAATGAGTCCCCTTGAAGACAAACCGCACCACACATTTACACCAGGCAAATTTACAGCTTTTTCAATTGTAATGTGAGGATTTTCTTCACCCCAGTAAACACAATTGTGCCTATTGACAGTTCCATTAAGTTTGAATTGGGCTTCATCCGACCAAATGATGCTACCCATAAATCCCGGTTCACGTATCACCATCTCCTGAATCCATTCACAAAATTGCAACCTTCGATCTGGATCGTCGTCATTTAGCTGTTGCACCAGCCTTGGAATGTAAACACGATACTTGCCTCTCTTCAGAATGCGTAGCACGCTGCTAGCACTTACATCACTTTCACGTGCCCCTTGCCTTGAAGATTTGTTAGGAGAGCGTTGAAACAGTTCCAAGACTGCCGTTGGCGAAGAAATATAACATTAGCCTTGTAGAGCGGGAAAACTACAATAGTTTAAAGTGTGTATACATTTTTTTGAAGCACCCTGTATATGTTTAATTAGTTTTTCATAGAGTTGTTACAAAAGATTCCACCCACCTCTCTTCAGGTATATAATGAAATTACTTTCACCGGACTTCTGCATTTCCCTCTACTTATGTCCAAACACAAAAAGAAATAAGACGTTCAGTGAAAGTTCTCCAAGTTCAACAAACTAGTTTTAACTGAGCCCCACATTTAACCAAATCAAAGGGCATTTTAAGAATTGGTGCCCCTCGCTTTATTGATCTTCGTCAATTCTCCTCCGTCCAATAAGTCAATTACAGGGGCCCGTACAATGTCAGTTGGCAGAGATTCAAGACGCCCATAGTTTGATTTAGTGCGACCAGATAGCGCCCCGCAATTTGGCTGAATACAGATATGTATTTAGAGGTATCCACTGGAATTTAGGCTTTCAATATTATCCGTGATTTATGCGGGGGGTCCGAGTATTCACTCATTCAAAAAATATCGCTTCCTTTGGTGTATACTCCGGTTGAATTTTGACAAAAATGTAAATAAATCTGGCGTTTTATCGAAGGGGGAATTTATGCTTAGGATTTCATATTTGCCCACCAAGTAGATTCCTTTGCATGATCGTTTCTTTATCTTTAGTTGCGCCAAAGTAATAAGAGACCATCTCATTGGTAAAGACTCTAATCCTTACAGACGAACGATAACGTTCTCTTACATAATTCGCTAGATTTGCCTATCTGATGGTGCGTAATGTCTAAAGAATTACTTGAAAGAGGCGCTTTTCTACATATTGGTGAACAAATTCATCATGGTCTTCATGGTATTATGGTATTATGGTCTACAGATGTTTTTGTTTTTTTGGTGAAACGGACTGGTCCTTGGTTATCTTCAAAAATTGAAATACAAATTTTGTCCCCTGAAACCAAGAAAGATTAAAAAACACAACAAAGGTTGCTCTAACGCGTTTCGACAGCCAAGCTACCATCTTCAAAGAGATACTCAAAAAGTATCTCTGAAGATGATAACTTGGCTGTCGAAGCGCGTTAGAGCAACCTTTGTTGTGTTTTTTAATCTTTCTTGGCTTCAGGGGACATAATTTGTATTTCAAGTCTACAGATGTGTTTTCGTAAAGTACTACTTAGTTTCAATTTTTTTCTTGAAGAGATTGGATGCAGAACGTCGTTGTTGAATTGTAATTGATCTCCAAAATAGCGTCTGCTATAGCAGAATTAACTACCTTATTTGTTAATTTCAAGCAGAGTATGATTCTGTCGTTGGTAATTAAAATTTTAAGAATATACAATGTATTGTGATCGTTAACGGGAGTCATGCGGGACACCGGGCTAAGATTTCATGAAAGCAAAAATATTTTTCTTCCACAAATTACTCTCTAAACAAGTAATTATAAATTGTCATTATTTTTACATAACCACCAATCTAAATGTTGGATAAGTTATTAACTAAGCGTCATGTATGCGATAGTACCAATCGATGTTTCAAAGTTGCACTCCAATGAAACGAAAAATGCTCCCGCTAATCGTATTGAGCCAATGATTGATTTAAGATGGGAACTTTAGGGTATTATCCAGGGGGTAACCGCGTAATTTATGTGAGCGCGAATTGGGGGAAATTAGAGGATCCATTCGCAGGAATTATTAACGTTATCTGACGAGCATAAATATCGCCAATGGAAATTTTATATTTTATTAATGTGCTTCCTTCTTTTTTATCTTATTGGCACATTTAGGGGTTGGTTTAAAATGGGTGTTTTATTGCCGCAATAATTTGTTTCGTCGTTTTCTTTAGCGGACTACTTCGCCCCTCGTTTTCAGGTGTAACACTAAATTATAAAAGCCCCAATTCGGCTACACCGTGACATAAATTTGTGTCTTATACGTTTATATTTAGGAAAAAAAATGAGAAAAAACCTGGCATTTTGGCTTCATAAATTATGAAGTTATTCCCTAATTTTTCTTTGAATTATTTTCACTGCAAGTGAACAGCATGGAATGTTGCCCAATTACCATAAAAAGATTGATTAAATTTTGCCAAGCAGCAAACATGGACTGGTAGTGTCTTTTTCAAATTAATAGCCGACTGGTACAGGGGGGTGACCGACATGATCGCTCCTTCTGCCAGGGGTCAGGGAATAAATCGATGTTAACCATAAATTTCGTTTTTTCCTGAAAATTTAATCCTAAACCGAAAATTTCGAGTGGCTCTTTTTATTTTAAAGCCATCTCTTATTTAGTTTTTTAAAAATTGTACAAATTTCCTAAAATTTTTAACTTGAAATTTAGATTTTTGGTTTTACAAATCTAAACTTTAATCTCTCTACTTTAAACCCAAATTATTTGGAATTTTTTTAAAATAAAGCTGAAACAATTTTTAGAATTCTCAAAATTTTTTGACAAGCTTTAGATTTTACAGTGTCGTGGTTCCTGTCAAACGATAGATCGTACCGTGCAGGCCCGTAACCAGGTTTTTTTTTTGGGGGGGGGGGCTGCGATCCTTCTGCTAAAACTACCTAGTCTTTGTTTGCGTTTAGGTTAGAGCTCAGAAGCCATGGTCCAATACTACTTTTCTATTAATATTATTATTGTCTAACTCTTCTAACATTCCAACAAAGTAATTTAATAACAACGTTGCCTATTTATCTTAATTTAATTTCCAAATAAAAGCAGATGTGTGGGTAAGGTGATAAAATTACTCGAAAGATATTCCTTTTCTAAAATTTATTTTTGACTTCTATAACCTGCAGTTTTGAAAAAAAATGCCTATAGAAAGTGCTCTATTTAAAGACATAGTTTGAAGTTAGCTGGAAAAAAACCTTTTTTTTAAATTTTTTTTAAATTTCGATCAAATTCACAATTTTAACTTTTATCTCAAATTTAAAGTTTGCACCCGAACATTTAGAATTTGGATATTCTTTCTAAATTCTGAAAGATTAGATGTTTTTTTTTTAGTTCAAGTTTTGCGTCCAATTGTTTTTCTAACTGGCAACAACTTCAATTCCCACGTTTTTTATTTTGGGCAATTTTGGGAATTATTGTTGCTATCTGAATTTGCAATGTCGAAATGCATTTGATTCTTTCAAATTTCGAAAAAAAGTTTTGCTATAAAGTTCTTTATCGTTTTCTTGTAAGTTTTACCTTTAATATTAAGATTTCGTCCTTTTTTGGAAACTTTCAAATTGAATTAGATTTTTTGCTAAATGCGAAGTATGTTAATACTTTTACTTTTTTTCTCAAAATTCAAAGTTTAAAATCTTGGTATTTATTTCAAACCCACAAATATTTTTTTTAAACTTCGATTCTTTCTAGAAACCTAAAAATTTCGCCAAAATTTTTGTGAAAAACGTCAGATATCGAAATTCTGAACTTAATCTTAGTTTTTTGAATTTGGAATTTTAATTCGAAATGTTTAGAAAAGTCTAAATTTAAAGAGGACAAACTCGTTCCAGAAAAAGTTTAATTACGACGGTGTTTATACTTAAAAATAACCAAAATTCATTATTAAACATTTCTGAAAATATTAACTTTTTTAAAAACGTGAATTTCGAACAAAATTAGGATATGTTAATTCTTAATGTGACCTGTTCCAACTCAAAACTTTTAGTTTTTTAAATTCGAAATTTTAGAAATAAGTTGACATTTAGAATTACTCTCTAAGTCCGAAGAAAAAAGAAGCCATAATTTAAAAAAAAACACTTAACCTTTTGTCTTAAAACAAAATTCAAAAAATAAACTTTGATATTTCCTGAAACTTTTAGTGTTTTCTCAAAATGGCCAGGGGATTTTTCATAAATTAAATGTCTAGAAAGTCAGAATATTTTGAAAAAGTCTGAATTTTAAACCAGTGCTAATTAAAAATTTTGAAAAATAAACTTAAGTCATTAAGCTCATTTTTTTTTCAAAATTTCGACTTTAATCTTGACATTTTTAAATTAGTCGTAAGAATTTTATAAATCAAATTTTTCTAAAAATGTGAATTAAAGTCGAAATGTCGTGATTAAAAGTAAAATAAATTCTTAATTAAAGTTGATATTTGATAACTAAGAAATTTTAATATTTTTTTGGAAGTTTTCACTTGGAATTCGAATTTTGGAGAAAAAAGTCGAATTTTCGAAATCGTAATCGAAATATAAACAAATCAACTTCATAACAAAAAATTTTGAATTAAGCGGATGGGTTGAGGTTATTAATAAAATCCTAAATTTTCTAACTTAAAGATGCTCAAGTTTTAGTGTAAAACTTGAAATTTATAAAAGAATCGACATTTTAGACATTTTTTTTAAAGTTCAATTGTCATGTTAGAAAAATTATAGAAGAAATTCACAAAAACAACTTATTAAAAAATATCCTCTTAAAATAATGGCCTATAAGATAATTTAATTTTTTAGTAAAAGGCCTAACATTCAAAGTTTTATTGAAAAACCGAATTAAAAATTTAAATTTTTAAAATCCAAAACTGTAAAATTATTATTACAAAATACAAGTTTTTCTCAAAATTTGGTGTAAAATCTCGAAAAATCGCTTGTATAAATTTCCAGTTTTTCTCAAAATTTCAATTTTTTTTCAGAATAGGGAATTTAAGCTTAAAAACTTGCAAATTCAACATTATTTTAATAAAATTCAAAACGTAAGATTAAAATTTCAAATAAAAAAAAGAAATTTTAAGTAAAGTTTAAATTTTTCTAGAAACGAAATCTCAGATTTAAATGTCAAAATTTTGGAAGAAATTGGAATGAGTTGAAGGTAAAAATTTTAAGGTTTAGGACGAAAATTCGAGAATGAACTCGAAATTTTAAGAGCTTCTTTATTTGAAAATGTTATAGTCCTCCTGAATATCCTGAATATAACCTAAAATCTATTATTTTTTCTAATTTCGACTGAGATATTAAAATCTTTTTTTTTTGTTAATTGTTAGTTTTGGTCTGTTAATGCCTTAGAGTATTTTACCTTTTTGGTACCTTTTTTAGCTTTCAGTTTTTGCCTAATTTAACATTTTGCTTACCTTTTTACCTTGCTTGATTGTGCTTAAAATCGGTCTCTAATAAAAAGAAATGGCGCCAAATTTGAAAAAAAAACATCCTTGCATTTCGGTACGAAAACAAAATGATCCATTAAAAATGGTTTTTAAAAAGGTCGCACATCTGGAAAATTCAGTTCTATCTAGTGTAAAGCCAAAAAAATTCTGGGGGGGGGGTGCTACTTACTGAGAGTTATTACATTATCCATTAATAATCAATTTAGTACCATGAAAGTAAATTAGCTAAAGATTTGTTCTAAAATAGAACTATTTAGTACAATTTTTCATATTTTTATATTAGTATTTAGAGATTAGGGAATGCTGAAAATAAATACATTTTGAACCCATTAGGAAGTATCACATGAAATGTATACTCAAAAAGTAAAAAAATTGAATTATTTCTGAATAAAACTACACACAATGATTTTTCTATCGCATTTTATACAAGGAGTTTAACATAAACTCAAGGTTCTGATTTTTTCCAAAAATGTTAACCTCATTTACGTACTTTAAACTCTGTCCCAAAAATTTGTCGTTTAAATATAACATTTTTCGTAACTTATCAATTTTTCCGACTTGGGCAATTCCAAGTTAAAAGTAAAATTTTATTATTTTATTTTAGTTTAATATAGACTCAAGCAGTACAGTCGAGAGATTTCCGGAGTCCGGGTGATATCTGGGATTCTCACATTTTATGTATAAGAGGCGCGTCCCTTACTATGCCCTTTTCAAGCAAAATGACAAAAAAAACTTTCCCTTACCCATAATTTTTGTTTGTGACAAATAAAAACATACCAAAAATGATCTTTTTTTGAAAATTTCAACTTTTTAAAAAAATTAATTTTGTCATTTTTGAAAATTTTGATTTTTCACAATTTTGAAATTTATCAGAATTTTAGTCTTTTTTAAGAAAATGTCTCTTCTCAAAATTATTTTAAAAGTTTCGACCTCATTTGAATACTTCGACTTTTTAAAAATATCGACTTCTTTTAAATATTTCGTCTTCTTTACAAATTTCAACTGTTTTTGAAGCATTTGATTCTTATTAAGGAAATTACACTTTTTTAAAAAATTTCAACTTATTTTGAAAATGTAGTCTTTTTTTGAAAAATTTTACTTTTTAAAATATCCAGAAGTATCTTATTTATAATTTCAAAAAAAAATCTCTATTTTTAGAGAAAAACAAATTTTGAAATTTCGAAAAACTACGACGAATTTCGAGATACAGATCGAAATTTTGAGAAAATCGAATTCTGATAAAAGAAGTCATATTTTCAGACATTTTTAAAAGGAAAAGACACATTTTGAGAAAAAAGACGAATTTTGAGTCGAGGCTTCGAGAAAATGTCGATATCTTAGGGACGAATTTTAAGGAAAAAGTTTTCAGAAAAATTCTCTCTCTGAAGATGATAGCTAGGCTATCGAAACGTGTTAGAGCAATCTTTGTTGTGTTTTTAATCTTGGTTTCAGGGGACAAGATTTGTATTTCAATTTTTGAAAATAACCAAGGACCAGTCGGTTCCACAAAAAAATATCTATATTCGAAATTTCGACATTTTCTTCGACATTTTCGAAATTTAAATAATATTTTAAATAGTTTAATTAAGTCCTACTTAAAAGTCTTAAATATTTAAAAAATTTGACCTATTTTCTTATTTTTGAAAAATTTGACCAATTTTTAAAATTCTGCTTTTTATTGAAATTTATAGTATTTAAAATTTTGACCAAATATTTCGACTTTTTTTTGCAAATTTGATTTTTTTTAAAATTATAATGCACCCCTGAAAATTTGAATTTTTTGAAAATCTCGACTTTTTCAAGATTTTAACCTTTTCTTAGTATTTCGACCTTTCTGAAAATTAAAAATTTGACGTTCGAATTGAATCGAAAATTTCTTTTTGCTTGAATATTTCGTTTTCATTTAAAAATGTCAAATTTAAAATTTTTCAATTGCCCTTCAAAATTTCCACATTTTTTAAAATTTGACATATTTTAAAAACTTCGACACTTCGCAGTTTCGCCTTATTCCAAAGTTTTGACTTTTCTAGGAATTTTAAATTTCGTGTTAATTTATAACTTTTATGAAGCTTTCTAATTTTTTAAAAATTTTGACACGAACATTCGACCTTTTCCCAAACTTGACACTTTCAAAATTTTTTTTTGCAAATTCAGTAATTTTGAATACTTCTATATCTGCATGAGGTGTGAGTTTTCCGGAATTAGACAAGTTAAAGAGTTCTTGAAGTGTTCGATGTTTCGCTCACTATTGTAAGATGCTTTTTCAGGATCACGGAGAACAACAACTTAAAACAAAAGAACTATGCATCATAGTATGTCAATCTTACTAAGAAGAGACTTTCCTGATATCCATGTGGCACGAGAGGAAGAGCAGTCAATAAGACACACTGATTCATATGTCAATCACTCCAGATTAGAGACTTTTCTACAGAAATAGTAGAATGGAAACCAAAATTTAATCCAAAAAATGGTAACTCAGTCAACTATACTAAGAAGAGGTTGTTCTGATGTGCATCAGGTAAAAAGTTTTTGAAAACGTTCATGTTTCGCTCATTACTGTACTAGTCAACCATACTAAAAAGAGACTCTCCTGAAGTGTTTGTAGTACAATTAGGGGAAGACAGGCACGTAGCCAGGATTTTCGTTCGGGGGGGGGGGGGGGGTGTCCAACTCCCTCCCCCCTTTTTATGTTAGAGATATAGAAACTTCTTCGAAAAGAGCAATATTGCAAAATTTAAAGACAAAGCTGAGTTGCTAAAGCAATAAACGTCTTGGTCTTTTACTTAGTGCTCATTTTTTATTTTCGCATAAAATTTCTAATCTTAACTTCAAAATTTGGAATATAATTCGAGACTCAAAAGTTCGACTTCAGTCTCGATATTTAAATCTTTCAAATTTAAATTTTACATTTTTTTTTAGAATTACCCAGTAATTTTTTCAAAATAAGATTTTTGAACTTTTCAGAGCAGCATAAAATTTCAGATCAAAGACGAAATTAGGAATATTAGATATTAAAGATGAAATAAAAAAATTCAATCTTCAGGAAAAGCGGAAATTTGGACGAAAAATTAAAGGGATAAAAAAAGAAAAGAACTTTATCATTAAAAATCCAGAAGCGTCGAAGTTTAAGGTACATTTTTTTAAAACTCAAAATGTTAAGTTTACCGAAATATTTAGAAAAAATTTAAATATTGAGAAAAAACCGAAAGTTTTCTGATAAAGCAAAACTTTTGGGTTTACACTCGAAATTTTGTTAAAAAAGTAGTTATTTCGTGACTAAGATTAAAATTTGAAAAAAAACACAATTTTTAGTGCAAAGCAAAAAATTTAGAAAAAAAAATAAAAAACTGAAATTGTAAAATAAAGATCTTTAGAAAAAAATTAAATTTTAAACAAAAAAAAACGTTAACATTATAAAAATATTTCGAGCTAAACTGAAAAGAAAATTTTTAGAAAATCGAAATTTATAAAACCATTTTTTAGAAATTTCGATCTGGCAAAATAAAAATGTAGATATTTCTAAATTATTTTATAATGTTAAATAAAAATTAAGTCTCAAAAATATCAAAAGTTAGAATATCAACTGAAAATTTTGTTTAAATAAAAGGAAAATTAAAAGTCTAAACTTGAAACTAAACTAAACTCAAATGAATATTTTGAAAATAAGGTCAAAATACGTATTAATATGTTTATTAAAAGAGTCAAAATGTTGAATTTGAATTAAAATCTAAAAGAAAGTGGAAAGAATTTTATTAAAGAAGTTGATATTTCGAAAATTTCTAAAAATAATCGAAATTTCGAAAAACATTGAAATGTATAGAAAATTTATAAAACTGTACCTAAAAAATAGTGCAATTTCCGTTATATTTGCAGCCAATATTTAGTTTTTCCCAAACCTCCAAAATAAATCGTCAAAATAATAATATTAATAATTGCAAATTTTAGAAAATAATTTAAGTTTTAAGTAAAACATTTGTGAAAGATATTTCTGGAAGCTCGAAGTTTAAAAAAATATAATCACAAATTACAACTAAAATCTGTAAAAGAGGGCTAAAATTTTACAAACAGATCGATATTTATACCCAAAATCACTCAGAAATAATACATTTTTGAGAAAAAACAACAGAATTTGGCAAAAAATTGTTTATACGATTATACGTATCGACTATATGCTTATAGAGACGTAGAATGGAAGAAAATAGCTTGGAATTTTCAATTTCAACTCGGAATTTTGAAAAAATAATCAAAATTTCTAGGAAATACTCTTCAGAAAATATAAGAACATACATCAATTATTTTTACATATTCGTTTCTTTTATTTAATTTTTTTAATTCTGTTAATTAGTAAAAATGAAGAGTAAAATCTAGTGACCTTAACATTATAGAAATTTGACAAATAAAAACGTGAAACTTATCAAAGAAAAATTTCCTTATATCTATTTTGAGTTTACGTATTTAACTTATCACCGATCAAGAATCGACTTATCGATTAATTCGTAATTCGTACCGTAATCATAATTTGTATTGTATTTCCTATGGCAATTTGGCAGTATGAAATATGAGCCAATATAATAAAGTAGATTGGGTATAAGAATATGTCCAATGCCGCTGCTGCACGTACGTGACGATTGAAGCATGTATTGGGAAGCCTTGAGCTCATTGCCAATTTTTCTTAAAATGTCTACATGGCGATTTTGCTTATTATAAGCTCAATAGTTGGCAATTTAGAAAATTATTTACATGCTTAAATATAGAATCAGCCGTTTTTCTATTGATATTTCAATTCGTATCATCGTACATTTTTTGGGGAATATTCATTTCGGGGAAGGTCCGGACCCCTTGGACCCTCCCTGGCTACGTGCCTGGGGAAGAGCAGTCAATACGACAAAGGGTGATACACAGTCAATACGACACAGTGTGATATGTCAACTATTCCACATTAAAGACTTTTCTGCAGACACAGTAGAATGTAAACCAAAATTCAATACAGAACAAGGTAACTCATTATGACAACCATACCAAGAAGAGGCGCTTCTGATGTGCATGTGGTGAAGAGCTTTTGAAAATGCTCATGTTTCTGTCATTATTATGGGATTTCTCTTCGAGATAAAGAAAAACAAAGACACAAGACAGAAGAACAGGGTAATGTAGTAGTCAACCATACCAAGAAGAGACCCTTTTGATGTGCGTGTGGCACGATGAGAGAAAGAGCAGTCCATACGACAGATTCGCTTATATGTCAACCATCAAAAATTTATTCCAAGTAAAACTTGAAACAATGAATTGGAATGATCCCTCAAATAATAATGTAAATTCTATGCTGGACGTATTTTATGAAAATATCACTATCGCCTTGGATGAATTTGCACCTTTAAGAACATTTACCGTAAATAATAGTAAAAATAAATGGTACGACACGGAAATAAAAGAGTTAGCTAAACATCGAGATCTATATTACCAGAAAGCAATTTTGATTAATTCCACCGACATTTGGAAAGAATGCAGAAGATTAAGAAATAATGTGACCAAGCTTATAAGGGAGAAAAAGAAAAATTACTATAGAAATTAAATTATTCAAAACAAAAATGATAGCAAAAAGATGTGGAAAGTACTTAGAGAAATTATGGATGGTGCTCAAAAAACTTCTCCCGCAAAAATGGAATTTGATAATATTAATTTAACTAACCCCCAAGACATTGCTGAAAATTATAACAAATTTATTGTAAATAGCATTGAGCTATTAGTACAATCAAACCCATCAACAAGAACAACTATCTCAAATGAACCTATTGAGAGTACGTTTATCCTTAAATCATTTACGTACGAAGAAGTATCAAAGGCCATTAGGAACACAAAAAATTCATCGACTGATTTAGTCACCAAATCTGTCATAGAAGCCGGCGGAGGGTTCATTGCAACCAAATTGACCGACATATACAATAAATCAATTTCTACTACCACTTTCCCAACACGTTGGAAAACATCATTAATTTTCCCCAAACAAAAAGTACCAAATTCAATACAACCCAGTGATTATAGACCTATTAGTACTATGCCATACCTCGAAAAAGTTTTTGAATCATTAATATATACTCAACTTATTAATTACATAAACTCCAACAATATTTTAATTGAACAGCAATCGGGTTTTCGTGAAAAACACTCCTGTGAATCTTCTCTGCAATTAGTAGTATCAAAATGGAAAAAATGGTTGGAAAATAATAACTGTGTAGCCATTGCGACATTCCTCGACTTAAAACGTGCTTTCGAAACTATTGATAGATCGACTCTTCTAGTAAAACTGGAAAATATGGGCTTTCATGATTCTACAGTACAATGGTTTAGTTCATATCTATTTGGTAGAAGTCAGAGAACAACGATCGATGGATTTTCCTCTAATCCTGTCGACAACATTTATGGAGTTCCACAAGGAACGATCCTGGGACCAATATTATTTTTAATGTATATTAATGACATGAATAATGTTATTAGTGATCCAAATACATTCCTAAACCTTTTTGCGGATGATACCCTTGTTACTGTGCTTGATGATAACATTGACAGTGCTATTGATAAAATGAACTTAGTGCTAGATTTAATGAGTCACTGGTTACAAACAAATAAATTGCTAGTTAACACAAACAAATCCAAAGTAATGATAATGAAAAACTATGATGCATCTAATATACGACCAATAATATTAAACCAAACAAATTTAGAATATGTCAATGAGATCAAATACTTAGGTATTATTATAGATTCATCCCTGAACTTTAAAAATCATGCTAAGACTACTATTGATAAACTTTCATCTAGAGTTAAATATTTTTGGCGTATTTGTCAATCTTTGAATCTTCCTGCTAGAATTGACCTCTATAAGTCATGGATTGCCCCTTTATTCATCTATTGCCCAACAATTACGCATTATTTCACTCAAGAACTTTTAAATAAAGTACAACTATTACAAAATAGAGCATTAAGAATCATTTTGCGATGCAATGATCATGTTAGTGTTGACTTCATGCTTGAATGTCTCCAGTTCTTGTCCGTAAAACAATATCTGTTCTATCTTAACATGTGCTTTATTTTTAAAATAACTAAAAACCTTTTGCCGAATTATTTAAAAATTTGTTTAATCAATGGTAGAGATATTCACAACCATAATACCCGCAACACAACAAATTTTTATATAAACACAGTTAAAAAGCAAAATACCAAAAGATCACTATTTTTTGATGGTTTATGTGAATTCAACAACTTACCTGTTGCAATAAAAAATTCTAATTCCCTCTATCAATTTAAGAGTCTTTTACGAAAAATTATTCCTAGAAAATAGATTCGGAATTTTATATATGTGTATTTTTTTTTTAATATGTTAGATTAATTTATTGTCATTTTGTCATAATGTGTATCTATTTATTATTAATATTATTATTGTTACCATTCTTTTATGAATCATTTGTAATTAATATGTATTTTATAACATTTAAAATAAACTACTACTACTACTACATCCCAGATTAGAGACTTTTCTGCAGAAACAGTAGAATGAAAACCACAATTCAATACAGAACAAGGTAACCATACCAAGGCGAGGTTCTTCTGATGAGCATGTAAAGGTAAAAGAGGTTAAGAGTTTTTGAAAATATTCATGTTTAGCTCATTATGGTAGGATCTTCGCGATCAAGAAAAACAAAGGCGCAAGACAGAAGAACAGGGTAATGTAGCAGTCAACCATACCTTCTGATGTGCTTGTGGTACAATGAGGGGCAGAGCAGTCAATACGACACAGTGATTCATATGTCGACTATCCCAAACCGGGAATTTTTTTGCACAAACAATGGAATGGAAACCAAAATTCAATACAGGACAAGGGTAACTCAGTATTTAAACTCTGTATGTTAATTATACCAAAGGGCAAATTTTCTGAAGTACAAAATGTCGTCAAATAATCAATGCAGAAGATTTCTGTGATTCATTAGGTTAAGCATACCAGTGCAGCGTTAAAACTCTTCTGTAGAGACATATTGCAATAAAACGTATAATTACTAGCTCACCTTCAGGTACGGCGCTCGAAGTAAGAAGAAAATTGACGCAGGCGGCGCCAGTCCCATGTCCCGCGACGGTAACGTTGGTCTGATCGCCCCCAAAGTAGGCGATATTTTCCTGTATCCAATGCAAAGCAGCTATCTGATCCATGAGTCCGTAATTGGCCGGCGACTTGGAATACGGATCGGTGTTGGCGTTTAAAAATCCTGCAAATTGGTCCCATTTAGATCTAAACAGAACTCTGTACACAATAACGACGGCTTAATTGGGACGAACGTCCCAGAGGCCGAAAATGTGTACATATTAGAATAAAATAAGCGACGCAGCCGGCGCTAATATGCCGGATAATATTTCAGGCTAATGAACGGACGGATAAATGGGAGAAAGGTAACGCCAACTACTTCACTTAATATTCATATGAAATTCGCTCTGCATTAAAGTAAATTCGGTGAAAAGCTAGGTGTGTTGGTGGAACGGTAAATGGATTACATTTTGCAGGGAAATAGAGCCCAAGATGATTCGTTTGAAACACTCCTGTTGTTAAATACGTTAAGGCTGCAGTAATTAAACGTTTGACGTTTTAATTAAAATTCTATCAGGGGTACCTTACAATTATGACTGTTAAAATAGACACACTTTTAGTGAACTAAAAACTCATTAGAATTGAGTGGGAGCCTTATTGAGAAATTTTTCTGAAAGAAAATAGATTTAGTCTACTGGAAAAAACTTAATTGGAATTGGTGTAGAAACTCTCTTCTTATTGGAGCGATTTACCCTATTGCGATAATATCTTGGGCTATCGCTTAGCGCCGTGTCCTCACCATTTAATAAAAAGTAATGATTATGGGAATGGGTTATACTAACATCTAGATGGCTATGTCACTTACCATTAAAGCTTTAGTCTAATGATAAAAACAACAATTTTGGCGCCGATCGTTTCCTTTAGATCATTTTCCAAGCAATTTTTATTTGATTTTCGTGACTGTTCATAATGAAAACTTGATTCAAAAGAAAGCATCAGTCTAATAAATTAGGAATATATAAATAAACATTATGGAATAAGCAATTAAAATTACACTAGGGGTATAGATATGTTAAAAATACGAATTAAAAGCGAACTTGTCAATCCCAGTATGGTTTAGTCGGTTAGGGCTACTTTTTTCGCTTGATTTGCCTGAGAGGTCACGGGTTCAAACCCCGTTATCAATCACGCATTTTTAAAGTTTAAACTTCTTAGACGCGTTCAGCGATTTTTAATATGATTTCGCGTACTGCCACGCTTATTGAAGTTACCAATGTTGACAGTAGAGCACGTTGGTACCACGTTGATGATACATAACTAAAAATCGTTCAACGCACCTAAAAAGTATTCACCTCAAAAATTAGCTTCCCAACCGAATCATCGACAAGTTTTTCTGTATGAGACGCTTCTGTTCAATTGTGGGCAAAGTTAGTGAATCAATAAAACTATTTAACATCTTCAGCAATTACACCCTAATCCTTACAATCTGCGCATAAAGCAGTTAATACCTGGATATTTATCGTTGGCACCTTTCTGTGGCGCGAGACTAGGGGTATACGATTCAATTATCAGTTCGTATGCCGAACGGCATTACTACAATAGAATCAACATATCCAGTGAAGAGTATAAAGTGCAGAATAGTAATGCAATTGTAATTATCATCGCAGGCGAGTTCCGCCACAGAGAAACGAGGGTAAAGCATGGGCTAGAGCTGTTATTCGCAAACTGAATTGCGCTATTTACATGGATTCAATAAAGCCAGAGCAAATTGTTCCTAATCCGGACAAGAGGCTTCTAATATAAATTATGTGGGACTTCATAGGATTTCGAACACCGACTTAGCTAGATACGCAACACTCGGGCAAATATTTGTTTACTTATACAGCGACCTTCCTTGTAGCAAGACAAACATATGAGAAACCGAAGGCTTAGTTGGTATTATTAGTTCCTCAACTTTTAAAACAGTTGGCAGTGTATTTCATTCAATTTTTTAAATAAACGTGGTCAGTTGAGAGCACCTAACCATAACCCAATATAACCAAGAGCTTTTAGAAGTCCAATAAAATAAAAATGAAATTAGACAGTTGCTCATGAAATTTTTGAAGAGAGTGATAGATGATTTATGCGCTAGAAAGCACTTTTGAAAGTTTTAGGTTCGAGTGAAGTACAACCTTGTGCATTTGGGGACACCTTTCCGAGAGGACTTTGGGGGTTTGAGGATCTCGGTATTAATTTTTTTCAAATAAAAAACTTGATTTAGCCCAAGTGTAGAATGCAGATTAAATTTGTCCATTACATTATTTAATTTAAATGAATATTTTCAAAGTCAGCACAGGTTTATTAAATTGCACGCAACGCAGCAATTACGGCTGAAATCCAGTATGTTAGTCCTATTCGGGGCAATCTCATAAACTGTGTTATTTTCTACAATTTTGACTCTAAACTTGGAATTCCGAGAATTATTATTATCCAGAGACTATTCTTATCTAAATTGCGATTAGGATCAAAATTGGAGTATTTTGTCAAAACTGATTTTTATGTGCTAAAATTTTGACTTTAGAATAAATATGTCAACTTGTTTTCTTGAAATTTTCAGTTAAAGTTTAAATTTCGATATTCGTTTCAAAATTTCAACTTTTTTTAGACTTCAAGTTCAAATTTGACCTTTCTCCTTCAAATTTCGAGTAACAGCTAGAAATACTATTTATACCTTTTGGATTTCTTTGGTCATTTTCACCTTATTCCCAAATTTTGTAGTTTAAACTTATGTACATTTTGTTTACTTTTCCTAAACTTTGGTCTTATTTCCAAAAATATTTATATTAAACATTTGGCAATTTTGTTTTCCTGGTCGAAATTAAAAGGTAAGATTTTCTATTTTGTTATATATTTCAAGTTCACCTCAACATTTCGATGTTTTTCTTAAAATACAGATTTCAAAATTGAAATACTTACAGTTTTTCTGTGAGAAACCGTTTCTGTGAAAAATTCAACTTTTTACGTAAGAGTTCCAGTATTCACTTTTTCTTCCTTTTCTCAAATTTTGATTTTATAAATAAATATATTTTTGTTCAAAAGATTAGACTTTATATTTCAACTTTGACCTTGTTGCTTTTAATTTTTAAATTTGCAACGCTCTCATAAGTTAATCTCGACATTTCCATCAATTTATATCTTTCGCAATTTTGCTTTTTTTCTATATATTTCTAGCTTCAATTTGTTTACATTTTTCCTGAAAACTCAGGGTTTATGATTAAAATTTTTTTAATTCTAATCCTATTTAAAAGTTCCTAACGCAAGACTCCCCAATCAGGGGAGCACGCCCTATTAGGGAGTCGTAAAGAGGTCATAAATAGTGCGAGGACCTGATGTGTGTTCGGACACATTTTGACTTTTGCTCGAAAATTTAAAACTTTTCAAAGGGTTGTATTTTTCCAAAATTCGACTTTTCTTTCGAAATGTTGCTTTCCTCAAATTTGAATAAATGTTTATGACACTTATTTCAAATTTAGACTTTTTAAAAATTTCGATCTTTCAAAATTTCGACTTTTCCAAAATTTCGATTTATCAGAAAATTCCTGCTTCTGTTCAAAACTCTGCTTTTTTAATTTGATTTCACAAACTGCAAATTTTTCCAAAATTTGGTCAATTATTTTCTTTGATAATGCCGAATTTTTGAAAGCATATATTGTCCATTTTATTTGAAAATTCAAACTTGCATCTTTTTTAAATTGTCCACAAATGTTGAAGTTTTCTAAAATTTTTAACCCTTAAATTGAAATTTCGATTTTTCTAAAGGTTCAATCATTTCAAAGATTTCTACATTTTTTGAAATTTTAAAAATTGAGATTTATTTCAAAAACTTAGAATTTTTTTTTAATTATCGATATTTTTAATTTTTTCTTTGGGTTGCAATTTTTGGGATAAATTCCTTTTGGTTACGAGTTCCATAGCTTAGAAGTTCTATAGAAAAACGTCTCAATTTTTTTGGAAAATTTATTTTCAAAATTTTGATTTTTTTAGGTCTAACTGTATTAGGTTTGACTTTTTTCAAGATTTTAATTTTTATAACTATTCTAACTTTTCTAAATTTCGATATCTTTTTCAATTTGGATTTTTTAAAGCTCGGTATTTATTCAAAATGTGGCATTTTTTGAAATGTTCGACTCCTTTTTAAAATTTTAATATTTTGAAAATCTAGATTTTTTAAAATCACGAAATTTCCTAAAATTTCAAATTTTTAAGTTTGACTTTCTTTTCAAAATTTTTTTTTGAAATAAACATTTAACAAATTTTAAAAATTTTCGAATATTAAATATTTCCAAAGCTTGACATTTCTTAAAAATGTGGCCTTTTTTTAAATGTTTGACTATTTTTGAAAACTTCGCCTTTTTTAAATTTACAAAACTTTTAAAATTTAGACCTTTTTAGAAAATCTTCACTTTTTGGAACATTTTTATATTGTTATGAAAGGTTTGAAATTCTTCAACATTTTGTGTTTAAAAAATCAACTTTAAAAAAAAATATTCGTCCTTTTTAATATTGATTTCACTTGTTTTCAATAGTTGTGACTTTGAACTTTTTGACACTTTTTCCAAATTTATTAATTTTCGAAATTTTCAAACTATTTTGACAACTTTGCTTTCTTGAAAGTTCAAAATTCGCAAAAACTGCTACATTTATTAAGTTTTTTATTTTTTTAAAAATTTTAAATATATTCAAAATTTCATTTTTTAAATCCTTTGTTTCTTTTTCAGTATTTTGACTTTTTAAAATTATTGGGATTCTCTTAAAATTTAGACCTTTTGAAAATTCTGTTCTTCTTAACTCTTAACAACTTTCATATTTTTTAAAATTTTGAGTCAAACATTTTGATTTTTTCAAAATTTTGGCTTTTTCCATAATTTTTAATTTTTTTCTAGAAAATTTCACCCAATGAAAATTTCGAAATTTTTTGAAAATTTTGGGTCAAAAATTTTGGCTTTTTCCAAAAAAACATTTTTCTAGAAAATTTTCCTTCATGAAAATTTTGACAGTTTTTGAATATTCATCTACTTTTTAAAATTTGGTGTTTTGAAAATTTGAAATTATTTGAACATTTTTCGATATTTTCAAATTGTCTAAAACATTTTGTTTTTTCTTTGGAAACTTTTCAACTTTTCTAAAAATTACGCCATTTGTAAACATTTTAAAATTTTATGAATGATTATGACTTTTCAAAATTTTAACTACTTTTTGAAAATTTTGACTATTTCTCAATATTAACCTTTTAAAAATTAAATACTATTCTTAAAAATTTCAATTTTTTTAAAAGATTTAATTTTTTAAAATATTGCCTTTTCATAGAAACTTCTCCTTTTTGAAGTTTACGAAATTTTTCAAATTTTGACTTGTAGCGTACCTTCTAGAAATAATGTATCGGCGTAAACAGTATTAGCATTACGTCCTAATGACCTTATCGTCATTGGGATTTTACGATATTTCTTACAAATACCATTAGAGTTTTGAGAAAAGTAATTACCCCGAAAGGCCATTGACATTATTTCTAGAAGACGTCAGAACCCCCACTTTTAGGAAAGTGGAGAAGAAAAATTCAACGATGAATTAGTGAGTTCTGTAGGGGTTTTCAATGTGGTTAGTCCATTTTTGTTATTATTCCTAGTTAATATAATGTTTAAAATATAATGTGGTTTTTGTGTTCTAATCGAACTAACATCGCTACAGACTTTTTTAGAAAATCTTTACTTTTTGGAAAAATTTTAAATAGTTTTGAAGGTTTTAACACTCTTCAACATTTTGACTTTAAAAAATCGACTTTTTTTGAAAATTTTCATTCCTTTTGATTTTAATTAAACTTCATTTGAAAATTTTTGATTTTGAAATTTTCGACCTATTTTTTAAATTTATTCATATTTCGAAATTTTTAAATTATTTTGACAACTTTGTTTTTTAAAGAAATTTAACTTTTTAAAAATTTTGAATTTATTTAAATGCTCATTTTTTATTTTTTTTCAATATTTTGACTTTTTAACATTATTGGAATTCTTTCAGAATTTAGACCTTTTGAAAATTCTATTTCGTTTTTAAATTTAAACTTTTTATGAAAATGTATAAATTTTGACTCGACAATTTCGATTTTTTCAAATTTTTGCAGTTTTTCAAAATTTTAACTTTTTTCAGGAAAATTTCGCTTTTTGAAAATTTCTATATTATTTGAATTATCATCTAGTTTTTAAAATTTTTTGTTTCGAAAATTTAAGATTGTTTGAACATTTTTTGCAATTTTCAAGTTATTTAGAACATTTTGTTTTATTTGGAAACTTTTTAACTTTTCTAAAAATTACGCCATTTTTGAGAATTTTAAAATTATATGAATAATTATAACTTTTTTCAAAATTCAAAACTTCTTTTTGAAAATTTTTAATATTTCTCAATTCTAATGCACATACCACACGAAAAATCCGAAAACTTAAAAGAAACGATGCAATTTTTCAAAATATTAATTTTTTTTTTAATCAAAGTTTTAGGAATAATTTGAAAATTTCAAAAAATCTTTTCAAAATTTTGAGAAAACCTCCAAATTTAAAAAAAAAACAAAATTTTCAAGAAAAGAACAAGATTTTAAAAAATACAAAGTTTAAAGTAGAATTTTGAGAAATGTAGAAGTTTCTATAAAATGTTAAAATTTAAAAATATCTAATGTTTTAAAGAAATTGAATTTTTTTTTAAATATCTAATTTAAGAAAATTTTAAAAATTTTAATTTGACAAAAATCAATATTGAAAAATATGCAAGTAGAATGCAACCTAGACTACAAATTCATTCAGCCCTCCAGGCGTCTATAGTAAATCATAGGTAGCTGAACTACCAACAGTACCAACACCTAGCGAAGCGGTTGCTCTCCAGAAAAGTTCCCAGAAGACAAGGATTCTAATGACAGACCAATAGGTTTGAACATTTATTAGATTCGAAGTTTGGAAACCAAATACCGGTTTAGATCTCGTCAGTTTGGTATATCCAATTCGAATGCTAACAAATGGAGTTGGATATATCAAACTGACGAGATCTAATAAGATCGAAACCGGTATTGGTTTCCAAACTTCATATCTAATAAATGTTCAAACCTATTGGTCTGTCATTAGAATCCTTGTCTTCTGGGAACTTTCCTGGAGAGCAACCGCTTCGCTAGGTGTTAGTACTGTTGGTAGTTCAGCTACCTATGATTTACTATATATGCCTGGAGGGCTGAATGAATTTGTAGTCTAGGTTGCATTCTACTTGCATATTTTTCAATATTGATTTTTGTCAAATTAAAATTTTTAAAATTTTCTTAAATTAGATATTTAAAAAAAAAATTCAATTTCTTTAAAACATTAGATATTTTTAAATTTTAACTTTTTATAGAAACTTCTACATTTCTTAAAATTCTACTTTGAACTTTGTATTTTTTAAAATCTTGTTCTTTTCTTGAAAATTTTGTTTTTTTTTTAAATTTGGAGGTTTTCTGAAAATTTTGAAAAGATTTTTTGAAATTTTCAAATTATTCCTAAAACTTTGATTTAAAAAAAAATTAATATTTTGAAAAATTGCATCGTTTCTTTTAAGTTTTCGGATTTTTCGAAACATTTAATTCAATTTTCAAAATTCCGCCTTTAATTTCTGATGATAATTTTTCAATATTACTTTTTTAAAAATAAGGTATGAATTTTTTTAAAATTTTATTTTTTTCGAAAATTTAGATGTTTCTTCAAAATAACAACTTATTATAAAAGTTGAGACATTTTTCAAAATTTCTACATTTTTCGAAATCTTCGAATTTTTTCAAAATTTTAACTTCATCATAAACATGTTGACTTTAAAATTTCTCTTTTCCAAAAAGGTGAAACTTTTTGAATATTTGGCCTCAAATTTTTGAATTAAAAGTTTTATTTGACAAAATCTCGACATTTTTCAAAGTTACGACCTTTTTAATATTCCGTTTTTTTTTTTAAATTTTGACCATATTTTAATGTCAACTTTGATTCAAATTTTCGATATTTAATAAAAATAAATGAAGAGGGCCATGAATACATTGTTCATATTCGAAGGCGGGGGAGGGGGAGGGGGTCAGCAGAACGTAAAAAAAGGGTAGGAATCCCTAATCTAAAGCCATCCCTGGGGATAACAGAACAACTTGACAACTTGCTAAGCACCCTATGAAGGTTTTTTAGAATGTCGTGATCAGGAGAGTGTCAAAGCACCGGTTTTTGAATTTCAAATACTCTACGTACGATTTAACCAAAGTTACAAAGGTCACCAGTAGTGGGGTGACTTTCCTTCTTGTATTTTATCGGTTGCATAGGTTTCATTGCAGAAATTTTAATCTATTTCATTGAATTCTTTCTGTTGGTTTTAGGCAATATCTTCGTAATGGTGTTCCAAGAAAATATTCTTCCTAACACAGTCATCTAGCGAAATATTTCGAACCTGAAAGCAATTTGCAATATTTCAGGGGTCTTGATGCGTCCTATACATAAATTTCGAGCGTGACGCTTCTACATGCATTTTGTAGAAGTGTTGTGGTTCGTGGAAGGTTGTAATTTAATTTTAAAAGGGAAGTGGGCGCCTTGTGCGTGATAACTGCGTGTACTAATGCCCACCTTTTTTTTTTACAGTGACGCTCTATTTATCTTTTGACGTTCTCCCGGCGGTAGATAAATAATGGATAATGCGCCGAGAGAAGAATTTTATTTTCTGGATTTTCAGCGATTCTGAGATAAATGTATTTATAATGAAAACATCGGTTATGGACTGAAACCTGAACAAAGATGATATCACAACACTGTGGCCCTCTTTTAGGGCGTTTGATGTTGGACTTGAAAAATGGAAATACTTTTTATTTATCAACTGCGGCTTTGTCGGGACGTGAAACGCTAAAGTGTCCTATCTTCAGCTGTTAAGTTACACAGATGAAAAGTTGAAATGTTGCTTTTACTAAATTTACAGCTTTTATGAGGGGTATTGGGCGCTCGTCAAAAACATTTAGTGGTGACGTCCCTTAATAAGAAGCACTCGTCTTCGAATTTTTATCCCAACGTTCAAATTTATCTTACTTGCTATTTCGTCAACATTTTGACGTTCTCGATTTAAAACAAACTCGTTAAACATCATCTCACGTTATCAAAAAACTTGGTAACTATTATTTCTTGTCAAATAATCCAAATTAGAATTTAGTGTTGAAATTTGGAGAAAATAACTAAATATTAAATTTTAACAGAAAATCTTCAGAATAACTCCCTATAAAAAATGAAAAAGTATTATTAGAAATAATGATTTTTCATTTTCGAATTTCTACATCCTAAAATCTCAAGATTATAATTTTAAATTTAAATTTTTTTCACTTAAAATGTCGTATTGTTCGGCTTCTTAATGTTGTTCTTGAAATTTCGAGAATACTTCTAATGACATGACGCTTGTTGGAGCTATTCCAGGTTCTTCTACAGACCGATAGGTAGCGTTATACTTAGGAATCTGTGGCAACATTGAAACAACAATTAGTAACAACAAAACAATGTTCTTGGTGAAGACATCGATTTCAAAACAAAATATTGTTTATTTGTCAAAATATTATTAGATGACCGTTTGACTTTTATTGTTAATTTTAATTTAAAAATAAATTTTATTTCATTTTTTTTGGAATATTATGTCCGAAAAAAATTTTTTTTTTCACAATATATCATCTACACCGTTTATACCGGTTGGACTGCACCCCTTTAATCTCCAGTAAAAAATTGGTTCATTTAAAAGAGAAACACCTATCTTTGACAATCAAAGTAATACATTTGCTACTGTTGTTGTTATAAAAAAAACAAAGTGTCAGTTTAAATTAGTAATGGAAGGCGAACGAATCCAGCAGCGAATAGAGCAATAATTTGAAATTTCGGTTCGAATTCCCTAAAATTAGCATTGCAATACAACCCTCCAGTCGTTCAACTAACCCCTTTACTAAATAAACATCAACGCGGAAAATTATATGACAATCCAATTTACATGGAGATAAAATAAATATTTAGTTCAAAGAAAAACTAATTAAACCAGTTTATGCCTCTCTGTGAAATCAAATTTATGTTAATTTAATCCCTCCTAGTGCACGCTAAACTATTAATTACTCCTAATTTTGTGCTAATTTTGCGTTAGAGTTAATTTGTAGCAGCATTTAGTTTTGAAACAATTATATTAACAAGCCTCAAGTTCGGAGGCGAGATTTCCTCGCCGAGAGTGACCTTTTAAAAGTTGGCAATTTCCCTGGGAAACGGCGCCCGTCGCAGCTTTCCGTTTGTAATTAATAAGTCCTCGTTATTTGGAAGTTAATTTTAAGACCCGAACGCTCCAGCCGAAAAGTCCTTACTCCTTTGACCTGAGATAGTAAATTTTTAATATTCCGGAAATTATTTAGAGCGATTTTATTGACTCTTTCAATGGCGAAATTAATTACTCGAGAGCGTATTAAAATATGCCTTCTTTGGCAATTAGGTTTAATAAAGGCAGAGCAAAGGCACAAAGTTTGGCTTCGGGCATTTGAAAATGGTGATGGCTGTTTGGGTGTTTGTCAAAGAGGGTTAGTTGGTGGATTACCTCATTCGTCCACTATTACCATTTACACGACCGCAGGTTTGGTTGATTAGAGTATCTGCCAATTTGCATATGGACGCTTTTATTTCTCTACAACACAAGTTGCAGCCACTTCGCCGCAACTGGCACCAAATTAAACGTGTCAAAATTAAACACAACACGAGCGGCGCTATTACAGGGGCGGCGCCCCGGTCAATCCCACAATTGACCCAATTTTCCACAACTACACTCATTCTTTCACACAAGAATATAATATAGTCTGCCTATCTGGAATGCTGTTGTTCCAAAGTAATGCTCGTTAAAATTTTGAGAAGTTTGTTCATAACGTTAGGTTTTGGTGGAATTTCATACATTTCTTTGACGAAGTGTGCACATTTAATCAGGCTTGTCAAAAGATCAGGTGTCTCAAAGCCTATCAAAATTTCTAGAAACCAGATGATTTACTCTCGCCTTCAAATTTGGACAAACACTTATCTGTCTAGGTCCCAACTTATCAAGTGGGGCGCGCTACCCTAGGGGGGCAAAAAGAGATCATAAAAGGGACCTAATGTGTTATCAAAGACATTTTGACGTTTATTTAAAAATGCAGCCCTTTGATGGGTTGAATTTTTCTAAAATTTAGTATCTCTCTTTCTGAAGGTGATAGCTTGGCTATCGAAACGCGTTAAGCAACCTTTGTTGTGTCTTTTAATCTTTCTTGGTTTCAGGGGACAAGATTTATATTTCCATTTAGACCCTTTTTTTTCATAAAATCGGTTTTTTTAAACATTTCTTCTTTGTGAAATAAAGTTTTGTTATTTCAAAATTTCGACTTCTTTCAAAATTTTAACTTATTCCAAATTCAGATATTATACTGTTACGGGCTTATCGCTTCGAATTGATTACCACGTGTGAATTACACCACTTTATTACCAAACTTAACTTGGATCACCACAATTGAACAATTAACTCACTTATTATTAACTTCTACTAACTCACTAATTACACTGACTTTAACTGACTGACTTGAGGGAAAGCTGACCGCCTTTTATAGTTTTGGCTTCCGGCTTCTAGAACTTTTCGGCAGATAAGGCTTATCGTTTGCCGAATATTTCTGAAACGCTTATCTGCCGTTTGTTTTGTTATCGCGGCCGCTTTCCCCTTATCAGATTCTTCTAGAAACTTTTTTTATTTACTAAATTCTACAATTCTATTCTAAATTCTATTCCATCTTTTTACATTGCGTTACAATATTATTGTCTACTTTTGACTTTCATTTAAAAATGTAGCTCTTTGAAGGGTTACATTTCTCCAAAATATCTACTTATTTTTCATAAATTCGCTCTCTAAAAAATTTCCTTCTAACGTAATTTTTTTTTAATTTAAAACTAGAACTTATTCAAAATTTGCAACTTTTTTGAAACTTTGACTTTACATTCTTGGGCACGGTCAAAATTTTGTCTTTTTTTTTTAAATTTGACTTCAAAAACTGCAATTTTTTATAAATATTACAGTTTATTTTAAATGTCGAGTCTTTTAAAAGGTTGAAAATATTTCATGATTTTATTTCAAAATTAGAACTTTTTCGAAAATTTCGACCTTTAAAGTTTTCAATTTTTCTCAAATTTTCAGTGTTTTAAAAATTTTGCATTTTGAAATGTTTGATCCTTTTCAACATTTCGAACTATTTTGTTGAAAATTTCAGATATCCCGATTCTGTTGCAAATTTCGATGTATTTCTGGAATTTTAACTTTATTGATAATTTCGACATATCTTAAAAAATTTTAAATAGCTAATTTCGAATATTTTAAATTTTTGACTCTTTTTAAAATTTGGAGTTTTTTTGGAAGTTTTAACTTAAAAATTTCGATTTTTCAAAGCTTTAACAGAATTTTAATTTAATAAAATTTAAATTTTTTTGCCATTTTTCTCTTACAAGAAAAATACTGACTCTTTGGCAAATTTGATATGTTTTAAAGTTTAAGGTTTCTTCAAAATGTGTCCCTTTTTGAAGTTTTTAAAAATTTTTTATAATTTCTTCTTTTCTTTGAGAATCTTTACTTCTGTTTTAAAAATATTGAATGTTTATTAAAACTGTGACATTTTTCAAAATTTTTTCTTAATATTTTTGACTGTTTTTTCAAATATCCCCTTTTTTCAAAATCGTGCCTTTATCAAATTTTTGGCTTTAGGAATTTTGACTTTCTTTTTAAAATTTATCTATTTTTCCAAATGTTGACTCTTCCGTAAAGATACATTTATCAAAATTTTCAAAGTATATTGGAGCTTCATTTTTTGAAATTTTCAATCTGCCCCATATTTTGGATTTTTGATTTTTTTGTTTGAAAACTTCGATTTTCTTCAAAATTTCTCTTTCTTTGGTTTTCTGACCGTTTTCCAATATAATTGACATTTTTAATCCTTACTTCGTGTTGCTTTTTAATCTTTAATAAAGTTTAATATTTATAAACGTTTTTCAATATTTCGACTATTTAAAATTACACGAACTTTTTTCAGAATTTTGACTTTAAAAAATCTGATTTTTTATAAATTTTAATTCTAATGAAAATTTTGTCAGCTCTCTAAATTTTCCTTCAAAATTTTTATTTCTTTTATCAAATTTTTCCATTTTTTGAAAATTACCCTTATTTAGAAATTTCGACATTATTTGAAAAATCATCGTACTCCTAAAATTTTGCAAATTTTTCGAGATTTTCCAATTTTTTTCAAAAATCTGGTTTCTTAGAAATGTTAATTTTTTTCTTGAAAATTGCGCCCTTTTTAAAGTTTTTAAATTTTTCGAAAAGATTTGATTCATCTTCAAAATTCCTTTTTTTATTTCTAACTAATTTTTAACTAATTTTTCAATATCAAGACTTTTTTGAAAATTAAATGTGATTTTTTTTCAAAACATCAATTTCTCTTGAAAGTTTTGATTTTTTTTTGTGATGAAAATTGAATCATTTTTTAAAATTTCTATTTTTTTACTTTTTTGACCGTTTTTCAATATTTTGACTTTTTAAAATTACAAGAATTTTTTTCAGAATTTGGACCTATGAAAAATATGATTCTTAAAAAATTGTATTTTTGTCATTTCTTAGTCTTGCTTCAAAATTTTTATTTTTTATCAAATTTTTCCAAACATCAATTTCTCTTGAAAATTTTGATTTTAATTTGTGATGAAAATTGAAACATTTTTTAAAATTTTTCTTTTTTACTTTTTTGACCGTTTTTCAATTTTTCGACTTTTTAAAATTACAAGAATTTTTTTTCCGAATTTGGACCTATGAAAAATAGGATTTTTAAATAATTTCATTTTTGATAAAAATTTTGTCATTTCTCAAAGTCTTGCTTCAAAATTTTTAATTTTTATCAAATTTTTCCAATTTTTGAAAATTACGCTCTTTTAAAAATTTCGACATAATTTGAAAAATCATCGTTCTCCTAAAATTTTGCATATTTTTCGAGATTTTCCAATTTTTAAAAAAAATCTTGTTTCTTAGAAATGTCAATTTTTTTTTGAAAATTGCTCGTTTTTTAAAGTTTTTAAATTTTGCAAAGAGATTTGATTCATTTCAAAGTTAATTTTTTTAAATTTTAAACTGATTTTAAATAATTTTTCAATATTTAGACTTTTTTGAAAATTAAATGTAAATTTTTTTCAAAACATCAATTTTTCCTGAAAATTTTAAGTTTGTTTTCAAAATATCCCTTTTTTCACTTTTTTGACCGTTTTGTAATTTTCGACTTTTTAAAATTACAAGAATTTTTTTCGGAATTTCGATATGATATTTTAAAAATTGTATTTTTAATAAAAATTTTGTCATTTTTCAAAATCTTGCTTCAAAATTCTTATTTTTTATTCAATTTTCCAAATTTTGAAAATTACGTGCTTTTAAAAATGTCAAAATTTTTTAAAAATTCATCTTTTTTAGAATTTTGAAAATTTTTCGAATTTTCTCATTTTTTTCAAAAATCTTTTCCTTAAAAATTCCAATTTTTTTTTGCAAATTGCTCCTTTCCTAAAGTTTTTGAATTTTTTGAGAAGATTTGATTCATTTTCAAAATTCTTTTTTTTTAAATTTCTAACTAATTCTTAACTAATTTTTTAATGTTAAGATATTTTGAAAAATTAAATGTGATCTTTTTAAAATATCAATTTTATTTGAAAATTTTGGTTTCTGTTAAAAGTTTTAATTATGAAAATTTAGACACTTCAAAATTTTCAAATTATTTTGAAAATTTTAATTTTTAAAAAATTTAAAATTTTTTGGATAAATTTGACTTATCAAAATTTTAAATTTTTTTCAAAATTTTTAAAAAATATTTTCAAAGGTATTCAACATTAATTTTTTTGAACATTTCGATTCTTTGTAATTTTGACTTTTTAAAAATTTTGGTTTTCAAAAATTTGAAATTATCGGAAAATGTTTCAAACTCTTTAATTTATTTTGAAAATTTCTGTTTCTTGAAAAATTTTAAATTGTTTGGAAAATTTGACTTCTTCTCAAAATTTCAAATTATTGTGAAAATTTTGATTATTGTACAGTATTGACTTTTAGATACGAATGTTTTTAAAACTACAATTTTTTTTAAAGATTTGGTTTTTTCTAGAAAATTTTGATTTTATTTTGAAAGTTGTAACTTTTTATGCAAATTTTGACATTTTCCAAAATTTCAACGTTTTTGTAATTATTGAAAATTTTATTTTTTTAAATTTTCAATATTTTGACGAGTTTCGATGCTTTTAACTTTTTTTGAAAATTTTGACCTTTGATTCGAATTTTCGACCTTTACGGAGGAAACCTTTTTCGTTTTTTTTAAATGTTAAGTTTAAATTTTAGGAAAGAGGGAAAATTTCAAAAATGTTGTTTTAAAAAGTTGAAATTTTCAAGGAAGTCGAAATTTTTCAAAAGAGCACATTTTCTTATATATAGATCAAAACTTTCAAAACGTCGAATCAAAAAAATTGATTTCTTTAAAAATTAGTTAAAAAAAAGTCGAAATTTTTAATTAGGTTTTTCAATCTTCAAAAAGTGCCAAAATTTTGAAGCAGGTCGAATTCCCTACAAAACGAAATCCGAAATTTTTATAAGCAGTCAAACCTTAAAAAAAGTTGTATCTCCATAAAAGTCGAAATTTTTATACAAAATAATTTTGTCAAAAAGACAAACTTTTCAAAAAAGTGTAATTTTTCAAAAATAAAACAATTTATAATATTTAATTTTCGAGAAGTTTAAATTTAAAAAAAGCGTCAACATTTTCCCAAAAAATGGTAAGTTTGCAAATAAAATCGAAATATTTAAAGTCAAAATTAATCAGAATTTATAAAAAAAGTCATACTTAGAAATTCAAAATTTACAAAATAGGCTAAATATCATATTTTTCTCAAATTTTTACTGTAAAATGATAAAAAGAGAAATATACGTCATTTACAAAAGTCATGATCTTTGAGAGAAAGACAAAATTTTTAAAAGTTGAAGTACTCAAAACAAGGTAAAATTTAGAAACAAAATAGAAGCTTTGATATGGTAGAAATTTTTAAAATAAATTAAAAATTCAAAAAAGCAGAAGTTAGAAAAAGTATTAAAATATAAATCATGGCCGCTGAAACCAAGAAAGATTAAAAAACACAACAAAGTTTGCTCTAACGCGTTTCGATAGCCAAGCTATCATCTTCAGAGAAATTCTCTCTAATACTCTCTGAGTATCTCTCTTAAGATGATAGCTGTCGAAACACGTTAGAGCAACATTTGTTGTGTTTTTTAATCTTTATTGGTTTCAGGGTACAAGATTTGTATTTCAATATTTGAAGATAACCAAGGACCAGTCCGTTCCACCAGAAAAAGTATTGAAAAAAGCGGATGTTTTGGAAAAAAAATTCAAAAATGTCGTTTTAAAAAGTCGAAATTTTCAAGCAAGTCAAAATTTTTTAAACAAGTCGTTTTGTTCAAAAATAGGTCAATATTTTCAAAACATCGAAATTTTGAAAAAATCAAAATTTAAAAAAAATCGCAATTTTGATAAAATTGGAATTTAAAAATAATCGAAATTTGGAAAAAATCGAACAATTTCATAAATTTCTGGATTTTTAGAAATAGTCAAAATTTTTAAAAAGTTAAACTTTTCAAAAAGAAGGTTAAAATTTTGAAAAAGATTGAAATGTTTGAAAAAGTGGAATTCATCACAAAAATGGAAAAAACATTAAAATGATCAATATTTCAAGGAAAAGTAACCATTCGCAAAAAGTCAAAATCTAAAAAAATTAAACTAGACTTCAAGAATTTTTAATAAAAACTCGACTTTTAGAAAATTTCAAAAAAAAGGTAGACGTTTTCAAAAAAAATTATAATTTTAAAGGAGTCTAAATTAAAAAAAAGTCAAATTCTTCAAAAAGACTGGAGAAACAGATAACATTTTCAAAAAAGTTCAAAAGTTTCATTAAATCTCAAATCCGAAATAGATAAATTCTGAAAAAACCTGAAAGATAAAATTAACCGTTTGTCTAAAAATGTAAAAATGGTAATAAAAGTCGAATTTCTCAAAAAAAATTCGAAATTTGGACAAAAGTTTAAATTCTAAAAAAAGTCGAATTTGTCAGAAATATTGAGTTAAAGTCTAAAAAAATTCGAAACTTAAAATGGAGTCGAAATTTAAAAAGAGGTCAACAAAAGTTGACATTATCAAAATTCATCGAAATTTTTACTCTCTCTTCCCGCCATACAGTGTTTACCAATTATTTCTGAATTACTCTGCAGGATCTTTTTTATTGTGCGAACTTAACCAATGTTTATTTTAATTTAAGAGCTGGATGAACTGTTCTTCTGAAACAAATACTTTCAAGTTTCTATAAAATTAGGTTTTCGGCAAAAAAATTCATGTTAGCGTCTTTTTTTTTTCGAAAAATTTGTTATTTTAGGCAAAAATTAAAAATGTGCATACAATCATATTTAGTAAATGTATGAACAAGGCGAATGTCTTTACTTTATAAAATTGATCGAATTTCCACCCAAACCAGTTATCTTAAATCTATCAAAACCGATTGAATTTAGATAGTAAACACCTATTTATACAGGGAATTTCGGGTAAGCGATCAAATAATACGCTGTGGATATCTCGCGTGATGTGCCCGCCCCATTAGTGTGTTCCATGATGCAGTTTGCAATTTACCTTGCGGTGCTTCGAAAATAAATCCAATTTAAGCCAGGCATCGGTTAATCTGGAGCGCAGCTTTACTTGCAACAATGAGATTACGAGACAGATAGAAAAATCACCGCCTTGTAACAACTATCCGGCGATTTTTCTGTGCCAATTCAATTACGCCAAGACAATTTGTCGCGTTTGTTATCCAGCTGATTTTACCTGGTTATTTTTGAGCCGGCCGACTGAAATTTGACATCAAATTAATCAGCCGGAGAGCTCGGATTTCCTCAAATGAAGAATTTCATTCAAATGAAACTACGAAAGCGGAACGGGGTCGTCAAAGCCATTTTTGAAGTGAAAACTTCTTTAGGCGGGTTGACCGACTTAATAGGGGGTAAACTTGTGGTTTAGCGTCACCATCACGCTAAATAGCGTTATAATGCTAAGTGTTAACAGTATGGTATGTTGGTAATGTAATTTAGCTAGATGGTGACGCGAAACCATTAGCTTATTCCATATAAAATACTGCCCAACGCGCCCAACGAGTGGTCGGCAGCGGCATATCAGATCTATCAACGAACTGCACTACACAGGCACTGTTACTTTTTAGTTTTAAGTTTTCTCTTCTATTGGCAGTCTCATTACTGCTTAGTTTTTTTATCGTTTACAAAAGCAGCACACAGTTTAGAAGCTCCATCCAACTAACAAAAAGCCAAATAAATCTTACTTAAGCGAAAATTTCGTAAAACAATTTCAGTTTGAGTAGAATCTTTCTAATTTGTTGTTGTTGTAAGACAAACGCAGAGCAGTTTTATTGTTTAAAGAATTTAATAAATCCCATAGTGTCATTACAAAAGCACCGTGGCTTTTACAACACCGCGGTTCCATGGCATTCTGGGCCGAAACTTAAGCAATTTGCAAGTTCGCCAAACAACACTTAGAGCCGAGCTTCAGTGCCTCCGAGGGCGATGGGTTTATACGAAAATGGACGTGGAATCGCTTTGTTTAGTTTTCACTTTATTACAATTCCTGACCAAGCGAAACTTCACCTCATTCCAACACTGTTGCTCAATCCGAGAAAAACAACGGAACAATCGCAACGTAAACTTTGTGGAGGTAAATGTGTATATATAATAATGAGAAAAAGAATGCGATATCAGACATGTTAAGCAAGAAGTCCCTAGAGTTTCCTAAACGAACCACAAATTGTCCTGGAGTAAAATGGTGGATGCGCCGGACGCTCCAGTCTCTCGTGCACGTAAAGCTTATCAACTTTAATGAATAAAATATTTTTTAAATTGATAAACTAGACTTTCTACTATTTATTATGCATAAATACTACTGCCAATATTATTATTATAGTTGAAATGCGAAAAAATCGTTATTTAAAAAAATGCTTTTCGAGCGTTAACCAACTTCAGTCAGAATTTACAGCTTGGCAGATAGCAAAATCAAAAATAAATCACTTCCATAGTAAAAAATACGTTTGTTGTGCCACATTTCGTGGTATTTAAAAAGAAGAAATACCTTTTTCAACCTATGAATCAAAATGCAATTTTATTACTGTTTGCTTTGTTCCAAAGTATTATTTCTAAACCATATTTAAAGTATAATTCGGTTGGAGTATGCTGCCAAGTAACGAGAGTCAGTAAAAAATTCGATCTTATTTGTCTTCTATTGATTCCCGCAATATTATGCAGAAAAGCAGTTAAACATTTTAAGGACTGTTTTATCCGAATAAAACCTGCAATATCTGAATGATTAAAAAAAGTTTCCTGCAACAAACTGAGACGCGTTGGGCCTAGAATCCTAGGAACTAATCAATTATTCGTAGTCATATTTCCGGATACCCGTCCGGGTTTAATCTGGAAGTCGAGGGAAGTATTTCACTTAATTATCCCGCCGGAAACAAATTATAAAGGCAAACTTGTCGAAAATTGTCTTGAACTTTTCCAAACAAACCGAAAACAAAGTAAAATTAAAAATTTAGAAGACTTTAAATTGTACCCGAATAACTTCCAACTAGAAACATTAAATGCAATTAAATAACAATAAGTTGGGTTTATTTTGTTTTTCTGCCATTTATTCGAAACAAAAGCACTTAAGATTTCCATTTGTATTTATATACTTGGAGAGTAAGAATGTAATTAAAAAAGTTTGATGGTCTTTGTCTTCGCATTAACATTTTCAATTCAAGCCGGGAATTCGGATTAGATTTTATCCATGTCGTTTCGAGTTTTTCACCAAGGATTGTTTACGCTACGAAAAACTTGGCAAATTGCAAATTAGATATACGAGGGTAGATCAATTAATATAATAAAGAACAACAGAAGGTAGCACCATTTCGTCAGTTGAAAGTAATTTCGCTTTATCTAAAGGACTATTCTGAAAAACTTGAATTTACCTTGAAATACAAATCTTGTCCTCTGAAACCAAAACAGATTAAAAAACACAACAAACAACATGTTTCGAATGCCATTATCTTCAAAGAGATGAAGATGATAGCTTGGTTATCGAAACGCGTGAGAGCAACCTTTTTTGTGTTTTTTAATTTTTCTTGGTTTCAGGCTACAAAATTTGTAATTCAATTTTGGAAAATAACAAGGGCCAGTGAGTTCCACCAAAACTTGAATCTACCTTGTTCATTTTCTCGTTTTTTTAAACAATTTAAACCTTGCAGTCACCTTAGAGTCCTTTCAGATGTTTAACAATTATTTTATTTTGATACGATAACATTATGGCCTCAAATGAACTTTGTAGTAATGTATAAAGAAGAAGGATAATAGCTTAGCTTAGATACAAAAGGAGCTACTTTAAAGAAATCTATATAATTTACTTTGAAACAGTTCTTGTATAAATTAAGTGCAATAAGTTCCAAAATACTTCTATTCTGATGAGCGCAATTAGCCCTTTAGCACAATTACTTCGCTTTCAAACTAACTAGAAATGTAAGACCGCAGCGTTGCAAACAAAACTGGAAAGTTCCGAAGAACATTTTACTGAATAAAGTTACTTTATATTATGTGTCTTTATAATTGCTTGCAATTGTCACGTCTCAACTAATTGATGTCGTTGCAATTAGGACAATTTAAATTATCCTAGAGCAAGGTTTCTTACTCTGTTTGTGGACCACTTTAAAAAATTTAGAAACACCACGCACCCCTTTACGTGTGATTTCATTGAAAAATTACATTAAAAATTTGAAAGGAATTTTCCCCAAGAATTACACCTATCCTTGTTTAAGAAGGAGGTTCATCGCCATCTATCCTTGTTTTCGCATACTACTCCCAGAGCTTTGAAGGCATAATAGTTCTGTGCGAGTGGATCAAACTTAAAAAAAACGAGACAACAATTGATAAGCCAAAAAAGCAAACTAGAAGAGTCACAATTTCTAAAAAATTACCTACTCTTCTAAGTTAGTAGTTAAAAAAATGAGAGAGATTTTTCTTTGGTGTTATTTGTCGCAAACACTTTCAGATTCTAGTGTACTCAGCGGTATTTATCCCGGTGCGAGATTAATAGATGCAACTTAGCATCTGAACCAGGCGTCGGGACGCACCTGGTGGCAATGAAACAAGAAAGAAAAGAACGCTAAAAGTGCAGAGGAAAGAAACGGAAACGATGTCATTCATCAACTTAACCGGAAACGACGGTGTTAGGACGTGTCGTTATGTACGTGTTATATCCAAGGTGGGATTTTGCGACGAACGGATGAGATTAGCTTTACAAGTTTTTACTTCAAGACAGATGTTGTTTTCAGAACTCAACTACTTACCGAATTAAATTGCCCCAAACTTTCAAGCGGGGGGGTCGAGCTTAAATCCGGCGCTTAAATATTATTCGAAAATTGTTTCCATTCGAGACTAATTTGCAATTTAAAATTTGCGAACTTTCAGATGAGAGGCTGGTGAAAGGAGTGAAGGTTAGGCAATGTTTTCAAAACAACTTGACCAAAGAGCTTTTTTTTTGGAAGTGATTTCAATCTTAAAACTCATTTGATTGTTGATTTAATCGATGTGACGTATCACCTCAACAATTTTAAGTTATTAACAATGGTGTGATAACGAATGCTTCCACGGTCAGAGTCTGTACAGGATATAGTTCTTTCGGGATTGGACCGTGCCAAAGAACTACTAAAAGTGTTCGACGTTTCGCCCACCATCGTAGGGGGCTTCTTCAGGAACAAGGAAAAGAAACAATAAATAAAAAGAGAAATATAAGGGAATATGCAAAAATGAAGAAGAGTTTCGCCTCTGGTATGGTAGACATACTGAGCTACCGTGCTCTTCTGTCTAAACTTTCTTATTCTTTGTACCAATTTTCAATTCAGAAGAGTTTCGCCTCTGGTATGGTAGACATACTGAGTTACCGTGCTCTGATGTTTTGAAATTTTTGCATATTCCCTTATATTTCTCTTTTTATTTATTGGTTCTTTTCTTTGTTCCTGAAGAAGCCCTTTACGATGGTGGGCAAAACGTCGAACACTTTTAGTAGTTCTTTGACACGGTCCAATCCCGGAAGAAGTATATTCTTAACAAGGGTGGATGGTTTTCTTTTGTTTTGCTATTTTCATTGCTTTGTTTTTTCCCGATTGTGCCTTCTCTCCTCCCCTCTAACATTCTTTAATCCTTTATAGCCTTCTATTGTCAAAAATTTCAATCTCCTAGATTTTCACATTTTGCATCCCTGTGGCTCTCTCTATCTCTTTTTTGTTCTTTAATATGCGTATCTAGTTTATCTATCTCAGCCACTTAAAAATCTTCTATTGTCAGTACAACGTAATTCTAACTTTGGGTGGCGCCTCCACCAATTTGTGACATAGTAACAAAATTACGTCGTAAATAACAAATTCTATATATAACACTTTTTATCCCTAAGTGCTTGTTATGTCGTTTCTGCTTGGTATTAAGTGATTCATCGCCTGTTAAGCTTCGAAGATTCTCGATAGATCAGTATACATCAGAGTTGGGATAACTGATGCGTGTTTGTGTCATATCTAAGGAAGTTCGGCGGAAATAAGAGAACGAAGTCATCGAGAGCTCATAAAACATAATTGAAAGCTCGTTGAGAAACGTAGATCTTGTCGGTCGAACGCTTTGCGGGCGTCTTTACCAACCGAGCGATAATGATGCCGCAAATGGTTCTGTCGAGAACAGTGCGAACTGCAGGAGTCTACCCTCCACCAAGATAAGGAAGGTCAATATTATTTCTTTTATAATTCTTCGAACGTGCTGAGACCATTGTATTGAAGTGATTTATTTCCCAAATAAAGCAATGAATCACCAAATAAATAAGGAAAACTAGGTCATAATTCACTTATCACCACCGCCCCCCTGGTATTCTAGAAGTTAAATTCCAGAATTCTTTAAAACATATTTAATTATTAATTACGTTACAAAACATTTATTATTTGAAAATTCGTTTATTACAGTGATGGCGGCCAACCGCGCAGCCAGGAGAATCGGTATTTCCAAGTTTCCGGAGGCAGGTCTCATAGTTCTTTTAGTTTAATCTCGTCCAAATCTTTGGATATAAACTCCGCAAAAACTTCCTAAATTAAATTCTTTCAAGTTTTCTGACCCTTTCACGGGCCGTCCGCCAACTAAATGGAGAACTACGCCTTGGAGTTGTGACATTCGGAATGCTGCTTTCTCCACTGCAAACCCAATTACGCCGCAACAAAGACTTTATCAGTACAACAATTTGGGGACGTTTGTTCAAAGTACACGCCGGAAAGTGTATGATACAAAAAAATCGGATCAAATTAGTTTTCGGTAACTGGTATAGGTTCATATTTGAAAGGGTTATCATATTAGTTGATAATTAAAATTCGCCGATTCAAAGGCTTTTAATTTTAATTAAATTTCGCTCACTTAGGTTACCCAATTTGTTTGAATGCTCATTTTTGTTTCGAAATCAATTTATCGACTCGTCTGTTATATTTTCAGGCGCTGAAGGATATGGTCTGTCATACACTCTCTAATTAAATTACGAATACATTTTTTAGGTTATTGCACAGTTGTAATCGATATTCGAAATCCCTTTGTGAAAAAATCATCTACTTTTTGGATAAATACCAGGAAATTTTCCTCATTTTTTTATCTTGGCTGTTTTATCTAGGGCAGAATTTTTTAGTCTGAGGTCCATGAACCCTTAAGGGCCCTAAAGAATGGGTACAGGGGGTCCATGGCCTACCCAACAACATTTTTTAAGATAATAAGTAATGCAGTAATTTGTCCATGTAATGAATAGTATTTTTAAATTTGCTTGTTTTTCTTGTTGAACACTTGTTCGCAGGGTCGTGCGGTAAAATCTTCCAGTATGATGCAACTATTCGAAATGCCGGCCCATAAAAGTTTTTTCTTTAAAACAAACAAAACAATCTTTGATTATGAGTTAAATAATCGATGAAAAGATAAGTATAAGGTTACGCAGAACTGTCAATACATATGCAGCAATTATTTCAAAATTTCGATTAAAATATTTAATTTTTGTAACATCGTTTAACACAAGATATCGAAGTCTATATCGAAATTATGACCTCTTAGGGGCAATTTTAAAGTTGACTTTTTTATTTAAATTATGGCTTTGAATTTAAAATTTTGACTTTTTTCTACAGATTCGACAAGAGTTTTTAATTTTAGATTTTTTTTTTCAAAACAATTATACTTTTAAAATTACGAAAATAATAAAAATTGAAGGCGCATTTAAAATGGAAATTTTTGCAAAAAAATTGCAAAATACTTTTTAATTTAATTCTGTTTATCATTCTCAACGATTTAAGAGTTTTTTCGAAATAAAAAGTTTGCACTTTTAGTTTTTACACGTTATCCAAAATTTTAATCCTAATATCAAAATGTAAACTCTTTTCTCAAAATTTCTTTGTAATGCAATTTATATTTTAGTTTCCAAATTATTCCAAAAATGATGGGATATTTTATTTGTGTATTACAGTAAAGTCCGGTTAGAATGACTGTGAAGATGAATGAAAAAAATAATCATAATAAGCGAACGTCATGATAAGCGAATGACGAAAGTACACTGAAGTTCATATTTAAATTCAAATATTTTACTGCGTTTACGTAATTCAAAACGGTTGGTAACCATAAGCGGAGTCATAATAAGCGAATTTCACTGTACTAACATCGCTTGTGGTCAAAATTTTACCAAAACCAAATAGATGTTTGTATGCACTTCTTAATTCTTACCTTGACGATTTGAGAAAAGAAGTGAAATATAAAAAATTCAACTCTTTCTGCAAATTTGGTCGATTTAACAATTTCTGCTTTTTTCTTAAAAAATTTCAATTTTTTCTCAGAACTTTGAACATTCCTCAAAATTCTGACTATTTCTTAATATCATTAATAAAAATTATGAACTTGCGACCTTTTTTTAAAATGTCAAGTTAAGAAAAAAAACTTCAACGTCGTTTTTCAAAATTTAAATACATTTACAAGTTTTGAGGTAGCCAATTAAAAAGAATTATACTGTATTGTTTCTATATGTCCCCAATCTGAAGCGTTAATGGAGACTCGCAACAAAAGTAAAGAAAACGAAGGAAACCCTGATCGTCGGCAGCAAATCAAGGCAATTTTCTGGAACTGCAACGGACTCATAGGCAACAAGCACGAACTGAAGGTGTTCGCAAAGAAACACGATTTAAACGTGCTAATTCTCAGCTAAACCAAGTAAAGGAGCACTATCGAGGGTCCCAAAATCCTAGGTTATGCTCTTCATCGCAGAGACAAAGAAATAAGCCCAGGAGGAGGTACGGCTATCTATGTAAGTAGAAGCTTAATCCATTTTGCTGCAGGCATATCGAAGTTTGGCAGGCTGGAAGGAATAGGAATAACTGTACAAATAGCACAGGGATCTCTGACGCTGCTGTTTTGGTATTTTAAATCCCACACTCTCACAAAGGCAGTTTTGGCACGCATCTTCGAAATAAACAATAACGATGTTATTGTAACCGGAGACCTTAATGCCAAAAACGTCGAGTGGGGCAGCCAAAGTAACAACCAGGACACTTCAAATGTTCATTATCGATATAACGGCCCCAGAAGAACCAACCTATCATCACTATACCAAGGGAGCTCTAGACATTCTGGATGTAGCAATGATGAAGGATGTTCAATACACTGTTAAGTTGACATTAGTCAGTGAGCTCAGCTCGTACCACAACTCAGTGTTAGTGACCATCGGAGATGATCATGCACCCAAGCCTCCCGAGACTGCAAGAAAACAAACTGGACCATGTTCAGGGAGTGTCTAGCAGCAAACTGGAAAGAGCCCGGAGAGATCATCACAAACAATGACATCAACTCGGCGGTGGAAAGGCTCGAAAACACCGTAACAGATTCAATTCTGGCAGATACCAAAACTTTTTGGTGCAAGAAAGGAAGGGAACCAGTACGAAACCATTTGGTGAAGTTAACCAGAAGAGAAAATCGTACCAGAAAAAGGGCTAGATGGACCAATCTGCAAGCAGATAAGGCGTAAGTCAGCAGACTAATCCGCAAGCTCAGGTATAAACTTAAAGAGCACAAGATTTTTAAGTTTCATGAACACCTAAGAAGCTGTAACCTCAAAAACTCTTCTGACCTCTGGCGAACAACCAAAGTCTAAAGAGGGGAAAAAAACCCATCCCTATGATTCAGGGACACCAGAAAATGACTAAGTCAGATCAGGATAAGGCCTCAGCATTCGCTGAGAACTTTGAAAGACACTGCGAGGCTACTAGTAAGGAAGTAAATCTAAACTTTGTAGAGAGAGTGGGACAAGAGGTCCAAGATCTTTAGAAGAAAGAGCCTGACGTAAAAGATGTCATCATGAGACCAACTGACACAAACGAACTCCTAAGCTTTCTGCAAAAGCTAAACGTCAAGGAGGCACCGGGTCCTGACGGAATTCCAAATCAAGCTCTGACGAATCTTCCAGACCAAGCCGTCAAATATTTTGGAAACATAGTAGATTCAATATTCACAAATCGGTATTTTCTTACAGGGTGGAAGGCTGCAAACGTTATCTTTATTCCTAAGCTGGGTAAGGCGACGAATTTTCCTCAAACTTACAGGCCAATAAGCCTCTTACCCAACTTGGGTAAGGTGGCGAAGAGGATTTTGAAGAAACGTCTGAAGTTTGCAGAAACGTCTGCAGCGATCGCGATATAATTCCTAAGGAATAATATAAGTTTCAGCCAATGCACTCTTCCTCGGACCAGTAGCTGCGGGTGGTTAAAAAAATCACACACAGCATGAACTGGAATCAAATAGTAGGAGCAATTTTCTTCAAAATCTCCAAAACCTTTGACACAGTTTGGCACCAAAGATTAGTCTACAAGATGCATCTCTTTGAAATACCTCTACCGATGGTTCAAATGGTAAGCTCGTTCCTGCACTAATGCTCATTTAGAGCGAAGGTGGGACAGGAACTCTCTAACCAGTATAGGTTGGGGTATGGCGTACCGCAAGGTTTTGTTTTGTCACCGCTCCTATATTGTCTGTTACAGCAGATATTCCAAGAACCGACCAGACGACATTGGCAGCCTATGCTGACGACATGGCGTTATTGGCAAATCCTCTAAGTCCAGATTGGTCACCAGATGACAACAGACACCGACAGACGAACTCCTAGACTATGTAGAGAAGCAAAGTCAACGCAGACAAGTTCCAAGCAGTATTCTTGACCTCAAGAAGACTTCAACCATATGGTCACATTTATGTTTAGGGGCAAAACGTCGACTGAAAACTTCAGGCAAAGTATCTAGGGGTATTACTTGACAAAAGACTGACACTTCAGGCTCACATCGATTATGCAGTGTCCAAGGACAGAATGATAAAGGGACTGCTGCTAGCAATGATTAGTAGAAAAAGTAAACTGTCCATAGGGTTTAAAATTTTGCTGTACACATCAATCATAAGACCAGCGATGAACTGCGCATCTGTAGCCTGGTCACAGGCTACTGATAACCAGATGAAGAAACTTCAAGTGTTCCAGATCGTCTTTCTAAGTCAAGCCATGGATGCTTCATGGTTTGCTAGAAATGATCAACTTAATAGGAAAGTCGACCTACCTAAGGTAAGAGACTTTCTCAGGAAGGTAAACTCTAGGGCAATTTGGATGGCGAAAACGCTTCCCAACCCCCAACGAACTAGTTCGACAGGCAGTGGATTACAAGCCGAAAATCTCAACCAAAACCAGGAGACCGATGATGGGTCTCTAGACTGTAACAGAGATTGCCTTCCATTAGGAAAATTATTTGTGTTTTTGTTTATTACAGGCAAAACGGCTTACATTAGTACTTCAGTGCTAAAGTACTGTTTTGACGAAGGGATTAGGCCCGGCCCGAGAAAGCAGGGATTTTAGTCGGTATCCACAGTCTGGAAGTTTGACAGTATCTGAGATATCTTCTCAGATGTCCGTAAAGGATTTCATTTGCTTAAAAAATAAAGTTTTGTTTTTATATTCTTTCACTTTAGTGGCTTGCCCCTTCCTAAATGGCAAACCCTTAAAAACTTCAAAACCTCCAGAATAAACATCTACATGCCGTCCATACTAAAACGTTGATTCCAGTGATATGATGAAAGCTAATTAACTTTAAAAACAAGGAAACCGGTGGCGTAAACATGGGCACGTCGTGCTCTGATTTTTCTAATCTTAATTGTTTCCTAATGGGGAGACAACCTAAAAACAACTTTCTAAATTAAAGCCAATTACCGGTAAAGTAAGACGATAAAATCCGAATTTTATTATGAGAAAGAAAATCGTTATATACGTAATCTAAAAAATAAGAAAACCGTCAAGTCGAAGCTTACTCCAAGGAAAATAATTTGATTCCTCTGGGAGATATGGACAGATGGAAGGAAAGAGACAGTCCCGAAAGGGAAAGATATTTGACGTTAAATGCAGGGAGATATCCTACAATAGCTGAGACTCATTTTCTTTATTGGAGATAATACAGCCACCAACATGTCCGTAAGGATTCTTTGTAATCGTTCTCGGCTGTGTGGCGGCGCATTGACTAACTGAAATATGAGGGGGATATTAGAACCAATAGCTCGATAATTTCACGTAAACATCGCATTGTATTCCATATGGCGACGTTCTGAAATAATCAAGAAAAACGCTACATTTGGATGACAGTGAAGACGCTTTATATCTAAAAATAACAATAAAAAAGACACACTGTTTATATTGATATTAAACTATATTCCTAATGGTCACAAAGGATGAAAAATTGATCTGATCTTAGGAGTGTTGATTGCTCCCATTTGCATAATTATAACAAACTCCTTTAAATATCGATCTTAGTTAAAATTACATTTTTTTCAATTCGAGTTGTTTCTTCAAAAACCTTTCAATATCTCTTAGTTGCTAATTAAACATCTAACAAGACTTCAGTAACTGAAATTGCTATTATGGAAATGGAAATGAATTCTCGCTCCAGAAAGATTGAAGTTACTGTATGCATCAACAGGTTTAATTTACAATAACATGTCAAAGTAGTACTATACTAAAGAATACTTCCGGTGGATAACTCCCACGTTCGACTGGGACAAATCAAGCAACTTCAGCAGGAAATGGCGGATGCGCCCCAATTCAAGCGTATCATCAGCATCACACAACAGAATTCGAAATTTCGACGCTTTATGAAATATGCAAGGCAAGTAAGGAAGCCTAACGAAGGGAATGTATTGGTATAAACAAGGGACGACCTACTTATTCGCGTGGGAAATTTACGTATTCATCCAGCGTTTTCCTTTATCACACATTCGAATAAGTAAAAAAAAAAGTTATGATGTGATGCGTTGGTGCAATAGAATACGTTCCAACTTCTACATATGGGATTTTAATCTTTCAACGTCCGATGTTTTATTCATCATTCGTCAATTAGCGTTGGCTCTTTGTGTGCTTCTACGCAATCCATCAAAACAAAAGTGAAAATTAGGAATTCATCACTTTTTTACCAATATCGCACTCTCGACTTTCGACTGGGGGTGAAAAAACGAAAACTGGGGCTTTGTTTTCAAACGCCGCATTGTTCACTATCGACTCAGTCCTGAGCAATAAAATATGAGGCTTTAAAGAATGATATTCGAGTCGGTGGCGAAGAAATTAAAACTCATCTGTTGTGGTCCACAGAAAATGTAAAGCTTTAAAGCATAACTTTAAACTGAACCATATCTTAGGGCTCAACATTTAATTTTTTGCAGCCTGAGGATTGTCAAATTACTCCAAACTTAATTTTTCGATGCCCAAACTAGAGGTCTTAAGGGTGGCTTTAAAGGATTAATTTTTTTTGTCCAAGAAATTCGTCACACTTAAAATCTCTGTGACAAAAAAAGTTGTACTCTAAGATAAATTAAATTTAAGACTTTAAGGCGGGCAACTTTGTTCGCCAATGCGTCAAATAAAATTGTGTATTAGGACACGGGCCAGAATAAACCAACATTTTAATTAAAAATTGGTAACATTTACTTTAAAAACAATGGTTATAAAAAATTTTTGGTTCTCAGGGTCCTTAATATTTAATGTTTTTTCAAATTTTAATTTGTTTTCGAAATGCGTTCTTTTTGTACTTTTAATTTTATTCCGAAATGCTGATCTTTTTTAAAAATGCAACTTTTTTCAAAACCCGACTTTTCCTGGAAAATGTTAATGTTGTTGTAAGTTTCGACTTTTCCCAAAAGTTTTCGTTTTTCGGCTTCTTTTTTAAATTCTCTTTTTTTTTAAACATTCAGTCATTTTTATTATTCGATCTTTTTGAATCCCAATTCTGAAAAATTTCGGTTCGCTTTTTAAACTGTTTTCATTTTTAAAATTTCTACTTTTCTCTTAAGATGGTTTTTAATGGAATTGAAATTTTACCAAATTTCGATTTTTTTTTCGAAATTTGTCTTTTTATGGAAAATTTGACTTTTTTGCTCAATTTATTTTTAAGTGTAATTTTATCTTCAAATGCTAGCTCTTTTTTAAAACCTTCGCTGGGAAAATTCGTTCTTTTTTGAAGTTAGATATTTTTGAAAATTTGGAGGTTTTTTTTTTTAAATTTCGACCTTTGTTAAGTTGATACTTCCTTGAAATTTCATTTTGCTTTCAGAATTGGTCTATTTTTCAAAATATCTAACTTTATTTCCAAAATCAGACCTTTTTCTCACAATTTAAATTTGTAAAGTGAAATTTTTCAAAATGATGACCTTTTACTACCAGTTTCGACTTGTTTAAAATTTGCATTTTTTATTTTTTAAATTTCCTTAAAGTATTCTTCGTGGTAGACTCTTATTAGTTGGAGACATTATGTTTATTAAGTTTATTTGACTTTTCTGCGACCCAGTTCTGAAATATTTAAATTTTTAGTAATGAAAGTTGATAATATTCTGAAACATTTTTTAAAATATTACTTAACATTTAAATATTTCCAAACTGGGCCACAGAAATGTTATATAAAATTAATAAACATTTTCTTAAAATATTATTTTAAAAGTCGATATTTTCTACTTCTGAAAATTTAGATTATTTCCTCGAAATTTGTCTTTCTCAAAATTTCAACTTTTTCAAAAATAAGATCAAGAATTCATCAAAAGGGCGGTTCAGAAAACGTCACAAATTTCAACATTTTTTCTTAAAATGTGACTCTTTTCTTTCTGGAAATTTTGAACACTGCCTCAAATTTCTTCGAGAAAACATTGACCCTTTACTCGTAATTTCGACTTTTATGTCGTTTGCTCATTTATAATTTTTATAAAAGTTCAACTTTTTTATGAAATTATTGGCTGTAAGCTTAACATTAGACCTTTTATTTTCCTGAAAATTTCAATTTTCAATGTTGATTTGAATTTCATTGAAAATTCGTCTTTTTTTCGAAATGTTGTTTCTTTTTTTAAAAAATTCTATCTATTTCTTCGAAATTAAAGTCAAATTATATTAAAATTAAAAATTTTTTAAAAATTTTTACCATTCGCATTTTTGCAAATTTTGACTTTTTCCAGGAAATTGGTCTTCTTTTAAAAATATATTAAAATTTTAGTTTATTTTCAAATTCTTCATTTTCGACTTCTTCCAATATTCTCCTCTTTTTTCTTAAAATTTGTCTTTTTAGTAGAAAATTCAATAATTTGAAATCTGTATTTTTTTGTAATGTTTTTCAAAGCTTGATTTCTTTTTAGGATAAATGTCAACATTTCAAAATAGGGTTATTTTCACGAGATTCTTGTTTTTTTGAAGTATTACTTCTATTTTCGGAATTAAGTGAAAATTTTGTTATTATTTATATAATATGGAGTTAATATTGGTAATATTTTTGATTTTTCTATTAAAATTTAACCATCCATGTTGCTGCACGTTTCGCGTTTTTTTCTGAAAATTCGTCTTTTTATGTATATTTCGACATATTTTACCAATACCCGTCTTTTTTTAAGTTTATGTTCTTTGCAAATTTAAAGTTAGTTTGTTTCTCAATTCTGACCTTTTGAAATTAACTTTTTTCTCAAAGTTTCAGTTTATTGTCAAAATGTATCCTTTTCTTGCCAGAATTTTATCTTTGTTTTCAAAATTTAACTTTTTTCTTAAAAATTGACCTCTTATTGAAAAATTCGATTTCCTTCGAAAATTTCCATTTTTTTTAGGATTGCTTGTTCCATTTTTCACAAAGTGTGAATATTTTTAGAAATGTTGACTTTTAACTTAAAATTTTCCTTTTCTTGTTTCCCAAAATTACAATTTTAGCAACTTTTTTTGAACTTGGGTCAAAATTTCAATAAAAAGCATAATCATTCTGGAAAAAAATTTCTTGGAAATTGAAATTATTTTGGGACTTTTAAAATCGTCAGAATTCAATAAGAAAGTAAAAGAGAAACAAATTTTTTAATTAATGTTTAAGTTAATAAGTAATTTTTTTTGGTGCAACGCACTGGTCCTTGGTTATCTTTAAAAATTGAAAAACAAATCTTGTCTCTCGAAACAAAGAAAGATTAAAAAACATGACAAAGGTTGCTCTAACGCGTTTATCTCTCTGAAGATGATAGCTTGGCTTTAGAGCAACCTTTGTTGTGATTTTTAATCTCTCTTGGTTTCAGGGGACAAGATTTGTATTTAAACGTCATTTTTTGTTTATTTTTTGAAAATAGGTCAAAATTTTAACAAAATCAGAACCCATCTTCAAAATAATATTCTTTTGAGGACATTTGTTTTAGAACTTTAAGCACAATCTAAATTTAATCTTGAAAATTCATCAGATTTTGATGTTAACAACAAAATTTTCGATAAAGTTGTTAAGTCTTCAATTTAAAATCAAAATTTTAATAATTTTAAATAAAAATATTGGAGAAGTTGAATTTTTAAGAATCTCTCAAATTTTAAAAACATTTTTGCTCGTAATTTCGAATAAAAGTGTGACATTTTAAATTTGGAACAGCTAAAAAGATTAAATTTAAAACTAACATCGTATTATATTTGGAGAAAGGTAAAATTTTAAGTAGAATGTCGAAAGTTTATTGGAAAACTTACATCAAAATTTTGCAGTAAACGTTCAAATTTGCAATAGAAAGAATGTTCAAGATTGAAATTAGTTGATCAAAATCGACACAGTTAAATACCATTTTATTAACGTAATAGAGACCAGATATATGCATATATGTAACAGAAAAGCTTGAAATATGCATGAAAAGTGTTAAAATATGAAACTTTAGATTATAATTTTGTTAATTTGAACACATTTGGTTCGGATTTGAACAATTCACTTTTTCTTTTGAACAAATTTGTTTTTAATTTCAATATACTTGCCTTTTAATTTGAATATATTTGATTCTAATTTGAATACATTGGCTATTTATTAATTTAAATACGGTTGTTTCTAGTGTGAACAAATTTGCTTCTAGTTAAGTAGGTTTGCCTTTAATTTGTGCAAATTTTTTAATTTTGTATACATTTTTGTAATTTAGACATATTTGCTGTCAGTTTGATCAAATTTGCTTCTAATTTTGACAAATCTCATTTATAAACCAGTGAACTCCATTTAGAGTTTACTGGTATGAACCTACCCAATTTAAAAGTTTCTCTTGCAGTTTGGTTTTTAATTTGTACAAATTTGCGGTCAGTTTGAATAAATTTGCTTCCGATTTTGACAAATCTCATGTATGAGCTACCCAATTTTAAAAGTTTCTCCAGAAGTTTGTTTTGTTTTCCTTAAAATCTAGTATAATAAATTTCAAAATTTCCTGTTGAATTTTGTATTTGATTTTGTTGTTGTAAGCTTCTCTCAAAATTTGAACTTTTTTCCTAAATTTTAAGTTTTATATTAAAATTTATAAAATCAAATATTCTAAAATTTTTTTATAAATGAAATGAAGATTAAAGTCAAAATTCTTAGTAAAATAAAATAGAAACTTCAAGTGAAAAATTGATTTCAAAAAAAGTTTAATTTATGTAAAAACTCTTTTCTTTCTTTGAGACAGTTATCGTGAAATATTTGAAATTTTTTTCAAAATTACCGAAGAAAATGATAACGAAGGCTTCCCACGAAAAATTACATAATTTATGAATTTTGTTCTAGACTTGCTTTCAAATTTTTTTAAAAGTTTTCTTTTAATTTTTACCTTTTTGTTTTTCGATTACAAACTCAAAATTTTCTCAAAAAAACTAAGGTCAAAATTTTTAAATTTACGCGGTATTATATTTGGAAAAACGTCAAATTTTGAGAAGAATGTCAACATTTTATGAAAAAACCTATGTTTAAATTTTGCGATAAAGGTAGAAATTTTTAAGAGAAGAAATGTTGAAGGTGGTGGGGTTTAAGAGGTAAATCAAAGTTAAATGAAATTTAAAGAAAGTTATAATTAATAAACTAAACCAAAAATTTTCTAAATGTAAAATGTAATCAAAATTGTTAGGAAAAAAGTTTCAGAAATCATATGCTTCAAATCAAACTGTTTGCATAAGTACAACAATCGGAATTGAGCAATTTTGAAATGTGTTAAAATCTCGAAAAAAAAAACCATATTTATGTATTGGGGCTGATCCTACCCACCCCTGTTTTAAAGGGCACATTGTTGACCACCAGAATTTCTACGTTGTATCCGAACTTTACGATCGAAAATCCGTGATAGAACTAGAACTGGTCTATTTCAGTTTTTAATTATCAGCCGATATTACAAGGGGCAAGACTTTTCTTTTTAGTTGAAATTGCAACGAGCTCCTCAAAAGCGTCCATTACGAACCGACGATTAGAACGTGGGAAATTCCCAAATAAATCACTTACCCAATATTCCAAGCCTGTAATTAATAGTAACCACCACCACACTACCGTAGCTGGCCAGGACGCTTCCATCGTAGGGGTTGCCCGAATTCCATTCATAGCTTTCCCCGTGGATGAACACTATCACAGGATATTTGGGGGACGTGCCACCCTCCCTGGTGCCGGCTGAAATAAAACGTAATTTCAGGAACGTTCCAGTGATTCGTTCGAGTTCTGGTCTAATGAAACTTATCTGTATATCTGCATATTTCGTTTCCTTTTGGAAGTTTTTCCTTTATTGGAACTTACGTGGTCGCAATTACAATTTTTATTTAATACATTTATAATTTTGATTTTGAAAACTTATTTAATAATGCATAATTGGCTTAGTTCTACAATATAGATTATATACGACATAGAGGGTGGAAAATTGGACTGTCAACTAAATTTAAACAGCTATATCTGCCAATGCCATTGATGGTAGATGTCTCAAAAAAAAGTGATGATACTCCATTATAATGTTTACAAGTGTACAAAACGCCTTGCATGTTTTTTATTGAAAAAAAAAAGTTTGAAGTTTTGGAGTTTGAACCAAACAGTGTTATTCTTTTATATTTGGTAGAAAATCGTAAAAGGCAATAGTTATAGTGCTTCAATAGTGAAAGTAATTAACTTTTTTGTGCATCGGACCATAAAAAGATACAATGATGCTGGCCTTATTCCAAAACGTTGTGCTGGTGGTCGAAAAAGGACAGCATCTGCAGAACTATTCGAAAAGTTATGATAGAAGATTGGCTGCTGATCTGACAATTTCTCTGAATTATCTCAAAATATCAACGCCAAGCGTGCAACGAATATCGGAAAATGAGCTCTAATTAAGAACTCTGACGTCCAATCCTGCACTGAACCAAAAAAAATTATAGAGAAACGAGCCAAGGAGTTGCTTAATTTGGCCGAATTTTGTTTTCTTTGGGGAGGCCCCATTCTTAAATAAGTAACATATTAGCAAACAAAATGACGAAGTTAACTTTCCAAAGAAGTTTTGTGAAAATTTACACTTTCGAATGGTCACTAGAAAGCAAAAGGTACCAATTGTGATGGTTTGGACCACTATGGTCCAAACCATCATGGTCGCTCTTCGTTCGTATTTCGGACTGCAGAATCAAAATAAACGCAAGCAGATACCGTGAAACTGTTCTGAAAGTACCATAGAAGCCTTTGGGACATAAAAATTTTGACTGCAGATCGTGAACGCTTCAGCAAAACTCGATATAGTTTCGTAAAATGCGCATCAATCAAGAATAGCTCAAAAACAACTTTCCACACTTCATTTCTTCGACACAGTGTCTACCAAATTCTCCAGATGCAAATTCGATGGATCTCTCTATTTAAAGTATCCTAAAGAGCAAAGCTGGTACTAAAAATTAGCAAAGTGTGGATCGTTTCAAGCAAGCCTTTTGCTCGAAGTGGACCATAATACCACCAAGCCAGATTCGGGTAACGTGCGATTCTTTTTTCGACAGTCTGAAGACTGTAGTACGCGTTAAGGGTGACTGTATCGAAAATTGGCGATGCATTATAAGAACTGCACCATTTTTCTACTATGGTTCAGTAAAACATATAAAAAACTGAAAATGACTCAGCATTTAGATTCGTTGACAGTTCAGTTGCACCACCCAGTAAATACATATTTCCAAATTGGATTTAGTCAAGCTAAAATGAATTTAGTGCACTTCAAGACGACTCATAGGAATTTAAAATAAAAAAAAATTGGTTTGGATCAGTTAGTAAAAAAGTCTGAATTTGAGAAGCTTCAAAGCTAGGAATACATAACACATAATAGAGTTAAATCGAACACAAAGTAATAACCTTGACATTCCATGATTATTTTCCTGGCTGTACATTGTTTCAGCAACTAAAGACATTAAACCTTATAGAGAAGATTAAATAAAATTTTAGAGGGTAATAAAAGTTTTATTTGTCCATCTTGGCGATTACGTGTTTGTATTTTCAAACATGTTCTGAAGGCGGTTAATATTTTCAGTTCAAAAATGACGTCTAACGAAAAAAGTTTATTGCTAAAGCACTCTAACCTTCATATGTGGTCTATGAAATTTCTCAGAGCTACAAGAAGAATTTACGTTTTTACTTTGATTGGTCAATAACTGAGACGGTTCAAGAATTTGCCTTTGAAACTGATTATCACTTTCCCGTTTCAGCTTTTTATCAAACATAAATGACAAAGCGAGAAGTTGAAAATAATTCAATAATTCTTGACTATCCGCCTAATTAATTGTAATTAACATGTTATGGAACTAGTTTGTACGATAATAAAAAGAGATTTTAATATAAAAATATTATGACATCTCACAAAAAACCATTACCCAGCTTCATGGCAGAATTTATTCAGTTAAAACCCCGAATTAAGTCCAAAGCCCAGTTCTGAAATATTGATAGGGATGAAATTGAAATAGTTGCCCCAACAATATTTAAAATTGGAGTTGCCACCACTCGACCGGCAATAATTACAAAATTCTATTTAAACTTTTGAAGTGGTGGAAAATTATTAAACACGGCGAAAATCATGTTTCGTTCGGATTCCCTCGCCCAAGAAACATGAATATGTAAGTAATTGTAAAATGTTGAATGTAACCTACATAAACCTAGGTTGTTTCCCCTGATTAATGTTGATTAAGGCTGTATACATACAGCTAGTTCATTAGACTGGCGTAGATGTCTCCTCGGCGTACACAGTAATGGCATGCTGTGCACATAAATTATGTTTAGCAATTTGTGGAACAGCCTGCGTATTTTTGCGGCAAGCATGAGCCCCCACACGCCTACCTCTTAATAACAGCAGCGTCCTACACCTTTAGAATTTATTAGGCGTTCTTCAGTTAATCGCCTGATTCTCATTTATCCATAATTGCATAAATTAAACCGAAATTAAATTTCCTATTCTCTCGTTAAAGATGCATCGAGATCACACGAAATCTATAGGGTGTTCTATTTAAAAAATTCAACTTTAGTGCAGCACTCTGTACATGTTTACCTTGTATAATAAAAAATAATTTTAGAATGTACGCCTTATACTAATGTATCTTTTTGCTAAATATATTTTTGTTATCAAAGAATCCGCAGAAGCTACAGAGCTTTTATCTTACTAATGACTCACCCTGTATAAATGCGGATAAGTGTTTGTTTAGGTGTTTGTGGTCTTCTCACCGCTCAATTACTGGAACGATCTTAATGAAAATTAAAGGTGGCGTACAGGGAGGTTCGTGAATATGTAAGGTTTATCCCGAAAAAACTATCCCAGGTACCAGAAAAAGTAAATAAATGTTCCTCGTTTATTATATAAAATAAATGATCTGACAACGACGGTAGCGAAATTTAAAGACTAGGAAAAATCTTACCGTAATTTTGCAGGTAAAATTATTTTAATATAAGGACCTAACAGCAACATCTAACGCAAAAGGGTGCAACTTTGCTATCCAATATATTAGCTTGAGACTCGCTAGGTAGCTAAAGGTAGATGTGATCGTATCAAGAAATTTCAACATAAAATTTTTCTGCAATCTGCACGAACTCTTTAAAGTTATGCAAGTTGATTAGGTTAGTTTTGTTACGTTTATCCGAACTATTTAATTTTACAAATGAGAGTCTCGGTAGCACCATCCATCGCTATCTTTCAGTAATCTACTCTGTGACTCTTAATTAAAACCAAAAACTAAAGAAAATACTAAAACGAAAAAAACTAATGCTTTAATTTCAGAAAAATTAGAATCTGTCTTTCATTTCGGACAGCCTTTATCTTAAAGTGTACTTGAGCAGAGGAAGTTGCCGGTGACAGCTTGTAGCATATATGTTTCAAATTTTGAAAAAGTTATACTTTTGTTTTTCAAAGTGGAAATTTCGAAAAAACGATTAAAACGACTTGAATACAAAATTAAAAACTTATAAGAAAAGGAAAACTGAAATGGTATTTGAAGTATATTGAAGCGAGAGTTAAATAATAAAATAAATTTTGAATAACAGAAATCTTAAAATTTCTCAAAAAAATTCAAGCTAAATCTCTAGTTTAAAAAAAAATAAAATTAAACCGGAAACATTGACAAAAAAAGCAAAATTTAAAGAAAAAAATTAAAATGTATTGAGTTGGTTTCTTGAAACTTTAAGCTTAAGGTAGAAAAGGTCGAAAAAAGTTCAACATTTTAAGTCCGAATCCAGAAAATTTTCAGTTTAAAACGAAATAATAATAAACCGGAAATATTAAAAAAATAGGTAAAATTTGGAGAAAAAATTTAAAATTTATAGAGCTACTTTCTTAGACTTTGAGCTTAAAGAAGAAATGGTTGAAAAAAGGTAAACATTTTGAGTTGAAACTTAAAAAAAAATTAAACAGGAAACATTGAGAAAAAAGAGGCAAAATTTGAAGAAAAAACTTAAAATGTATAGAGTTAGTTTCTTAAAACTTTAAGCCCAAGGGAGAAAAGGTGGAAAAAAAGTTGAACATTTCAAGTTTAAATCCAGAAAATTTGTAGTTTAAACCAAAATAATAATAAACCGAAAATATTTAAAAAAGAGGCAAAATTTGGTGAAAAAATTTAAAACGTAAGATTTAGTTTCTTAAATTTTGAGCTTCAGGAAAAATGGCTGAAAAAAAGAAAAAAATTTTGAGCTGAAACCTATAAAATCTGTATTTAAAAAAAATAATAATAATCAACCGGAAATATTGAAAAAAAACGGACAAAATTTGAAAAAAGGATTTAAAATGTATGGAGTTACTTTCTTAAAATTTTGAGCTTGAAGTAGAAATGGTCGAAAAAAAGTTGAAATTTCGAGTTCAAACCAGGGAAAACTCAAATAAAATTGTAACTTCATGAAAAAAGGGTAAAATTTAAAATATTTAATAAGGTATAGGAATTTTAAAACAGAATTTATTAAAGAATATATATTTAAATATAAAATATCGAAATTTTTAGTTTAACTTAAAATTTTAATTGAAGAAAGAAAAAGATTGAAATTAAAACTGAATATCGAATTTATATTTTCTTGAAAATGAAGTAAAAATCTTTCCATACAGGTTTTTTTGAGCATAAAGTAAAAATTTTGGAAAAAAAAAAGTTGCAAGTTTAAGGTGGAGATTTTGAAAAAAAAATAAATTTCTACAAAAATGGGAGAGGCGCTTTTAGCAAATTTTTCAGTTGATTCTCGTGAAATAAAATAGGAATTCAAACAAAAAATGATCTAAAATCTCTTGAAGGGACATTTTACTTACATTTATGTCAACAAATGAAGAAATAAAGCAAAAGTTCAAATTCGACATTTTGTGAAAGAGAAAAAGTCTTCCAACATTTGAAAAAAAGTGAAATTACTAGAAAAAGACAAACTAAGGAATATAAAATTAAAATTTTATTGAAAAGAAATGAGAATTGCAAATTTAAAGTCAAAATTTTGAAAAAAGCCCCAATTTCCAATAAAAGTTACATTTTTAGCAACGTTTCTTGATGAAAGTCGAGAACAAAGTAGAATTTTTAAAAATATTTAGGATTTTTTGAAATTGATAAAATTTTCTGCTCTTGAAAGGACATTTTGGTTACGTTTATGTCAACGATTTAAGAAATAAAGCAAAAACTAAAATTCGACATTTTGTGAAAGAGTCGAAGTATCCCAAGATTTGAAAAAAAAGTGAAAATCACTAAAAAAAAAGACAAACTATGGAAAAAAAATCAAAATTTTATCGAAAAAAGTAAAAATTGCAAATTTAGAGTAGAAATTTTGGAAAAAAACCCTAATTTTCAACATTAATAGCAAAATTGTTAGATGAAAGTCGAGAAAAGGGTAGAAATTTCAAAAATATTTAAGATCCCTTGAAATGGATGAAATTGTCTGTTTAACTTAAAAATTCAAGAAAAAAGTATAAAATGAAAGTGCTAGAATAGAATTACCAAAAATATTGACATTTCTGGAGTAAAACTGATTTTTATAAAAATTCAAGATATCGAAAAAAAATCGTAGATTTATAGGAACCTTTTCTGAATCTAAATTGGAAATTTCTAAAAAAAAAATCAAAAAGTTCTGAAAAGTCAAAATTGTACAATTCAGGTGAAAAATTAGGAAATAAAAAGAGTAAATTTTGAATTTTGTGAAAAAGGTTGAATCATGAAGTTTCGAAAAAAGCGAAAGTCTTATAAAAAAATTAAAATTGCCAGCTTACACTCGAAATATTTCTGTTAACGCAAGGAAAGTTACACCGGACATTATGAAAAAAAAAAGACAGTTTTCTAAAACTGTTAGACTAAATCGTGTTTTCGACATTAAAGTTAAAATTTTTCGGAAGACTAATTTTATTTTGGTGCAACGGACTGGTCCTTGGTTATCTTCAAAAAATGACATGCAAATCTTGTACCCTGAAACCCAGAAAGATTAAAAAACAGAGCAAAGGTTGCTCTAATGTGTTTTGATAGCCAAGCTATCATCTCTGATATTTTGGTAATCGAAACCCGTTAGAACAATCTTTGTTGTGTTTTTTAATCTTTCTTGATTTCAGGGGACAATTGGACACTGGACATCATGAAAAAAAGAGAGTTTTCTAAAACTTCTAAACTAAATGGTGTTTTCGACATTAAAGTTAAAATTTTTCGGAAGAATAATTTTGTTTTGGTGCACCGGACTGGTTCTTGGTTATCTTCAAAAAATTGTCATACAAATCTTGTCCCTTGAAACCAAAAAAGGTCAAAAAACACATCAGAGGTTGCTCTAATGCGTTTCTATAACCAAGCTATTATCTTCAGAGAGATATCTCTGATGTTTTGGTAATCGAAACGCGTTAGAGCAACCTTTGTTGTGTTTTTTAATCTTCTTGGTTTCAGGGGACCAGATTTGTATTTCAGTTTTTTGAGACTAATTTTATACAAGGATTTGAGCATTAAATAATTTTTCCAGGTACAATCCACAAAAATAAAAAAAATTCTACAAGCCAACAGTTTGAAACAATTTCGCAAATCGCTTTTAAAACAAAATTAAAGTCGTTTCGGAAAAAGTAGTGGAAAATCTAAGAAAAAATTAGGAAAAAAACGAAATAGGTATTAAAGCAGGACTATATTTTGTTAAAAGTTACCGTTACATTTGTTTGTAAAAAAAATACTTGTCAAGCAAAGCAAAAGAGGTGAAAATGTTCTCCGATAAAAATGTTTACTATGATGCAAGTCAAATTATGTTTTGCCACAGTGACCTTGTTAACCCATCCCTTGGGTATATGCATGAAGTTAACGGCTCCCTGACGTGTGGACCCCAACTTCATACATAACCCAACTACTGTCAAATTAAAAAGCTGGCTTATATATAGCAGCCACCTTCTAATATTAAAGGTAAACATATGAGGGTGAAACCGCAAACGATGGACATAATTCTGCCCTAATGTCGCTGGTATACAAGAAAACCGTCAAAACAAACCCATAAACATAAGAGCGCAAGCGGCAATCACTATATCTCGCGGTTATGCACCCCCCAAAATCGCGAGGCTATTGATTGCCTTAACCAACTTGAAACGTGGTCGAAATCCCCGACGGAAATTCGGAATATCGAATGCAAATTCTCGTCAGGGTTTTATTTCTGCCGATGCATTCGACGTCGTATCGAATGAAATATGTCGCGTTTGCTTCCTCGATTCCATTGACAATTACTTCCACAGCCGGCGGCCCGTCATCCCAGCCTGAAAAATGCTTGGATAGAGTGGCTGGTTTCAGTTTATTTTGACGACGATCAGACGAGAATTTCCTTGAAGTATTACGGTGAATCTTCCTGGAAAACCTGTAGAACGTACAAGACGTCAATGTGGAAAGATGTTATTTTGTTGTGCTCAGGAGGCACACTTGTGTCTTGCCTAGGGGAGGATCTATGGCGCTGCTTCACTGAAATGTTGCTGGGTTTTACCCCGGATTATACAGAGCTAGTCTGTAACTTGGAATAAATTCAGTAAACCAAAGACATTTTTTTTCGAAAATATTCTCGGACACGTCGATTAATGTTTTAATTTGCGCTCTTTTTAATGTGGGAAAATTTCATACAGAATGTCTCAAATTTAAGATGTGACGTCATTGACAATTCTTTTAAATAGCAACCCCATTTTTTTCTTAATTATCCTTAAAATGTATATTAAGTTACACATGCGTACCAAATTTTACAAGTTGCACATCACGATCACACAGGAACTGTTATTGACGTGTCAGAATCCTTGACGAAACTGATTGCATGCTCAGGATCTAAAAATGCATTAGCTGGCATCATAACTTTGTTCTTTGCAAATCGCTATACAAAAATGTAGCGTTCTGACGCCTATGAAATGCACTTTTATTTGCTAGTCTGGCGTCCGGTGATATTGAATCTTTCGTCAAAATCAATCCCTAAAACCAACACAGCCGTATTGTGATTATTTTCAATTTAACGCCCGACAACCTTCATATTATATAAAATCGTTTGACGTTGATTTCCGGCAAAAGCGGAATTTTCCGGGACTAAATTGTTTACGAAGTGTAGCTATTAATAACTGAAATGCCACTCTTCTATATACAAAACGAAGTATCAACGGGGATCTGTCGCGGTGGAATCTCTCCATTATTTTGGATTAACCGCCAATTTGTTGACATGATGTCGAATTAATTCGTCAACAGAAATAAGTTGACCGAGTTGAATGGGCAGATGGTTATAAAAAAAGGATTGTCGATGGGCACTCTGAACTAATTACACTTTGGCGTATTTACAACATTTCTTTTTATCATTATTATTGTTTTTAATTCAACATCTAAAAAAATACCTGATAACATTTGAGAATGACTTAAAAAGTGGCAAAAGAGACGCAACATAAGGGAGTTCCGGCGCATCCGCCACATTTTTTCTTTCATGGATTACTCGTTTCTTAAAAGAATTATACGTTAGCGCTGAAGCTGATGCTTTCATGAGCATTAACTCAATTAGAGATACATACAGATTTCTCAAGAAATGAACATTATATTAGAGAATCACAATTTCAAGTTCTTTTAGTAGGTTCTTTTCTTTAAATTCAGTTAACTGATACACACAATGATAAAGCACAAGTAGGGTGAAAAACTTTTTATTTCAGCCTACCTTACTAAGGTATTTAACTTGTCGATCATGCTTTTATTTTTTGTACAAGATGCCCCCAAACGGAATTTCTAATAAACCTACTGAAAAATTCTCTCATTTTCCGCGAAATTAAAAAGGAAAGTGTTTAAAAATTAACGGTAATTATTCACCGAATATAGCAAGGGGACGGTACACAAGCATTTCGTATTTGTTATTTTTTTAATCCTGCCCAGGTCGCAGATGATTTGTATGTGGCCTGCCCTTTTTATGCGCTCTTTGGGAGCTTTCCGCTCCATAGAACTTTAAACTGGCACATCTCTCCCACCATCCATTATCTCCTGCAAGTCTATTCTTCTCACTAAAAATATCCACTTCCGGGTAAGTTTATTTAGAGCCGGGCGGATTGACGTGAAAAAAAGTACGTTCGGGAGAAGCAATTTAACAAATAAGATTTCTTTCTTCAGCCCCTAAACACTTACGATTTTTTTGAGGGAAAGCTGAATTGTTTTTTATTTACACGGTTTTTATATTTAAACAAATTTAGGGAGTAGTGCAACGGGAAAATATCTCTGTAAACCAGGGGTGGGCCACACCCGCCCGCGACGATATTAAATACGACCCGGTACATAAATTTGGATTTTATTTTTGAAATATCAACCTTCTTCGAAATAACCAAATTTCAGTTTATGCATATTTCGATTTCAAGCGTATCAACTTTGAGACTTTTTCTTGAAAATTTTGATTTTCTTTAGAAAGTTTTCGGTTTAAATTAGGAATTATTACTTTCTGAAAATTGTGTTTAAGTTTAACATTTTCATTTTGATCTCCTAATTACAATTTTAAAAATTTCTTCTCGTAAAAATTTCTATGGATATGGAAAAATTTTGATGTACTATAAAATTATGTACATTTTACTTAATATTTGAGCTTTTTTAAAATACAACACGATGTTCTAAAATTTCGACTTCAATATTTTTTTACTTTTTTTTCCAGAGTTTTTTAAAATCGAAATGCTTACGAGAATAATTTTACTGTATTAAAAATCCAAAGTTTCTCAAGCATTCGACTTCTCCTATATTTTCATTCAAAATGTTAAGTATAAATTAGAACAATCTTAGAAAAAATTTTTATTCATAACTATTAAACGTTATTTACGATTAAAAAGCAACATATAAATATAAATAAATATATAGATATATATATATATATATATATATATATATATATATAGATAAATATTTGCTAACACCGGACCAGGTTTCGCATTACTGCATCATCAAACGTCAATTATTGAAAGAAATTTTCATATTAAAATCGATCGAAATCTGACAAATTTTGAGATCAAATTTAAATTGTGCACAAAAATTTGAAGTCTTAAGAGAAATTTCTTTCTAAATTTCCAAAAAAAATATTATTTCTAAAATAAATGCTGCTTTTATTAATTAATTAATTTTAAAAAAATAAACGAATTTTGAGAAACATAACATATTAATTTAAAAATTAACTCAAAAATTTGTCTCTTTTAGTTTTTACTTTATTATTCTAATTCTAACAATCTTGAAAGTTCGAGAAAAAAGTTCAAATTCCTAAAAAGTAACCCATTTTTCATTTCTTTTGACCCTTTAATAAAAATTTAAGAAAATCGAAATTTTTAGAAACAAAGAGTTTGAATTATGTTATCAAATTTCAAGAAAGTTTTTAGAACAGTCAAACTTTAAGAAAACTGAAAAAAATAGACCAATTCTAAAAAGTCGAAATTTTGAGAGGAAAGTTGAACTTTGTAATTGAATGTCAATTTTTAACTGAATTGTGAAAATACAGGGTGGACCATAAGTAATGGTACACAGAGCAATGATGGATTTTTCGAATAAAAACAATGTGATTTAGCTACATTTACCTTATACCAAAAGTTGATATTAATAGCGATACGGGGTGTCACAGTTGACAAAAATTTTCGATTTTTTCGTATAATTATGGAATGAATTGTGGCACGAAATTTGCCACAAGCAAGTTTCTTAAGGCGACAAACTCTAATTTGCTAACATATTATCTATAGCTGATAGGGGGCGCTACCTGCGTTATCCTGCATAATTCTAAACCATCATAACTTTCTTGTGCATCCGCGTATATTCATTTTAAATAGGTTATTTTATTTCCCCACATTTTCTACATAAAAAAGGTGTACTTTTTGAAAGTTGATACGAGCAACCGTTTCCAAGGTATTTGCCTTTAACTCTTGACGTGCTTTGGTTTTAAATTACTAAGATATTAAATTTTCGAAGTAGGCTTGAAAAAAATAATCATAAAAAAGCTTTGAAACTAATTTATGTCAAATATTAGTATGCTGACAATATTAATACCTAAATTTTAAGAATCTCAAGAAAGAAAATCCAAAAAATTAAGACGTAATTTATTTTCTAACATAGAGATGTCAGATATGATCTCTAGGTCTGCACAAGCAAATTTTAATAGTTTGGGTGGTTAAAGCACATATTCAGAGATGAATTTTAATAAAAGACAGTCAGATTTTTAATTGTTTACAATCCCTTTACATGAAAAAGGTCATTTCCTACATACTTATTTTTGAAAATAAATTTTGTTATGGTATTTTATTTAAATTTGCTTTAGAAATTTAAAAAATATGTGTAATAATAATGTCAGTAGAGTATTATTTGATATAAACTATTTTAGAATCAGTTTTATTACTTTTATGTTGAAACCTACTGCGAAAACTTCACATTTACATAACTTAAAATAAACGTACTGCAAACTTTGAAGGCAAATATCTTGAAAACGGTTGCTTGTATCAACATTTAGAAAGTATACTTTTTTTACGTAAAAAATGTAAGTAAATAAAAATATCTATTTAAAATAAGTGTACATGAAGGCACAAAAAAGTTATGATGCTTAGAATAATACAAGGTAGCGCAGGTGGCGCCCGCTATGAGTTACTGACAATCTGTTAGCAAATTAGAATTTCTTGACCAAAGAAATCCCCCTATATCAACTTTCTTGTCTATAATAAAATGTATTCATCAGTTAAATTCACAATTTTTTTTTTCAACATTTTTTCAAAATAATGGATTTTAAAAAGAAATTGAAACTTCGAGAAAAAGTTAAATTCAAAAAGGCAGAATTCAGAAAAAGACAACTAAAAATGTTCAAAGAAATTGATTTTGAGGAAAGGACCAATATTGATATAAAATGACGAATTTTCAACAAAAATTCGAAACTTGTAGAAACATGAACGAATAAATTTCTAAAGAAACATTGAAAATTCAGAACAAATGTTTATTTTGTTATAAACTTTCACCGAATTTCGAAAAAAAAAACTTCTAAAGAAATACGAATTTCGCGGAAAAATCCCAAATTTCGGGAAAAAAACCCAAATTTTGAAAGGCACAAAATATTGACTTTTAGCACAAAAATGAAGACATCTAAAAACAGTCAAAGTTAAAAAAAAATTAAAAAAAAATACAAATTTCTAAAAATGAAATTTTTCAATATAAAGTCAAATTTTGAGAAAAAAGTTAAATTTTGGGAAGAAATCGAAAATTGAAAAATAGAAAAATTTATAAATAAACTGAATCTTTAAAAATTCGAAAAAAAGACCAATTTGAATTCAGAAAAATATCAGAAACTTTCCAGAAAAGCATCAAACTTAAAAAAAAACACTATTTTTTTTTGAAAAGTCCTATTCTGAGAAAAAACATAAACTTTAAGAATAAATTCGAACTTAAAAAAGATAAGTATTAAGGAGAAAATTGAAACTTTATGAAAAGACGAATTTTCAGGAAAAAGTTGCAATTTTCAAAAATAAAAATTGTTAAATTTGCTGAGCCATTTTAACAATTCGGCCACTGACGGGGTAAAAAGAGGCATCGTATTTGGTATGAAAAATTTAAAAAGAACATTTTCCAACCCTAAATTTTTTGTAGAGAATATAAGAGATAAATAATTAAGGACATTCTTGGGGAGTTTAATAATAATTTGATAATAATTTTTCAATGTAAAGTCAGATTATGAGGAAAAAGTGAAATTTTGAGAAAAACGTGAAATTTTACAAGAAGACAAATTTGTAAATAAATTGAAATTTTAAAAATGTGAGAAAAAGACCAATTTATATTTGAATTTAGCAAAATATCCTACAATTTGCGGAAACTTAAAAACAAAACACGATATTTTTTAGAGAAAAAAATTCATTTTGAGAAAAACAGGAATATTGAGGATAAATTTAAACCTAAAAAAAGAGATAAATATTGAGAAGGAAATTAAAACTTCATAAAAAGACCAATTTCAAGAAAAAGTCGCAATTTAAAATTCAAAATTACTAATGGTCAAATTTAAAGACCCATTTTAACGATTCGACCCCTAACGGGGTAAAAAGAGGCTTCACAGTTTGTATTGAAGAGAATATTTTCTTACCCTAAATTTTGTGTAATGGATGTAAAAGGTAAATAATCAAGGACATTCTTTGGGAGTTTAATAATAACTTGATCTCTAAGGGGGAAAAGGAGTCTGAAAGTTCGGATCAAAAAAAATAAATAAAAAAAACTTTTTCATAACTCAACATCCTGTTTTTTTTCTTGGCAGGAAACGGACTGATCCTTGGTTATCTTCAAAAATTCAAATACAAAACTTGTCCCCTAAAACCAAGAAAGATTAAAAAACACAACAAATGTTGCTCTAACACGTTTCGATAGCCAAGCTATCATCTACAAATACTATATCTCTAGATATCAAGAACCAGTCCGTTTCACCAAAAAAAAAAGTCAAAAGTATGAAAAAGTGGAAATTTTTAAGAAAAGTCGAAATATTTCTAAGAAATATAAAAAATTTAATTTTCAAAAATAAATGAGTAATGTGAGAAAAAATCGATATTTTAAAAAGGACAAATTCTTAAAAAAAAAACACATGTTTTGAAGCCAATCTTAAAAAAATACCCACTGTAAAAAATATCCTAAATATTGAAAAAAAAGAAAATTATCAAAAATTCTGATTTAAGTTGAAAAATAGTCTGAATACTCGGAGAAGTATCATAATTTACAAAAACAGTCAACGTTTCGTAACGAAATTCTAGGGAAAAAATTGAAATTAAAAAAAACTTTGATATTTTAAAAAAAGAGTTCTGATTTTCATACTCCCATAACTTTCTTCACATTGTCAAATAAAAATTAGAAATCTGCGTTTAAATAAATATAAATTAAAAACAGTTTTGTTCTTACAGATACAATTAATCGATTTTTGAGCACAAGCAATGAAAGTTTTAAGATATAAGTCGAGGTTCCCGTTTTTAGAAAGATTTTTACCTAATTTTAAGAAAAAAAAGTTGAAGCTTCAAGAAAAAGACAAATTTTGAGGAAAAAATCGAAAGAAATAGAAAATATAAGACTTTTGAAGTAACAATACTTTGAGAAAATTTAAGAGAAAGAATTGTTAGTAGGATAGCATTGTTCTAAAAAATAGTTTTATTAGAGAATTAATTAGGGAATCAAAGTTTGGAAATTAAGTTGGAAATTTTGAAAAATAAACAAATTTAGAATGTAAAATGCAATTCCAAGAAAAAACCAATTTAAAAAAAGTAAAATTAGAAAAAATTTCATCATGTAACACAAGCCAAAGTGACATAAAAATAAATAAGAAATAAAAAAAAAACAAATTTTACAAAGTTGGAATAGCCAGTAAAGGGTAAGTTTGGATGAATAATTTCGAAGCAAATTTCATGCAAACAAAAAGGTTAAATTTGAAGAAAAAAGTTGAAATTTCTGTAATTTTTCGAGTTTCCCCTTTTAATAAAATTTTTATCTAATTTAAAGAAAAAAACGTCGAAGTTTCAAGAAAAAGACGAATTTTGAGGAAAAAAATCGAAAGTAATAGAAAATATCGACTTTTGAAATAACAATACTTTAAGAAAATTTAAGAAAAGAAGATACCTTCCTAAACAAACCAAAACTGTTAGTAAGATTGCATTATTTAAAAACATATTTTTATTAGAAAATTAATTAGGGGATCAAATTTTGGAAATGAAGTTGGAAACTTTGAAAAATAGACAAATTTAAAGAGTAAAATACAATTTCAAGAAAAGACTAATTTAAAAAAAGTTAAAATTAGAAAACACATTTCTAAAAAACTGAACTGTAAAAAAAGATGAAATTTCTCATAGAAAGTTTAAAAAATAATCGAATTTTGGGAATAAAATTACACCTCAAAAAAAATTGGGAAAAAAGCCAATTTTCGATAAAAAACTGCCGAGAAGAAATTTGAAAGCAGAAATATAAATTTTCTAGGAAACAATCCTGAGAGAAAACTATCAAATTTCAAAAGAATGGCAAAAAATTAAGAAAACAAGACGAAATTGGGAATTGGGATTCAAGAAGGTAGATCGATTTTCAGAAATAGCTGAATTTCTTAAAACAGAAAGATCAATTTTGGAAGGAAAGTCAAATAATCAAAATTTCGAGGAACAATCAACAGTTTTCAATTTTCTTAAGTAGCTCAGGTTTTAAAAAACAAGTTACGTTTTGAAGGTAAGGTCAAATTTTCAGAATAAAATTAACTCTCAACAGACCTTGGAAAAATATTGAAAAACTTCAAAAAATTTTAAGCACCTCCAGAACCAAGAAGGTTTCAGAATCACTGAAAGTAAACTTTTCTAGTTTAAAGTTTAAATTTTGATTTATGCCCACTCGCGTCATAATACGTGCGACAATTTTATTTCGTTCGTTGGTGAAAAAAGTTGACCACGCCTGATGTAAAGAGTAGTTTCAATTATACTTCAAAGTTTGGTCCTGAGTGGTTCACTCGCAATTATGTGGTAAAGATGCAAAAGTTTTCCATATGAGAGGACCCGACAAGGTTATCTGGCTAATTAGTTAGATGTGTTAGAAATTCGCAAGTTAGTTGAGTCAATAAACTCGTGCATTGGAGTTCCTCCGCTTTGCTTATGTACATAGTTTACACACCATATTAACCGAATGTGTTTAAGTTGTCTTTGCCAGACTGTCTACACAACGTATAAAGCGAAATCATGAGATTTTCCCAATAATATGCAAGATATTAGTTTTTAACACAACTTCCGCCGTAATACAACTTAATATTTACGAGGTATCAAAAAGCCTGGAAGTTATTTTAACACGTTGCGGGTTTTCAGCTTCCGTTATGTGCGATTTTTCAGGAAGCTTAAATACCGATGGCTGGCTGAAAGTCACGTTACATGATTTTCATATTCATACGTTCAGGTCGCGGCTCACTAACGTCTTTGTCATCTCGGCAGTGGCATGTCGGATGTTTTTATTTGCCCTCCGCCAACCAAACGCCAAAAAAGTTTGCGTCTCGGTTTCTTTTTCCGGCTGACTGCAGCTTATTTTCGTCGCTTAGCATTTTTCCGCATGTGTGACGTAAAGAACAAGTATGTTTCTCTCTGAGGGAGGACGACATATATTTCTACTTTTTAGGCTCTTTACTTAGGCGAAAAAATGCTAAAGAGTGAAAAAAATATATAAAACCAAGCAATGTTTTTGGAAACCCGCTGCGAATATATTTTAATAATTTGATATTTTCGTATTGAATCGATACCTGAGGTGCTTCTCCAAATCCAAAAGCAAGAGAGAAAACTTGTACTATTGCTAGTTGGTATGTTGAAATACAAATCCCATCTGCTGAAACCAAGAAGGACTAAAAAACACAATAAAGGTTGCTTCTAACGCGGATCGATAACCAAGCTATCATCTTCAGAGAGATACTGAACCTTGAAACCAAGAAAGATTAAAAACCACAACAAAAGTTGCTCTCTCTGGAGATTTTAAAACGACAGCAAATTAATAAGATCACAAGCAACGGGTGATCCTGCCCCTCACATCTTCATCGGATTCCTGAAATAATCAATTAGACAAATTCCACCCTAATGTCATTAATAAAAGATATACTCGACATCCATTTCAGTAGGCAGACAAAGACGGGTTAATCCAATTGGCTACTCTTTGTACATTTCCAGCACACTCCAAACTAATGTAGCAATCTTTTCTTCTAACTAAATAAAAGACACGACGTAGCGTCGGCAAAAAGCACCATTTCAGTTAATTATTCATCCGTTCTTTTAATGCTCTACGGCGATGTATTTTTACGCGATAGAGCAAAGTTTATTCTAGTTCGCGGACGCGGAAGAACGTAAAAAAATTCGCTGAAAAAGTTAAGAGGAACGAACAGCGGAAACCGACGCAGCTTTGCCTTGAATGTATGTATGGTAGACTCTTTTTAGCAGTTAGGTTTCAGTGAGTGAAAGAAAAATGCGCTTGAAACAAAGAACGCGTAATTGTTGATCCTCTGGGGTGGACATAGAGGAAACGGATGCTGCTTGACGATTAGAATGCGCCAATTGTAGGTAAAACCATTGGAAATTGATTTATGCATGAGCGTCGAGTTTAACTTGACAGTTGGAAAATCGGTTGCTCCTTTATGAATGTACCAATTGTATTCCTAAAGTAATGAAATTCAATTTCTTTTTTTATTAATTACTTGAAACTGAATGGGGAAATGAGTATGAATATATTAAATTTTTTTGAAAATTTTGATTATTATTAAAAATGTTGACTTTTTCCAAATTTCGACCATTTTTAAACAGTGCGAGTGTTTAATTTATCTTTGGCATATTTATCAAACAGTTTGGATAATATGTAGTTAATTGAAATGTCAATTAAAACAAAAAAAACCTGTTGAAAATCTGGAATCAGAAGTCTATTTCTTTTTTCCAACGTCGAAGGTGGTTTTGGGGATTAAACACTTCGATATCGATGTTAAAACTGAACAATATTGGTACGATAAACATATCTATCGTCCCTACTGACACCCACAGATACCGCAAACCAGCTTAAAGCAGTAGAAATATTTGTAAGATCTGGCGCATCCACCATATATTTCCCAACTCGTTGTTCCTAATGCTGCTGAAAAATCACATAGACATGTTGTCATTTCGAGAATGCTCCTTATTACGACCAACATAACTCACAACTGCCCCCGAGATCGTGGAAATCTGGCTCACTTTTACATTATTAAATGCTAATTTTGGTGGTAAAACGCCCAACTAGCGATTCAGGCAATTTCAGGCGTCCCCGGTGGATAAATCTAAGCGACCGGTTAGAATTAATCCGGGAGATTTCGGGGGCTCAGAGGGTTGCCTCAGCGGTATACATTCGCTGGAATAGGCAAGTTTAAATTATATCTGGTTGTAAGACATATCTCATCTACTTATTCATATTTTATTATTTACAGTGAATACATATGTACACAGAAAAACTAGTGAGTAAAGTAGGAAAATTGCAATTTGTTGATATTAATAATAGGATAACCATCATGGGAGTTGCTTGCATAAAATAACTCAGAAAGAAGATATTAGGGGAACATTTAGAAAAACTGTATGAAACGAGTCGTAAATCTACGGATATATATTCTTCAAATAAAGTTGTTGGTCTAAGAAAGTACTGCTAGCTTTCTGAGTTATATCTATTCTATAAAGCAAGGAAAAGTTAGCTGAAGGGATCAACTATTTTGTTATGAATAACTCAGCTTCTAATTTATTACAGAAGGCTTGCACAAACATGTTGAAATGAAAATGAAAAAAATGAAAAAAATGAAAATGAGCCTGTAATTTATTCAGAGGTAAATATCTTGGTTCAAGAAAATAATGCCAACGTTTTAAGCAATACTATTACGATGAAGAGCTCAAAAAATCTTAGATTTCCTAGATATAAATGGTTTTTGGATTTAGGGAGAGTTAGCCTGTCACCATCTCGTTGAGATCCGGCCCCAGGGCCACGAAAATAATGTTGCGCGTTATCGGTTCGAATGATTATCACATGAATTGTAAAACACTTTATTTCTAAACTGAACTCAGGAACCCTACAATTGCAATTCACCATCTTATTCATTGACTTTTAACTTGGCTAACTAGCTTCACTGACTAAGTAAATAATTACCTACACTGACTTCTTCTAACTTGACTCGAGGGTAAGGCGACCGCCTTATATAGTTTTTCGCCTCCGGGTTCTAGAAATATCCCGCAGATAAAGCTTATCGTTTGCCAAAATTTCTGGAACGCTTTATCTGCCGTTTTCGTCATTATCGCGGCCGCCTTTCCCTTATCAGATCTTTCTAGAAAATTTTCTTAGATTCTAAATTCTACAATTCTAATTTTGTTACAATAAAATAGGCAGATTGCTTACCTGTCTTCCAGTTGTTTAGTCATATTTATAAAATTTACGGGAACAATCAATATTTTAAATGTTATTGCATTTTATCATGGTGTAGAAGTGGGAAGCAACGTTTTAAGTAATGGTTCTTTTCGGAAAATAAACATAGAAATCGATTGGAAGTTGAACACTGAATTGTACTACAGTTTTCTACTAAGAAAAAATTTGCTAAGAGTTTTTGGTGCCCAATATGGGGCACAAACCCAAAAAATATGACGATACATCTGGTTCAGTAGCTCGTCGACAACTGACGCCTAGAGCATTGACAAGATGACAACCGGAGATAATGTGACGGCATAGAGCTACTAGCGAAATATAACCATCAAAGTATTATTGGTTCACTAGCAATTTTCAAAATGGTAACAAATTTCTAAACACCTTCTTTTCAAAATCTTATTTTAAAATTCATTTGGTCCAGCTTCTATTTTCTTCTTGTTTAAATAGCTTTATCAAAAATCTTTATTTACATTTTCAACTCAAAAATGTGATTAATTTAAGTTTCCTTTGTCTAAAATTTGACTGTTTTCTAAACTTCCCAATTTAAACTTAAAGTTTATTTTTTCTAAAGTTTTGGTCGACAGTGCTTTGCAGTTTTTAAAACTATATTCGCATTTTCTGTAGAATTATTACTTCTGATTATTAAGGATTGAAGCTAAATACAACTTTTTTTTAAGCGACAATAACTCAGCGAAAAATCATTGAACTGGGTTCTGGGACAATCGGAATTAAAGAAGATTTAAATGCCCAAAGAAGTTTTGTAATGGTATCACTGGAAATAATTGCTGAAGTCTATGAACTCTTTCAAAGATAAGCAAAAATTTAGACACATTTTTGGTCGACGGTTATGTTTAAATATTGCAAAAATTCCAGGCGTTAAAAATGTTGAAGTCAAGATCCAAAAACTGGACACTTCAAGCTTTGATTTGCCTTTTAAACAATTGACTCTCCTAGAAATTTAACGTACAAATTGATTAAAAGTTAAATATTAGTTTAAATCATATTTCTCTACATTACAAAAATTTGGTGAATCCTTTTGGCGCTTAACTTGGAGCAAAAATCCGAAAAATTGACGTTACGTCCGGTTCAGCAGCTCTTCGACAACTGACGCCTAGAGTATTGATAAGATGGACACTCAGTTAAGTTTTTCGACTGTTTTCTAAGACGTTCCAGTTTAAAGCTGAAATTTATTCTTTTTTAAATTTATTCGACGATGCTTTGCAGTTTTCAAAACCATATTTCCATTTTCTGTACAATTATTACTTCCCGAATTATTGACGATCGAAGCTAAAAATCACTTTTTTTTTAAACGACGATTACGTTGCGAAAAATCATTGTACTGAATTTGGAGACCACCCAAATTAAAAGACGAATTAATTGCCTAGAAGAGCTTTGTAACGCTATTACTGGAAAACAATAATTGAGGTCTATGAACCTTTTTGAAATAAAGCATAAATTTAGAAAACTATTTGGTCGATAGTTTTTCCCTAATTTCTTAAAAAATGCAGACGTTAAACATCTTAAATTCAAAATCTAATATCTGGAAATTTAGGGCTTTAATTAGCCGTTTAAACAACTGGTCGTACTAGAAAATAAAAATAAAAATTGATTGAGAGTTAAATACTGGTTTGAACCTTAGTTCTCTACATTGAAAAAATTCTGTGACACTTTTTGGCACCCAACTTGGGGCACAAATCCAAAAAATTAACGGTACGTCTGGTATAGTAGCTCTTCGACAACTGACGCCTAGAGCATTAACAAGATGGACACTCAATTAAGTTTTCTAAAACCTTCCAGTTTAAACCTGAAAATTATTCTAACTAAAATTTTATCGACGATACTTTGCAGTTTTCAAAACCATATTTGTATTTCTGGTACAATTAGTACTTCCAGAATTATTGACTATCGAAGCTAAAAATTACTTTTTTTTAAACGAGGATAACGTTACGAAAATTCATTGAACTGAGTTTGGAGACCATTTAATTTAAAGAAGATTGAAGTATTTAGAAGAGTTTTGTAGCGGTATCAATAAAAATATAATTGAAGTCTATGAACCTTCTTAAAGTTAAGCAAAATTTTAGAAAAGTATTTGGTCGATAGTTTTCCTATAATTTCATAAAAACTACAGACGTCAAAAATTTTTAATTGAAGATGTAAAATCTGCAAACTTAGGGCATTAATTTGCTCTTTAAACGACTGACTGTCCGAGAAAATGAACACTGAAATCGATTGAAAGTCAAATACTGGTTTTAACCATAGTTCTCTATAATCTATGGTCTATTGGGAAAAAATCCGGTGACAGTTTTGGGCGGCTAACTTGGGACACAAATCCGAAAAAATGACGATACGTCTGGTTCAGTAGTTCTTCAACAACTGTCATCTAGAGTATTGACAAGACAGATACTTAACCGGAGTAAACGTGACGGTATATAGCTACTAGCGAAACATAACTACTTAAGAATAATTGGTTCACTAGCCAATTTTAAAATCATAACAAATTTTGAAATAAATTTTTCTTAAAATCTAATTTTAACATTCCCATTTTTAAGTTTAATTTTCTTCTTGTTTGGGTAACTTTTAACCTGCATTTTTATTTTCAACTCGAAAATTTGATAAAGTTTCTTTTGTTTAAATTTCGACTATTTTCTTAAACTTTTCAATTTAAAATTAAAATTTATTTTTGCAAAAATTTTGCCGACAATACTTTACAGTTTTGAAAATCATATTTGCATATTATAGACAATTACTACTTTCCGAATTGGTGATGTTGAAGCTATAAATCACTCTTTTTAGGCGATGAAAATTCAGCTAAAAATTATTCCACTGGGTACAGAGCCCACTCACATTAAAGAAGATTGAGTTACCTAGAAGAACTTTGTAAAGGTAAAAAAAAATTTAGAAAGTTTTTATTTTTTAATTTTTTGCAAAAATTGCAAACGTTAAAAATATTAAACTCAAGATCTAAGAATTTAAAATTTGAAGCTTTAATCTGTATTTGGAATAACTGATTTTTGTAGAAGAAAAACGTAGAAGTCGATTGGATGGTTTATATTATACTGGGAAAAAAAATTACGTGACAGTTTTTGGCGCCCAGCTTGGGGTTCCAATTCTAAAAAATGACGATACGTCTACTTCAGTAGCTCTTTGACAAATGATGCCCAGAGCATTGATAAGATGGGTACTTAACTGGAGTTAACTAAACTAGCAAAATATAACCATCAAAGCATTTTTGGTGCACCAGCAAATCTTAATAAATTTCGAGATGTTTTTTTCTTGAAATTTTATTCTAAAATTTACTTTGTTTAGCTTTAATTTTTGCTTGTTTTGACAGATCTAATAAAAATCTGTATTTACATTTTTAACTCAAATATTTAATTAATTTAAGTGTTTCTCTTTTAAATCTCGACTGCCTTTTAAAATTTTCCAGTTTTAACTTAAAAGTTATTTTTATTTTTTAAATTTTATATACTTTGCAGCTTTTAAAACCATATTCGCATTCTCTGTGCAATTATTACTTCCCAAGTTATTTACGAACGAAGTTAAAAATCACTTTTTTTAGTGATGATAAATCAGCAATGCTAACTCAGCGTACTGAGTTCAGAGACCACGCAAATTAAAGAAGATTTAGTTATCTAAAAGAGATTTGTAATAAGGCCCCTAAAAAATATCGAAGCCTGTAAACCGTTTAAATGGTAAGCAAAAATTTAAAACAATTTTGGTCGATAATTTTCTCATAATTTCTTAAAAACTACAAACTTTAAACACTTTGAACTAAAGATCTAAGAACTAGAAGCCTAAGAAATCAATTTGAGTTTTCATGGTCTGATTTTATTACAAAATAAATGTAGAAATCGATTGGAAGTCAAACACTGGTTTGTACTACAGTTCTTGATTAAGAAAATACTCGGTGATAGTTGTTGGCGCCCAAGTTGGGGCACAAATCCGAAAAATATGACATTACGTCCACTTAGTAGCTTTTCGACAACTGTCATCTAGAGCATTGACAAGATGGCCACCCAATTGGAGATAACGCGACGACATGTAGCTGCCAGCAAAAGATAATCACCTACGAGCAGTTTTCTTTGCGCCTTTTAAAAATCCATTAATTTCTGTGCCTAGTAAATGACGTAAAACAAGTAATTCCTTTCTTTGCAACATGGCACATAATTCTAAGCTGCTTTGTGAAGCTAAGAAGGCATTCAATAATGCCGACCTTTCGTCGTGACTGCAACAATCCCCATTAGCATCGAAAACAGGACATCTGGCCGGTAAGACTCATCCGGGGGCGACCCTTATGATTTTAATCATTTATCAGATTTAAGACCGTCTCTGACAAACCTGTAATAAATTTAGCAGGGCAATTGATTTAGTTATTAAGTTTTCAACTTTGCAAGAAGTCGTTCCGGGGAGTTATTGATAAGGAAGTTGCTCGGATAGAATGAAAGTTTTTCATTCTTTGTTGGCCCCGATGCAAGGCCCATCTTGTTGAGCAAAATTTGTTCTGAAAGTTTGCCAACGAGGAAAATTGTATCTGACAACATCTATTAAGGATGCTCGATGTGCCCTTTAATAAAATCACTTATTGCTAAATGAAATTAATTTCCAAGGCAACTCTGTGTTCATATACAATTTTTTATATTTTTTATATTACTGTTACAAAGTCCTCATCATAGGACAGCAACAACGAAAAACGTATTGACATTTCAAGGGGATTTACGTCGTCGTATGAGTTGCAATTATGAATAAAATAAAGGGGCATCTTACGGATTTGCACAATTTGGGATTGATATTGCTTCAGCGTTTATCGTTGAGGTGACTTCAACAAAATTCGACTTCTCAAAGAAAAGTCGATTGTGGAGATGGAAAGGTAGTAAAGAAAACATCAATCACAGCTGCCAGTTTAATATTTGATTTACTCGGGATTAAGTTGAAAGCGACGCGACCTAAGGAATAGAAGGAAACATTTCAAACAGGAAAAGGCCATTCGTCAAAATATATTGTTAAGGTTTTTTCCCTACAACAAACATTACAGGACAAATTTCGTTCTAGGAAAAACTACACAAATTCTTTCCATTATAGCCAAACTTTTTTGCGGTGATAAAGAAACTGAGAATACAAGTGGATATCCGGAGAGAACAGACATTTATTTCCCGTAGATCCGATAAAATTTTATTATGAAAATGTCTGCGAACTCGGAAAATAATCTCTTCTTATCGAATCTTTTCGATTTTCGTATCATTAGAGAACAAAAATAAGAAATTCAAACTTCGATTCTGACACGCAGAATGTACAGACGATAAAATTCAACTGCAAGGTTTCTTAGTCTGTGGTCCATGAACCCCATTCGGGCCAGTAGCGTGAGTGTCAGGGGTCCGTGTTTCTCTATGATGGGTTTTTTTATTGAATAAAAATATAGCAGACTTGATGGGGAAAATTCTATCACATTGGACTCGATAAGTTTTTTTAACCATCAGAATTTTCGTTGAGATAATGAGCATCAAAAATATTAAAAGAGGGGTCCGTAGAATTTCTGAAACTTTGGAAATTTTTGGAACTGATCCGCGGCTACCAAACTGTTAGGAAGACTTGGTCTACTCTTTAAACTTTAATATTTGATTTCTAATAAGAAATTTCAAAAGTTACTGTGGAGTTCAAACAAAAACTACATTTACCAGCTCTGGTGCCTTCGTAAGCTTGGCTCAATAGCAGACCTTTCGCCTGAGTCCATACAAATATTTTTGTTACGTGAGACCTCAGTCATACCTCAGTTAGCTGCTTTGTGAGGCATTAAAATAAATTCTGGAGCATTCGAGTTAATTTTAAATAAAGAGGTCAATATTTTGGCTCATCCACGTTATAATCAGTTACGTGAGTCGACACCTTAAAAGTCCCGATTTTTTTTTTTTTTTGTCGCCTCGTTACAGTGCATGTTTCCTAGCTGTCAGGAAAACCGCTTTACGGAAAACATTTTAGGAAAATTACACAAAATTGGTCGTTAAAACCCGCAGAAACCAAGCGTGATTCTAAGGTTGCTTTCTTTGTGTTAAAATTATTGGATAATGTAAATTGACCCTCATTACATTCAGGACGAATTATATTCCTGTAGTTTAGATTGTTAAAGACTTTGGTAAATTCAAAGTTGTGTAAAATAAAGTTTCCTTGTTGAGTTATATTTCGTCCGTTTACGAATTCTTATTAAATCGTTTTTATTGGACACATGAAAAATATTTTTCGGGCAACAGATACTTTTACGTTTTATCTCGAATGGATGAAAAATTCATGACGTTCAGGTACTCCAATGGAAGTATAGGGCTATGTTTTAAACATAAAATACGTGAAACGTATATATTTCTCAAAGGATGAATCTTTAGTTTAGAAATTTAATTACATAGGAAGCGTTACATGTTTTCTTTAACGTTTTCTCTTTTAGTTATTTTAACCTATAGGTCGCGCCCCTTCAGGAGATTGCAACGTCTTGCTGGGGAAACGCAGTCTGGTATTTAAGTATAAAATTACTGCAATAAAAATACCCAAAAGAGCATTTTGCATTCATGTGTGTTAAAGCTGGAAATTTCAATATTTCTGAGTTTTTTTTTAATTTCTTTTTCTCAAATTTAAATGCACGATTTCAAATTTTATTATCTTTACCTAAAGCTTTTCCTCATCCTCCTTTTTCTTCTTTAAATTCTTCTTCCCCTTAAAGATAGATTTTCCTAAAAACATTTTTTTTAAAATTCGTGTTTGAATTAGAACATTCAAGATAAAAATTCAAAGTTTCAAAAATATATTGAAATTTTTAGCTGAGTTTTCGAATTTGGATTAAAGACTTAATTGATGGATAATGGATAAAAGTTTTGACTATCAGTAAACAACTTAATATGCTTTTGGTTTAACGGACTAGTCCTTGGTTACATCTACCAATAGAAATAAAAAAAGTAGCGAGTCAGACAAAAAGTGGCGAGTTGCGCCCTTCCTGGCAACGTCAAAAATTAAAACTCTAGCTTCTCTGAGGGAGGCAATCGGTGGACGGTAACGGCAACAGCAGGTCGAAATAGAAGGTTCTGTTTTTGTTTGATTGCATACTAATGATCAGATTCAAACAAAATTCACTGAGGAATAATGCTTTACGTACGTTCGTGGGTAACGTAAACGCTAATTTTATATTTAATATAAAAATCTACGTAAACATTTCGAAAAGAAAACCTTAAACTGAAACTACTTAATGCTGAAAAATCATTTGAGTTCAAATTCAAAAATTAATAAAAATGAGTAAAAATCAAAAGTCTTAACTGGGAGAAATTTTGAAATAAAAGATGAATGAAAATCGAAATTTAATTTTTCTTTAATTTTGGGGTATTTTAATTAATTTACCAGTTTCAGATTCTCCAAAAAGAATTGAGATGCAAATTTGTCCCCTGAAATCAAGAAATATTATAAAACACATCAAAGTCAAAACAAATAAAGTGAATTTCTTTATAATATACTGTTATCATTGGAGCATGCTGGTAACGCAGATTATGGTGACGCAACTTAGCGCGATGGCTACGCAAAACCATAACTTTACTCCCTATCAAAAATCGCTCAACGCGCCTGAAGAAGTTTCCACTTCAAAAAGAAAGCCAAACATATCAAACTCTAGTGGTAATATGACACTTATCTCTTCTATGAGATGCCTTCTCGAAATAATTAAATTTTAACGTCGTCGCTTCGTTCATTTCCACAGCATCAGATGCAAAGCTTCAATTAAGTCGAACGAACTACCACATTTATAAAGTGAGTAAATAGTTTGATCTCATAAAACTCCGACTGGAGCTATTAAGCAGATGAACAGACATTCTGGAGTTCTCCGTGTAAGGTCGCATCTCGTGCACCACGGTTGCCAATCACGTTCAAATCCGCTCATGCATCAAACATTCAACCGACGGACGACCGTACGATCAATAGCCTTCGATGGTCGAACCTCAAAAGATTCAAACTCCGATGAGCTTGAATTTGGGAAATTTGTTTATGCACGCTGTGTTTCACCATGGAAACTAGCTTTTAGATTCACTTTTTTACTTTCTAAAGGAGGCCTTTTGTATTCTGCAACTAGTATACGTGCCCTGCATTCGATAAATTAACATGCAATTTTACCTCGCACATCATATCCCGAAGTTTCATCCTATGGTCTAAAGATCGTCGAAGCGAGACATCGAAACCGCCAAATAGTTAAACTGGCCAATTATAAACCAATGAAACTTTTAAGGGTCGTAACCGTGCAATCCGCTAATGAACACTTTCAATCGAAACTTAATTCATTTTCAAATCTACTTTACATGCCCACTTTTTTCCTTAAATAGAAATTGGAAAAAAGCTCGAAATTTAAGCACTAAAGCTTGAATTTCGAGTTTTTTTTCCAATTTGGTTAATAGTAAAATTCAACATCTTTCTCAAAATTTAATTTTTACTTATGTCTAAGTTTTTGACTTGAAACTTAAAATTTTAATTTTCCTGACAATGTCGAGTTTTTTTTCGAAATTTCAATTTAAAAAACCCCATAGGAACGATTTCTTGGGAAAACAACTGCAATACTGATGAACCACCAAATACCCAACTTTTTAATATAATATGTATTTGTCTATGGTCCTCCAAGAGGAGATTTTAGGGAACGTTTTCTGACCAAACAACTGAAATATATCAGTATTTTAAATTTTTGGTTACAAAACAAAGTATTAAATGCTCAGCGTTTTAGCTCAAAACTAATTTGATCAGGATTCTTCATGAGAACATTTGCAAATTTTGGGATTTTAAGAAAAAACAACTACCACATGAGTCCACCAAATACTCAAGCTTAAACATTACAACATTTTGCCTGCTATTCTCTAAGAAGAAAATGTTTTAAGGCAAAATAATTGAAATACTGATGAACTTCCAAATACAAAGCATTTTTGGTCACAATTATTTTGACCTAGGTTACTCCAATAAAACCTTTGCAAATTCCTGTGATCAAATTTACAACGATTTTGACTCAAAATTATGATGATCAGGACCCTTCTATGAGGAACACTTGAAAATTTTACAGAATATTTTATTGCAAAACAAGAAGTATTTACTGATAAATCACCAAATATTTAACTCTTTAACATAGTATGGGTTATTTCGCCTATGGTCCTTCAAGAGGAGAATTTTAGAGAATTTTTCGTGGCCAAACTGAAAACTGAAATACTGATGAGCTATTAAATGACAAATGTTTTAGTTCAAAATTATTTTGGTCAAAATTCTCCTGAATTATAAAGATTTCATGAAAAAACAACTGCCAAATGAACCACCAAATATTCTTCTTTTTAACATAATAGGTATTATTTTGCCTCTGATTGTCCAAGAAGAGAATGTTTCGTGACAAAGCAATTGAAATACTGATGAGTTACCAAATGTTTAACGCTTTGACCCAACATTTTTTTGTCCAGGGTAGTCCATGCGACCATTTGCGAGTTTTAGAGAAAATTTCATGGAAAAACAGCTGTCAGATGAACCACCAAATCCTTAAGTTTTTAACATAATATTATTTTGCTTGTATATAAAATTATTTTGCTTGCAATTTCCCATAAAGAAAATGTTCCGTGGGAAAGAATTAAAATACAGATGAACAACTAAAGGTACAACGTTTTGGCTTAAAATTATTTTGATCAGGATCCTCCATGAAAACATTTGCCAATTTTAGAGATTTTACGGGAAAACAACTGCCAGATGGACCACCAAATACCCAACTTTTTAAAATTACATTATTTTGCCTAAGATTCTTAAAGAAGAAAATGTTTCGAGGCAAAACAATTAAAATATTAATAAACTGCCAAATGCAAAGCATTTTTGGTTAACATTATTTTGACCAGGGTACTTCATAAGAACATTTGCAAATGTTGTGATTTTAAGCAAAAACCACAACCACAGTGAGCCCACCAAATACTTAAGTTTTAACCTAACATTATTTTGTCTCTGATTCTCCAACAAGAGAATATTTTAGGGCAAAAGAATTGTAATATGGCTCAACTACCAAATTTACAAGGTTTTGGCTCAACATTATTGTGATCAGATCACTCCGTGAGAACGTTTGAGAATTTTACAAAATATTTCATGGCAAAACAAGAAGTAATTACCGATGAACCACCAAACTACTTAACTCTTTAACATAATTGAAGTTATTTTGCCTATAGTCCTTCAAGAGGATATTTAGAGAATTTTTTGTGGCCAAACTGCAACTGAAATACTGATGAGCTATTAAATGCCAAATGTTATAGCTCAGAATTATTTTGGTTAGAATTCTTTATTATAAAATATACGAATTTTGAAGATTTCATAAAAAAAATAACTGGCAAAAAAAATATTTGGTAGTTCATACCAAATATTTTACTTTTTAACATAATAGGTATTATTTTGCCTCTGAATTTCCAAGAAGAGCATGTTTCGTGACAAAGCAATTGAAAAAGTGATGAGTTACCAAATGTTTAACAGTTTTGACCCAACATTATTTTGTTCAGGGTAGTCCATGAGACCATTTGCGAGTTTTAAAGAAAATTTCATGAAAAAACAATTGTCAGATAAAGCATCAAATCCCCAACTTTTTAACAGTAACATTATTCTGCTTGTACATAAAATTATTTTGCTTGCAAGTTCCCAAGAAGAGAATGTTTCGTGGAAAAGAATTAAAATACAGATGAACAACTAAAGGCACAACGTCTTGGCTTAAAATTATTTTGATCACAGATCCTCCATGAAAACATATGCGAATTTTAGAGATTTCATAAGAAAATAATTGCTAAATGAACCACCAAATACTTTTTAACTTAATATTATTCTTCCTATGATTCTTCAAGAAAAGAATGTTTCGAGGCAAAACAATTAAAACACTGATGAACTTCCAAATGCAAAGCATTTTTAGTCAAAATTATTTTGACAAGGGTACTCCATGCAAATTTTGTAATTTTAAGCAAAAAACTAGCACATGAGCCTACCAAATACTTAAATTTTAACATAACATTATTTTGCCTGTGATTTCCTGACAAGAGAATGTTTCGGAGCAAAACATTCAAAATACTGATAAACTATCAAATTTACAAGGTTTTGGCTCAATATTATTGTGATCAGATCATTTCATGAAAACGTTTGAGAATTTTGCAAAATATTTCATGGCTAAACAAGAAGTAAATACTGATGAACTTAACTCTTTAACATAATATAAGTTTTGACAAATGACCAATTAAATGTTCTGTAATTAAACAGTTAAACGTGCTTAAAATTGAAAATATGTACCCACGCAACCATAGACTAGCTTCGGCCTTCCTTGGCCTCGTCAGCATGGTACGGTGGTTGTATACACTTCCAATTTAAAGCCGTTAGTCAGTCGTATAAGTATCCAAGAGAGCAAACCTCCATTGGGTGACTTGTAACTGACTTTTAACTGTTTATTACGCAAACATTCTCGCTACGTGCTAATTGAAGCATTACTCTCTGCTGAGATAATAAGCCTTGTATATACGAATATATACAAGTTTATTACGATGCAATTGAAATCTAATTTCATTAGAATCTAATGAAAATTAGACTGCAATTGCAAAGTTCACGTAGATGAGGCAAAGCTTGTATCACGGGTTGCATTACAACATCCATAGATACAAACGTCCTCGGCGTGACTTAACTTTCATCTAGTTTTGACAATAATATAAGTTATTTTGCCTATGGTCCTTTAAGAGGAAATTTTAGAGAATTTTTCGTGGCCAAACTAAACTTGAAATACTGATGAACTATTAAATGCCAAATGTTTTAGTTCAAAATTATTTTGGTCAAAATCCTCTATCAGAAAATTTGCCAATTTTGAAGATTTTGTGGAAAAACAACTGCCAAATGAACTATTAAATATCCTATTTTTTAACATAATAGGTATTATTTTGCCTGTGATTTTTCAAGAAGAGAATGTTTCGAGGCAAAACAGTTGAAATACTGATGAACTGCCAAATGCAAAGCAATTTTAGTTAAAATTATTTCGACCAGGGTACTCCATGAGAACATTTTCAAATTTTGGGATTTTAAGCAAAAACCACTACCAGATGAACCTACAAAATACTTAAGTTTTAACATAACATTATTTTGCCTGTGATTCTCCAACAAGAGAATGTTTCAGGGCAAAACAAATGAAATACTGATGAACTATCAAATTTACAAGGTTTTGGCTTAACATTATTGTGATCAGATCACTCTATGAGAACGTTTGAGAATTTTGCAAAATATTTTCATGGCAAAACAAGAAGTAAATACTGATGAACACCCAAATTCTTAACTCTTTAACATAATATAAGTTATTTTGCCTAATGGTCCTATTAGAGATACACTTTAGAGAATTTTTCGTGGCCAAACTAAACTTGAAATACCGATGAGCTATTAAATGCCCAATGTTTTAGCTAAAAATTATTTTGGATCAGGATCCTCCATCAAAAAATTTGCAGATTTTATGAAAAAACAACTGCCTAAATGAACTATCGAATACTCTACTTTTTAACATAATAGAGTTTTATTTTGCCTGCGATTCTCCAAGAAGGGAAGGTTTTATGACGAAAACAATTGAAATACTAATGAATTACCAAATATCCAACGTTTTGGCTGAACATTATTTTCTCCAGGGTAGTCCATGAGATCATTTGCGAGTTTTAGAAAAAATCTCATAGGAAAACAACTATCAGATGAACCACCGAATACCCAACTTTGTAACATAACATTATTTTGCTTGTGATTTTCCAAGAAGAGAATGTTCCATGGAAAAGAATTAAAATACTGATTCAACAACTAAATGTACAATGATTTGGCTTAAAATTATTCTGGTCAGCATCCTCCGTGAGATCATTTGCGAGTTTTAATGATTTCATGAAAAAACTAGTACCAAATATACAACCAAATACCCAACTTTCTAACATAACATTATTTTGCCCGTGATTGCCCAAGAAGAGAATATTTCGTGGCAAAAGCAATTAAGATACTGATGAACTTCCAAATACAAAGCATTTTTGGTCACAATTATTTTGACCAGGTTACTCCTAGAAAATATTGGCAAATTCTGTGACTTCTAAGGAAAAACAATTACCACATAAGCCCACCAAATACTTAACTTTTAACATAACATTATTTTGCCTGTGATTCTCCAAGAAGAGAATGTTTTAAGGCAAAACAATTGAACTACTCATGAACAAGCAAATGTACAAGGATTTTGGTCTTTAAAATTATTTTGATCAGGACGCTTCATAGCAAATCATTTGACAATGTTACAGAAAATTGTATGGCAAAACAAGAAGTAATTACTGATGAACCACCAAATACTTAACTCTATAACATAGTATGGTCCTATGACCCTTCAAGAGGAGATTTTAGAGAATTTTTTGTGGTCAAACTGCCACTGAAATACTGATCAGCTATTAAATGCCAGAAAAAATGACAAAACTAAGATTTCAATACTAATGAACCGCCAAATACTTAACTCTTTAGCATAGTATGAGTTATTTTGCCTCTGGTCCTTTAACAGAATTATTCTTTGCCGAAACTGAACTTGAAATAGTGATGAGCTAATAAATGTCAAATGTTTTAGCTCAAAACCATTTTGGTCAGGAATCCTTTATTAAAAAAATTGGCAACTTTGAAGACTCCATGGAAAAACAACGCTCAAATACCATACATTTTAACATAATGGGTATTATTTTGCCTGCGATTCTTCGAGAAGAGAATGTTTCGTGACAAAATAATTAAAATACTGACAAATTACCAAATATCCAAATTATTTTGGTCAGGATCCTCCATCAAAAAATTTGCGCATTTTGGAGATTTTATGGGAAAACAACTGCCAAGTGAACTATCAAATACCCTACCTTTAACATATTAGGTGTTATTTTGCCTCTGATTCTCTAAGAAGAGAATGTTTCGTGACAAAACAATTGAAATACTGATCAATTACCAAATTAACATCTTATGATCTTCCTCTTGCGCTCGGTCATTTGATATTCAATTTTCTTGCTGACAGATCTCTTTAGGTCGTCGTTGATGGCATCTCATCTGAGACATTTGCGATTAACGCAGAGGTGCCTCAAAGGTCTGTTCTGTCTCCTACTCTATTTCTGTTACACATAAACGATCTCTTAGCTTCAACTTCCAATCCTATATACAGCTACGCAGATGATAGTAACCTTGTGTCTTTTTTTTCTTCCGACAAACCATTATCTGTTTCAGATGGACTAAGGGAACAGTAGATACAGACAATTAATCGGGATCTCAAGATTATTCTGGAATGAAGTAAGAACAATTTGGTCGACTTCAGCGCTTCAAAAAATCAGGCCGCGGTTTTCTCTAAGAAAATATCAAGGGATAACGCAACAAACATACTAATTCAAGGTAAAATTCTTCCAATGGGTTCTAATCTATCTATCCTAGGAGTGAATGAGAGCACTAACTTTTCTTGGGACGATCATATACGCGCCGTTGCCAAATCCGCCTCTCAGAAGCTAGGCGGCTTTCTTTTTAGAGCTAAAAAGTACTTCATATCTCATCAGCTGTTAACATTAAACAAAACTCAAGTTAAGACAAGACTGAAATACTGTTCTCATGTTTGGAGTTTAGCCCCGAAACACATTTTAGCTCTTTTGGATTCAATTCAAAGAAGAGCGATTCGCCTAATTGATGACGAGAGTCTGACTGATTCTCTCGGAACACTAGAGCAAGACGTATGGTTGGTGACTTGTCTCTTTTCTACAAGTACTATCATGGAAGATGCTCGCAGGAACTAATAGGATTGATCCCTTCCAGAGGCAAGATTCTTGAGGCATACTAGACAGTCAGAGACAGCAAATTCCTGTGCATTCCAGCTTGACACAGGAGGACTTCTATCTACGGAGACTCTTTTTTTCTATAGAACTTTCAAGTTATGGAACTTGTTACCGAAAGGAATTTTCCCCAAAAATAACAACCGATCCTTGTTTAAGAAGGCGGTTTATCGCCATCTATCTTTGTTTTCCGCATCCTACTCGCAGTGCTTTGAAAGCATATTGGGGTTACCCTTTGTGAGTGGATTAAACTTTAAAAAAAACGGCCAACGTTTTGGCTCAAAATTATTTTGTCCTAGGGTAGTCCATGAGATCATCTGCGATTTTTGGAAAAAATTTCATGGGAAAACAACTGTCAGATGAACCACTAAATACCCATCTTTTTAACATAACATTATTTTGCCTGTGATTTCACAAAAGGAGAATGTTCCTTGGAAGGGAACTAAAATACTGATGAACAGCTAAATGTACAATGTTTTGGCTTACAATTATTTTGATCAGAATCCTCCATGAGAACATTTGCGAGTTTTAGAGATTTCATGGGAAAACAACTACCGAATGAACCACCAACATTTTAAGATATCATTATTTTGCCCGTGATTTTCCAAGAAGGGGATATTTCGTGACAAAACAATTGAAGCACTATGCAAGAAGACTCCTGTGAATGTTTTAGTACTTACTTGTCGGAACATTTGTTGGCATTCGAGTTGGATATACCAAACTGACGAGATCTAACAAGATCGAAACCGGTATTTGGTTTTCAAACTTCGAATTTAATAAATGTTTAAACCTATTGGTCTGTACATTACAGAATTGAAGCATTGATGATCTGCCAAATGCAAAGCATTCTGGGTCAAAATTATTTTGACTCCATGAGAGCATTTGCAAATTTTGGAAAAAAAAAATGAGAAAACAAATAAGTATTTAGCAACCACCGACTATTTAACTTTTCAACCAAGGATTGATTATTTTGCCTATGGTCCTTCAAGAGGAGACTTTAGAGAATTTTTCGTGGCCAAACTGAAGCTGAAGTACTGATGAGCTATTAAGTGCCAAATGTTTTAGCTCAGAATTGTTTTAATTAGAATTCTCCATCAGAAAATTTACGAATTTTGAAGATTTCATGAAAAGCAACTGCCAAATGCACCACCAAATATTCTATTTTTTTAACAAAATAGGTATAATTTTGCCTCTGATTCTTCAAGAAGAGATTGTTTTGTCACAAAGCATTTAATATACTGATAAATTATCAAATGTTCAACGTTTTGACTCAACATTATTTTGTTCAGAGTAGTCCATGACACCATTTGCAAGTTTTAAAGAAAATTTCATGGGAAAACAACTGTTAGATGAACCATCAAATCCCCAAGTTTTTAACATAACATTATTTTGCTTGTACATAAAATTATTTTGCTTGCAATTTCCCAAGAAGAAAATTTTCCGTGGGAAAGAATTGAAATACAGGTGAACAACTAAAAGTACAACGTTTTGGCTTAAAACTATTTTGATCAGGATCCTCCATGAAAATATTTGCGAATTTTAGGGATTTCATGGAAAAACAACTGACATAACATTATTTTGCTTGTACATAAAATTATTTTGCTTGCAATTTCCCAAGAAAAGAATTTTCCGTGGGAAAGAATTTAAATACAGGTGAACAACTAAAAGTACAACGTTTTGGCTTAAAACTATTTTGATCAGGATCCTCCATGAAAATATTTGCGAATTTTAGGGATTTCATGGGAAAACAACTGCCAGGGATAGGGTCGCCAATGAGCACATTTTCTAATTTGGGAGAGTTTAGGGAAAAACAACTGCCAGATAATTATCTGGCAAATTTTAACATAACGTTATTTTGACCCCAATTTTCTAGGAAGAGAATATGTTGTGGAAAAACGTGCACTTTTTAAATAACCAAATGTAAAACGTTTTGGTAATTTTGAATCAGGATACTTCCATTAGATCATTTGCCAATTTTAGGAGAACAGTTTAAAGGAAACAACTGCAATACTGATCAACTACCAGAAAACCAACTTTTTAGCATAAAATTACTTTGCCTTTTGATGGTCCAAGAAGCAATTTTTACTTGTTTATTTAATCTTTAACTTAAATTCCAAATTTTGATAGAGATTTTGATTCTTGTTTCTTGGAAAGTTTTAGATTTTTCTCGTAACTTCAATGTTCATCTCGAAAATTTGCTAAAACTTCCAAAATTCCAAGTTTTAAAGTTTTTTACCTAAAATTCGGTACCCTCAATTTGTCTTATTCACGTTTCATTCTTGGGACTTTCGTTGAAATTTTTTGACTTCTTTAGCAAAACTGAAAACTATTCAACTTTCCGCCAAATACTGCTTCCACATAGCTACGCCACTGGGGATTGGGATTCTGTTTCGTTTCGTGTTTTACCGAAATCAATTTAAAATGCCGATGCGTTATTGTCACAAAATTTATTTTGTTTTCGAGTGCACCCCGCGGACTTTAATGATATGACGCCGTAATTCACTTTATATTCAAAACGAATAAACAATCGAACAGCAGATTTATCGATGCCCAGCAACAATTATAAATTTGCATTAATATCTACCGTTCACGTTGCGCCAGTACGAAGCGATACCAACACCAATAACCCATTACCAAATTGTTATATATCACGCTAATTGTTGTTATGATCAAACACCAATTAGGGAAGGGGTGTTTTTTAAATTCTAATTCGGGCATAATCGACGCCCGATGCCGATTTCATGTAGAATCGAATTGTGATGTTAAATAAAGTGAAATGCCTAACAAATCATTCACACATACTAGGAAATTTTATAGCCTGACAAGCGATTGTAGAGGAAAAATCGTTGGTGAAAACCACCCCTTTCAGGTTGTTTTTATTGACACACTCTAGAACATCGGCTTTTGACAAAAAATTATCCTGCAGGTGACTACTTACTAAGCTAGCTATTCTCCATGTAATTTACGTCATCCTATATACTCTTTTTAGAAAGAAAGAGGTTTCGATTTGATAAGAAAACCTCTTTCGCACCTAATTAAGATGTGACCCGCGTTTACAAGATAAATAATTAACGTACCAATTATAACTTTAAAAAGTTTTTCCGCGATATAAGCGAAGAGCATCCTGTTAAGTAACTTTCAATTGTTTTGAAGTTTCGCTCAAAGAAAAGTAAAGCACTTTATTTGCTACTTTAGTTAGAAAGTTATTTTAAATTAGGAAAGTTGAAATGAAATTTCCACACGTCCTTGCCAAACACTTAGACTGAATTCTTATAGTTTTGCTTAAAACTACGTAACGTATCGATCTTTCTCTTCAAACTTCAATTCATAAAGGCTTGTAATCTTTCAGTTACAATTTCGGCGATAAAAAGGTTTAATGTTGGTTCAATTTGAAATTTTATCCTGCAAGCAATTTCCTTCGAAGGAATATTTGTTTGATATAACTGAAGAGTTTGTAGAGTTACGAGTTTTGTAGCATTTTTATGGGCCTTCATAACTGAGAATTTCCTTATAGGGCCTAACTGAAACACGAGTAATGCATACTACACATCAAATTACTTATGGTTTATGTGCGCTGCTTGTAGCACTAAATTCTAGAAGTGGAAGAGCTTGGGAGAGCACTAAAGTCTACTTGAGAAAATCCAGAAATGTAAAAGCAAACAGAACTTTGAAATACATATTTCCCTTTGCACATAAAAAATGTTCACTGAAATGGGTCACTGAAACTTTCGAACAATTTGATCTTGACAGATGCCAAACTAATTAAAAGGTGTCCATTTGAAAAAACCTCTGATGGCGCTTCCTTGAGCACATCCAACAGTAGTAACCAGTAACAAGTTTGTTAAATTTTATGTAGAAGTAGCTGCAGGCCTGCGCAAGTCCAATAAGGTCATATTGCAAAGTAAAATAATTTCTTATTTGATTTTAATAGAAAACCTTCAGATGTTCGCTACTTATTCTAGTACCTGCTAAAATTGTAGATGGCGCGTACTATTATATTGGATATAAACATTGCGAATTGGATTTTTCTTTATTTTTGCGTTATAACCTCAAATAAAATTTTTGTTAGAAGCACAACGTTAGGGTTTTATTGAAACAGTAGTATTCTAAAGATACCTCTAAAAATACTCTACTCTTTAGTAAAAACTCATTACAACCCCTTTAGCAGTTTTTGAGATTAGCCCAGACAAATGATCAGTCGACAGACAGGAGAGACACCTACTTCAATTTTATTAATATGAAAAAGCATGTAGCGAATAATCCACGATATCGAACAACTTGTTTGTCAACACCCCAGCTGTACAACAGTTTAATTACAGGTGAATGTCAACTTGTCGGCCCCCGGCGATTAAGTGGGTTAGTCAGTTTGTCCTTTCGTGTATCCTCGAATATAATTTTACATGTGTAATTGGATGCGATCTAGGATACTTCAAATACAAACTGAATGGTGTCGATCAATTTCTGTCAACGCGCTTGCCCCAATCTAAACACAATTTTGCCTTATGAATATTTAACAGAAACTAAAATTAAGCGAACGCCCTGTCCTGATTCTAATTGGATTAAACTAGAAACGGATAGACGTAACGCCGAAAGGCAAACCGATATGGGGCACCGCGAAAAACCCCTAGATTTACGACTGTATTAAATTTGTTAGTCTAATCCAGGACTTAGCAACCAGTGGGGGCACCCCCTTAGGGGGCTAAATGCTGTATTTGGGCATATTTTGACTTTTTTCGAAATATGACTATTTAAACGATTGGATTTTCTGAATATATCAATTTTTGTTCACAATTTTTCCCTTTTTAAAAATTTCCTCTTTTAAAGATAAATTTTTACTTATTTAAAAATTTCGAACTTTTTTCAGAATATCCACTTTAATTAAAATTTTGACAAAAAATTTGCTTTTGCTTAAAATTTTGTGTATTTTTAACTTGATTTCCAAGCTGCAACTAATTATAAAAATTTAGTGGTTTAGGTTTTCAGTTATTTTCTTTATTGAAAATATCGACTTTTTTTCAGTATGAATTTTTTTCACGATTTAATTTCACCGGACTTCTTTTTCCAAATTTTGGCTTTTTTAAAATTTGCCTTTTCTTAGAATTTTGATGATTTCTAAACTTTACTTTCCTAAAATTCCGATAATTTTGAGAGGAGGTTCGATCTTTTAGAAAATTTTGTTCAAAATTCACTTTGGAAATACAGATTTATTCCAAAATTTTAATTTATTTTTAGAATCTGGATTTACTGATAATTTCAACATTTTCTCAAAATTTCGGATTGTTCAAAGACTTATTTTTTAAATTTCGAAATATTTTTTCTTGTGGAACGGACTGGTGCTTGTTTATCTTCAAAAATCAAAAAACAGATCTTGTTCCCTGAAACCAAGAAAGATTAAAAAAGCAACAAAAAATGCCCTAACGCGTTTCGATAGCCAAGCTATCACCTTCAGAGAGATACTGAAGATAACCAAGGACCAGTCCGTTTCCACTAAAATTATGGAAGAATAAATATCTTAAAACGAAAAGCAGAGTGAAGATCTAAAGATGATAACTTGGCTATCGATACGCGTCAGAGCAACCTTTTTTGTGTTTCTTAATCTTTCTTGGTTTCAGGGGACAAGATTTGTATTGCAATTCAAGAATATACATTTTGAAATAAATTCAAAATTGTGAAATGGTCTAATTTTTTGGAAAAATACAAATCTGTAAAAGAAACATTTTTATTTTAGATGGAAGAAAAATTCGTAAGACAGCGTCTGATTTCTATTTTTATGTAGAAGTTTTAATTTTAACAACAAAGTATCTCTCTGAAGATGATAGCTTAGCCATCGAAACGCGTAAGAGCAATCATTGTTGTGTTTATTAATCTTTCTTAGTTTCAAGAAACAAGAATTGTTTTTCAATTTTCGAAATATTTTTAAAATTGTCCCATTTATTAAATTGTTGATTTTTTTTTAAAAACTTTTACTTTTTTTCAAAATCTCCATTTTTTTTGAGTTTTTTCCAATAATTCCAATATTCACTTTTTACGATTATACAAATGGTTTTTAAAATGTTGACTCTTTTTGAAAATTCTGATTGTTTTACTTTGAAAACCTTGATTTTTGGTGAAAACCTTCATTTTGACATATTGCAAAAATTTAATTATAATTTCTTCTTTTTTTTTAATTTTCTTTGAAAATTTCGCTTTTTCCAAAATTTTGAACCTATTTTGAAAATTTATGATTGTCAAAATTTTAAATATTTTTCGGAATTTTTAAATTCTTTTAAAAAATTAGTATTTAAAAAATATTCTTTTTTCGATCTTTTAAAAAATTGCCTTTTTCTAAAAATTTCGTAATTTTCGAAATTCACAACCTTTTCGAAAATATCGATTTTTTAAAAATCGTGATTTTATTAATAATTTCGAAATGTTTTCAAAATTTCGATTGTTTTTTAAAATTTCGACTTTTCTTAAAATGTATCGTTTTATTAAACGTTTTCAGTCTAAAATGTCGACTTTTTTGAAGTTTGAATTTTTTACACGATTTAATTCCACAGGATTTCTTTTTCCAAATTTTGACTTTTTTAAAATTTGCTTTTTCTCAGAATTTCAATATTTTTCAAAAGTTTTACTTTCCTAAAATTTCGACATTTTTGAAGGGGGTTGGATCTTGTCGAAAATTTTTTTCAAAATTCAGTTTGGAAATTCAGATTTTTATCAAAATTTTCTATTTTACTTAAATCTTGATTTTCCTGATTATTTCAACATTTTTTCAAAATTTTATATTGTTTTAAAACTTATTTTAAGATTTTGAAATATTTTGAAAATTGTCTCATTTATTAAATTGTTGATTTTTTCAAAAACTTTTATTTTTTCCAAAATCTTCATTTTTTTTGCTTTTCTGACTATTTTTTAATATTTCGACTTTTTAAGATTATGCAAATTGTTTTTTTTTTAACTTTTTTTAAAATTTCGTAATATTTTGAAAATTGTCCCATTTATTAAATTATTGATTATTTGGAAAACTTTTATTTTTTCCAAAATCTCCATTTTTTTTGAGTTTTTCTGACTATTTTTCAATATTTAGACTTTTTAAGATTATGCAAATTGTTTTTAAAATGTCGTTCCTATTTTAAAATTCTGACCGTTTTTCTTTGACAATTTTAATTGCTTGTAGAATTCTTTATTTTGACATATTTCAGAAATTTAATTCTAATTTCTATTTTATTTAAATTTTGAAATAGAAATCTTTTCCCCTAAAACCAAGAAAGAATAAAAAACACAACAAAGGTTGCTTTAACGCGTTTCGATAACCAAGCTATCATCTTTCTATCTCTCTGAAGATGATAGCTTGGCTATCAAAACCAAAAAAGATTAAAAAGTACAGCAAAGATTGCTCTAACGCGTTTTGATAGCCAAGCTATCATCTTTAGAGAGATAGTAGGATTATAGCTTCGCTATCGAAATGCGTTAAGGATAGCCAAGCTATCTTACTATCTCTCTGAAGATGATAGCTTGGCTATCGAAACGCGTTAGAGCAACCTTTGTTGTACTTTTTAATCTTTCTTGGTTTTAGGGGACGAGATTTGTATTTCAATTTTTGATGACAACCAAGGACCAGTGTGTTGCACCAAATTTTTTTAAAATTTTGATTAAAAATATCGCCCTTTTAAAATTGCGACATATTTTGGAAATTTATGATTTTCAAAGTCTTAAACCTTTTTCGAAATTTCTGAATTGTTTCGAGAATTCAGTTTTTAAAAAAATACCTTTTTTCTATCTTTTAAAAAAATCCCTTTTTTAAAAATTTTGGATATATCGATTTTTTTTAAAAGAATCGCAATTTTATTGATAATTTCCACATTTCTTAAAAATTTCGATTGTTTTTTAAAATTTCGACTTTTCTTGCAATTTGTCTTTTTTTGAAAGTTTTTAATCTAAAATGTCGATTTTTGTGAAGTTTAAATTTTTTCACGATTTAATTTCACGGGACCCCTTTTTCCAAATTTTGATTTTTTTTAAATTTGCTATTTCTCAAAATTTCAGTATTTTTAAAAAGTTTTTCTTTTTTAGGATTTCGACATTTTTTAAAAGGAGAATGGATCTTTTCGAAATTTTTTTTCAAAATTCAGTTTGGAAATTCAGATTTTTTCAAAATTTTCATTTTTTCTGAAATCTCGACTTTCTTGATAATTTCAACATTTTTTTAAAATTTCGAATTGTTTTAAAACTTTTTTTAAAATTTCGAAATATTTTGAAAATTGTCCCATTTATTAAATTATTGATTATTTCGAAAACTTTTATTTTTTCCAAACTCTTCATTTTTTTGAGTTTTTCTGACTCTTTTTCAATATTTAGACTTTTTAAGATTATGCAAATTGTTTTTTTTAAACTTTTTTAAAATTTCGTAATATTTTGAAAATTGTCCCATTTATTAAATTATTGATTATTTAGAAAACTTTTATTTTTTCCAAAATCCCCATTTTTTTGAGTTTTTCTGACTATTTTTCAATATTTAGACTTTTTAAGATTATGCAAATTGTTTTTAAAATGTCTTTTCTATTTTAAAATTCTGACGTTTTTCTTTGACAATTTTGATTGCTTGTAAAATTCTTTATTTTGACATATTTCAGAAATTTAATTCTTATTTATATTTTATTTTAATTTTGTAATAGAAATCTTTTCCATTTAAACCAAGAAAGAATAAAAAACACAACTAAGGTTGCTTTAACGCGTTTCGATAACCAAGCTATCATCTTACTATCTCCCTGAAGATGATAGCTTGGCTATCGAAACTAAGAAAGATTAAAAAGTACAATTAAGGCTGCTCCAACGCGTTTCGATAGCCAAGCTATTTTCTTCAGAGAGATAGTAAGATGATAGCTTGGCTATCGAAACGCGTTAAAGATAGCCAAGCTATCATCTTACTATCTCTCTGAAGATGATAGCATGGCTATCGAAACGCGTTAGAGCAACTTTTGTTGTACTTTTTAATCTTTCTTGGTTTCAGGGGACAAGATTTGTATTTCAATTTTTGAAGACAACCAAGGACCAGTCTGTTGCACCAAATTTTTTTAAAATTTTGATTAAAAATGTAGCTTTTTTAAAATTTCGATATATTTTAAAAATTAATGTTTTTTAAAGTTTTAAACCTATTTCGAAATTTCTGAATTGTTTTGAAAATTCAGTTTTTTAAAAAAATCCTTTTTTCTATCTTTTAAAAAAAATCCTTTTTTCTCTTTTAAAAAAATCCGTTTTTTAAAAATTTTGGAAATATCGTTTTTTTTTAAAGAATCGAGATTTAATTGATAATTTCCACATTTCTTAAACATTTCGATTGTTTTTTAAAATTTCGACTTTTCGTAAAACTTTACTTTTTTTTGAAAGTTTGCAATTTAAAATTTCGACTTTTTTGTTTCGAAATTTTTTCTAAAATTTTAAATTTCTTTAAATATCATGAGTTTAAAATTTTATTTCCTTTAAATTAATATTTTTAAAAAGTCGCTTTTTGCAAATTTCAATTTTTTTCAAAGCTCGACATTTCTCCAAATGTGTTCCTTTTTTGAAATGCTTGACTGTTCTTCAAAATAAATTCTTATTTTATTTTGAGAATGTTGACTTCTTTTGAAAATTACAAATGTTTGTTACAATTTTTTCATTTTTTAAAATATTCACTTTTTTTCACATTTTTGCCCTTTCTTACAAAATTTAAACTTTTGTTTGAAAATATTGGATTAAAAAACTATTTTTAGGGTAAAAGGATTCTAAAATCTTTTTTAAAGGTCTATTTTTCTAAATTTGACTTTTTCGAAAATTTTTGCATTTATTCAAAATTTTACTATTTTTGAACATTTCGACTCTAAAATTTTGTCTTTTCCAAAAATTTTGATTTCTTTGAACTTTAGGTCTTATTTTTTTGAAAATTTCGCTTTTTAAAAAATTTCATCATTATTAGAGAAATAATTTGTTTTTAAAAATTTTCGACTTATTTTAAAAGTTTTGTTTTAAAAAAAATCGAATATTTTGTAATTGGTTTTGAATTTTTTAGAAATCTTTTTTTTTAATTTCACCTATTTCTGACATTTTTCCCTCTTTTTTGATTCTTCGACTATTTTAAGAAGTAGATACGAGTCAAATCAAGAAATTAAAAAAATACTCACTAAAATTTGGGTCCAAAAATAAAGCCTTCGTTTCAGAAGAAAATTTAAAATTTCAGCAATTAAAATAAAAATTTTTAATTGGGATTTCTTCCTAAAAATATTAAAATTAAAATGTTATCATTTACCATCGATATTATTTTAAAACGAAATTATAGTAAGTGGTTTGGAAAAATCCCAAAATTTTTGGTAAACATTTTTTCTCCAAATTTTTGGTTTAAGTCTAAAGTTCTTACTTAACGTCCAAATTTCAAAAAAAAATCTTCAGAATTGAAATATTTATTCACTTAATTATGAGTTTAGAAGTAAAGTGTTAATTTAAGGAGAAAATTCAAAAATTCAATAAAAAAAATCTACAATTGAGATTTTTTGTCCGAAAATTTTAAAATTAAAATCTTAAAATTTAATGTCAAAATTCTGTTTAATTTAAAAAAAAACCGCCTTGTCGTCTTGAAATTTCAAGATACAAAAGTCAAGTCGAAATTATTTGGACATTGAACAAATAATCTTATACCGATTCGGTATAAGAATATTTGTATAAGAATATTTGTTCAATCCTCAGTTTAAAGCAAAATGTTCCATGGTCGAAATGTTGTGAAAAAACTTTAAATCTTAGGGTGCGTTTAGATTAGACACTTGATTTCGTAAATTTCTCTCTGACATAAAATACATTTTCTCCCTGAATAAAATATATTTTCTCTCTGACATAACTATCCTGAGAGAAGCTATCTCCTCCCAGATGTGAAGATAAGTCTCGCATAGCTTCTCTCAAGATAGTTGACACTTATGTCAGAGAGAAATGTACGGAATAAAGTGGCTAATCTAAACGCACCCTTATAAATGTAGATGAGCAGCAGTGGCGACGTTCATCAAAACGACGGTTAGACGTCAAAAAGGCAGTTAGCAGTCAGAAAGACCGTCAGACTTTCAGAAAGATGATCGGACGCCAGAAAGAAGATTTTAAGTTTCAGTTAACAGTGCCCCCCTTTCACAAGCTGTTAAATGTAAGTCATTGCAACCACTTTACCAGGAAGTAAGAAGAAACGCAATGCGGTAAATTATAGGATGCTCATACATAACGGATAGTGGACAGAGGGCACTTTGATGGAAGAACCTTGTAGCTGGGCGATCTGCTTGACACAAAGACGAATGGCCGAGTCTTGAGGTTATCATGACTCCTCCGTCTATCCACCGACCCACTTCATCTCGGATTTTGTAGGCGTTTGTATCACTGATAAATATTAAGAGATAAATCTTCGGTTGACAACGGAGCTTAACATTGTCACACAAATTGTTTCCGATTCCGAACTGTTGGCGTTCTTTTGTAATAAATACGAATGTTAACTACTGAATATTATAGTTTGGCAACAAAAGCAGTTACATTAAATTACAGTTAGTTATATTGTTAATAAATTATTTAAGTAAGCTTTTAATTTTAGACATTAATGATTAATTTATTTCTGATTTGGCGCCCTTAAATTCTACTTGCGTTTCCTTGGGTGAACGGGTACGTAAATGTTGTTAAAACTTTGACTAGACCCTCTCTAATTAATCATCATAATCAGAAGGTGCGAATTTCAGTTTCTGGATAAATGGTGGATGCGCCGGATTTCACATTGGCTCGTTCAGGTAACATTACTACAGATATGCAACATTCAGTATTCAGCGCATTATGACATGTCGTCAGTCAAACGCCGGCGTCCTAAAGAAAATGTCATTTGACGAGCGCCTAATCCTAAATGTTATGACTTTAATGCCATCCGTAACGTAACCGAGTAAGTTTAATTATTGCACTTGTGCAACATCCCTTTTGTTCGGCTGAATATCAAGATATCGCGCTACCTGAATTACAAAATAGAACAAAAACGGTACAATGTATCACTGGAGACATTCGTCAGGTTAACTTTGTGCGAAACATTAATTATTTCTCAGGTTGATTCTAATATAATTGCTACTATCCTGAAATACATCCACGCCGATTCCACTTCTATAGCGAGAGAAGCACAGACTGAAACAACATAATTGCATGCTCAATTAAAGTTTAGATTACCTGAAGTTTGGAATATTAAAATCGAATGATATGACTGAAGGTAGTTCATGGGCAGTAATCGTAGATAAATGTTTTTAGAATGTTGCATCTGCGCTTCGTACAGGGACATGTAAGCGCCCGACTGCGACAACTACTTGATTCTTAGCATAGACTGTACACGTGGATACAATAATACAAATCTCTAAGTCGTTTGCAACAGATTTTGAGCCGATAATACTGCACTGCTTATGCGACAGATTTCAGAAACGTATCTTCAGCTGAAACCATCTAGATGGACTACTTCAACGGATATGTTGCTATTACTTGAAAATGTTTCCCTAACGTGCGGAATAAAGCATCGGAATTTCGTGAGATGTACTATTTCAGATTGCAATTACGCGAAAAGAATACCACTAAAAAACCTCGTATTTGTTTCGTTCACAATATTATTCTACATAAGGTATTAATTTTTTATTAAAATCTATAAATAATAATTGGTTTCTATAAATTAAAATGTTTTCGAAAATATTCCTCGATTATAACTTATATGTTAAAAATCGTAGTTTGATATTAAATATCTCGGCTTCGGCACTGGTACGAGGTGAAGATGCATAGGTAAAACTGCTAGTAACATTTGACAGAAATTTGACGAAAATTTCTTGGAAAACAATTGACTGTTAAACCACTTTAATTATATCAAATTTATAGAATTTCGATAGGCTTTCAAAAAAACATTTCTGTGTAAAATATGTAAGATAATGATTTTTTTAAATGGAAACACATTTCCTTTGTAACTCTCAAATTTATCTAATTACTTGTCTTGGTGAAAACAACTTAATTTAATTATGATATTTAAAAGTTGTTAATAAAAGTCCCACCTTTTGATGTATTAAATCCGAAACCTTCTTTCTTTGCAGCAAACAGCATGTCAATATTCTTTTACAATGTCAGATCAAAAAAAGATGTAAGCTCGATAAAAAGCCAGATGAAAACTTCTTACTACTAATATCTTTCTCGTCGAACGTAGTTTAAGAAAACAAATCCTCTTATCTATTTTTCATCATATTTGCTTCGCAGTAGAACTAACGTACACCACTTTAGATCTGTTGACTCTCTCGAAATGTACACATTTAAGACGTAAACAGCTACGAAGGAATATCTCGATACGGCGACAAACGCAAAATTGTTTCCCTCGCATGTTTACATTAGCCCGACTTTAATTCAATTTGCGATATCACGTCTCTCGTAAGCTTTTTTCCAAGTTTTTTACTCGTTCCGCGTCATCTCGGCCAAGTTGTGTTTATATTTAAGATCCCATCCCCCAGAAAAAAAGCAATATGCGAAAACTGCCTTCAATTTAGAATGTTTATTATTAGAATTACCAATGTGTAGACGAGCGAATTTCCAGGGTAATGCTTCAGGAGAGTAATTGTCCTGGTGTTTGGATTGGTAGCGTTGTTTTACTTTTTAATGCAGCCGAGAAGTCAAAAAAAGCATTTAAGCTGACGTAGAAATTTTCACACGCGACGTTGTAAAATTTTACAACGTCGCGTGTGGGTTTTTTTAGCGGCAATCCTCGACATAAAAAGTACTTTGTGCGCGTTGAGAGATTTTTGAAAAATTTATTGTTTCGCGTAACCATCACACTAATGACGCGTTACCAACATACTCTAGTCTTGCCAGTATAAGTCGCCGTGTAACAGAATTAAAAATGTATGACTAGCACCAAAATTTGACCCCGGGACCTATCAGGACGTAAAGAGATCATAATGGGGGCCCAATCTGTATTCGGACACGTTATTGGTTACTTTGTATGTAAATGTAGCTTTTTGGAGGGCTGCGTTTCCCAAAATGTCTACCTTTTTTTCATAATGCTGCCTTTTCAAAACTCTTGGTTTTTAGAATAAATTTTTGCTTGAAATACAAATCTTGTCCCATAAAACCAAATAGGATTAAAAAACACAACAAAGGTTGCTCTAACGCGTTTCGATAGCCAAGCTATCATCTTCTGAGAATAACCAACGACCACCAAAACATTTACTTATTCAAAGTTTCGACTTTTTTCAAAATTCTGAGTTTTCAAAATCCTGACCTTTCAAAATACTGAGTTTTTCAAAATTTGAACATTATTAAAAAATTTTGGGTACAATCATATCTTCGGTATTTTTTTTTTAAATTTGACTTCGAAAATTGCAACTTTTCATGAAAATTTCAGCTTTTAAGCTTTTAGTTCTTTTTTAAAAATGTCGAGTTTTTTTAATGATTGATTTTTTTTACAATTTTACTTCAGAATTAGCAATTCGTTTTCAAAAATTTAAACTAGTTTGAATTTTTGACTTTTTCTCAAAATTTCGATAATTTTACAAACTTTGAATTTTTCAAAATGTCGACTTTTTTGAACGAGTTGACATTTCCAAAAATTTCAAATTTTTTTCAAAATAACGCAAAATTTCGAAGGTAAGGATTCTTTTCAAAATATTTGATTTATTTTTTTCTAAAAAGAAATCAAAAGAAGAAAATATTTTTTATTTAACCATTTGTTGAAAACATCCCTTGTTTTCTAAATCCTTGATTTCTTTTAAAATTTTAACTTTTTTTTATAACTTTAAAATTTGGATTTTTTTTGGGTTTGGATATTTTTTTCGAAATTTAAAATTTCTTTCAAAATCTTGACCTTCCAAAATTATATGTTTATTCCTTTAAATTATTCTTTTAAAGAAATGTAGAATTTATTTGCAAATTTCGATTTTTTCAAAGGTCAACATTTGTTTAAAATAGGCAACATTTTTTTGAAATGTTCGGGTATTCTTTAAAATTTCTACTTATTTGTATAAAAGTAGTTACTTTTATTTAAAAATTTTAATTGTGTATTAAAATTTTGACGTTTTTCAGACTTTTGATTTGTTTTTCAAATTTGTGTTTTTTTTCCAAAGTTTTATTTTTTTGTTGTTGAAAATTTTGGCTATTAAAAATTTTTAGAATTTATTTATTTTTGCAAAGATGATTTCGAGAATTTTGAAATAATTTTAAAATAATAAATTTCCACTTTTTGAAAAATTTTCCAATTTATTCAAAATTTTAATTTTTCTTAACTTTTCGAGTCGTTAAAATTTCAGCTTTTCTAAAAAATTGGAAATTTTTGAACATTTCTTCTTTGTTAAATTTTCAAATTAAATATTCTCACTATTTTCCAAAATTTTGACTTTTTTCAAAATTTCTATTACTTCTAAGATTTCAAATTTTTTTGAATATATTGACTTCTTTTAACTATCAACTGTAATTTAACTTTAAGTGTCACCTTTGACTTGAATTTTTCTCTTCTATTGAAAAAAGGGTTCTTAACGAGAATTAGATTTTGTTTCTTTTTCCAAAGTTTTATTTTTTTTTGTTAAAAATTTTTGCTTTTAAAAATTTTTAGAATTAATTTATTTTTGCAAAGATGATTTCAAAAATTTTGAAATAATTTTAAAATAACAAATTTCGACTTTTTGAAAAATTTTCCAATTTATTCAAAATTTTAATTTTTCTTAACTTTTCGAGTCTTTAAAATTTCAGCTTTTCAAAAAAATTGGAAATTTTTAAACATTTTTTCTTATTTGTTAAATTTTCAAATTAAATATTCTCACTATTTTCCAAAATTTTGACTTTTTTCAAAATTTCTATTACTTCTAAGATTTCAGATTTTTTTGAATATATTGACTTCTTTTAACTATCAACTGTCATTTAACTTTTAGTGTCACCTTTAATTTAAATTTTCCTCTTTTATTGAAAAAAGTGTTCTTAACGAGTTTTGGATTTTGTTCAAAATTTTAACTTTTTATTGATAAGTTACTACCAATTTTGTACAATTTTTTCAAGATTGATAATTTTGTTTTTTCAATTTATTTAACATTTCTTCGGCCCAGTTTGGAATTATTTAAATTTTTATGGTTTGTTGACAATTTTATAAACAGTTTTTGAAATGCGACTACGTGATATTTAAATTTATTGAAAACGTCACTTCATGACATTTTACAAATTAAAAGGTTAGTTTATTTTACATAGAATAGGAATAATGAAAAATAGTAGACCATTTTAATATTTCCAAACTGGGCCGAAGAAATGTTAAATAAATTGAAAAAAAACATAATATTTCCGGTCAATAAGGATCTACCATGAAGAATTGATAATTTTTCTACAAATTTTCTACTTTGTTTTAAAAAGTTTACCTAGCTGTCAAATTTTCACTACGACAGTATTATTTTAAATTATTTATTTCGAAATTTTGTCTTTAGATGCAAAATTTTAGTCACATTATCATAGAATTATTTTACTTTAATTGTTAAATATCGCTTTTATGTGAACAAACTCTGGTTTTTAATCCAAAATTTTAATTTTATTTTTTAAAATTTTGGTCCTCAACTCGAAACGTTGAATTCGCATTGAGTTTTCGTTCGGTTTTTTCTGAAGTCTCGAAGCATTGAAATTTCGTTTTATATTTTCGCGAAATTTCTGGTTTAAATTTGAAATTTTATCATTGGTTTTCTTATAAGTCGAAAAATTCATCTTTGAAATATGAAGTTTGACTAGGAACAAAACATTTTAAGTTGAAGGTTTTTTTAGGTGTTTCCTCAATATCAAAAAATTTTTTGTTTTATTTTAGAGAAAAAATAGAAAAAGTAGATTTAGTAAATAATTTTTGCTTTGACAACTGAAGAAAATTAAAAAAAAAGATTTTTTTTTAAATTTCAACTTCTTTCAAAATGACTAGTTTTAAAACTTTATGTTTAACTTAAAAATGTGGCAATTTTTTTGATAATTTCGATTTTGTCTGAAAATTATGAGTGACATTTTTCTGAGTTTCACGAAATAAATATTATGTATAATGTTGACCCTAAATTTAAATTTTGCTTCAAACTAAAAATTTGCATTTTAAAATTAAATTTTGATTTCTTTTTGGAGGGGTTAAAAGTCAATTTTAGGATAAAGTGTTAGTATCTCTCTGAAGATGATAGCTTGGCTATCGAAACGAGTTAGAGCAACCTTTGTTGTATTTTTTTAATCTTTCTTGGTTTCAGGGGACAATATTTGTATTTCAATCCTTTTGGAGAATCTGAAACTGGTAAAGTTAATCTAAAAAAGTAAATTAAGGAAAAATGAAATTTCCATTTTCATTTATTTTTTATTTCGAATCTTCTCCCATTTAAAACTTATAATTTTTACTTATTTTCATTTTTTTTGAATTTAAGCTCGAATGACGTTTCATTATTAAACAATTTCAGTTTAAGGTTTTCTTGCCGAAATATTTACGTAATTTTTTATATTAAATATAAAATTAGCGTTTACGTTACCCACGAACTTAAGTAAAGCATTATTTCTGAGTGAGTTTTGTTTAAATTTGATAATTAGTATGCAACCAAACAAAAACAGAACCTTCTCTTTCGACCTGCTGTTGCCGTAACCCGTCCACCGATCGCTCCCTCGGAGAAACCAGACTTTTAATTTTTGACGTTGCCAGAAAGAGCGCAACTTGCTACTTTTTGTCTGACCCGCTACTTTTTTTATTTCTTTTGATGGATATAACTCACATATTTCAGATTAATATAATATTAACCATATTTTAAAAAGTGGATATTTTTTGGTCTTATTAAAAAATATTTCTCTTTTTTTGGAAATGTCGGCCACAAATAAATTTTAAACAATAATAAAATCGGTTTTTATGTAATCAATTTCAAAGCTCGAAAGCAAAAAAGAATTAGAATTCTGGATTTTGGAAAATTATGAGAAATATTGCGAAAAACTAGTAAAAAAAACAATTGCAAGATACAAAACGTATACAAGTTAAGAAAACGTGAATCTAGATACTAAATTTCGAAGATAAGGATTCTTTTCGAAATATTTGATTTATATTTCTCTAAAAAGAAATCAAGTAAAAAATATTTTTTATTTAACCATTTGTTGAGAACGTTGTTTTCTAAATCCTTGATTTCTGTTAAAATTTCAACTTTTTTTGAAATTTTTATCTTTAAAATTTGGATATTTTTTTTGGTTTTTGATATTTTTTTAAAAAATTTAAAATTTCTCTAAAAATATTGACTTTTTAAAATTATATGCTTATTTCTTCAATTTAATCTTTTAAAGAAATGTCGAATTTATTTGCAAATTTCGATTTTTTCAAAGGTCAACATTTTTGAGTATTTTATAAAATTGCTACTTATTTGATAAAAGCAGTCCCTTTTTTTAAAAATTTTAATTGCGTATTAAAATTTTGACATTTTTCAAAATGTTGACTGTTTTTTCAAATTCTCCTTTTTTCCTTTTTCTTCCCAAAGTTTGATATATTTTTTTTTTAATTTTGGCTTTTAAAAATTTGTAGAATTTATTTATTTTTCCAAAGATGATTTCGAGAATTTTGAAATAAAAAATTAGTTTCAAAATATTATTTTTTTTTAAATTTCTGATAATTTTAAAAATTGCTCCGTTTATTAAATCTTTGAGTTTTTTTTCAATTTTGACCCATTTCAATTTTATTTTCTAATTATATTTATTGACCAATTTTTAATATTTCAACTTATTAAAATTATACAATTTTTTTCCAAATTGGATTTTTTTAAATTTCGATTTTTTTCTAAAAATGTTAACTTTATTCAAATAATGACATTTGCTCAAATTTTGCTTTAACATTTTTTCTTCCTTTTATCAAAATTTACATATTTTTCAAATTATCGAATATTTTCAACATATTCGAATTTATCATAATTTTAACTTTTATGGACATATTCTTTAAAAGAGCGATCTTTTTAAAAAATATTTGCTTTTTAAATGTTCCTTTTTTTACAAATTTTGTAAATTTTTTAGACTTTTTCTGTTTTCTAAAATTTAAAAATAATATTTAGAATTTTCGAATCTCTAAATTTCTTTCAAAAATTAAAATACAAAACTTGTCCCCTGAAACCAAGAAGGATTAAAAAACACAACAAAGGTTTCTCTAACCCGTTTCGACAGCCAAGCTATCATCTTCAGTATCTCTCTTACCTTTATTAAGCAAAATAAAAAGCAACAAAATGTCAATTCAATCCACTCGTAAAGGGCAACCCATTATGCCTTCAAAGCACCGTGAGTAGGATGCGGAAATAAGGATAAATGGCATTGAACCACCTTCTTAAACATTTTCCCAAAAAACATAAAAATTTGGGCTTTGTTATCTTTAAAATGTCTTCGGGTTTCCATTGAGTCACAAGTCATTTTCTAACGGCGCTTATTGCCATTGTAAAGTTGTCAGAGAGAATGTTATTCTGCTCCAAAGTAATCAGTCCCCAGTATGCTTTAATAATATGATCCAAATACCTCAAATCCTGGTCAAACGCCCATCTACACGGAATATTTAATGAAGTTCTGCTGTAAGCCGCTACGACAGTATTGCTATTATGGTAATTCGCTGATAATTGACCGAAACGAGATCGTGTCCATTACGCCGTTAACGGAAATAGTGGAGCTGTAAACGGGTCGCTAATCCCCAAAGTTTAGAAAAACGCTTTTTAATGATAATCCAGTATTTTAGCTACTAGTTAAGGCGATGAAACTTCTAGAAAAATAAATTAATTTGAAAATTCCGGCGCATCCACCATTTAAGTTGATGACCTTTATTTGACCCCGTTGAAGGTAAGTGTGCTGTTAGAGAAAACCTGCTTGAAACTCAATTTGTTATGACAACTCTTGCAGATTCATTACATGCAAACGTTAAAGCTTAAGTAGTTGTAACTAGCAATTGGTTGGTCGTTTCTTAGTATCTAGATCTGTCGTTACTGTGCCATGGAAACATGAAAATTGAAAACAAATTAATTAGTTACCTATCTTTACATTTTCTTTCCTAAAATGGGGATCGTATAAAGAAGAAATTTTTACCTTTTCTACAAATGCAGATATTTTGAGTTGTCTCAAAATTTTGACAGTTTTATTGCGATTTTGAATTAAAATATTTAAACGAAATTTTGTTTGATTAACTACTGTTTATGGTTTCTTAGATGTTTCTCCTCTTTAAAACAATTTTACTTGTCAAACACAGATTGCATATTATTTACGAAAGCATGAAGCCAGATGTCGCCAATGGTCCTATAAATGTTTTTTTTTCTAGGTGAATTGCCGAGCCATAGTTTTAGTTCTGCGGAATAAAAATAAAAGTTTCGGTACGACTTTCCCAAGTTTCCCAATTGTAAACACACAATTCGCTATTCCGCTAAGCGAAAACAATATCAACTGCAATAAAATCGGCATTAAACACGCGAATCATAAATCTACATTTTACGATAAACTGTTTCAATTTGAAATATCTAGATAGCAAGTTTATAGATTTTTTAAGACCATATGCAAATACAGAAATGAAAAGAGTGCAAACATAAACGCGATTCAATCCAAATATATCGTTGCATATTTATTAGCTTATATTTGCTGAACTTTCCAAGAATCGTTCTAACAAAGAGAGTTTAAACTTTAACGTGATAGAGTAATTTTGATTCGTTGGAAGTATTACGAGCCCAAAGCTTAATTAAGTCAAAAAAAAGTCTGCTTTTTATTCTAGCTAGGAAGGCTGACGTCTTCTGATGCCATAGCTAATAGGGTTGAGTTTTCAACCAGGAAAAAGCCACATTTTCAACATTTTGACTTTAACTACCAAATTTTGACTCTGTAGATACACTGCTGTTGTTTTTGTTGTAGTAGTTGTTGTTGGTATTTTTGTTGCTTGCTGTCGAAAGTTTAAAAATCAAAAATATAACCTCCTAGCCCACTGTTTCTTAACCTGAGGTGTATGCACCCTTTAGGGGTACGTAGCCCAAATTTCTAAGGTCCCATGGACTTTTTCTGATTCGTTACTCATTTACGAGTACAGCAAGAAAAAAATTGGGGACGAAAAGATGACTTGTTTGACAAAAAAGTGTATAGAAGATTGGACCTCTTTTTTTATTGGACAGAAGTACTTGTTGGGTCCATGAGCGTTTTTTTTTGGGTTGTCAAAAATATAGCTGACTTGACAAGAAAGAATTTGGTGCACTGTACCTAATGAGCCTTTTTTTGGTCGTCAGAAGGATAGAATTTTTTTAGCCATCACGAATATTCAAAGGAAGGGTTCCACAAAGGTTGTGAAATTTTGACAGTCGTCCGCGACTACTAACAGTTTAAGAAACCATGCTATAGTCAAAATGTCATGAAAATGAATGAAATTGAAATTTCAAGTTGGAGCTAAATGCTAGAATTTCCAAAAAGAAGCTTAGAATTTCTAAAAAAATGTTTAAAAATATTTAGTGGTTTAAATTATTAAGACTCGAAACGTGTATGAATTAAAAAAAATGCTGCTTGATGGTTTTACTGTTACTTTGTTCGAATTTACCAGTTGTTCGCCAAGTTTAATTTGAAATGGTATACGTTTGGCGTTTAATTTCTTAATTTGTTTTTCATGCCAAATTCATCTTGGTATTTGTCAGTTTCCGTCTGAAAGTCTGGCCATACATCGTTGTCATTGGGGTTTTGCACTTGATTTATTGGATAATGTCGCCTAGTAAATCGAATACATGGAAGGATGCAGAAACGGGGTAAGAAGCGAGGCAAATAATATTTCCCTAATCTAGTGACCTGGAATGACGAGATGAAAATCACTGACGCAAGCTGAAATTTATGTGTCTCGTTTGAATATATTGATTTTTTATAACTCGCTTCGAAATTTTCACCAGCAGTTGTACATATATTAAAAGGCTGAAAAAGCGAATGGATCGGCAAAAAATTTATGACAGCTTTAAATGTAATGGTTTAAGACATCGTAAATCGTTCAGCCGGAATAAAAACAGCGATATTAAATTTTAATTCCTCTTTGATTTATTGTCACGTTCGCTGCTAATCCGATTTTAATTCGTTCGAAATGAAAATTATTCGAAATAGAAAAACTAATCCGCCGGCATGCAAATCTGTACAAACTTCATCAGCATGCTAGCAGTACGTTCTGTATTTAACCATACTGACTGGCCTTTGGTGGCGTGAACAGTCCCCCCTCCACTTGAGTATAGCTGACATCACATATTTCAAAATAAAAATGACAAATTAAACCAAATATACAAATCAAACAACTTAATTTTAATATAAATTATACGTACTTTTCAGAACTTTAAACTTATAAAACAAATTTAAAAAAAGTTGATTTGTTGATTCTATGTAAATTTGATTTCTATTTGGACAATTCGTCTTTTAAAAATCTCGAATTGTTGAAAATGTGGATTTTTCAAAATTCTGATTCTTTTTCAATTTTGCGACGTTTTTAGAATTTCTACTTTTTTTTTGAAATCTTAGGTCTGTTACCATCAAAATTTTGACCTTTTTCTCGCAGTTTTGACTTTTTTCAGAATTTGCATTTTTCTCCCAAAATTTCAACATTTTTTTCAAAATTTTGACCGTTTTTTGAAATTAACCTTTTTTTTTAAATTTTGACTCATTTGAAAATTATCATTTGTTTTAAAAAATGTTTACTTTAGCTCAAATTTTCCAACTTTTAAAATAGGTTAAAGCAATGCATGATTTGTAATTTAATTTTATTAACAAATATACCAAGATACCATATTTCATCATAGAACCAAAAAAGGTTAATTAATAACATTATTTATAGATGCGGTCTCTGAGACCGCGCGCGCCCCTTCGTGTTACAAAGTATGGCGCGCCTACTCTAGGGTTAAAACATGTTTACTTAAGCTCAAATTTTCCAACTTTTAAAATTTCGATTTTTTGAAAAATTCGCCTTTTTCCGCAAATTTCGACTTTTTCCGAAAGTTTCGATACTTTTTCCTTGAACTCACTTTTTAAATAATACAAATTTTTTAAATTTTAAACTTATAAAACAAATTCAAGAACATTTTGATTTCATGAGAAAATTTAAATTTTTTGAAAATTTCGATTTTTTGAAAAATGCGCCTTTTTCCGCAAATTTCGACTTTTTCCGAAAGTTTCGATACTTTTTCCTTGAACTCACTTTTTAAATAATACAAATTTTTAAAATTTTAAACTAATGAAACAAATTCAAGAACATTTTGATTTCATGAGAAAATTTAAATTTTTTGAAAATTTTGATCGAAAATTTCGACCTTTTCTCAAAATTTCCATTTTTCTTTCAAAATTTAAATTTTTTGCATATTCGATTAATTTGAAACACTTAATTTAAAACTTTTATCTTACCCGCTCAATATGTCAACTTGTTTTTTCGAAATTTTCAGTTTAAAGTTGAAATATAAAATTTTCTGTTTTTAGTTTCGAATTTTTCCTAATATTTCGTTTTTCAAATTTCCTATTTTTTAGAAATCCAGTATTGGTCAAAATTTTAATAAGATAAAATTTGAAATGAAATCTACGAATTCCAAAAAGACAAACGGAAATTGAAGAAAACAAAAATAAACAAAAATAAAATTTAATTTTCTTTTTTGCTAAAATTTTTAGTTTGAAATTAAAATCTATATTCGAATTTTTTTTATTTCCATACTACACAATTGTCCATTTCAATAGTTTTACATATTTTTGAAATAAGTTTTATTATTTATCTGACCAACTCGTCTTCAAAAAATCTCGAATTGTTGAAAATTTGGAATTTGCAAAATTTTGATTCTTTTTAAATTTTGGGACTTTTTTCAGAATTTCAACTCTTTTTATAAACTCTTCGGTCTGTTATCATAAAAATTTGACCTTTTTCTCGAAGTTTTGATTTTTTTCAGAATTTGCATTTCTCGCAAAATTTCAACATTTTTTTCATTTTTTTCCAAACTGGGCAGAAGAAATGTTAAATAAATTAAAGAAAATATTTTTTTTAAAATTTCGCCCAATTTTTGAAACTTTAACCTTTTTTTAAATTTTAACTCATTTGAAAATTGTCATTTGTTTTAAAAAATGTTTATTTTAGCTCAAATTTTCCAATTTTTGAAATTTCGATTTTTTGAAAAATTCGACTTTTCTCGAAAATTTCGACTTTTTCCTAAAGTTTCGATACTTTTTCCTTGAACTCACTTTTTAAATAATACAAATTTTTAGAATTTTAAACTTATAAAACAAATTCTAGAACATTTTGATTTCATGGAAAATTTTAAATTTTTTGAAATTTGATCGAACATTTCCGTTCATTTCTTAAAATTTCCATTTTTCTTTTAAAATTTTGATTTTTTGCAAATTGATTAATTTAAAAAACTTTTTTTTAAATTTTAATTTTGCCTGTTCAATATGTCAAGTTGTGTTTCCGAAATTTTCAGTTTAAAGTTGAAATATAAAGTTTACAGTTTTTAATTCCGAATTTTTGATAATATTTCGATTTTCAAATTTTCTATTTTTTTAGAAATCCAGGTTTGGTCAAAATTTAATAAAGATAAAATTTGAAATGAAAACTACGAATTTTGAGAAGACAAACGGAAATTAAAAAAAAGACCAAAAATAAAAAAAATAAAATTTAATTTTCTTTTTTTGCTAAAATTTTTAGTTTAAAATTAAAATCCATATTTGAATTTATTTATTTCCATACTACACAATTGTCCATTTTAATAGTTTTACATATTTTTGAAATAAGTTTTAGACTTTAATTTAAAAATTTGGGTTTTTTCCTGAGGGACTGGAATTTATTTCAAAATTTCAACCTTATCTTTCAATTTTGGAGTTTTTTTCCAAAATTTTCATTATCTTAAATAAACTCATCCTTTTTTAATTAAAAAAAATAAATTATGGCTTTATTTGGAAATTCTTACATTTTTGCTAAATATTTCCATTTTTTTAATCAAAATTCCTAGCTTTGACTTCCAATTTTCACTTTCATTTTTTAAAAGTACGTTTCAAAATTAAATTCTCAATTTTTCTAGAATTGTTGGCTTACTTTCAAAATCTCTATGTTACTATTTAAATTTACGTTTTTTTTGCGAAATCAAATTCATAACTACTAAACTTTAATAACCATTTAAAAATAACAAAAATAAAAAATTTCACAATGTTTCGATAAATATTAGCTAACACCGGACCAGGTTTCGTATTATTGCATCATCGGCGGTTATACCAACAATTTATTAAGCCGTTGTTATGCCAACAAGCTCCATGGATCACAGACTCCTACGAATAATCCGTCTAATGCGAAACCTGGTCTAGTATTAGAAAATATTTATTGAAACATTCTGGAATTTTTAATATCTTTTGCTTTTTAATCGTTAATAAAGTTCAATAGTTATGAGTATTAAAGAATTCCACGAAGTAAGGGTTGGAAATGTCAATTATTCGAAATGAAATTTTAGTAAAATCTGAAAATTTGCTTAAGTTTGTTTTATTTTTTCAGAAATGCACAGTGTTATTTAAAATTGGATATTTTCCCCGTTGATTATTTTAAGATTACACCTTCAGCTTCCACTTTATTGTTACATTTCGATTGTGTCATTTATAAAATTCTTGAGAATGAACTTTAAGTGGAAAATAACAATTTTGCACTATCCCAATTTGGGAAATCAAATTAATCTCCCCTTGGCAATTCTCTGGGTGTTTGATGTTCAAAAAGTTTTTGAATTAAAAACATAAACAAATTTACTTTTAGTTTTCATTTAATTATTAAAGGAAATGAATTCTGTTTTAAGTTTTCTGTAAATTGTCACCAATTAACCCTTTTGTTATTAGTTGATAACGTTAATTTTAACTGTCACTATTTCAAAGAAATTAATTTCTTTGTACCAATTCTCTCTTTAGATTTTTAATTTCAGTAAAGCTTTATTACTGCTGCGTTTGTCATGAATATAGACGGAGAAATTCATATAACAAATTATTAAATATTTCTCAAATATAAAAGCAAATCTGTTATAATTGTCCAGTTTTAATATGGATGAAAAAAATTAGTTTTTCTTTGATATATATACATTTCTTTTCGTTTACTTTACGTATATCTACTTATGAAAGGCAGAAAGCTCTTTTAACTGTACCTTTATACGCAAAATGAAAAGACGAATGTTTTTCCGGGAACGTAAAGACTTGAAGATTAATTTAGTATCTGACCAGACAAGCTTAAAGCTCCATTGGCAGATTGATTGATTCTTGGGTATAAAAGAAAAAGCAATCGCTGGTCCGGCGCAACTTTTTCCGCTTTATTAGACAGGGAATACTTATTGGGAGCTTTTAATTTACTACTCTGGTTTAATTGTTCCTAGAACATTAACAACAAGCGCTTACTCTATTTTATGCATCGTCGTTATTTACAAGAAAATATTAAATTAAACCCACCTGGTTACAAAGACTTTACTGTGTAATTATTCATATCTTAAGTGTTATTAATTGCATTTATACTGATCAGTTTCTTGGTTGAACACGAGAATGAGATTACAAGGATCCATTTTTCTTTTTAAGTTATGAACTTCAAAAAAGTAAAAAAAGGGTCTTGAAGAGTGCCGACAGAAGTGAAAAACTTAAAACTAGGAAACGAAACTGTCTATGTGGTGTAGTTCGAATCTACACTAGTACACAAGTTGGACTACAGAACTTGTCCCCTGAAACCAAGAAAAATTAAAAAACACAACAAAGTTTCTCTCTGAGGATGACAGCTTGGCTGTCGAAACGCGTTAGAGCAACCTTTGTTGTGTTTTTTAATTTTTCTTGGTTTCAGGGGACAAGTTCTGTGTTTCAATTTTTGAAGATAACCAAGGACCAGTCCGTTCCATCAAACAAGTTGGACTATTGCAAATATTTTAAATTAGACACTGTCAAACTGACGCATCTTTTTATATTTGTAGTTTGAATGCTTGTAGTCTTTCCTAGTTTGTTAGGGTAGTCTCCTCCATTTAACGCACTTGACAGGTCGCGGGTTCAAACCCTGGTGCTGATAACGCACTTTTGAAGTTCAAACTTCTTAGACGTAGTGAGCGATTTTTGATAGGAGATAAACTTATGCTTTCGCTTCAGCATCACACCCGTTTGCGTTTCCAACGTACTCTAATATTGGCAGTATAATATACAACTATCGCTCAACGCTTATAAAGAAATTTTTATTTCAAAAATTGTCTCACTTTGTTATCAAATGGGTGAATTTTTCAATCTTTATTGGAACGTTAAAGGTTTTAACTTTTGTTTAAATTTAAGCTCAAATGTTTGATATTAGTAAAGGAATGGTTTAATTGCTTTTTTTAAAGGCTATCAGCGCTTCCATTTATAATTTAAATAAAGCGCGCTGCAGCTATATCAATTTGAACCAAATTCATTTTATATTCTAATAGAATAAATAACAGATATCGATCGGTGTTACCATCCGATTGAAATTTCAGCGTAAACCGCCAAGGGCCGGGCGTCGGCAACTTTATTTATTCGGATGCTGATATACGCGAAATAAATAAATTCCACAAATATATAGATTTTCGCGGAGGTGTTATTGCAAAGGTCGGCGATTTTGTTGGCGTTCTCGCTCTGCTTGTAAAGCGCCACAATCAACAACACCAACAATCCGATTCGGCTTTATGTATTCCGTGTTTAGCTGAATTTATGAACAATGGACTTCGATATGGGAAAAACCTTTTCCGCATCCTCATATTTTATTCGCGGTAGCATAAACACGGACACGGCATAACGGACAACTTCCTATCGCGATTCACGGCGTTCACTCGCTTGGACAAAGGTCGAATTTTTCAAGGGAGTTATACTTAATACAATACCTTGTATACAATCAGAATCAGTGGTTTTAAATATTGATAGGGTTAAATTTCGCGTGTTGTTGTGGAAAACAAGTTGGATTACCGGCGCATCCACCAAAATCCACACAGCTTAAAATAATCTCCTATTCTGAATATAATGTACGTGGAAAGCTTTCATTTACTGAAAAAGATTCAATAAGCCTTATTTCATATTTCTCTTTATATCTAGTTCGAACGGTGTTCATAATAGAATTAATAGAATAGATAGCCGGCAGCTATCTTTTTCAACTTTACCATTCGTTGAAATTAAATTTCCGCGATATTAGATCTTTCAATGCAAACGTTGGTATAAAATTAATTAATGCGCCCCAATACACATGCAAGGTAGCGCCGTTCGCGCCACATTAAACGACTATTCACAAACTATCAGCTAAATCATCGATAGGGAGAAAAAACGGTCGGCATTCGGGCACGTTTCGATAAATAAAAAGCCTCCATGGGTACGGCAGGGGCATTGTTGAAACATTGGCCATTGTTTTCTCCTACGATTATCATAGAGTTATACGAGTGGTGCCTATACGTGCCAAAGCCGGGAATATATGGCCTAATAATTCCAATGGATTCGATATTTGCGGCGAATCGATGGCTCTTTTGCAATCGCTGGTTAAAGTCCTATGAAATAATCTGTAATAGATCGCATTCCTTACTGGAATTCTAACTCTTTATAGCTATTATTGCAATGACTGTCTTAAATATTATCATTGATTAAAGATAGGATAATTTTAGAAAATACCACATCATTTAACTGAGCGAAAACATAGCCACGTCTAAGCCCGCAACCCTTTTCAAATCCAATTTAGTCACAGAATTTCAACAAAAAATCGAGTTTCAAATTTATATTGAAAGGCTTAGAGAAAAATCTAAAATTTAGAAAAAAAAACTGAAGAATTGTATAACAAATTTAGAATTTTTCACTTATAAATTTCAAGGAAACTAAATTTCGAAAAAAACTGGATTTTTCAAAAAAATTTAAAATGTCGACTGCTTTTGTTAAAATTTTAATTTCAGGCTTATTTTTTTAATTTTTGAGGTGTAAATGGATGTTTCAATTCTCAAAGTCAAAAGGTAGAAGAAAATGGTAGTAAAAAAATGTATATTTCAAAAATTCATTTCTCTCAAAGCCAATTTTTTCCAAAGTTTCCATTTTTTTTTGTATTTCAATTCAAGGATATACATTTTAAAATAAATTCTAAATTTTGGAATGGTCCAAATTTTTGGAAAAATAAAAATCTGCAAAAAAACATTTTATTTAAGATGAGAAAAAAAATCGTAAGTCAGCCTCTGGTTTCTAGTTTTCTGTAGAAATTTTGATTTTAACGGTTATATTTTCACCTAAAATTACAATATTTTTGTTTGAAATTTTAGATTTACAACAAATCACATTTTAAAAAACTAAACAGAGAAATGAAAATGGGTAATTTTAAAACCCAAAGGTAAGTCCTAAAAAATGATTTAAAATGGGCCTGATTTTCCTTTTTTTGTTTCGTAATAACTTTGAATTGGGATTGGAAGACAATTTAGAATTTTCCAGTTTAGGTTAAAATTTTTAAACAATTTAAATAACATACTTGGAATATCGAGTTAAAAGGTAAAGACAAAAACTCTCCCCTCGGCTTTAAATGTGGAAATTTATTTTTTTCAAAATATCTATAAAGTCCAGATCTCGTGATTAGAGTGGAAATGTAAAGATTAAAATGAAATTGTGAGTTTATATCTGAAATTTTCAAAAAGGTTGAGATTTCGACAAACAAAACAGAAATATTCACTCGATATTACCAAAATAATCATCACAAGCTAGAAGATTTTAAATCAAAAGAACAAAAAATACAAATAATCGAATTTTTAGAAAAAATCGAAAATTGGAATTGAAAATCTCAATTTTTTTTAAAATTGACATTAATATATTACGAAAAAATAAATGCTGCAAGTTTTAACCCAGAATGCAGAGAAAAGTAAAAAAATTTTGAAAACAGACTTCGAAATGTATACCCATAATATACTTTTGCTAACAAAAATACCTGAAATTTTTAGTCTTACAATCTGGAAGGTAAATTGTTTTCTACTCAAATCGAAATAAGTTAGCGCCTTCAATCTCTAGACTCAAAATTTTAGAAATAGACGAAGTTTAGAGATCATCTCAAAATTGAAAACCATTTACTTTTTCATAAATTTAAATGTTGAATCTCTTTATTAAAATTCAACTTTAAACTTGTATTTTATCTTCTTTTACCTAATATTTTGGCCTAAAATATTTAATTTACAACGAGTTATAAATAAATCGATCCAAAATTCTTAGAGCAACCTTTGTTGCGTTTCTTAATCTTTCTTGGTTTCTGGGGACAAGATTTGTATTTCAATTATCAAAATTGTGTGATTGTTCCTTTGTAAATATCAAGTTTTGTCCTTAAGTTTTTATATTTATTTAGAGCTTTCGACTTCATAAAAAAATGTTCCTATTGAAGGGAAAATTTGGGCATAGACTATCAGTGAAATTGCCGCCCCCTTTATTTAGCCTTTCTTTTGCGGCGCACAACCAGCACAATTAATTAATTAATTCATTCCAGAGGAATTCTATATGTCATTACTTATTTTAATTGTTGGAAGCCAACAACTCAAAGACTGATTCATTACACGTAAGATTTAATACTCATTTGCACCCCTTTAGGGGCTCAGCTTCAAAAAATTCTTTTATAGTGCTCGCGTACGTCATTATTAACATCTGTTTAAATTTGACTTGGGACCGCAATATCACAGTCATGCATATTCTAAAATAATCTTACTTTCTGGGACTGATACAAAGTAACCAACACATTGTTTTTGGTGGATTTTTAAAGAATTTCTTTTTTTCCCTTGCCCCCAGCCAGCCTAAGAAATCGTATTGTGAGCCTTCGCCCACGTATTTAGTGACTTTTGTGAACATCCAAAGTTGTAGAGAGCAATCCAATTTTTCGTGTGGAGGACATTTTCTATTTGGTCTCTTTTATTTCTATTTCCTTTTATTTTCTCTATTCAGTAAAACAGAAATCGACTTTATTAACCTATAAACTGGCTGACTCTGCTAATAAACTCCAGTAAAATTGAATTATATTATGGAAGCGTCACGTTGTTTGCCAAAAAAACCAATAAATGTATAATGACAGGAACATCATTTCAGGGCATCCCATTGTTACGTTCCGGCAGTAATTTTACTAATATTTCGTGCGTATTGTGTCCGCCGTTTTACGAGATATTCTGTATTATCCAGTAACTTCATAATAACTTCTTTTATAAGAACTTATACGGTTCAAATTTCAAATCAAACTTTATCACCGAATATTTTTTATCGTTAAAATGTAATAGTGGCGAGAAAGTTTTACTTGCTTTTTGATTATATGCTGAAGTAAGTTATAAAAGCCACAGCTTTATATAAACTCTTCTTTTATGTGAACTTACCTGGTTCAAACTTCAAATTAAATTCGATTTTTTATCGTTGGAGTTTAGCAAGCTAAATAATTCATGTTTTTAGACTTCAATAGTGATTAATTTACAAAAACCAACACCAAAATACTTGCCATTTTGTCAAAATTGTTACTTATAGTCAGTAAGACAACATGAGATGTGCCAGAATTACAAGGCACCATTCATCATAATTTATCGAAACCATTAACAATACAGTAATGAAACATTAATTTGGAAGCTCGCCTTTATTTGTTGAAAATAATTTATTGCTTTTATCGCTATTATTTCAAACATAGTTCCAATTTTGAATTATAATGAGTAAATACCGCAAAACTTCAAAAGTTTCAATTTGTGGCCCCGGTTGAAATTCATATTTGGTTAATATCAATATCGAAACTTCACAAATTGTTGTAATTTAAATTTAATTTTATTTATCATTTGATATACTCTGTAATACGCAAAATTATATAAATACCGCCAAACACTCCCTTTGTTTCTACCGCTGTTTCATATCAAAAACATCGATTTTTTTCTCTTCTAAAGCGCTTCAACTTCATGTAATATACATGAATTTGGACCTAATTCGGGATGATGTTTATTAATTTTAACCGAACGTCATTCTGGAGTTGAAGCAACGTCAACAAGAACTGTTAAAACAACAACAAACTTTTGGCTTATCTCGGAAACAGATGCGAAAAAATTCCAAACTGAATAACGATTAAGTAATTATTAAGTTGATTAGAGTTGGCTAAAGGGATTTATGAAATTCTCTGTCTGAAATTCCAGTCAAGTAACGAACGAAACGTCACGACTGTTTTCAGTCTCCAGGATGAAGTTGTGTTTCGGTTTTAGTAAATAAGTTCACGCTGAGGTAACAAAGTGTCACTTGAAGGCACAAATATAATTCCACTAGTTATTAAGTTTGTCTGGGAGGAGACTAGTTAAGTTATGTAAATTTGAATACATAAATAATCCAACGGATTGAAAGTGCTTGGAATCCATAAAATTAAAATTAATGTAGCTCTTTACGTCCTTACTACGGCCGCTTTTAAAATGTAATTTAAAGCTAGGCAGCACGATGCAATTTTTCCTCCCTTGTGAGCTGCAATTTTTTTTACAGAACTAATTTCATAACTATATAGTGTCATAGTATATAAAGTAAGAAATTACATGTGTTTCTAGTGCTAGCAGGAAATTATTTCATTGGCACTAAAAGTACAATTTATTGACCAAAATAGTAACTGATATTTAGAGACTGTTGTAAAACAAAATTTTAATAAAAAAGTGGAAACTTTATCTGGGGGTTTCTTAAGCTGGAGTTCGTAACGTGAGTGTATGAGGTTCATGGCTGTCCACGATGGACTTTTTTTGCTTGTTATTTATCTATAGGTAAGACAAGAAGGAATTTACTGACAAGAAGATGACTTAGCCATAAGAAAGGGTAACAAGTAAAAAAATCCATTGTAGACAGCCACGAACATCGGATGCTTACCCTACGGACCCCTAGGAATCGATAGACCCTAGGTTAAGAAACACTGATCTAGGTAATTGTTTAGGCTATTAATATATTAACGAACTGTAGCTTATAATTGCTCTAGTTTTAACCATATAATTTTGAAATTTTGCCTAAAGCATCTGAATGTATAAATATTTTGGAATCCGGAAGAAGGACTTTAGTTCTATCGATAATAATTAGATTTTAGTTCTCACAATAAAATTTCATTTGTTTCTATCCAAAGAAATGTTTTCGGTTCAAGACAGAGTGTGACCAAAACTGATTCTTTGACACTACTACTACTACTATTTATTGACTAAAACAGTAAAAGATATTTAAAAACGCCAAAGTCAAATAGGTAATTGCCGTAAAAGACATAATTTTTAGTAAAAAAAAAAAGGATTTTTTAAGCTGGGATCCGTAGCGTAAGTGTCTAAACTCTGTGGCTGTCTACGAAGGACTTTTTTTTAGTCGTTACTAATTTATGGGCACGACAAGAAAGAATTTAAAAACAGAAAGATGAAAAACTCGACAAGAAAGGGTAACGATTAAAAAAAAGCTTATCGCAGACAGCCTCGTACCCTATGCACTCACGCACCGTTCCCTTCAGAGGTTCACGGATTCCAGGTTAAAAAACCGTAATCTAGATAAAAATAACTTAAGTTATAATTGCTCTGGCTCTGTCCATATTGTTTTAAAATTTTTTTTAAAGCATCTGAATATCTAAATATTTTTGGATTCGTTAGGACTTTAGTTGTACTAACGAAAAATAGTTTTTAGCTTCCACAGCAACATCTTTCTCTATCTAAAGAAATGTCTTTGGTTTAAGACAGTGAATAGACTCTTGTTATAACTAAAAAATGGAATTTTACCTAATCAGAAAAGAGCTCCTACTTAAAATATCACCCAGGTTCAATTTGAAGTACTTTAGCTAAGTAATTTCGACTGTGCTTCCAATATTTATTCGAGTTTAGTAAAAATGATCCCAACCATAAACTATTTCAGTTCTAGGCAGACACTTTTTCTTTAAACTGTTAAATGATTCAAAGCAGAGAAACTTGCTAAAGGTACAGAGGTTTTAAACAACTTGACAAATTGTTTAACTAGAAATTGCTTCAGTTTTACCTAAACAAAAGTTTCTGCTTCCAACAATAAAATAAATCTCGTCTTTAATTAGATAAAATTTTGTGACCTTTAACTGTAACTAGACAGCGTTAACGTCAAATAATATTTAACCTGTTCTGGTTCAAGGGAGAGAAGAGACTTAAACTGTAGTGAATTACTTTTCTGACTACAGACAAAATTTTATATTTAGCCACTCTCCCATGAGGGCCAGTTCTAGGTAACTGGCTCTCATGGAAGAGTGGTTCTGACCAGGGACAATTAGGCTCAAATATTGCCCCGGCTCCACTTACAAAATAAATTCTGCCTTAAGTTCCATTTCTTCTTGAGGGCCATTTCTTTGAGTTTGTTTAAAATTTGAACTGCTGCAGTTGAAATGTAGCTTTAGCTAGAAATTGCTTTGGTCTAGTCAAAATTTTTCTCCTCGAATATAAAGAAAACGTTTTTGATATAACCTTTAAATATCTCGAAAGAAGGATCAAGAGTATGTCTTCTGGTTTCAAACAGGTGTTTATAATGCAAGGAGAAACTTCTCTGGCACTAGTCCCAATTGCCCTATTTTTACCCCAAAAACAGTATTTAGTCTTAACAATAAAATGTTGGTTTTTGCCTCTTATCTATTTAATCAGAGGATGGTCCCTATTATAGCTGAATAGAGAATTTCACTTAACCCCAAAATAGCTTCTGGTTATGTAAATAATATTGTCTAAGCCCTATGCAAAGCTCTTGTATAAATATTTTTTTAACGAAATTTGTTCTGATCCCAATCAAAAATAGATATAGTTCTAGCCAGATATTTATTTCATCACACATTAATGTGACTCAGGCGAAAAAAACACTACTTGTTCAGGTTACACATGATGCTCTTTCTAAAGAATGGTGCCGAACAATAAGGTAAATTTGCGTTTTTTTAAGTTTAATTCACTCGCAAAGAATAACTCCATTGTGCCTTCAAAGCACTGCGAGTAGGATGCAGAAACAAGGATAGATGGCGAGGAACCGCCTTCTTAAACAAGAAGAGTTTGTAATTTTTAGGAAAAATTCCTTTTAGTAACGAGCTCCATAGCTTGAAAGTTTAATAGAAAAAAGAATCTCCGTAGACAGAAGTTCTCACTTTATCAAGCTTGACCCAACAGGAATTTGGTGTCTCCGACTATCTTGTATGTCTCAAGGATCTTGCCATTGGAGAAATCAATCAGAAAAGAGACAAGTCACCAACCATCCGCCTGTGCTTTTGTGTTTCGAGAGAATCGGTCAAACTCTCGTCATCAATTAGGCGAATCGCTCGAGGTAAAGTGTGCTTTGGTTCTGAACTCCAAACATGAAAACAGTATTCCAGTGTTGGTCTAACTTGAGCTTTGTATAGTGTGAGTAGTAGCTGATAAGATGTGAAGTCAGTGGTGGCTGGTTACTTTTTGACAAGAGGTGCACAAATGCAAAAATATTAGTAGTTAAGAGTTTAGATGACTCCAGTGCCATAGCAAGGTATTAAATTTAGGAGATACAAAAGGTGGGATATTTAATAGTATTTTTACGAATTTAATTTAATTAACATCTTATAACCTCCTAAATATTTTTGGGTTACCATCTCTACATTATTTTTATCGAGTACAAAAAAAAAACATTATCGACATTTCTGAGCCCCTTTAAAGTACTCTGTACGCTTGGACGTCGTTACGGCTCTGGGTTACTTGATTAAAATGGTTTGCTTTCATAGGAATAAGATTATATCACTTTTTCGTGACAACTGCATTTGAAAATAAAATATATTTTCTTACAAAATTCTAAAAAAACTCTACAAAAACACAAAAAAATATTTTTTAAACAAAATCCGCTCTACGATCTTTTAAAGAAATAAAGTGTTCATTACTTTCTCAGTAAAATTGTTTAAATCCAAATTTACAAATTAGTAATTAGACCCTAGAATGGGTACTGCTATCTCTTTGTGAATAGCGGTACTATTGGCAGTTAGGTCTATAAGCGGCACAGTTAACAATCGCAATCAGATCAGCCGGCATCTACGCATTTAACATCATAAACCGTAAATACACACTCCAAACTCTGACTCGTACTCACTATTTGGCAATAGCGCATAAACGCGGAGCGGCGTACCCCGGGCTAGCTTTAACGTGGTGTTCTGCAAATTTTTTCTCCGTATCCCGTGGAGGCCATTGATAGGCGTCGTACGGCAGCCACGCTAGGTGCGCACACCAACTTATTTAAATTTCGTTATAATATTTGATATAATGGAATCAAACGTTTGCGTACTTTATTCCAAATATTATTAGTTAATAAGTATATCATTATTTTGGGTTTAGAAATGTGATAAATCCAAGTCTTTTTCATTAAACCGAAAAGAATAGATCGCTTATCTGACGAGGAGCGCGCGCTCTTGCGCTCTTTAAGACCAGCCGCTACTGTGTGAAGTACTTTTTATTCTCCAGCCTTCTCCAGACTTTGGTTGCAGCTAGAGCAGAATTTTTTAACTTTAGTTCCTTGGGCCGATTAGTAGTTCGTACCGTAATTATTTGGGGTAAGTGGCTTCCACGATAATTTTTTTTAGTCGTTATTTATGGGTAGGACACAAAAGAAATTATGGAGGAGACTCGACAAGATTGGACTGGGTAACGTTTCTTTGTATTCGACAAAATCTTTGTTTTGAGCCTTTTTTGGTCGTTAAAAATATAGCGGACTTGACAGTAAAGAATTTAGTGCATTGTACTTGAAGGACTTTTATTGTTTGTGAGAGTTACTGTTGGGATGATAAACTTTTTTCTTAGTTATCACGAATATGCAAAGAAAGGTTTCGTAGGATTTATGAGACTTCGAAAGTGAACTGCTATTAAAAGCTTAAGAAACCTTGAACTAGAGAATGAGCTCTAGTCTACTTAAATAATAGTTTTTTTCCTGGAGTGCAAACTGGCTTTTCGTTATACTTTTTTTTGACCTAAAAGACGTATTGGTAGTTTCTATCAGTTAGATATTACTGTATTCAGACGGAATTTTATATTTATTTTGGCTAAAAATGAATCTGATATTGTTTGGATCCAGCGATTTGTCTCTGATCAGAGATTTTGATAGTTTGGGGCAAATAGAAGTTTTTTGTATAAGACAGACATGTTATAGGTACAACCTTGGCTTTAGCAGCGATCGTTGCTTCTGGGCACGGAATAGACGTTAACCTGATATTGCCTTGCTTTAAGATAGAAATATTTCCTATTTTAATTAGAAATTGTGTTCTTTACACTTAAATGGTTCTGGTTGTGGTCAAAGAAAAATGTTCTTTTATCTTTAGGCAGATTACAAATTACAACAAAGGTTGCTCTAACGCGTTTCGATAGCAAAGCTATGATCTTCAGAGAACAGAGAAAAATCAGTGGTTTTAAGCAAAGGAAAGAAGGAAATACTACTATTTTCTCCTTTGGTAAAACACTGCTTAAGCTCTATCCAGAAATGGTTGCTCTAACTAAAAACGACTGTAAATTCATTCTATCTTTGTCAGAGAAAATTCTTTGGTTCTACTTCTTTTTTTATTTAGGTCTAAATCTGTTTTTCTTTTCAAATTTCACGGTGTTTCTCTTGAGGTAGATACAGCTTTCTATCAATGTGTTTTGGCCCTCCTGGATGTCTTTTTTTCTGCTGGTTTTTCGTCACGTGCTATTTTTATTAATCTATCTTTATCTGCTCTTTGAACGTGTTCATTTCAATCTTTTTGTCTTTCTCTTACTAATTTCAGTATGTCTATTATGTCACATTGATCCTGCATTGCCGCGTGTCTGACACAATCTCTTCTTGTTTTTTCTACTATAGCTCTTAAGGTATTCATTTTGGTTGTTCGTGGCAGTTGTTTTGTTCTGTTTGTATCAGCTCGTGTCTCTGCAGCATAAGTAATTGTTGGTCTGAGTATCGTTTTGTAGATTTTTACTCTGCTTTTCGTTTTGAGATATTTTTTCTTCCATAATTTCGGTTGAACGGACTGGTCCTTGGTTATCTTTAGTATCTCTCTGAAGGTGATAGCTTGGTAATCGAAACGCGTTAGAGCAACCTTTGTTGAGTTTTTTAATTTTTCTAGGGTTCCGGGGACAAGATTTGTATTTCATTTTTTGTTCTTCCATGTTAGAGGCCTTAGGTATCTAGATATTTGGGCTCCTTTCAAAGCTTGCTGCCTTACTTCTTTATAGTTGCCTCTTGGGCTTCATATTTCTACACATAAATGTTATACTTATTACTAGTTCTATTGTTTTTTCATCTACTACGAATTTGCATCTTAATGGATCTTTTGACTTTACTAATGACTTATTGTTGGTTTTTTCAGTGGAGATTGACATATTGCAGGCTTTGAACTTGCGTTAAATAGGTGTACAAGCCTTTGTAGGTTATCTTCGGTATCTGTGATTAATACCGCGTCACCTGCATAACATAAAATCTTTAAATTTTTCTTACCCATTTTATATTCCTCCATAGTTTAAACACTATCAATTAGTTTTGTCCATTATCAAATTAAAGATCATTGGTTCTAGCTTATAAATATATTTTAAATTTTGGCAAACAATATTCTCTCACTTAAGCAAAAACCTTTACTTGGGAGTACTGCCCTTGGTGTAGTAAGCTCCAAATTAAAATATTGTTCAAAAATTTCGTTGATTTTATCAAACGATTTATAGTTTGATTTAATAAAATACAGTTACTGTGAAAATTATCGCAAAACATTAATTTTTTTGGGAAAATAATCTTTCATCTAGCATGATTAATATTACTTCATCGACATGTCAAATATTCTTAGAACTTATCTTTATATTAGAAAAACCCTAAAATGCTATAGGGTTCATCTCGTAGATGGTTTGTAGAAAAAATGGACTTCTAAGTAGCCCCTGAATTTAGGCAGTAAAAAAGTCTTTTTTCTTATAATTAAAAATGATTAAAAAAAAGACTCTGACTCTGTTCGACCAATATTTCGTGAATTAAAGTAAAGACTTTCCTTGGCTTGTAATAATTAAAAAAAAACTGGTGGAAGAGAAATAAAGTCGCGTTTGATCTATAGAATAGTTTTGGTAGTTACACTTTGAATTTAACACATAGTGAGTCGTTCTAAGGCAAAAACGTCGAATATTGGAAGAGCAAAATTTTTTACTTTTATCGTAGCTGACATCTTACTTTTCTTAGGGAAATGAAACAAACATATATCTTTGATATAATCGATATTTATTTTCGTATTTAAAAACAAACATGTCATACGCAAATCCGCATCAAGAAAACAAGTATCATATAATCTGCTGTGACATTAATTCGGCAATTTGGTCCAAATTGACATTTATTGAGTTCTAGTTGGCCAAATCTATTTCAGGTTAATCAGCATTTAATGTCGATTTGCGGTGAAATACCCGTTTTATTGCATTACCTTGGTTTATTGGATATAAAATATTATAAGTTAGCTGATTTATCGTTATATTCATTGCAATTTCACGCTTAAAGTGCAAACATATGCATGATATTACCCCAGAATTCAGCTACCAGACGCATTTGGAAAGTTTCTTAAGAAAAATAGGCTTCATTGCGAAACTCTTTCCCCAGATAACAGCATATGCGTTTATCTAGTCAGCTATTATATGAAATTTCAACGTTGGTAAATGCAATTGTCTGAGGACAAGGTAAATGCAATAAAACCCTAGGGCACGACTGCAACAAACTGAAAACTTGCTCCGTGGCTACTTAACTAAGCTCCGGTTTGCCTAATCTAATTAACCGATTACTTTGATGCAGTACCAAGTGCTCGACAGGGCGTAATGTAAGTCTCAACTTACTCCTGATTGCAGACGGCGGCAATTCGCCTTAAACACAAATGGACGGGTAGTTACTGAATATCGTGTAATGGCACCCAATTAGTAAGCTTAATAATAATGGTCAAGAAGTCTCTCGTACATAAAGACCTCCTGGCAAAGTTGCCGGCCGGAATATTAACTACACAGACTGACCGAACCTTTGGTGTTTCTCGCACATCGTAATTGCAACGTTTGCGACTGTTTGCCCGAAAGACGCCAATTGCTGCTACAACACAAAAGTCGCGACGATTGTGTTTATTTCTAACAAAAGCTCAACAGAATCGCCATGTTTGCGCCATGATTGGTCAAAATATGCCAGGAACTTTCAATTATTGTCAGAGGACAGTAGGTCTATGACGCAGAACTTGGGGTTAATTTCGATAAAATCCTGCTGGAATAGTAACGTTTGTTGCCGAAATATTTTCCCAAGTTATCACTGAAAGGAAATTAATTTTTGACGATATTCGAAGAGTTTGCACCATTAAGGGCTTATCGGTTCGAATAGATTACCACGTGTGAATTACACCACTTTATTACCAAATTAACTCGGCACACTTCAACTGAACAGTAACTCACTACTTATTTACTAATTGCTAATCCACTAACTACACTGACTTCTAACTGACTGACTCGGGGGAAAGCTGACCGCCTTTTATAATTTTGGCCCCCGGCTTCTAGAACTTTTCGGCAGATAAGGCTTATCGTTTGCCGAAATTTCTGGAACGCTTATCTGCCATTTGATTCGTTATCGCGGCCGCTTTCCCCTTATCAGATCCTTCTAGAAGCTTTTTTTTATTTACTAAATTATACAATTCTATTCCATCTATTTACATTGCGTTACATGGAGTTCTCCAGATTTAAACGCCTCCAAACCCAGCTAAAATGTAAACGGTAATTTTTAAACAACTTTTGACGGTAAAAAACTTGAATTCGAGATAGAAAAAATAGAAAATGAGCTCTTAATACGCTTTTTTGTTTTGCAAAAACATCGTAAGCGAAAATAATTGTACATATAATATTTTTGTCAGTGGTAGGAGAGACTGAATGAAAACGTTTTAAAATTCTATTTAGCTTACAAAGCGAAATCAACGGGCCCCAAATCATTGTGGTTACGGTGGAACATTAGCAGGAACGTGAATAAACCACATCGAAAAAGTAACGCCAACAAAACACATTCCCGTGTTTGAAAACGTGTACGAATTAATTCGAGAATAAATAAATTCAAAGGTAATTCAAATGACGATAATGTAGGTGAACTTTTGATCCGCGTCGCGATTACAATCAAATTATTAATAGACTGCTGATAAACATACTTAATCTTAAAGTGGGTGAGTAGCAGGATTAAGTTCGATTTCTTTCGAAACGAAATTAATGGTTCTTGTAACTTTGAAAATATTTTTTTTGTCGAGGAGAAACTAATCTAACGAATCTTGCTACATGATTAATTTTCTTCTTCAACTTTCCTTCTCCGTAAAACAAAAACTATTGTATCTTATTCTATTAAGGGTTTATTGAATGAGTGGATGTCATTATCGCCACTTCGAAACATAAGCGTATTGTTAGATCATCTCAAAGTCATTCTTCAATGTCCAACAAAATTGATTAAAAACGTGTACACTGTGACTCCTTTTGCAACTAAAATCTACGCTTGGACGCGTACAAGAGTAGAAATAAGGTTTTGATTGCCTTTTCTACCCTATTTTACGATGTGATAAAACGGCTAATAAGAGAGGTTCTAAAAGCCAGAGTAATTAAACAATATAAAGCACTAGGAATTACACTCAGTAAACTGCAAAATCGTTGAACTCCATGACGGTTAATCAAACTCCTGTTACAAAAGAGTTACATCCAGAGAACGTTTCGCTAGCCCGGATTGTTTGCCATCGTTTGACGAAAACAGTGAGAAAGTTTTGCTAGACACATCGATTCGAGCGATTATTTATTCCAAAGAGCTTTCAAATTTTGTTACATAAAAACTTTTTTCTGCTAAAGAAAGTTGTTATGAGGCGATAAACTGCGTCTTGTAATCAATCACCTTTACCAAAGTTGGAATTTATAAAGAATAATCGAATTTTTATGTATAAACTCTTGCAAAGTCGTAAAGCGAAGACCAGATTTGATAGAGGTAAAATCACTTGATTACGCGTTAAAGAAATGTAATTTTCTTGCATAGCGTGTAACACTACGTCAGATTAAGGTACTTCAGTGGTCAATTGCTTTTCTATAGATTTTATTTAAATTTTTACCAGATAAAATCGGATACTTCAATTCTAAAGAAAAGGGTCCAAGAGTTGGATATATAACCGGACTCGATTCTTTTAAACTCTCGGAGCTTGCCATCTCTACTGCATTGGCACTTTTAACATAGACGGGCTTGAAGGTCACAGAACTCAAACGATCACACGATGAGAGTTAGCCTTCTGGTTGTTATTTATTTTGTAGCAACTTTATCCAATAGCAACTGCAATTCTTCCAGAGTATTGCCTAATAGAACCGCATCGTCAGCATATCTGAGGTTGTTTATGCTAACTTTATTTACCTTGATTCCGCAAACAGCTTCATCAAGTGCTTCTTTCAAGATCTGTTCGGAGTATAGGTTAAAAAGCAGTGGCGGCATAATATAGCCTTGTCTTACACCTCTACAGATTGCCACTGTTTTCTAGATGTTTGGGCCAATTTTGGTTTCCTGGTTTGCCTCTTTGTTTTAACATCTTGACCAATTTGTCATGTTTAACTCTGTCGAATGCTTTCTCAAAATCAGTAAAGCGCACTTAGATAGGTTGCTCGACATCTCTGCATCTTTGAGCGAGAACCTGGATGCAGAATCGTGCTTCTCTGGTTCCACGATTGTTGCGGAACCCGCATTGAGTCTCGCTCATTTGTTCTTCGATCTTGGTAAATATTCTGGAGTGACTTATTCGAAGAGAGGTGGCTCATTAAGCTAATAGTTTTGTAATTGAACCATTTCTTTGCATTTCCTTGTTTGGGAATCATCACAGATGTTGATTTTATTTAGTTAGTTGGTATTCTGTCGGTTTTATATATTTTACTAAATAGTGATAGGAGCTACTGTTTCCCTTTAATATAAAGGCATTTAATTATTTTAGCTGGCACTTAATCTGGTCCTGTTGCTTTTCTAATTTTGGCAGTTCTTATAACATTTTCCAGTTTGTCTGATGTTATCATAGGACCTGTAGTGCAGGTATGTCATTCCTTACTCTTTCATCATGGAATAAATCTTCGGTTTATTTTTTCCATCTTTTCAGTTTGTCTAAGTCATTATGATGAGATTACCGTCGTTGTCAAACAGGTTTTGAGGTAAGGCATATACCAGCCAACTCTTTTACTTTCTTGTGTAAATTGAAAGAGTTATGTCGCCTTTGTAATTCATTAACTCCTTTACAGTAATTTTTCAACCACGCTTTCTTTGCAGCTTGCATTTTTTCCTAATTTCTTTATGAATGTTTTTTTTCAATTTATTTAACTTTCCTTCGGCCCAGTTTGGAAATATTTAAATTTTTATGGTTTGTTGACAATTTTCAAAACAGTTTTTGAAATGCGACTACGTGATATTTAAATTTATTGAAAACGTCACTTCATGACAGTTCACAAATTAAGAGGTAATTTTATTTTACATAGAATAGGAATAATGAAAAATAGGAGACCAAAATTAGATATGGAAAAAATAAAAATTTTGTTTTTTTGATAAATTAGGAAAATATAAAAAATTCATAAAAACTTGTAGCACTGGACATCGATGTTTCGCTCTTATTTGAGCTCGTCAGCAGTGCATAACATGGAAAGGGAAAAATAAGGAAGAAATACCTACCTCGGAGTAGTTGTTTCTTGTGGATCGGGCTTCAAATATTTAAATTTTTAACACAGTAAAATTTTTAACACAGTAAATTGATGATGAAACGTCTACTCATGTTAAAATTTCTTAATTTTTCTTTTTTATATTTTAAAAAATTTTTGTTTTATTTTTAGGTATTTTTTCCTTATTTTTCCCTTTCCATGTTATGCACTGCTGACGATCTCAAATAAGAGCGAAACATCGATGTCCAGTGCTTCAACTTTTTATGTATTTTTTATATTTTCCTAATTTATCAAAAAAACCAAATTTTTATTTTTTCCATAACTAATTTTGGTCTCCTATTTTTCATTATTCCTATTCTATGTAAAATAAAATAACCTCTTAATTTGTGAACTGTCATGAAGTGACGTTTTCAATAAATTTAAACATCACGTAGTCGCATTTCAAAAACTGTTTTGAAAATTGTCAACAAACCATAAAAATTTAAGTATTTCCAAACTGGGCCGAAGAAATGTTAAATAAATTGAAAAAAACCTAATATTTCCGGTCAATAAGGGTCTACCATGAAGAATAATTCTTTATGAATGGCGTTATATTTCTGTTAGTGCTGGTTCTTAAATTTTCTGTTACTGGTCCTTTCAAATACTTTTAGCTTCATCTCTGTTACAAAGCAACTTGGAAGATATATTTCATCTCGGAGTAATAACAAGATAGAAGCTCTACTACTCCTTCTAGATGCCCCTGGCGAAAGATTCGAGGCGTTAATTATTTGCATAAGCAGTGCAGCCCCATCGACTTGGAGATTTGTATTATTGTATCCACGGGTACAGTCCATGCTAAAAATCTAGTAGTTATGGCGGTTTGTCGCTCACGTCTCGCTAGAACGAGAACAGAATTAACATTCTAAAAAATTTTTGCTATGACCACTGCCGCTGAACTACCTTGAAGGGCACATTTTATCTTTTATCTAAGCATAAAAAAAAGTTGTACTACTAGTAGATGTGACCCAATATTTCCCTCCATTCTCTTAACGGTTATAAGTTCGCGAAAAACTGTGAAGTCTATTCTGTTACAAATTTGATAAACTTAATCTTTCTAAGCGCGTTGCGGTTTTGCAACATTTATGTAATCTTAGTTTGAGCGCGTCTTCTACATTTTAAATAAATTAACCTGAAATGTATGCAAATTAAAAAGATTATTACCGCATGAGAGACAACTTACTAGTAGGGTGATAAGCAGGCTTATTCATCACACTAATAGCATCCTGTTTCGCTTATATTAAATTATGCGATCAAAGATATATTACAGAACTTCGCAATTACTCCCTTCAGACTGCGAATGGTTAATACCTCCAGTAAAGTTATGCAATTTAGTTCAACAAATTCCTAAACATTTTGAATTCTCTTCGGTGTAATCCATATAATACGTAAAAAAAAATCTGTACCAGAGCTAAGAATGAAGTAAAGCACATCGTGGTCCAGTTTTTAAACTACCAGTGGTTTTACAATTTAGAGAAGTAGAATGACAATGATTTAGACTTAAATTTAAACAACTCCTCCCTCGATGCGACAATCTATCAGCGCAAATATTTAACAAAAAATATGAGATCTAAATCGAGAACGATTTCGCATTCGACTGAGTTATTGGAGCGAGACAACCATCGATATGGCTTTGCGCTACAAATTCCCAAAGAAGTGTCGTAACTAGAGTCGCGGCATATTGAGAATCACGTCGAATGAGTCCGGATATTTGTCAATTTGAACTTCTGCCTTAGATCGAGAAACGACATTACATTGACATTATCCCCCCTCGTTGCGAAACTGAAGCTTTTCAATTCAACTAGACGACACGAGAGCACCCTTAATTTCCAGTCATTCGTTTCGAAATCCCCCGCTTAATTTTTTAATTTTCATCTCGAAGCTGAAAGAATGCGTCAACGGCCAGTCGGCTGAAAAGGTATTTCATTTGAGTCTAATATTAGAGCACAAATCTTTCTCGTTTCAGAAATGTATATATAATCCGGACGGCTGAAAAGAGGGTTTCTATTGGGCTTCAGCAGTAATATATAAAGCCAAATTTGTCGCTGCTCCGCCAAAGAACTCGAGCACGTCCGCCGGACACGCTTTAAAAGGCCCTAATCCATTTTATTAACCAAAAATGCGAAACTTGTGCGTCCTTTCGACGGAAATTATCAAGGATCTTTTGAACCGCCCTCGAAATATTAACCAACCCATTTAATGAAATATATAATATGGATGCATACTGGGTAAAAAACATAAACTTCTTTATTCATTCGATCAAGATCGACATCTTTCAGTTAGACCATCAGGCTTCAAACAAAACACGCACACGATTCAGTTTCTTTCGAAAGGTTTAAAGTATTTCAGATGGATGCATATTCAAAGGAAAAAGACGAGGAGCAATGTAACTAGTCTTTTTGCAGCAAAAAGCGATCTATGTTTGTTCGGTATTAAAATGTCTAAAAAGAATTTGCAGCCAACGATGGCTTTTCCGCCGTAGCTGCGAAAAGCGATGCTCCGCAGAACGACAGGAAAACGGCATGGTCGATCGATAACCCGGCCGGAGCCGCCCTGCTGGCCGGATTGCCATCGAAGCGCGAGAGAAATATGATAGAAATTGGGCCCAACACCTTGCCGCGATTATCGTCACTTTATTTCGTCTAGGGGACGCGTGTTCAAAATGGCTTAATCTGAGGAATTATTGTTAATTAAGGGTTAGGGTCCCATTGCAAGAATCAGTATAAAGCTAAAACTTTCTTCAGTTTCAGAAATATTTATCATCAACATCCTTAATCCTTAGCGTTACAACCCTGTGTAAGCTCCAACGTTCTCTAGTTTTTTTCGCCATTTCTTCCAATTCCGCGACTCTTGCTTCCAATTCCTTGCACCTACTTTTCGTGTGTCTTCATAGACACCATCCTTCCACCACAATCTTGGCCCCGCCATGGTTTCTGGCTCTTGCTGGTTCCAACACCAGGATCTTTGTTGAGGGATAATTGTGATCAGCTCTATCGACATGTCCTGCCCACCTAACCCATTTTTATGTTTGTTACCCTATCCTCTATATATACTCTATCCTTACCATTTGCCATCTGTTTGTATTTCTCATAGAGCTCAAAGTTGTAGCGACGTACACCAATTAAACGGCTACATTCAGAAATATTACTGGCACAAAATTTGATGAAAAAGAAATGACAAGAGATTGAGAAGGAATTCAAGAATTTTGCTTTACTAAAAGCATTGATTGACCAAATTTTTGGACAAGCTTTCTGCAATTCCTTAAACTGGAATGTTCCAAAATTCACTATGAGTTGCTGTTTGCGAAGTACTCTTTCTCGTTGAGTCCGCTATGTTTTAGCGACCAAACTAAAAATCTTATGGATCCCACAAAAGGTTGTGTCGACAAAAATAAAAGATCATGAAGTCTCGTCTTGTCGAGTAGGTCATTTTCACGTGAACAAATTCTTTCTTAGATACCTAGAAATAGGTATTAACTAAAACAAAAATCCATCGCAAACAATCACGGACCTAATACACTCACGCTGGGTACATTTAAAGGGTTCATAAACGCCAGGTGAAAAAACTCAAAATTTTTATATTTTTCTTTACAAATTTAAAAAAGAAGCAATTTTAGCACACCTAATCTTGTACAATTTTGACTTAAAGTCAGCTTAGAGCGTCAGTAGACAGCTAAACTGTTCTGCCAACAAGCAAAGTTGTCGAATCCTTAACCTCAACAATCAAAATGGCGTTACACAACAGAGTTTACTTTAAACACCCCAGAGCGCGCAAAATATGACCTTTATACTCGCCTTAAACGCCAACATTGTGCAATTAGCAAAGTGCACATTTGCCTATTTAACCGTGAGCGGAAACGTTAACTACTTAGCCGTCTCCGCCGAACCAAACGACCGCCGCCAAACCTAACTGTGCCAACTGCATCCAACAGTTTTTCGAACTGGAAGGAAGTCGCCGCAGGCGAAGTTTTGTCCGGCACTTTCAAGTTCCTCTTTAAGTAAAATAGTTGTGAATCTAAGCTCCAAAGGGCACCTTTGTTGTCAACGTTCGATGAAACCTGCAGCCGATTTAATTCCCAGGTGACGATCATAAATGTGGTGTTGATAAAATGAGTGGTGCAGAAATTGCAAATGACAACTTTTAATCGACTTTAGAGCGCCCCTCTTGAACATCTTCCAGCTAAATTGTTGCAAAGTGCTTTAAAGTGCTTGACGTTCGGTAATGATCATTATTTAATGCAGGGATTATAACTTAAAGTCCGCAAATTGTTTCAGACGCGTCAATAACTTAATCTGTTTATGTTCATGACGTTGATGTATACAGCACGACGTTGGGGCTTTATGATTTTCAATTGAGTACAGCGTTTTCAATGTCGGATCGAAAACAGAACTTGGCTCAAATTAACATATGTTCTGTTGGAATGACGTTTAAATATGCATTAAGAATTGCCAGGAATTCAAAGATATATCTTTTTTTAGCATATAAGATTTGTGACCACTAAAGTATAACAGCTATCAAGTATCAAATGCTCAAATACTCAAATTTGTGAAACATATGTCAAAATTTTAAAAACGAATGAATGCTTTTTATTTTAGATATTTATTTAGAATTGGTTATTTCATAAATTATTTGAGTTGGCAAAAATTTTTATAGTAGCCATCTAAATTTTAAAAAAAACTCTTTCAGATAAAAGTTACACTGATGAGGCACGAAATGGTTTATAAAATGTATTACAACGAAAGCCAAGTTAAAAGTTGTTTATTACATGTTTACTAAAAGCTATTAGGGATATAGACAGTCGAAGTAATTACTTATAGGTTTGAGACGTCTGTAGAACTTTTACAAATAATAAGGCTTTTAAAGAGATACGTAATTCTGCATTTAAAACTTGCAATATTTTAGAACGTATGGAGTGTCAATATATCCAGCAATTACACTCTAAGTTGGTCAGCTGTAAACTATAATTATAGAATAAGTAGCTCAGTTATTTTGTTAGACAAAAGTACTAAAAATTCAGTATATTTTAAATTGCCAAACCAATAAGGCGTAAGAATATCTAAAATTTAATCATAAATTGTAACATTGATTGTAAATCAATATAAAAAAAAGGGTAAACAAGGAAAATAAAACTGCGGTGAAACAGGCTCATTTTCGACATAACGACTTTTTATAATTAACATTTCCAGCCCTTACTTCTTATAATTCTTTAATATTCATAACTATTAAACTTTATTAACGATAAAAACGCAATAAAATTTAAAAATTTTACAAGGTTTTGATAAATATTTGAAACCTGGTCCGGTGTTAGCAAATATTTATTAAAACCTTGTGGAAATTTTAAATTTTGTTGCGTTTTTATCGTTAATAAAGTTTAATAGTTATGAATATTATGGCTTTTCGTTTGAATAAACAGGAAAAGTTTGTTCTATATATTTATCTACGACGCGTCCATAATTGCAGCTGATGATGAAACATCGATTTAAAATGCAAACATTTGTTGTGCTACATTGCAATCAATTGTATCAGAAAATAAGACGAAACAAACCAAGTAAGGAAGTAAATATTAAAATTATCAACTGAATACGTTGTTTCATATTGCTTTAGCTTGCAGCAGCATTTCTATGCAACTTTGTTGAGGCAAATTATCCTGCTAAGCACTGCAATCTAGAGAGCTTAATTCTTAATAAAATGTGAGTATCATCCTTTCTGATTCCATTTGCCTATTTGCTCAGACGTTTTTTTCTTAAATAGCCTTTACTACCCAATTGAATTTTTGTTTTTATTAAGGAAAGATAGTATTGTAACGAAATGTAAATTGTAGAATTTAGTACTTAAGAAAAGTTTCTAGAAAGATCTGATAAGGGAAAAAGCGGCTGCGATAATAAAGCAAACGCCAGATAGGCGTTCCAGAAATGTCGGCAAACGATAAGACTTATCTGCGAGATTTTTCTAGAACGTCGAAGCCAAAACTATATAAGGCGGTCGCCTTTCCCTTGAGTCAGTGAGTTAGTTAAAGTGAGTCAGTGTAATTAGTGAGCTAGTAGTTAAAAGTAAATAAGTGAGTTAATTATTCAATTGTAGTGTTTCGAGTTTAGTTTGAAAATAAAGTGGGTATTATTCAACAAGTGTTTAATAATCATTTTGAACCGATAAGCCCTTAACAGTAATCTTTTAAATTTTAATACATTAATAGAAACGTAACGCAGCGAATCTAGAAAATAGGTGACGAAAAAGCAGGGTTGTTATTAGCATAACCTCCAAAAAAGGCGCTGGAAATATCCTAAGTATCATTGTCACAACTTTATTAAACTTGTCACAAATTTTTTTAAGGTTGATCGACTACCGCAATTCCACTGAAGCCAATGACTTCTTCTAACAAAGAACTAAAAACTCTGCGCAGCTTCAGACCTGAAAAAAGTCACGATCTATCTCCTTAAAGACCAATTCCTCAGGAGAACAAATGGCGTTAAATATATTTAAATTCGCTTTAGGCGGCGACACCGGTAATGCAAACGTAATAAAAGCCACATTTGTCGGAGCAATAAAAATCTTGTAAACTTCGGTAATCTGACTCGGTTTCCATGCTTGAGTAATGGCAACGTTTTAATCTGATTTCGAGGTCCAATCGCATTTATACCGACGGGTCCTTGCGTTTTTTCAATGCGAAATCCCAAGGCGGTCCCTAATCAATCTCCCTCTAGGTCTTCCACCTAGGCCCCTCGCCGCCCACGCCGCTGACGCATTATGAAATAAAGTCGTTCGGAAAGAGGCGGATTCGTCGAAAAATTTCTGGCCGAGAAGGGCCGGGTCCGATATCTCGATTGCGATAAGAGAAATATAGCCTGTCATTTTAAAAATCTGTTGTCTAATCTGGCCTCATTTTTGCATATAAAAAGGATATTTTCGAAGCATTTTTGTTTAATTTACATTCAGGGGGTAGCCATTTGTATGTAACGAAGTGGCAGAGAGATCCATTATTAATCAGAGGGGCCATTTTAGGCTATTCTGGTTTTAAATGACGTTAAATTTATGGGTTTCTGTACAATAGGCAGAAAATGGAATATTAATTAAAGTAGAAAGTAATCTGTTTTTTTGAATTCAGCTTCTGTAAACTTAAGCTTTAAAGCTCTTTTAGAAAGGAATTACACATGTGTCAAGTTTTTCTTATTATCTAAAGTGATAAGCTTAAAAAACATCATAAAATTTAAAACTTATAAAAGAAGCAGTTTTAGTTTTAGCTGGAAGCCATGTGAGTTATTTTATTATATTAATAGTAAAAATAAAATAAATCAATTTTTATTTTTCTTATTTCTGGTAAATTTATAAAACGATATAAACTTTTTGAGTTTAATCTTGCCAAAAGTAAAACAGCTGATAAGGCAACACAAAATGTGCCATTTGTCTTTTTTTAAGCAGAAGCGTATGCTTCAGTATAATTTGTAGCTCACACGATAAGAAAATGTATTCCCTGCGCAATGAGTGGCCTGAATGTTAATTGCTTTGCTAATAAAACAACTAGAACATGCATCAGATCATAAATTAAGCGCCTTTAACTTTTATCATAACTTGTTTTGACATTAATTTGAAATAACATAGTTAATATAGACGTTAAGAATGAACATGGTCAACTATTTAGAAACAAAATTACTTTAACATATCACAAAAGAACAAACTACATGCTCTGAGCAAAAGCAGAAGAGAATTTTTAAACTGCATAGTCCTTATATAGGGTTTTAAATATGCAAATCTGTCATCAATAAGTTTAGATTGTACCACCCAAAATTCATCACATGTGGTTGAAAGTCTGGTGTTTTGGAACATATGTAGAAAATTTCATATAACTTGAATAAATTCTGCTATTGTTTAAAAATTTGTTATTTTTAGTCAATTTGACACTCAGTTACACTTAACAGGAGAATAGTGGTTAAATTTTGTAGCAAGATTTAAATTGTACTAGTCAATATTAGGTAATACAGTTCATTTTAAAAATCCCATCAAAGTGATTGATATTAATGAAAGTTTGGTGTTTTGGAAATTATGTAGAGAATGTCAGAACATTTTATTATTAAATACAATAAATTTTATGACCGCTGTTAAAACGAATTTTGTATTCTCAACCAATTTAAAAAGTGTAGCTTCTAAAGAAGAATTCTAACTCATAGATGTAGATTCTAAACATCAAGCTAATCGGTAAATATACCCCAATTTCTGGTGTTTCATCCAAGTTGTTGATATGTATGAAATTCACTAATCAAACATTTTACCCTTTTAGAGCAAATACAAAAAATATGATAGATATTAATAACAATTGTGCCTGCTAAGGCAAACAATCTGATTCAAAATTACGGAATCTACCAACGTGCTCTTTATATATCGTCGTCATTATTATATTTGAGTCATAGAGGACAATGGCAGCTTCTAATTGTAATTTGAGCACAATGACAGAAGCAATATTCAATTTTTCTTTGCCTGTTTTCATCCCTTATTATGTTTCGGTATCAAATAATCCTTTTGATAACTTTATAAAAGAATATTCGTGTCAACTTTGTTAAATTGGAGCAAGTCGAGCAAATATAATGTGATCAATATCTGTAGTTTAACTGCGCCATCCACCTAGAGCAATTTACTAAGTAACGGTATGAAAACATCTTACAATGGATCCGAATTGGCCATGATATATTAATAACGTCACAACGGACGTATCATCAGACCGCGTCGAAGCATAGCCGACTGAATGGTCCATTGAATACATTGTTGCCGGCGCTTACCCTAATGCAACACTGACAATGTGATAATTACGGAATTACTCTTGGTGGTATCGGTCTACGTCACCCTCCTAGTGATTGATTTATTTCAATTACCTTCTAATGCTCTTCTGTAGATCACATAACGTTCGTTCATGCGCCACACTCTCATTAATTTTTATCGATCCGGAACGGGGACAATATTTCAGTTGGGGGGAAGTGACCACGGCACTAGAATTTTTGATGGATTTGGGTAAGTACATTAACCTTAAATCGGGCTTTTACCCTATACTTTTGGTTTAAAATTAAAATTTAAATATTTGTCCTAAACTTTCCATTATTTCATGGTCTTTTGATATCAGGAAAACCTGTCTAAGAATAAAAGCTGTATGAATTTGGCAATCAAACCATAATAGCGTTGTTAGACGTTGCTAGTTCATAAACATTATGACCTCAGTTTTCTGTCCTCCTTAAATATCTTGTTGATGTTGGAAGGAAAAAAGGAAGAATGAAAGATATGTCCCAGACTTTGAAGAACAATAAGCTGCTGTTATTTAGATACTGCTGGTTTCTTTGGATGACAATTTAGTATGTATTAGAATCTGAACTTGAAGACTCAGGTAGATATTATTGTTGCTCAAAAATGAAGACTCAGTATGTTATAGAATCCCTAGCTTAGTAACATCATCCGCAGAGATTAAGAAGCTTAAAAATGCCTTGTTAATTAGATTGTTAAATTTTTGAGTTATGCAGAAAACATATCGTTAGATCTTGAACCCTAAGGATGAAAGCTGTATAAATTTTGCAATGGAACCATAATGGCATTGTTAGACGTTGCTGGTTCATAAACACCTTCCTGCCATCCTTATGCATCTGTGAATGTTGGAAGGAAGGAAAGTAGAAAGGAAGGAAAGAAGGCAGGAAGAAAGGAAGACGGGAAGGAAGGAAGGAAGAAAGAAAGGAAAGGAAGAAAGGAAGGAAGGAAGGAAAGAAGAAAAGAAGGAAGGCAGAACGGAAGAAAGGAAGGAAGGCAGAACGGAAGAAAGGAAGGAAGAAAGGAAGGAAGGAAGGAAGGAAGGAAGGAAGAAAGGAAGAAAGGAAGAAAGAAGGAAAGAAAGAAAGGAAAAAAGGAAGAAAGGAGAAAAGGAAGGAAGGAAGAAAGAAAGAAAAAACAGGAAGGAAAAAATGAAGGAAGGAAAGAAGAACGAAAGAAAGAAAGGGAGAAAGAAAGAAAAGCAAGGAATACAAGGAAGAAAGGAAAGAAGGACGGAAGGAAGAAAGGAAGAAAAAAACAAAGAAATGAAGGAAGAAAGGAAGAAAGATAATTCCCAAACTTCGAAGAAAAATAAGCTCCTGATATTCAAATACTCATGGTTTCTTTAGATGGGAATTCAGTATGTACTAGAATCTGAACTTGAAGACTCTGGTAGGTATTATTGTTATTGAAGAATCCCTATCTTAGGAAGAAAGAAAGGTAGAAAGGAAAGAAGAAAGAAAGGAAAGAAGGAAGGAAGGAAGGCAGAAAGGAAGAAAGAAATGAAGGAAGGAAGGAAGGAAGGAAGAAAATAAGAAAGAAAGGAAGGAAGAAAGAAATAAAGAAAAAAAGGAAGAAAGAAAGAAAAGGAAAGAATAAAAGGAAGGAAGGAAAGAAGGACGGAAGGAAGAAAGGTAGGAAAAAATAAAGAAATACGCCAGGATGAAGAGGCTTAAACATGCTATAATAATTGATTAGCTTTAGAATGTAGTGAATGCACATTGTGCAAAAACAAAATAAAAAAGAGAATCAGATCGAAGTAATTTCTCTAATAGAAGAAAATGCCGCCATTTACATCTTATTTATGGAAAATAGCGCGCCATATATCTTTACAGCAACCCGAACGAGGTCAACTTACTAGATTCATTTGTGTTATTAGTATTCAAGCAGTTTACGAGTAAAAATACACTCCCGCTGACTTGTAAAATATGCTATCGGTAAAGCGAAGTGCCTGGATGTTACGCTTTCTGCAAGTCAATTCCTACGCCGCCCCATCTAATGGTTTCCAACGAGGTTTCCCGTTTCCCCTTTTTTCCATCTATTTACGAATCTTTTCGTCTCGGCCTAATATACAGAGAAATAATTTCGTTTGTAGTTCATTGCAAGTTGTTATGGATGCCTGATAAGATTTTATTCCCATAAAATGTTAGGGGTCGAGATTCGGTTGTATTCTATCGATTTTTGTTAAATTAGTTAGGAAGTTTTATCTCGGGGGAATGTCTGTGAAAAGAGCATCCATAGTTGTTTTCTTTCCTAATAGAAAAAAATATGTTCAGCGAATAAAGTTTTATTTCCAATATGGGGTAGATTTGGTTATATCTAGAGACACTAAAATTTCATCTCATTAATGAGTTAGTCAGTTTAATTTTTTTTATGAACTCCACCGACTATAGTAAGATATATTGCTAATTTTGCCGCTTGTTGGTGATGATCACAAACTCCTAGACATTTGTACGCTCTTTTATACAGACATGTGGCTTAAAAATGTATTTAGAAACACGACGAGTAGTTAGTTAAAAAATCTAGGAAACACGTCAATCAAAAATTTAATTTAGTTGTCCTTCTTAACTTCTTTCTATCAATCAATCTGGTTAGTAATGAATTTTTCTCCGCTTTTCGCCCTTCAAAGCGCCGCTAATATAGCGATTCCGACAGAATTGATTGACCCTCACACAGGGTTAATTAAGAAGTGCTAACGTCACAGAGACAAATGAGGGATCCAAAAAATCAATTTGCCAATCGTCCGCCTTTACATCTAATTGATGTATCTGCGGTTAGTTTAAATGCGTTTTAAATTTGCTAGCTTTGTGGCGCGTTGTTTAAAAACCTTATGACGCTGATTTCTTAAAAGTGAGCGTCTCTGTGGTTGTCATTTCTGTCATTTTTGACGTCAGAGTCAAGTTCTTGACGTTTTATAATTCAAATGTAGTAAAATTCCAGTTGTTTTACATTTCTCGCGATGTTGCCCCACTATCTACCCCGCTCCTGCCCCATCGAAACAAGTTTTACCTGCTATGGTTCTGGAGTGCACCATGATCTGCGTCGACGACAGTGAATACATGAGGAACGAGGACTATCGCCCTTCAAGATTGTACGTTCAGCAGGATGGCGTGCAGATGATCTGCCGCTCAAAGATCCATGCCAACTGGGAGAATTTGGTGGGTCTACTCAGTTTAACTAAGGCGAGAGTGCTGGCGTCCTTTACTAATGACATTGGGCATATTATTACTAAATTATTCGTTATAGGAATTGGGGGTGACCTCAGACTATCCCCCGGTTTGAAGGTGGCATATATGGCACTGAAGCATCGACCGGAGTTAAGATTTAAAATGAGGATTGTCGCATTTGTAGGTAGTCCAGTGACAGATGGTGATGAGCTAATTTTGCTGGGGAGAACACTTAGGAAACAAAATGTAAATGTTGATATTATTAGCTTTGGGGAAGATTATGAAAATAATGAAGTTTTGTCGAAGTTTGTCGATGTCGTTAATGGAAAAAATGGAAAGGATAGTCATTTATTAAATGTGCCCAGGGGGTCAGATATGATAAACAGCTTGAGGGAATCGGACATAATCTTTCAAGATGGAAATCCGAATTATGACGCTGGTAATTTAGATTATGATTTTGAAGCAAATGAAGATCCTGAATTAGCTCTAGCGTTAATGATTTCAATGGAAGAATATCGACGTCAACAAGAGGAAGAAGAAAGACAGAGAGTCCAAGTGGCAGCTCATGAGCAACCACAAGATACTAGAGATTTGGAGAATGAATTAAAAGATACGTATGTTATAGAAGAAAATGAAATCTTCAAGCAAGAATCGACGCTTGCAAGTCAAAGTTATCTTAGCAATACTGATGATAACAGGGATTTAGAAAATGAAATAAGAGATGCGTACCAAATTGAAGAAGATGAAATGTTTACGCAAGAATTTGCGCTTGCTAGTCAGATTTATCCAAACGATTCCTTGTCTCAATTTGCAAAAGCCATGAAAGGCAGTAAGAAGCCAAGGAGAGTATCAATTGACGAGGAACAAAATCAAATCAAAATAATTACTCCCAGTTCGTCTCATTTTCCTGAATCTCCAGCTGATTCCACCGCAACTGATTCTGAAGATGAACCAGAATTGCCTAATGCTCATAATTTACCAGAGGAAGACAATCTGACTTACTTGGTTCAAACGTCCATAGAATCAGAAGAACCGACAGAAGAAACAACCTCTTCCAAGGTCGATGCAAAGGATGAGAAAGGTACAGCTGTCGTTAGCGGCGAAACAGCCGAAACTTCTTTGCCCACATTATGCTTAGTCGATCCGGATGCTAGCGATTTTGTTTGCAGGGCATGGCGCAGCTTGCAAAAAATGAGACAGAACAAGTGCAAAGCAAATAAAAACTTGGCTCCTTCCCCTAACAAATCCAAAACGATCCCAGATGATGAAAGAAAAAAAGAAGATGGCAGTGCAAGCGAGAAGACAAAGTAAACAGTATTAATGTATTTAGATAGTGGGGTTTTATGCAGAAGAAAATATAAATTGAATCGCATAAGTATTTCTTTGTCATAATAATAAAAGAGTTGTGTTTGAGTTATTTTGGATGAAAGATAATTTAAGGCTGTCGTGGAATAATCTAGTTAGTTATATGGAACGTAACAGTCATAATGTAACTATTTTAATCACGTACTTCTTAGGCTAAATAAATACAGAAAATCAAAAAAATAATTTCATTCTGCTTAGAAGAGAGGGTCAATTTGACTAACAAAATACCCTTAGTAAAGCGCTACTCAAAGTTGCAAACTCTTAATTAACATTGTTTACGACTTTATAGGTCGACAAATGCTTATGACGTGAACTAGTGTAAAGACAAGGCAGATGGCCAGAAAGAATACCTCCAAACTAATAGCCAACAAATGTTTACATCTTTCTTTATTAATATTTGTGTATGCAATTAGCAACTAATATAAAAATAATTGCGTCAGTTTTATGTTGGAAGAATTGTAAGAAATAAATGATAAACTAAAACAATGAACCTGTTTGACAAAACTTAGACAGGAATTCAAAAAATAAATAAGACATCTCTCATAATAAATGTTGTATGCTAAAACAACCAATTTTTTTACTTTCGAGGCATAAACGAATAGTCTCGCTTGATTATACTGAAACAGAATTTTACAGTAATGCTGGAAAATTGTAGTTTTTAACACTTCTACTAGATAGACAGGTTTCTTTATTCTTGAATTAATTTCATTTTTGGTTTGCAGTGAGGATTATAAGTTTTAAAAATGTATTCATTATAAATTTGTATTATTGCATCAGTTAGGGTTGATTTTCTTTTCATATATTTCAGTTGAAAGAACGGATGACATCCCCTATGCAGATAGTTGGATATACTTCACATGTTTTGGCAAGGCATAGTGACTTTCGTGCCAAAAGGACCGCAAGCGGCGTCAATTTAACCGAAATTATATATGTTGCAACTATAGTGGAAACCAGGCCATTTGTGAACTGGGGTGTAATATGACGCGAAATTTTATACAAGCCGTATGGGAAATATCCGCTAATTTGCCGGAATAATGAAGTATTTTTACGGCTGCCCATAAAACTGCATCATACCTGAATGTTGGGCGCCTTTACGTGTCAAATGTGACGTGCTTCGAATCAATCTCCGCAAAGCTACATACCTGAAACAAGGAAATAACATTAGCACTGATTATAGGCTGGCATTATGTCGATTGACTTAATTATTTAATTTATTTTAAAAAAAAGTGTTAGAGTTATAACCACTGCATAAAATCAACTTTATCATTTTAAGAATCAAAGCAAACACGCCGATTTTTGGGATTGATGGACATCTTAAATGACTTAGATAAGTAGAAGAGTTATAGGGATTCTAGAACGTTTGTTGCGACACAGTCCAGCATTGTGTCGACATCTTGGTTAACTCAGGTAAGTAGAATGATTACAGGTGTTCTAGAACACTTTCCTAAATCACAATTCTGTTGACCTTTATAAAATTGTCCATCATAGGGCGAAACAAAAGTACGCTATGGAATTTAACAGAAAGTAAGCCAAATGCATTATTAAACTTATCATAATAAAGTCCAAGACCAAAGCCCATCATTGGGCGAAACAAAGGTACGCTATGGAATTTAACAGAAAGTAAGCCAAATGCATTATTAAACTTATAATAAAGTCCAAGACAAGGCAAAAAACACAAAATTATTTTTATAATCTACAGAGACAATTTTAATCAATTGGTAATGCAGGAGTATCTTATCGATCTGTACCTTCCAAATCTCCAAATTATTTTAACAAAATGTTTCTACCTTTAAAAGATCCTTGAATGAAGAACAAAATAAGTTAAAAGTTTAAGCAACACATAAGTGAGTTTTGTACAATCCATATTTCTATTAATTTCATTGATATCAAAAAATAACTGATCACGAAGTAGAGTTTAATGTCAGAGTTCCAAAAACAGGCAACTGACTTTTGTTGTATGCCTTTGTGTTTATCAAGCACTGAACTTTTTCAAAATTTGTATTTACCATGTTGGTTTTTGTCTTTCTTGACAACTCAAGCTGTTCCCAAAATCTATTGTTACTCTGTTGTATTCTGTTAGTACACAAACTTCTTAGAAGCTACAATTATTTTAGGTTACAATATAAGCAAATTCCCTGTGTATTCTTCCATGGTAAGATTAAAATCTCCACGCTTATCAAATACACCTTCCTGATTTCCAATGTTTTTTTGTCTGTAGTGGCCACTTTATTCTTCTTTTCGGAATCAGTGGATAATCAGCTTACTTAAAGTACAAATATAAAGCTAGTGAGGCGAAATGAATTGAGTTGCACTTAACTCAACATACCCCCTCTCAATCAGCGGCCTTTTTATATGTCCTACTACCAGGGTTTCCACTCTACTGTCTCCACTTGATTAGGCAAAAAGCAACCATCCAGACAACGTCTGCTCCGCAAAAAGAAAACATTAATGACTGGAAAGATAACGATGGAGCTCCCAACAAAAGGATGATGCATTAGCCGCAAAGTGTTGAAACTTTATTGTTATAGAGGCGATACATAATGACAAGTTGGGCGAAGTGGTGCAGTTGTTGCCGCTTCGCAAGAACGGACCGCTTCGGTAATGATTCTAGACCTGCTAATGACTCAGGGGGTCGTTCTTAGCTCACGGCAGATGACCCAACCAAACTTCGGCGCCTTTCCGGGTTCTGAAACTTGATGTTTGCCCTCTCCCTCTGCCTACGAATTAAGTCACAATGCCAGCGGCAATTAATCTACTAGGAAACCATCATTTCGTACAAATTGGTATATTATTGTCTTTGTCCTGGCGAATTACACAAACTAGTTCTTGTACACTGCTATTGATGTCTCTTTAGCGAATGGTCTAACAATAAATAGAATAATACTTTTTAGAAAAATTCTTATATGAATTTGTGTTTTATGTATTTTGTGAATAAAATGATAATAAAGACATACAATAAGTACCTTTCAAACTGAATGGCTTTTGGTGTGCGTGTCCAGCAAAAACTTTTGTCGCATTACCCTCTTTCAACCAACAACGTAATTTCATGCCCATATCTCGAGAATTACACATTGCCATTATTACAAACAGCCGCACTTATGTATTTACAGGTCATTGTAGTTATTAGGGTTTGTTAAAAGGAAATACATCATTTTGAAAGGGTATTATTTTCGCTTATCGTTACGCATTATATTCACGAAGCACAAAGTGTAGGAAACCATTCTTGTGTGCCGCCTTTTCAAAAGGCAAAATAAGCCTTTGAAGTCCACTAATCATGCATAATTTTGTTAAAAGAAAATGAAATATCTGAATGGTTCTTTCCGGCGGGATAGGAAAGAAGAAAATATTTCTTAGGGGAACATTGAATTCTAAATGATTGCCTCAAATTATTTTAACATTTTTAACTCATTTAAGATCTTATTATCTTTTATGTTGTGGTCATTAAAAGTTAATCAAATGATAAAACGAAGAAATTCGATAGTAGATTTGCTTACAAAAGCTAAAATTATTCAGAATATAAAACGTTCATTCAGATGAAAATTTTAATTTACGTTTGCAGCTTTTAATTAAATTAATGTAAACAAAGTATATTTAATATATTCGTTGCGTGAATTCGAAAACCGAGCGGGACAAGGAGGGAGAAACAAAGCCAACTAGGAAACAAACGCGTGTTTAAGGTTTAGTTGTTTCAGCGCCTTACAGTTGGGCCTTAGATATAGTTCGTAATTAATTAATTTGCAACTGTAGAAGCACACACATGTTTAGAGCAATAGCTGGTTTAAATAGAGTTTGCCTTCCAATCTTCTAACGTTTTGGCAGCTTTTGAAAGTTGTCTTTTGAACATAAAAGGACTTTCCCAGACTTTTGTTGTTTGGCCGGATGAGGTTTGGAAAACGGTACAAGTATTTGCATTCTCAATGGATTCGTGTACACGAGAAGGGAAGAGAGATTCTCTTGATTACTGTTAAGGAAGTGGGGAGACGTGAAAGGTTTCCTAATCGTTTTATGACGTTAATTAATTTGCCTACGTAGAGTTATTTTGTTTCTAGTACAACGTTTAATTTGCCATTACCTGATTAATATGTCTATTCGTTTTCAAACACAGTGTAACCTCAGGTAAATTGTAACGCATGTTATTAATTTCAAATTGTATTAAAATTATTTAGGATTCTTAGACAAATTAACTCATAGGTTGTGAATCAACAGAACTTTCTCTAAGTCAAGACAGTTACAATATAACATTTATGTTTTATAACAGTAATGCACCTTTTTAAACAGTAGGAGAAATTTCTCAGTAGTAGTTAGTAGTTAGTAGTTAATTTCATTTTAAATTCGGTTTAGAAATGTTAGACATTGTTAGGACAGTCCCCAACTGACTGCAACTTGTAATGAGATCCAGATAATGCGTAATTAAGTAAACCACATATCAAATATAGGATAAAAACCTAAATCTTGAAACAACACAGTTTTTAGTATTCTCTTGGAGAATGTGTTGGTTGCGCGGTTGGTTAAGAATCTATGTAGGGTTTATTGAGCAATGATGTTTTTGGTATTATATTAGGAAAATTTAACTTTTTGATAAAATAAGTTATCCTTAAGCAGTTTTTTATATTAAAAATAAGATATAAAGTAGGTTTTATTAAATACTCTACTTGTCGTTATTCTTATAAAGAACTTAAACGTCAACAAGGTTGTTGAGGTCATCTACCATCTAGTAAGGTTTCTATTGTAAAAAATTTTAGACAATAGTCAACTTCATCATTTAAACTATACAAGCATAAACGTAAAATAAAATAATAAGCCCCTTAATTATCATGGATTTTAGTTTATCCCGTTGTAAGCGTATATTTTTTGTGCTGTCGAAAACTTTGCAGACTCGTATAATTTAAAACGTCCACGTCTAATTTACTTATACAATGTTTCGTTTAACGCCACAATTTAATCCTGCGACTATAACCTAAGTTTAACAATGACCGAGTGAAACAACGAGCGTCATTTCCAAAGACTAAAGATAAAACAAAGCGACCAAAATCCATTATGTTTTATAATAATAACAAATAGGCTGTATCCCCTAGCTGATAGCCTAAAAAAACAATTGGACAGTGCAAAGCTATTGGATTTCCAGGAGAAGCGCCATTTCAGTAAATAGAATAACTCGATAATAAGATTTCTGACGAAATTCTTTTATCGCTAAAAACTTTCGTTCTTGAAATTCGATTCGGAAACTTAGAAAGGCTAGCTGCACTGTTATATTTGTTAACTGAATTAACACAACTTGAAATAAAATTAGACAAAGGTATCACTTCAAAATTAACCGAATATAGTTAATCGTAGTTCAAATGAAGTCATATTATAAACATTTTTGAGAAAACAATATTTTAATTTAATAAGAAGAGTCAATGTTGCGTACCTAACTTAATTTTTAAGGTCATAAATCTCTTTTGGTTTTCCCATAGTTTAAAAAGAATATATAACCAGTTGTTGGATCATATTTTTGAGGACTCTGAATCCCATAAAAGCTCTAAAGAGTTATGAATGTTCATCTGGGAAATAAATAACGAAAATTACGCTTTGGTTCAAAAAATAATAAACAAAAAGATTTTGCTTCTTTTGCGGAAAATTTATACATTTTTTTTGAAATTGAACCTTTTATAGGTCTGCAAATTTTTACTTAGTTTTTTGTCTGTCAAATTTTCGACTTTTTCTCAAAGTTACTCTCTACTGAAAATTTATTTTTGTTTCCAAAATTTCTTTTTACCAAACATTTGACGAGAGTATCTCCTATAAAATAATAATAAAACTACCAGCCAAGTACAGTTTAAAATTTCATTAGATATATTCACATTAGATTATCTTGTCTTCCTTCCTTATCTATAACCTGACCAGCACATTACATAACCTAAAGTTGAACCTATCTTAATATCTAAAAAAACCATCCCGTCTGCCTCAGCTGCTTCCCTCTGCCTGTTTATCACCTGCTCTCATTTCGATATCCTCCAAAGTCTTACCTCGAGTATCAGGTACTACAAAGTAGACAAAAAATATCGCAGTTACGGTAGATAATTCACAAAGAAAGAATGCGTTTCCAAGTCCAATTTTCTCTGCTAGTGGCATAAATGTCTTCGTTACTATAAATGTCCCAAACCAGTTCATAGCCGCCCCGATTCCGGCGCCGTAACCTCGTATTCTAAACGGTAGTACTTCGGCCATCAGAAGCCATGGTATTGGGCCAAATCCGAAAGAGAAGCCAAAAACAAAGAATATTAGACCTATCAGAGGGATAAGACTGCTGTAGTTGGTTTTGTCTTCAGTTAATACCCAGTTGAAATATATCCCTAACGTCGTTTGTACTACTATTATGACTGAAGCTGATACGTACATTAGTAGTTTTCTGCCAAATCTATCAACTATTGTAGCGGCTGTGAATGTAGAGAAAAAATCAGAAATTCCTATAATGGTCGTGCAGAAAGTAGGATCAATGATACTTTTCCCCGCTGCTCTAAAGATTTTCGTCGAATAGAATATAATAGCGTTCACTCCACTAAATTGTTGGAAAAACATCAGCATTACTATAAGACCTATGGGCATTAAATTGGTAATGACAAAAATTTCCCTTATTCCAACATTCATCTGCTTTACTTCATTGTGCCACTTTAAAATATCATCAATTTCCTTTTCAACGTTGTAGTCGGGGCCTCTAAGCCATCTCAAGTTTTTTTTAAATTTATCATCTTTTCCCTTCAATAGTAACCATCTTGGAGACTCTGGTAAGTATCCATGAGAAACACAACAGGAAGATAAGCGGTCCGCAATTGCAAGCGATGGATAACTGTCGCCAGAGAAGGAATTTCCCCAAAGCGTCCGTAACCATAATACCTGTATTTCCCAATGAATAGTCGGCAATAAAAGAAGAGCACCTCTTATTTCAGCTTGTAGTATTTCCCCTAAATAGATAGGTGCCGTCGCTGACGTGATCCCTATGAAAAACCCAATAAAAAACCTACAAGCAAATATAGTTCGTACGCCAGAAGCTATCACAACGAAAAACCAAGCGATGAAGATGCCCAATGCTGAGGTAATTAAAGCACATTTTCTTCCACCAAATGTAACTATCGGTCCAGCTACTAACGTTCCAACGAAAGCCACCAAACGGCATCAAACCTCCAACCCATGAGTAATCCTCTACAGACAAATTAAACTCTTTACTCATCGACTGCTCGGCTTGAGCGGTGAATGCCAATGAAATTCCAATGTTGAAATTTAAAAAAGCAACACCAAAGGCAGTTCACTAGTTGGGTTCTCAGATTGCGAATTTTTTGGAACGTGCTTAAAGTATCCCATTCTTGGACCATATTAAATGATAAGATTAGAACTGAGTAGTTAAAGTTGTTGATTCATCTGTTGGTGGATGCAGCTGGTGGAGGTCACTTTTGTATTTGGCACAACATTGACAAAAATAATTTATAACAAAGTCAAAAGTACAATTCTGTCAACTTTCTTGACAGCTAGTTGAAATAGTGTAATAGAATTTGGAAAATGTCTGTGGCATCCAACGTCTCTGATTTTAATACTTCTAATGGTCTTTGCTTTTTCCAATGGTTGAGATTTAGCTTAGGTACAAGAAAATATATTAGGATGCTGTACTGAAATTAATAAATCTATTCCTGACATGCTAATATTCTGTAATAAAATAGGCGAGGCGAATGTGCTACAAATTAAAAATATTTTTAAGCACAACCATAGACCGTTGTCAGACTTCCTTGCCATTATCATATGATACGGTTGTTGTAAAGACTTTCTGCCCTTAGCAGTTATTTAGGCAAGCCTTTGATTTCTATTGCATTCAAAAATAATCAGTGGTACGTGAACTACCATTTGTATCAGTGGTACGTAAACTACCATTTAAGAACTAGAACAAATCGGCTAAAACCTAGTCGACTTGTCTCAAATTAAAACGATTGACGACTGTATATTTCTAATAAATGGTTTATAAAAAAGTTCGCCATTAAATTTAAAACAATATTTACCTCACTCAGGTTTCTACTTAGAGGGTGGGTTACGTTTATTACAATTAGCTAGAATCCTTATGTCAGGTAATTATGCGAAATAAATGGGCAGTTAGGGTTGTGAAGTTTTCGAGTATTGTTAATAAAACCCATGGCCTCATCTAACTGCCATTAGGGTTAAATTTGGAGGTATACATGTGGCATTTAATTACCATGCTTAATTTAAAATAGGGGCCTTATGGGTAACTTTATTGCATGTGCATCAACAAATTAGGAACATAATTTTTTTTCTTGGTTAACTTCAATTGTAAAGCATATAGCATTTAGCAAATTGACTATAAGTAATTAAGGTGGTCTAAAAGAATTAGGGTGCTAAAATCTGCGAAATAAAAAGCTGGGCGTCTTGCGTCATATCCCTAAATCAGATGGAGATGTCGGTTTTCTGACCCATTTTCCTTAATTGCTTACTCCTATTTCGGCGCTGCAGTAAAAATTCTTTCGTTTGGCCTTAATAAAGCGTTCCGTACTGGGGCAGTAAAACAACTTCACTCTTGTGCTTACAGAATATCGTACAAGGCAGGACAAATAGATTAAATGTGTCTGGATTACGCATGTCCTTATTTTAGTGTTCTGTCGCTAGTACGAAGTCACTGGCAAGCGCTTGAATATTTTCAGCGAGAGTCGCCTTCAGTCTAAATTAACATGAAGATAGAGTTTATTAGGGAATTTCTCCAATAATTAATATTCTGCACAAACAAAACTCTTTTAAGCTGGACTGAAGCCGGATGAGAGAAGTAGAAATCTGAATTCAAGTCTGATGAGAGAAGTGGAAAATGTTGTTTTCAAAATAGATTTAGTTGCGATGTCTTCGTTAGAAAACGTTATTTTGGTATAGACTTCGCTTTTGTTAAAAATTAGGCAAAATGTTACAAGGTGGGGGTAAAATCAGTCAATGATATGCAAGTTAAATCTGTGATTTTGGCAATACATATTGAATAAATATTAAGAAATGAGGCAATTGGGAAAATTTTGTAGCTTGTACATTTAAAAAGTCGTGTTTCTTTAGTGCTTTAGTACGCTGGTATTTCATTAAACCTTAGTACTCGAGTTTACGACAACCGTAATATAAACTCGGTGCCAAGATGGCGAACGGCAAGAAAGGACTCTTTTTATTGTGAAAACATAACCTCAGTGTTTCCATCCAACCGCCTTGATCTCATTATCTGCACTCTTGGAAGCCTATATCGGTTCTATATGTGCCTCATTCTCCTTCGTCTCTCGCTCCGACCGTATCGTATATTTTAATATAGTTGCCTATGATATTGAAGGGAGCTAAATGGAAATTGGATTTGTCTTAAATCAAAATAAATGACTCTCGATGTTTAATAGGCCTAATATATTTTGTTCAATTTTGTATACAACTTATTAAACCCAAAACTAATGTAGATAAATATCTTTGAAGTAACAGTATACTTTACCAGATGATAGTTTTCACGTTTAACATAACCTAGTTTCTTTAAACTATTTTGGTGCCTTCACAAATTACTTTCATATTTTTATTTGTGCCAAGTTCAAGTACATGCAAAGGGTGCAAAAGGTGAAAATTCACCAGAACTGATGAATTTTAAATTTAATTTTGTAAGCTTGATCTAAATTGAATGTTGTAGATTTGGCTTTCCAAATTTGACCGTGCTAATTTTAACAGGATCACTAAAAAAATTGTGAAACTTTTGCAACAGTAAGCAAAATTTGAAAACAGTTTGGTTAACTTTTTATTATATTTATGTAAAACTTGATAAACAAATTCAACTTGAAACCAAAACACTAGAAACTCGGATCTATAATTTGCTTTTTAATATTTCTCTCTATGACTATTTTTTTTGGTTGCAGCCTTTTAAAAATCACCTAGAATCTCTATTAACACTCTAATTTTTTAGCCTAAGGTATAACTAGACGTTGTTTGTCTCCAAATTTTTTCGTTATTCCAAAACTATTTCTTGAATAATCACTTTGAGACAGCCTAACACTTCTCGCATCACTGATATGATTTTCAGCGACACTTTCAATAAATCTCGGAGGCAGATCAATGTACCTTCAAAGTTTTCTTTGGCTAACTTTTTTATTGCGTTCGGAAACTGATAATATGAATTCAATAACGTTGTTAATGTGACAGAAGAAAAAGTTATTTTCGGACGGAAAGCGTGTAAAAGAACTGGGCTGTGGTTTCCTCTACTTTCTTGAACCAGTAAAAGCAACATTAAAACTTTAATAATATATCTTGTCCTGCTGTTTCGGCCTAAACGTCGGGGCTCAACAAAGTTACCGTTTTTATATGTGGTCGTTTCTGCACCAGTAGACAGCAAAGTGTGTTACATAGTTTTTATTTTAGCCTTCAAATACCCAACCTTATATTAAAGAACTATTTAAAAATAAATTGTATTATCTAATTGTTACTTGTAATATTGTCAATCTGTAATGTATAGATCAGGCTCTAAAATCTAGGATCGTTAATACAAGTAAATTTGTCTAGGTGTTTCAACAAAAAGTTGTTGAGTACCAGAAATATTTTTTTATGAATTTATTTTTGAAACCATTTTTCTACACCACTTATATAAATTTGTTAATTATTTTTGATGTTAAAGCACTAAATGTGATCGCTTCTTTGTAATAAACAATGTAGTAATTATTAATTATGTAGTAATTTTTAAATGTAATGAAACGCATTTTCCAGGGTAATCCCAAAAACGCAATTATTCAACAACATTAAGTGTGATTACAATTCCCCTCTTTCCTGCAACTACTTTATTAAATTCTGCTCAATACGTGAACCAGGCTGATTCTTTAACGGTCTTTTCTCACTTTATATACCGGATGTGTAGAATCAAAATCTGCAATTCATCGATTTGCAATTTTTATCAAACCCACAGTCGGGTATTCTACAATTTTAATATAAAATCGACAACGTGAAATCTGAAATTTAAAAATTGGATTTCTGGATAAAGAAATTGCCATTAAATTAAATTCACGTGCCATTTCATGCAACCTATTTCGCATGCAACGGATGTCACACACGCGAAAATCATATTATAAGATGTCAGTTGTGGCCCATTGCATTTTATGTTGTGCATTATCGGCTGTCTGCTTTTTTTTTTGATTTAATAAAAGGCGAGTCCTAATATTTAATGCTGACGTCTAACCTAAAAAGATAGTTGTGTTTGTAGTGCATCGTTACGAGCGCAATATTACTCAAGTAAAGTTAGTTGAAAATCTGGAGACGTGCAATGGTTTCTTAAATTTTGATAAACTCATTTCAGTCCATTGAAATGTTACATTAACATTGCAGTTTAGGTAGTTCTTGCTTTCGTTGTTTAAGGAGGGCTATTTTAAATTTAAAACTGAGTCTTGAAAACGGCATCATTTTTATTTGGCCTCTGTATTGCAAGAAGTCACGGTGGTGTTCTTCTTATTTTATCTTCATAATGGTACATCTTGCAGAAAATTTGTTGACACGTTTTTATTTGGAATTAAATTCTTTAGAAGTTTGCTAGAGAAACATTATGTCGAAAGATAAATAATTAAGAAAGTTTTAATTCCTAGAAGATAGAAAGTATCAAATCTTTCATCTTTGTAAAATATGTCATACAAAATTAAAATACAGAACTTGTCCCCTGAAACGCAGTAGCAGTTCAGTATCTCTTTGAAGATGACAGCTTGGTTATCAAAACGCGTTAGAGCAACGTTTGTTGTGTTTTTAAATCTTTCTTGGTTTCAGGGGACAAGTTCTGATTTTAATTTTTAAAGGTAACCAAGGACCAGTCCGCTACACCAAAAAATGTCTGCTTGAACAATTCTGAAAGGTTTTGCATAGCTACAAAAAAGTAAATTTAACAAGTTATTATAATTATGTACAGATAAGGAAAAATTTTCATTGTCCATGTAAAACGCTAAGAATTATCCCTTCCATAGTTTTCTACGGCTGCTGAACGTATTCCCCTACTTTGACGCAGCATCGTCGAGAGTTTTACAAGAGACTGGAATATTGTTTAGCACAGTCTGGCGGCCTATTTGAACTCCTTATATTGTAATGTTTAAAGAGTTATTATGTTATATTCTTCATTAGAATTATTATTTATTTTAAAGAAATCTCCTTTATTTATTTTCGTTATCAAAGAATATCAGTTTTATTTTGTCTTAGACTTTGATTAAATCAACGGACTAAAAGAACAAACAGCATGTGGTACGCAAATTTTAATAAAATTGTTGCCTGCCAGTAGTAATCTCGTAACAAAACACGTTAGAAGCTATGACTACTACTACTGAAATCTCCACAAGCACTGATCGCTGCGCTCTGCGTTGAATTTTTTACACCGGTGTAGGAGAATACAAGGCTCCGCCCATCTATCCCACTATTAGCTCTCAATGTTAAATCTCTTATAAAGATTCTCCCTGTGGACAGTGTTTGACTTTCCTGATGTGTATAATGTTATCTTAACATTTATGGTTGTAAAGTTGAATTGTTTAATTTCTTTTTTCTTGAAATTATAGGTTTACAATTTTTGATATGTATTGTGTTTTTGAGCACTTTACATTTTTTTAAAAATATTCATAAAAGTGCATGTTGCTACGCATTTTCTAATATTTTAAGCTTTTAGTGAAATTTCGATGTTATTAATTTTTTCATAAAAAGAATCTTCACGAAATTCTCGAAATTTGTTCCAAAATTTTAATCTTTTGTTAAAACAATTTTTAACCAAACATTTTTCTTGTTAATTGACATTTCTAACCCTTACTTTGTGGAATTGTTTAGTTATCATAACTATTAAACTTTATTAGCGATTAAAAACCAAAAGATATTAACAATTTCACAATGTTTCGAAAAATATTTACTATGACCGTACCAGGTTTCTCCGAAGATGCAGTAATGCGAAACATGGTCAGGTATTAGCAAATAATTTTTAGAACATTGTGAAATTTTTAATATCTGTTGGTTTTCAATCGTTTCAAATCGTTAATAAAGTTTAATATTTATGAATTTTTCTTGTTAAAATGTTCGCATAATTTTAACCTAAAAATGTTAAGTTTTTAATGATTTTTTGGTTAAAGAAAAGTTTATTTTTTTTCATTCCCTTAAGCAAAAATATGTTTTAAATATTTTAAATTTGTTTTTCTTCGACTTTTTTCTAAGGTTCATAGAAATTTCAAAATTTTTCGAAAAGTTGCAAATTTTCTCCAAATATTTATAAAAATTTGTCAATTTCTCTTTGAAACTCTCTTGTGTTATATGTCTCGATATTTTGACAAAAAAAAATCATTTTTCGAAACCTTTTACATTGATTCTTACAACGCCGGTACGATATCAATGAAAAGTGTTTACACTTTATTATAATACTTAAACAATGGCACAAAAAACATTAAAAAACCGCATAATTGAGTTTAAATCTAAAATGTTGTAAAAATATTAAAAAAGTTTAGATTTTGTACATAAATTTCGGGATTTATTTTTTAAATTTTGATTACTTATCTGGAAAACAATCTTGCGCTCACAACTTACAGAGAAAATGATAAATGAAAAAGACATTGAGAAGACTGTGAAAATGAATAAAACAAAACTACTCAAGGGAAACTTAAAAAATCGTTAAAATGGAAGCTCAGATTGCGAAGATATTTTCACAGAGGATAACGTTTTCAAAAACAGTGTAAGTTTCCTGAAAGGAAAACATAGATTCTCCCTTTTCTATTTTTTAGGCTATTGCAATATCTGGAGCTATGGATGGTTCCATTATAATACACTTCTCCACAAAATTAACGCACCACTTGGAAATTTCGAGATAACTAAACAATTATCTCAAAATCATAAACTTTGATATTCAGAACTTTAACACCATAAGGATTAAAAGACTTTTATTTCCCCAGTCATTTAATGACAGTAGTTTTTAAGATTTATTGCAAAATTCTAATTTTTTCAATTTTTTTTTAAGGTTAATTTCGTGTGCTTCCCCCTCTACTGCGGATAACAGCTTCATACCGACGTGGCAGACTCTCTATTAAACTTGTTATCTCCCTTTGATCTAGTCCATCCCAAATTTCTAGAATTCTTTCTTGTACCCCACCAAGGGTAGCTGGAGGGGGCATAAGAGCTTTGACTCGCTTTCCAATAATGTCCCACAAATGTTCTATGGGATTCAGGCCTGGACTTCTTGCTGGCCAGTCCATAACCTGAATACCAACTTTATCAAAGTATTCTCTCACTATTCTAGCAATGTGTGGCTTCGCATTATTTTGCATTAGAATAAAATCATCGCCAATATAGGGAGCATACGGCACGACATGTTCTTGTACAATTTCGGTTATGTATCGTCGACTATTCAATGAACCTCGATTGATCACCTGCAAGTCTGTGTGACCCGTTGAAGAGATGCCACCCCATACCATTATTGATCCGCCACCATAAGCTTGGACTTGTCTTATGTTGCATTGGGCATACCGTTCGTTTCTTCGTCGAAACACTCTCACACGTCTATCATTGTTAAACAGACAAAATCTGGACTCGTCTGTGAATAAGACACGAGCCCATTTGGCGTTGGTCCAATTGACGTGATCTCTAGCAAATTGTAGTCTTATTCAGCGATGGTCTGCCGTTAAGAATGGACCCCTAGCTGGAATTCTGGGCTGCAAATCGTCAGCAGCAAGCCGCCTTCTAACCGTTTCTATGCTAACTTGCAGATTATGTGTGGTTGCAAGCTGGATTTGTAAACTTCTACAGGTTGTAAATCTCTCACGTAATGCACGAAGTCTCAAAAAACGATCTTGTAGAGCGGTTGTTTTGCTAGGCCTTCCTTGTCCTGGTCTTCTTTAATTCGTATTTGTTTCCCGGAACCGTTGAACGACACCAGAAATTGTTGAATGGCATACCTCAAGTCTTTGGGCAATGTTTCGGTAACTTAATCCTTCATAGGCTAATGTTACAGCCTGGACACACTCATCACGACTTAAATTGCGCGAAACACGGTTCATCTTTTGAAAATAATGTTTTTCAATCCAAAATGCCAAAACACACCTCAAACAGTCAATTAGACAGAACTTTAATGGAACAACACAAAATCCTGTTTTATGTTGTTTATACCTTATTTTGTTTTTTTCTTGATACCAGCTGCAAAATGGATCAACAAAAAAAGGTAGCAGCATTTATCACATCGTAACATGATATGCTGATGTCCATGCATGCGAAAATTTTAAATTATTTGCACATGTACATGATTTTTGATAAAAGGATAGTGGTGCGTTAATTTTGTGTAGAAGTGTAAAAAGAAATGATTTTAAAGACAGTGGTGTCAAAACTTAAAAATTGTTGACTTTCTATGATAAAGATTTAGGAAATTTAAATTTTTTAAATTCTTCTAAATATTTCTTTAAACAGGATGTACAAAAAACAACTTTCTTAGTAGCAGATGATTAGTGAATTTAGTATTTTTTGAACTTTTTACGCGGACGTTATAAGGAATAAAATAAAGGTTTGAAGAAATGCTCAAAGAAAAGGACAACATTACATATATTCTGTATAATTAACAAGTTATAATAAAAAGTAAAATTCATTCTTTGAAGATGCAACTAAACTAAATAACAATAACATCGTTATTAATTTTTTTTTAAACAAGTCCTTAAGCAAACCTGTATTTATTTTGTAAAATAATCTATATTATCTTTGCCCTTGAAATCAAATCATGATAAATTTTCAGCTACATCTTCCTCTCAGACAGCGTATATAAAAATATTATACTAAAAAAACAATGATTAAAAATGTGAAACGTCATCTAATTTGTATCCTTCTGCTTCTTCTTTTTCTTCTTTGAATGCCTTTAGTCTTATATTTGCTGGTTTAACAAAACGCCAATGAATTACATTCCAATGGGACCTGGACCGATTGATTCGGAAAATACACTTGATAACGTAGAACTCAACATTCGTAATAAAAATTTATATTCTGTGACTTTCAATATTTTGGCCTTGATATACAACATAAAAGTTTTCTCGAAATTTTTAAATGAAACTCTAAATTTTAACTTTTTCTCGAGCTTTCGTGTTTTAACTAAGCACTTTTTTTATGTTTGGAATTTCTTCAAAATGCAAGTTAAATTTTTAGTTACAAGTGAATTTTTATCTAAATCTTGAACTTGATGTTTGAAGTTTTGGTTTATAGCTATTAATGTAACGAGATTATGCGATTTATAGATAATCGAGGACGTTGCGACGTCTGAGATGAAAAAATTAACAAACTTTGAAAAAGAAATTTGTATTTAAGGTATTATTATAGGTAACCAACGTATTATGTGCTACTAAGATATTATAAAGCTGCTAAATATTATGGGGTTAATAATTATCAATAAAAATTTAATTTTAAGGACACCTAATTTTCGATAAAATATATAACTTTTAAATTTTGATTAATAAATTCAGTTCTTTTCATTAAATTTTTTTCAAAATTTTGCGTTAAAGCTTGAATTTTAAAAATTGGATTCTTTAAAATAAATTAACTTAAAATAATTTCTAGAAATTTTGAGCAGTCGCTCTAAAGTTTAAATTTTTAATTTTTTCTGAATATTTCAGTTTAAAGTCAGAATTTTTACTGTTTTCCAGACGTTTTAAATTTAAATTAGAGACATGAATTTGCTAAATTAAATTGTTTTTTCATAGTAATCGTGAGCCATATTAAATGTTTGTGGCAACGGTTTGGGCGTAAGTGGTATAGGATCTCCATTGTAAATATATTGGACAATAAATTACTGAAATTCTAAGTGAATATAACATTTTATTAGACATATAGTGACAAATAAAAAAATACTGTGCCAATAAGGGCATTACATTTTTTTTTTATTTAGTTGATGCAGTTTCAAGTTCCTTCAAGATGTTAGAGCTCCAGCCGTTCCTTGCTTTTCAATAGTCTCAAGCGTTTTGCCTCGGGTTTGAGGAACTACGAATTTTGTAAACATTATTCCCCCAAAAGTACAAATTGCGGTCAAATAAAAGACTGGACCTGTTCCAATTTTCTATTCCAAGCGGCCCAAATGATTTGGTGACTATAAAGGCACCAAAGAAATTAGTGGCAGAGCTAATAGCAGCACCGTATCCTCTTATTTTGGTGGGTATAATTTCGCCCATCAGCAACCAGGGCACGGGGCCGAACCCAAAGGAAAATCCAAATACGAATACGACCAGGCATATAAGAACGATCATACTGAATTTTTCCTTTTGGGCTGTAGTAGTACACACGAAGAAGAAGGTTCCTATGGTCAATTGGGTAGTAATTAGGATAGTTCCCGAAACATAAATAAGAATTTTTCGGCCGTACTTATCAACAATTAATGCTGCAAAAAAAGTAGATAAGAAATCCGAAATTCCAATAAACGTTGTGCACCATTTTTTATCTATAATCGCATTATGCGATTTTTGAAATATTTCGGTTGAATAATAAATCACAGCATTTATGCCACTGAACTGTTGAAAAAACATCATAGTCATTATAATCAAAATTGGAATAGCATTATATTTTTTGAAGATATCTACCAGCCGAACATTCATTGCTTCAAATTCTCTTTGTGACTCAATTATCTCTTTCATTTCTTTTTCTATATCGTACTGTGGTCCCCGAAGCCAAATCAATGCTTCTCTGAATTTTTGCTCATCTTTTTTTTCAATCAGCAGCCAACGCGGAGATTCCCGCAAGTAGAAGGCGAAAAAGCATATAAATATCAAAGGTAAACAATTGGCCAAGATCGCATGATTTCGCCACTCCAGCCATTTACCGGTGACGTCCGCCATCATTATTCCCGAATTGCCTATCAGTGTCGGCATTAACATAAGGGCGCCTCGAATTTCAGGTTGCAGAGCTTCGCCTAAATAAATCGGGGTAGCGGCAGACGATACGCCCATGCTGAGTCCAATGCAGAATCTTCCAGCGAAAACCTGAAAGTATTCAGGAAAATTGATTAACCATGAAGTAACCTAAGAATAATTCTGTAGGTTGACTATGTATTTCTGGGAAGAAACGTGCCTGTTTAAACTCAATATGCAATGACCTCCCCACCTATGCAAGTCAAATTGAAGCAGGGAGAACGAGTTTAATATGCAAGGTTAAAACTATTACACGTCACTATTACATGTCAATGAGATGTCTTAAACTATAGATACAAAGTGGGTTAAATAGCAATAATTTGCATCTTCTTTCAAATTTCAAAGTGAAACGCACAACACAAATTGTTATCATGTAGGTGACATTATGGTTATTTAGTGTAAAACTAATAACATTTACCATTTGGACATTAACAGATAGACTCACTAGGAGCCAAGAAAAAAAGAATCCGAACCCACCAATCACCAGAACAGTCTTTCTACCGATTAAAGTGATAAAGGGTCCCGAAATAAGAGTTCCGACGCCAGCAGCCAGTGGGGTTAAACTTCCTACCCAAGAAAATTCTATTTCGCCCATCGTATATTCGTCCATCATCGACGCTTGAGACTGAGCAGTGTAAGCGTTTGCATATCCTATATTCTGGTGTAATAAAGCAATACCGATTGCCGTGTACAGCTGGGTTTTCAAATTTCTTATCTGGTCGAACAAACTCAGGTTTTGCCATTCTGTCATTTTGCAAGTAACCTAAAAGAAACACGCAATTAAAATCCATAAACAACAGGTGTTTATAGTTTCTTATAAATAAATTATTTAGCTCAAAAAAAATTTGGTACTCACAGTTTATATTCAAAGTCCTCGTTATAAACTCGTATAAAGAAACATTTTCAAATTAAACTGCGACATTAACAGCACTATGGCAACGAAAAAAACATAAACGTAAGATATCACTAGATGATATAAAGAAAATTTGGAATTATGCGAGCCTTGAGTCGCTCTTAAATAATTTTTTTTTAAGTTGAATTGTTTTTTGTTTACCATATTTTTTTAATAAATCACAACATTTTTCTAATCTTCAACTGAGTCTTTTCCCCAAATGTATACAAGAGAGTTTTATTTTCAAATGAAAAATTTGAATTCGATAAAAAAGAAATTTTAGAAAAAAATTCATACTTCTTAAGAACTGTGTCCTTATTTTGTTATTTTCTGCAATTTTTTTATTGAATGCTGAAAATGTTTAACGTGAATTATAAAATTTAAACTTGTAGTACAGATTTCGAAAAAAAGTTTTGCAAATTCCAGAAAAAACAAAGTCTTCAGTTTTTTAAAATGTAAAAAGGTTCCGAAAATATTATATTTCTTTTAAATTTCAAATTTCAAGCACAAAAGTTGGTAATCATCCTGAAATTTCAGTGTTTTCTTGAAATCCCTGTTTAAACCTGAATTTGGAAATTTATTGAAACATTTTCAAAATAATTTCCAGTTATTTTTAACCTTGATTTTAATCCCAATATTTTATTTTTCTCGAAATGTTATTCAAACTTGAATATTCTATTATTTTTTGTTTCACATTAAAGATTTGATTTTATGATTTAAGTATGAAATTTCAAATAGCAACGTTAATAGTTGAAAATTAAAATACAAATCTTGTCCCCTAAAACCAAAAAAGATTAAAAAACAAAACAACGGTTGCTCTAACGCATTTCGGTAGCTAAGCTATCATTTTCAAGGATCAGTCCGTTTCACCAAAATTTAATATTTGAGACTACATTGTAATATAATTAAATTTCAAATTTCAAAAAATATATAAAAATTTCTAGTTTTAAATTTAAGCTTAAGTGGAAATTTCAAAAAATTCCAGAATTTTCCATTGATTTTTCAGATTGTTTTTAAAAATTCTTACCTATTTTTATTTTGTTTTAAATTAAACGTTAAAATTTTTATTTTTATATGAACTTTGAAAGAAATTTCTAAGAAAAAATCAAAATATTCAACCATGATAGACTTCTTAAAAAACTGGTTCAAAAATATATTATAAAATAATTCAAAATTTCGACCTTTGATTCAGAACTTTAAAATAAAAGAAAAGACATTAAAAGCCAAATTCCAGAGTATAATCAACTGTAGGAAAAAATACAAAATTCCAAATCAAACTTCAAAAAGTTTAATGTATTTATTAAAACTTCGTTTTTAAATTCAATATTTTGATGAAAAAATTAAAATTCTGAAGTTAAAAATAAATGAGACTTTAAGAAATAAGTCAAAACAAGGTTTGGAAAATTTTATTCTTAAAACATAGGGAATGAAGACTAAGAATTTGAATTTTTTTTCAATTTTCAGTACTTTGAGGTTGTTAAGTTAAAGATTGAAACTTTATCTTTTCTGAATTTACAACCTAATATTTAGCTATAAAATATTTTGGAAAAAAATATAAACTCCAAGATTCTAAAAATTACTATTTCAAACCGAAGTTTTTTTTGACAGTTTTGGTTTTTTAAGAGCAGTTGCAGAAAAACAAATATAGGTTTACAGTTGAATAAAACTAGCTTCTTGATATTTAAAAATTAAAGTTGAAATTACTTTTTAAGGTTAACATTTTTAGACTAAAGACGAAATGTAAGGGTTAGGTCAAAAAACTGAAAAAATTGTAGACAAATATTTATAAGAAGTTAAATATTAAAGTCAAAAACTGCAAATTATTCCAAAATTTAAAGAAGATATCTTGAAATGCCTAGAAAAAAATTTCTCCTAAATTTATTAAACATTGTCATTCATAAAACAAAACTTTGGTGTTAAAGCTTTGAAAATAATGCAAATTTTGAACTTTTCACCTTAAAATTTTACTCAAAATGTCGATTGAAATACAAATCTTATCCTCTGAAACCAAGAAGGATCAGTATCTCTCTAAAGATGATAGCTTGGCTATCGAAACGCGTTAAAGCAAGCTGTTGTTGTATTTTTTAATCTTTCCTGGTTTCAGGAGACAAGATTTGTATTTCAGTTTTTAAAGATAACCAAGGACCATGTCCGTTCTATCAAAACTTCGATTCTAAAGCAAAAAGGTCAAGATTAACCTCGGAATTCTCAGAATTTTTGTTAATAAATAAAGCTTGTTTCTTAAGAAAATTAAAAACCGAAATGTAAATTTTGTAAAGAAATTGTCAGATTTTTGAGTTTGGGAATTTTAGCTTAAAATTCGCATTTAAAATAATAGTAAAAAATTATAAAAAAAAACTCGACATTTTGTAAAATGGAGTTTCACAGGTTTAGCAAGAAAGTTCAATAGAAACTTGAAAGTGAAGAAAAAACTTTTCAAATTTTTAAGTTTAAACGTTTTATTTGATTTAAAATTTTTGAAATTGTGGTTAAGGATACCGAATATTAGATATTCTGCTCAAAACTTCAAACTGTTTAAGAAAAATCGAAACTGACATCAACATTTTGATTATTTTTTCGAATAAATTATTTTTTCAAGTTCATTGATTGATTTAAAACTTAGACTTTTCCTAAAATATTTAGGATTTCGCCTAAAGTAAAAAATTGACATACAAAATACCATTTTAACTTTGAATCAAGAATTTTCAGAAAATAGTAAAAATTTTGATTTTGTGTAAAAATATTTTTAATATTTCCATTTTAGTAACAATATTTGGGCTTTGGGCTTAAATATTTTGCTTCTTTGTCAATTTCTTCCAGGTTTTTTTAAAATTGCCATCAAAAGTCGAACATTCCACAGAAAAAATATTTGTTAAAAATATCGATACTATTGTATATTATTGTAAATAGTTTCAAATAATTAAAACTCTCGATAAATATTCATAACTTTTAAACTTTATTAAAGATTAAAAAGCAACAGATATTCAAAAATTCCACAATGTTTTGATAAATATTTGCTAACACCGGACCAGGTTTCGCATTACTTTATCATCGGCGGTTATACCAGCAATTTGTTATGCTAACAAGCTCCATGGATCACAGACACCTACGAATATTTCGTCTAATCGATAAAATCAATAGTTCCTATCGATGTTTGGTGAACACTATCCTTGTCTGTCCGTAATATGTCAAAAATCAGTCAAAATTGGTATTTGTAATTCGCCTAATCAAAAATTGTTTTAATTTATTAAAAATGCCATACAAGTCATATTAGTAAATAAATTTCCCTCTCGGTCAATGACGTGGGTAAATTTCCCGACTTTGCGGAAGTAGATATTTCAGAAGTTGAAGCGTAAGCTCGAAAATGGCGCAATAAAACATGAAATACGGCGGCTGTCAAAGGTGAATGAGGAAGAGCATTTAGTTATAAAGAGGTGGCAGATTGCACCTATGCTTTGTGCGCTCTCGGTAATCTCCAGGTCGTTGAAGTTTTCAGGCGAGACGACACGGAGTTCGGGCCGCTGAAACGTTGATGGATGATGCGCTATGGATAGCAGATGGACGCCTGACAGCTCCAGCACAATAGAATGCAGGATGACGGCGTGCATGCGGGGGCGTCGGACGAAAACACCGCCATTTTCGTGCGACCGGCTCATTCGATAATGTTTGCGTCGGGAAAATACGAATAGGCGGCGATGTGAGTTTTCCGAGGTGCGTGGCCGAGATTCGAAATCTAGGCACGGTTTATCGTGTTGGTATATCTAATTAGTTTCTCTGTTGTATGTGGGAAATGTAATTTAGGAGCAAGTGTGTGAAAACGATATGAATAAGAATTATGAACATACTAACATCTATAAGAATATACATTTCCTTCTTTTTGCTCTATTACGAATGAGGTATCCTTTCCAATAAGGTCAAACTTATAATGATATTCCTCGACAATTCATATTAGTAAAGCTTGATAACTTTTTTTTTAAAGTTTAATCCTCTCGCAAAGACATCCCCATTATGCCTTCAAAGAACTGCAAGTAGGATGTAAACAAGAATAGATGGCAATGAAGCACCTTGTTAAAAAAGAATAGCTTGTTATTTTTGGGAAAAATTTTTTTCGGTAACGAGTTCCATAGCTTGGAAGTTCTATCAAAAAAAGAGTCTTCATAGATAGAAGTCCTCACTGTGTCAAGCTGGACCGCACAGGAATTTGCAGTTTTCGACTGTCTCGTATGACTCAGAAATTTTGCCCTTGGGGGGATCAATCCTATTAGTTCCTATCTTCCTATGATAGTATTTTAAAAAAAGAGACAAGTCACTAACCATCTGCCTGTGCTTTAGTGTTTCGAGAGAATCGGTTAAACTCTCCGATGGATGCCATCGACGACGACCTGAAGAGATCTGTCAGCAAGAAAATTTAATATCAAATGACAGAGTCCAGGAGGAAAACCATGAGATGTTAATTTAGCCAGAAGAGATCGGTGCCAGACCACCATAATGTTTTTCCTTAGCTGAGTTACAGATATGAGTAACATATGTCAGTAGATCACCAGCGGGGTTTCGTTGTCTAAAACCGTATTGCCTTTCCAAAATAATTCTATTTTTCTTCAGGTATTTGAAAATCTCAGTGTTGATAACCTTTTTTTCAGATTTTAATCAAATGCTTATTAACAGGTGCAGGTGCTTTAGCAGTAATGCAATTTGGTTTGGTTTTTTAATTTTTCTTCTTTTATATTGTTACTTGCAAAGTAACAGATCGATGACAGACGTGTATTGTCATTTTTCAACTTATATTTCTAGTTTTTGGTAACCTAGTACTTTTATTTTTTTTTCTAAATAGTAGATTGTAATGAAAGTTATTGCAATTTTCTTCAGTAGAGAAATGTTGGCAATGGTAGTTGGAAAGTTTAAAAAAATTCTGCCATCAAAATGTACGAAATTGTTCTCTACCATCGACCGCTACTGTTGGAAAAGGAGCAAAAGCCTCTATACAGGAATCGATCTACCTCTTGTGAAGTCCAGTTGCTTAACTTGCGAAGCTTGAAAAAAAAACCATAAGTGACTAAAATTGCATGAAGAGCAGGACCAAGATTTCTCTAACATTCGTAATCTTATGATAGAATAAATGGAGGCAGCACACGATGACTGTATAAATCCGGTGAAAGAGGTACCACTGCTGGTACCTACTTATAAACTGAGAAACTACTCAAACCTGTAGCGGTACAATCTCTGGAGGGAAATTTTTCCAACTGCAACTCCTCGGAAAATACAATGATAGTCTCAGTCTTGCAATGAAGTACTACGCTTTCTTGGCATATCCACATAAGAAAAATGAAGAAAATAATCGATGATCAAAACTAAGGGTAGCTGATCTCTTAATCAAGGAAATCATATTTGATTCCAAGTGAACGCGTAGCCATCCATAAAACTGGAAACAACCTTATGAATGGTTGCACTGGGCCTTTAGAGCGTTCATCTCTGTTAAATATAGTTGATGTTAATAGATAAGGAATTGTGACACTATGATGTGTATAGTTAGATGCGTATACGCGTTCGGAAGCGGTCGATCAAGCACAAAGTAAATATTCTTAGTATGTAAGGGTTAATTTTAGGATTAGGTGTTAGTATCTCTTTGAAGATGATAGCTTGGCTATCAAAACCTTTGCTGTATTTTTAAATCTTTCTTGGTTTCAGGAAACAAGATCTGCTTTTTAATTTTGAAAATAACCAAGGACCAGTCCGTTGCACCCAAGTACTTGTTCCACGGTTTCTTGTAGTGTGTAGCAACCATTCATCTTACTATTTTAACTTTAGGTTAGAAACCGATACCACGATCTCTTAAGAATGTATTTATTTTGTAATATAATGCTGGATCTAGCTGAACACATCACCTTTTGTATGTCCCAATTTTCCTCGCAGGCTCTTAGCTTGCTAATTACTGGTTGTCACGCTAGCTTAATTTCCTTTGTAGCGTCTACAAAATTGCTCTTAGCTATCAAAATAACGCAACTTATGTCTTTGATCTATATATACTTTAGTTTCTCGTTGAACAAGAAAATTTAGCGATACAATCTATTTCCCATAATTCGTTGACTCTGATGAAACTAGCGCCAAAGAAAGCTCATTAGCCAAAAGCATGGAACTCATTAGGGTGTTTTCTATGCATTACAGAATAGTTAAATGGGCAGAAGGGATTCAGGATTTAAAGGCTTTGGCAGTTTATCCAGGTGTTGTTTGCGCTTAATTTGAATCTATACTAAAAACCGAGAAACAGAATGCAGATTTATTACAAGCGTTCGCGATGATATTGAGGCGTATCAATTTGCTTTGGCTTTCGCCTTTTGACGATCATATTATGTAACCAAGCAAGCTGGAAGCATTGTAAAAGCTACAAAACATTAACGAAAAGCTCATTAACTTCATATTACCTGTTAAATTGTATTAATGCCTAAAAATTATTTAAATCAATGGCAATAAATATATAAATATGAAACCAATTTAGTATGATAACTTAAACTCCATCGATGGCATCTCCAGGCTTTACGAAGTTACAAAGGGTCACATAGGCAAATATACCAAAGAGGAACACTTTTGCTAATGACAATACTTAATTATACAAATGCGATGAATTAATGAAACATTCTCCAATTTGCTTTTGTCAAAACAGACCAATTTTATATTTTAATTAATAATAATAAGCGGATGAAAGTAATTAATTTAATAAGCGGGAGCTGCCATGCGAACAAAATGTTTCAGTTGTTTCTGCACATTAGCCCTAAAACAATTGCACTTTAACCAAACAAACAATAAACGTAAATTAGCGAATTTATTACAGGAGAGATCGCAAATTATAGCTTTATTTTCTCTTTCCATTGACTGATTTCGCAATCATTATTCACAACACATTAGCCACCTTTTTTGATTATTTTGCAAACGCCTATAGGGAATGATTCAGCATGAAATAAGAAAATTAAGTTTAAAAATTGTTTAGGTTTTAGCGCGATTTGTCTCTAAATGTCCCCCTGATTTTACAAAAAGGTGCGAAAATGGTTTCTTTAGCAGATATGTTTTCGCAAGCAAATATAGTCAGTGACATTTTAGTAGTTACCTTTAAGATGAAGCTCAATGTATATTTTTTTTTCTGTCAACAAATATCCTTAGTTTACCCCCTACAGTAATGTACCAGATTAAACACTAATGCTTATGTATTTTATTACTTTGATGGTAACAGCCTAGTTTTGGATTTTATTGAAATGTTGTTGCTCGTTTTTTTTACAGCTGATAGTGATGATAAAAAGTATATTAAATAGCAATAAATAATCGTAAGTACAACTAGAAAGCATTAAAAATTCTTTAAAGAGGGTATAAGGGTTGTTACCATATATGTAATACTTCTATATGGCGTGTTTTGTACCTTTGATTTTGTTCAAAAGACGCGATGAATCATGTTTGTCTTTTTGGAGGATAGAAATTATTAACCAATCCCGCTTCTCGTCAGTTACCTTTGTTGTCATTCATTTATTAGTGTTCCCGCGCATCTTGTCAACTGTTCCCGCTATAATTGAATTTATGCTTGTACTCCAAAGAGTACGACAAATACTTTCATTTCACCTTTTTGACAACGCATTTTGTAGTGGCGATTATACACAACACGCCATATAGAAGTATTACATATATGGTTGTTACAAGACGGGTTTCGTATCTCCAGTGGCAAACTATCAAAAGGAAGTGATAATGTGATTCTAGATCTTATAAAGATCATGGAACTAATTCAATTTCTTTAAATTCTACCTTCTGGTAGAAAAATCAAGGTACCAGGCGACGGTTGCATATTTACCATGAAATGGGCGCCGTTCTATCGACCCTGGACTGGTAAACTACCCATGAAAAATCAGGGGTACCCGAACGTGCACTTTAAACCTATAATCAGAATCCAATTCTCCACGTAAGACATACACAGGTATCCCTATGAATAAAATTTAGTTCTTAAAAGAAAACAGAAAGATCACGGGAAAGAAGTACGCCGCTCGAGAGCACCATTGGTTTCTTTTTTAAATGTAAAGTTATTCTTAACGAAGATAAATGACCATTAGCGGCCTCCAGTTTATTGAAGGCTATTTGTGGCAGGTCAAAATTGCATGCACCAAATGTGTTAAACAATTAGAAATAGGAAAGAAAGCAAAAGACCGCTAGTATCGATTTGAATCTCAATGCAGATGACGTCGATGCATCTTTAGCTAATCTTTTTAGATAAGAACGCTTAAAAATGCCAGTTCTGCTGGCGAAATACGTATCGCGTAATTATTTATTTAATTTGCGATGTGGTAAAGGGGTGAAACCTTCTTTGGGGGGCACTACAGTTAACTTTACAGATTAATATGTAGTAATCACCTGCCCCCACCTTTGGTGGTGTACGGCTCTATCAAGTTGGCGGAGCACACTCTATAAATATTCCCAAATTTTCTCGTTATTGACAAGTTGTTAAACCATAAATCATCAAACTAATTTACGAAAACCGTCAGTAATTTTTGACGAACACCACAAAAAATGATGGTACTCGAAGCCTCCCGAGACATTATATGCCAAAAAAGCAACGTTTCACGTGCAGGAAGGTTTAGATTATAATGACATCAGAGCGATGAGTATCCTCAAGCGTTTTAAATTACACGACCGTTATAGAAAACGAATGAAATATCGCTACCATTAGCAAAACTGTTAAGTACTTTGAAAATCGTAACTGGTAATGTGTAACGTGTTTGAAGCTTGAACGCGTTTGTTACCTTCTTAAAATACACGTTTAGAATCTGATTTTTAATTTCATCAAACATTATCCATAATTCTGTTAGCAAATAAGTTTATTTCCAATAATGATGTTAAAGGTTAAACCTTTTTTATATCCATGTGATATTAAGGACTTTTTTAAAAAGTAAAATTTTTCAACTATCCGTGAAATTATTTAATCACCAACTATATTTCTGACATCCGCTTTTATGAGCTGATCATTCTTCGAGCTTCAGGCTTCTTATCATAATTAACTAAAAGGATTTCATGCACAAGGATCCGCAGATGCCCTAAGCTTATTAATTAGAAGTACCAGGGCCCGTATCAGCATTATTGCAATAGGCACTGAATATTACAGAAAGGTGAATTTTAGCAAAGGGAGTGACAGTGAACCCTACGAAAACTACGATAGTTGCATTCACTAAAGAAAAGAATCTTAAGGACCTAAAGAGGCCTTATTTAGGAGAACAAGAAATTATTTTTTTATATATTTTTTTTAAGTTTAATCCACTCGCAAAGGTTAACCCCCATTATGCTTTCAAAGCACTGCGAGCAGGATGCGAAAACAAGGATAGATGGCGATAAACCACCTTCTTAAACAAGGATAGGTTGTAATTTTTGGAGAAAATTCTATTTGGTAACAAGTTCGATAACTTGGAAGTTCTATAAAAATAAGAGTCTCCGTAGACAGAAGTCCTCACTGTGTCAAGCTGGAATTTGCGACTGTCTAGTACACCTCAAGAATCTTGCCTTTGGAGGGATCAATCCTATTAGTTCCTGCGAGCACCTTCCATGATAGTACTTGTAGAAAAGAGACAAGTCTCCAAGCATACGCCTGTGCTCTAGTGTTTTGAGAGAATTGGTCAGACTCTCGTCATCAATTAGGCGAATCACTCTTCTTTGAATTGAATCCAAAAGAGCTTAAGTGTGTTTTGGGGCTGAACCCCAAACATGAGAACAGTATTCTGGTGTTGTCCTAACTTGAGCTTTGTATAATGTTAATAGCTAATGAGATGTGAAGTACTGTTTAGCTCTAAAAAGAAAGCCTAGCTTCTGAGAGGCGGATTTGGCAATGGCGCGCGCATGATTGTCCCAAGAAAAGTTAGTGCTAGAAAAAAGACAAGTCACCAACCATACGCATGTGCTCTAGTCTTTCGAGAAAATCGGTCAGACTCTCGTCATCAATTAGGCGAATCGCTCTTCTTTGAATTGAATCCAAGAGAGCTAAACTGTGTTTTGGGCCTGAACTCCAAACATAAGAACAGTATTCTAGTGTTGGCCTTACCTGAGCTTTGTATAGTGTTAATAGCTGATGAGATGTGAAGTACTTTTCAGCTCTAAAAAGAAAGCCTAGCTTTTGCAAGGCGGATTTAGCAATGGCGCGCACATGATCGTCCCAAGAGAAGTTAGTGTTCGCGTTCACTCCTAGGATAGATAGACTAGATCCCATCGAAAGGATTTTACCGTCTATTAGAATGATTGTTGCATTTTCCCTTGATGTTTTCTAAGAGAAAACCGCAGCCCGAGTTTTTGAAGCGTTGAAGTCAACCAAATGGTTTTAACCCCATTCCAGAATAACCTCGAAATTTCGATTAATTATTTGTATCTGCTGTTTCCTCAGTCGATCTGAAGCAGCGATAGATAATGATTTGTCGGAGAAAAAAGATGACACAAGGTTACTATCATCTGCGTAGCTGTATATAGGATTGGAGTAGGGTGAAATTTAATGCAGAAAAAACGGAAGCTATATTTTTTTAAAAAAGTTCAAATCAACAAGAGCCGACTTTCAGGATGGAAAGTGGCAGAATAAGGTGCAAAGAAACGCTTAAATATTTAGGAATTATACTAGATAAGAAATTAAACTATAAGGAACACATAAAACACGTAACAGGGAAAGCAAAGAATGTAGCTCAGAAAATTACAGCAGCTGCGGCCCTAGACTGGGGTCTTAAAGGGAGAAACATTGCAGCTATCTACGAAGGAGCAATCGAACCTATTATAACATATGGGGCGAACTTATGGTACGATAAAATGGGAGTCAAAGAAAAAAGGAAGCTATTAAGCGTACAAAGAATAATGGCACTTAAAGCAGGGAAAGCTTATCGAACAGTGTAAACGAAAGCGGCATTGGTATTAGCAGGGCTGGTACCAATAGAGATTAAATTAGAAGAAATAAGAAACAGAAAAAGAATATTTGAATGGACAGGGGAAAAAATTCGTGAAGAAACGGGATTGGAGATTAACGCAGAACAGATAGAGAAAAAGGTCAAGAAGAGAAGGAAACATCCGGTACAGGAAGTAGACCAAAAGAAGCAAGAAATAGCAACGGAATACGAAATTTATACAGACGGATCCAAACAGGAAACAGGCACAGGAGCAGCTTACGTTATTTATAGGAAAGGAAAGGAAATAGGTAAGGGGCAATACAGGCTCGGAGGCAATTGCTCGGTGTTTCAGGCGGAGGTATTAGCTATTAAGAAAGCACTAGAACGAGCTCGTACGCTGGAAAGTTGCATTATAAGAAGTGATAGTAAGGCGGCAATAGCTGCCATGCAAAATAAACCAAATTCGGAACTTGTTAAGGAAGCGCAAGATCTGCTTCAAGAACAAAGGAAAACGCGATTGGAATGGGTTAAGGGACACCGGGGAGTCACTGGCAACGAAAGGGCGGACGAGCTCGCGAAAGGCGCATGCAGTTTAGGAAATAGTAATAATAATAACATGGTGGTGGTATATGAATACGATAAGGTGCCCTTTGGGCTTATTAGGAACAGACTGTCGCGTTGTTCTTTTTTCAGGTGGCAACAACGATGGGATTCTGCCACAACAGGGAGAGGGACTCATCGCTACCTGAGAAGAGTGGAAGGCTACAGGCGTCTAAGAGGAAGGCAGCTTACGCAGCAATGCGTACAGCTGCTTACAGGCCACGGAAGGTTTCAGGAATACCTCCACAGGATGGGGAAAAGGAACTCACCATTATGCCAATGCGGAGAGCCCGAGGATGCTGATCATGTAATGTTTGTATGTAGGAATCGGGAGGAATGGAGGAACAGAACAGAGCAGCTAGCGATAAGAAAGGGAGTTCTCTGGCCAAGAAGTATCGAGGAGATTGATGAAGCGGCTCGGAACCCAAATTTCTTTGAAGTTCTGAACCAAGCCGCTGGAAAGCTTGACGAACTCATGTCATCATTTGAGGAACAGTAGATTTCGAGTACCGGGGGATCAAGTACCTGGGAAATGAATCTACGAGAAAGCGGAATAGGACAATATGGGAGGAAGCCTACGTCGAACTCCAAGTTCTGACCTGGAACCATCCGAAATCAAGGGGATCGAGTACCTTGACATGGCACAAGCTGGGGGATTGAGCACCTAGCCTTAGACGTAACGCAAGAGGAAAGAAAAAGAGACAACGCGAGGAGGAACGTTAGAGTAGAACCTTAGGTTAAATAGGTTAGATTAGGTTAAGGTGAAGGGTAGGTTAGGCAGATTAAATGTAGGTTAGAAACTAGACTAGACTAGGAACATACGGCAAACCGAAGTCGGAATAAAATGTAATTAAATAAGAATATTATGTAATAGTTAAGGTTAGAGGGGTATGCATGTGTAGGAACCCTCAAAATGAAGTGTAAATTTACTTTAGTTAATATATATGTGTATATAGGATTGGAAGTTGAAGCTAAGAGATCGTTTATGTGTAGCAGAAATAGAATGGGAGACAAAACAGACCTCTTAGGCACTCCTGCGTTAATCGCAAATGTCTTGGATGAGATGCCATCGACGACGACTTGAAGAGAAAATTGGATATCAAATGGCACAGTCCAGGAGAAAGACATAAGATATTAATTTGGCGAGAAGAGATCGGTGCCAGACTCGGTCGAAAGCCTTTGAGATATCCAATGCCACAATTTTAGCCTCACCATGTTTTTCCAGAGCTGAGTTACAGATATGAGTAACATATGCCAGTAAATCGATTGAGTAGGGAAGTTAAATATTTGGGAATAATCTTAGATACCAAACTTGGCTTCGGTGCTCATGTGAAAAAAGTTTCTGTCAAAGCTACTAAGGCCCTATGGACCTATAGAGGCATGATAGAAAAATAATGGGGACTTAGACCAGCGATGGTCTATTTGATATATTCCAAGGTTGTAGTACCCATAGTAACATATGGTTCTTCAATCTGGTGGCACAAAGCCGGCAAAAAGATAAGTGCTATCAGAGTAAGCAAGGTGCAAAGGTTAGCTTGCTTAGGAATAACAAAGACGATGCAAACAACGCCCACCGCAGCCATAGAAGCACTGCTATGTCTGACCCCACTTCATCTGGTGGTGAAAGCCGAGGCCCTTTCAGCAGTCTACAGGATAAAAACAAACGAATATAGAACGGAATCATCTAGATCCATACGCCATACAAAAATATTCAAGCGGATCTGTGCGAACCGCTAAGTATGCCATCGGACATCGGACAGGACAAAACAAAGAGTATTTCTAACTTTTACAAACCATATCGGGTAGAAATACCTGAAAGAGTGCAGTTAGTAGGACCAAAAAGAGAGAGTGGATCAGACTGGTTCACAGATGGATCCAAAACAAAGATAAGAACTGGTGTGGGAATAATCGGCAAAGAGCCAGGGAATGTATTTTACATAAACCTGACATTTTTGGCAACCGTATTTTAGGCAGAAGTTACTTTAATTACAGCCTGTGCTAAAGCAATGATCAGAACTCGTGATCAAAGGTTCGTGATCTCTAGCGACAGCCCAGCAACGCTAAATGCGGTAAGAGCTTATGAAATAAACTGTAGAACGATCAAAGATTGTGTTAAAAAGCTAAGTAACTTGGCACAGCACAATACAGTTATACTTTAGTGGGTTGAGGCCCATCGGTAATATGAAGGAAATGAAAGAGCAGACCTTCTAGCCAAAAGGAGAGCCGAGTTTTTCCTAGTAGGACCGGAATCTACTTGCCTGCTTGACCACAGAGCGGCAAAAGAGGTAATAAAGGAACTACTAAAGAAAGAATACACCACTCACTGGAGGAGGGTCAATGGTCTGAGGTGATCGCGGATGTTCATTGACAGACCATCAGAAAAGGGAGCTAGAAAACTATTACAGTTAAGCAAAAATTAGCTCAAATGGACAGTTTGTGGTGGTAGCGGTGGCTCCGTGGTTAGGAGACTGATTCTCGTAACGTGACGGTCCTGGGTTCGACCCTTAGTCGCTGATCACATATTTTTAATTCTACTACAGTTTCGGAAGTAGGATTAGGGATCCACCTGAGAGCATGGCATTTATGATTATGTATTATGTTTACTGAGGCGTCGGATTATGGCCGACAGCCAAGGACGGCTGTGTTGCCAGGAATAGCCAAGCTGTAGCAGACAGCAGATATCGAGAGTACGTTATGTAAAGGGAATAGGTAGAGTTGAGAGTAGTGGTAGCGGTGGCTCCGTGGTTAGGAGAATGACCCGCGTAACGTGGCGGTCCTGGGTTGGACTCCCAGTCGCTGATCACATATTTTTAATTCTACTACAGTTTTATGTGCTCTAATGAAACATCTTACAACAATTGGCATAAAAAAACTACTTGTAGAATGTGTGGAGAGGAAGAAGAAACTCCTTTACACATATTATGTGAATGTCCGGCTCGAACAAGGTTTAGACATTCCAGCTTTGGAAATGCTCTAACTGAATCAAAGACAATAGTAGAAACATCCATGGAGGAGATTCTGGATTTCTTCAAAAAAACAGGCCTATTATGAGATAATCGTAAGAGGCACAATAAGCTAATAAGTGCTGCAGGAATAACCGACCCCATAAGAAATAATAATAATAATATCATAATCAAGCAAACTGGACTCAAACTGTACTGTAGATAATAAAGTATTTATAATTGAGGCTCAACAATATAATTATGGCAAATCCAGGCCTTATGACAGACAAGATATATTTTTACGAATCAGTATCACCGCTTTTCATTTGCATGTCGCCTTCATGTTGATCGAAGTTCGAATAACGTTCTCTAAGTGCCAGCAATTTTCCATGTTGCAACAAATGAGAATTTGACGATAGTTCTCGTAAACACGTCTAGTTGGGGCCATCTGCACGAGCTTCCTCGGGCTAGCAGGAACTAAAGGCAGTTGACTTGTCTGGAATAAGATATGACGACACTTTCATAGGCTTAAGAAATGGGACTCCTTCCGAGATATACGTTAGAATTCTAGCTTGTTTTGCCGGACAGATATTTTCGCTCTTAATAGCCCGCATCGCCCGGCTGAAATATTGTTCAGTTGAAAATTCCTTATTGATTTTTGTTACCCTGGATCTTCTATCTCAAATTGTTATTTATCTTCAAAATCTTAAAATAAAAATATTTGCTGAAAAGCTGCTGAGGTCATAGGTCTTATCAAAAATAAGTAAAAGATTTAGAAATTAACGAAACTTGCCATCGCAAGATTCTTCATAAATTTCCAAACAATTTATTAATATTTCCAATCGTCTTTGTAAGCTTGTTGATATTTCTGCATTTTTAACATTTTAACATTTTCTATTTTATAATTTTGTTACCAGTTTCCAGAATTAAAAAAAGTTTGCTTAAAGTAAGCGCTGGCACACCAACGAGTATTAGTTTAATCAAAAAAGACCCCACATCTTAAGGATGGACAAATACTGTCATTAACAGATCTTTGTTTTTTATATTGTTTTATTAAAATATATATTTTAAAATCTGACACAGGTTAATTAATAATGGATAATGCAGTAATTACGCTAGACCAGCCGCCGATATACTGCAATACCCTACAGCCAGTTGAGACGTTGCGAGCAAAAGCACATTTTAGCGCCATCTAATAAACTGTGCTGGTTACTGTAAATGTAATTTATTTGAATCATTATTTTGGCTTAAAATTTTAACAGTCTCCAGTTCCATAAATCTTGTGGTCGCCCATCGACTGTTTATTTAAACATAGATAATTCACTAATTTCCAAAAAAAATATTAAATAATATGTTAATATACATGTATAGCTTAATTTAGTCTATGGTCAATTACTGCAGTAATAGTAAGAAAAACAACAATTGTGCGAGCCCGACTTTCTCTTGGCCAGTTTTTATTTTTGGTTTTAAGTTTAAACCTTGACATAAATTTTGACAAATGACCAATTAAATGTTCTGTAATTAAACAGTTAAACGTGCTTAAAATTGAAAATATGTACAACCGCAACCATAGACTAGTTTCGGCCTTCCTTGGCCTCATCAGCATGGTACGGTGGTTGTATACACTTCCAATATATTTTCAATTTTAAGTACGTTTAACTGTTTAATTACAGAACATTTAATTGGTCATTTGTCAAAACTAGATGAAAGTAAAGTCACGCCGAGGACGTTTGTATCTATGGATGTTGCGATGCAACCCGTGATACAAGCTTTGCCTCATCTACGTGAACTTTGCAATTGCAGTCTAATTTTCATTAGATTCTAATGAAATTAGATTTCAATTGCATCGTAATAAACTTGTATATATTCGTATATACAAGGCTTATTATCTCAGTACTTGACATAAATGCCAAATTTAAAGTATAGGCAATTTAGAATTTCGATTTTCGTTTAATCATTATTATTTTTTGGACGCTAAGATAAAATTAGGAGGAAAGCTTAATGCAAATGCATCAGAACTGAAGCTGCTATTCAATTTTACTTAACCCATTTCAAGGGAGATATCTAATTTGCCAACTGTTTACTCGCTTTTAAATATATCAGGTTTCAATATTAAAATTGATCCTGGTTTAGGCTTATCAAAACTTTCAAGTCCCCAAGATTGAAATCAAATAAACGGATTAGGATAAAAGCAGCATACGACTGCGTTACTGCTTCCTATTTCAGAATTGAACAATCACGCAAAAGTTGAAGTTTGGGCAATTCTCTTTCTTGGCAATATTCTTCTTTCTTAGAAGAAGAAATATTCAAATAACTGAAAAGCTTAGGTTCAGCGTAAAAAGGCAAAGTTCTCTAAACATTTCCGTTGAAATAACTTGTTTGCTCAGGAAGGGATAGAATATAACTAACCTAAATTTTCCCCCGTTAAAGAAACAAAGGGACCTTTTCGGGAACATTTCTGTGTTCTATCTTGCTAGCCAATCAAATATGTAAAATGCTTGTTTCAACATTAGGGATGAGAAAAGGGGCTAAATGGCTTCCGCAGTACATGATTTACATTTCATTTGGTCCCGTATATTGATGGCAACTAAACGTTGCGGCTGGTTGTTTAAAGTTATTTGGAAATAACTCGATGACGTATAAGTCAAAGTAGAAATCATTCTATTGATTTAGTTTCAGTTTTTAGTCGTATGGCTTTCGCAGTTATGAGTTACATTTCATTTACTCTTGTGTATTGTCGGTAACCAAACATTTCTAGAGCATCACTAATTGTTTAAAAGTTATTTTGAAATCACATCTTAACATACTGATCAAAGTAGAAATAATTCTATCGATTTAGTGTCACTTATTCGTCCCATGATTCAGGAGCTAGGAGCTAGCGCAATTTTCCCTTTATCATGTAACAATGAGACCATCATCTAGATTAATAACCGGAACGGTCATTTCACAGAGAAGACATAAGACAGAGACTGCAAGTCCGTTAGCTGCACACATTGGGTCCAATTTATGGCGCAGTTAGCATTAGCAATGTAGATGAGGTGACAGAGAACGCAAAACGCCATGGATAACATCACCCGTTAAATGACGTAGACGGGAAAACCTCCTAAATTCTAATGAACCCAGCGCCATGTCTGCAATTATCAGACGTGGTCAATTTGTCTTTCACTCAGATGGGAACAGACAAATCAATATTCCCGCAGAATTTGTTTGATGAGGCTTCGACACTTTCAAGCATTAAATCAATACAGAACGTTGCCTGCTGCTTCTCGCCCCATGTTATCAAACTTTCCATTCGAACAATCGGAGCTGCTAATTTAAGCCCCCAGGCTTTTAACATTCCGGTTCGAATAGATCCTTTCTTCCAACGAGGAAGTGTTCCGCGGTAACAAGACAACTTCTTAAACATAGTTTCAAGGCGGATTATACTTCGAACTGCGGTTATGCCTGAACAGTGACATACTTCGCCCCCTAGGTGCACATTATCGATGATTTTCAAATAAGTAGCAATCGCCTACTTGGAAAAAATGGATGTTGAATCAAACTGGAAAGTCCCAAAACTATGACGATTGTCTTCTGTAAGGCGTTACCCTTCTTACTTTTTAGAAATAAGCATCAAAACTGATATTGCTTTGGCCTATTATCTCCTTTTTTCTCAAACGTGATTTTTCAGATATTTTTCTTTTGTTTTAGAAGACTATTAATCTGAGAAAGACTCATAGTTAAACTTTTTTGTACTTGGTACGTTGCCTTGTTTTTTTTTTCTACTGCGCAAGTTAATAAAGCAGGTTACCACTGGGGCCACTAAACCCATCCTGCATCAGACAAGAGTTTTACATACCTCTCCTCCTCTCGCTAACCGGCGATTGCAGAGATATATTTTAATGGCACTAACAAATATCTGTCCCTTTTTTATACCCGCATTATTCTTTATTGGATAAAATTATGGTAATAGATTTTTATCTCTTTACTTTAAATTTTAATATAAAGTTAACATTTCTGTGGTACTAAGAAAATGTTTTATGTGGATTTTTTTCGACGGTGTGAACAAGTCATTGAAACGTATTTACGAAGATGCTGTTTGGTAATTTTAGAATAAGTTTGCGAATGATGATGTTCATCATTTTTGAAGTTTTATGTTACTACGCTGCAAATTAATATAAAAAGTGAATCTCTAGCGCGTGTTCTTGTCAAAATAAGAAATATTTACAATCACGTTTAAAAAAACGTAGTGTCATTTAAATATGAAAATGAAAAACTAAAATATCTGGTCATATTTCGTTAACATATCGTCGGTTTTCATAGTTTTTATAATAACGAGGGTCTAATCGCTTATTAATTTTTGAAATAAAATGCCACGTTATCAACAGCTTTTTAATACTTCAGTCGAAAGCCCTATGACAAAAAATAAGCCGACTGCCGCTTTCAAGCTTAGACACTCGACATACAAAAAATAAATATTTTACTGAGAGGCAAAGAATACGCTGTCGGAATAATTAAGAGTTAGAAAGCCATTGAGGGCATTGTTTTGCAGTCTCACTAACTATTGCAGCTTGTGCCCGATTCAATCGAGCCGACAAAGCGCTGGACCATGTACAATTAAGCATAATATTTGTAAAGCTCGTATATAATTTAAACTGAAGAGCTTTAAATTTAAATCCCTCTTTACTGATTTGAGATTTGTAATATGTTGAATCCGCCAAAGTGAAATAGCAATAAATTCGCTTAGCGACTTGCCTGCGAATGGAAACAAAAGATGAAAATTTCATTAGAATCTAAAATGTTAATAATGTTTGGTCTTTCTTGTAACATTTAATGATGTCGCTAAAGAATACGAGTCTTATTTGGCATTGTTATTTGAAATGATGTTAAATGGAAACTCGACTGTAGCAGCGCTGTCTCATTTTTGTCATCTGGTTTCTCTGTTTCTTAACTGTAGCAAGTTTCTTTTAGTTGATATTTTGTTCTTTGCTTGCGGAAAATATCAAAAGTTTCATTTAGTAGATGCACCAGCATTATTGTCGTTGAATGTCAGTTACTGAGTATTTCCTTTCGGTTTTCAGTTTTTATTTTTTAAAATAGGATTATTTTGAAATATTTTCTATAATAAATTTGAGGGTTATCGTTTCTAAACTACGTATGGTCTAACATCAGGTTTTCTTAACCTTTTATTAGCCGCGAACTCCTTTCAAAATTTCTAAAACTCTACGGTTCGCAGGGTTTGAGAAATGTCTCCCCTTTCAATATTTGCGATGACTAAATTAGTAACTCTGACCACCAACGCGCCCAATTCTTCCTTGCTGGGTCTGCTATATTTTTAACGACCAAAAAAAGCTTATAAACTCAACTGTCGACTACAAAACGAAGAGTCACCCAGGTCAATCTTCGACATATCCCTTCTTGTGATTGAGTCATCTTTCCGTCCGCAATTCTTTTTTGTCATCTTCATAAGTAACAACTAAAAAAAAGTCCATCGCTGTCTGCAATAAATCTCTGACATTTATGCTACAGGCCACCAATGCATCCATAAATTTCAAGTTGAAAAATCTTGGTCGTTATATTTGCACTGCTTGGGCATTTTAAAATAACTTTGTGAATGACTGTATGCATCATTTTTGAAATTTTGCATCATTGTGCTAAAAATTGACATCATTATTTTACAAAGTCATTCTGCAGAGTGCTTGAAGTCGTGCTTATTTACTTCAGGAAAAATAAAAAATTACATTAAAAATCTGGTCATAGACCTTTGCAGCAGCAGCACTGCTATTTATTATCATTATGTTTTGATGACATACAAACAACACATTTCATATAATTCATAATATTATTTAATAAATCAATTGACACAAAATTTTTCTTGCAGCAACTCTATTTTAAACACTTTCGGGCTTAGCCCTCCAATCAAATGGTAACACTTTGCCTTATTCAAACGATGAACACATTAATCTTTGGAATGTTTCGGAAAGTAGTTTGCAGCTCGATTAAAATGAGTTTTGTCCCTGAATTTTCCTGACAAATCTGCTGTAGCCCACGTTGAAAGTATGCAAATTATTCCTGATTAACCAGATTCACAGACTGGAGAACTAGGCGACGCACTAGCTAAGCGGAATAGAAAGTCTACTTACAGAGGCTTGTCACTGCTTCGCGCTTATCGTTTAAATTCAAATTCGATGGGGGAAGGACGATGCGAAGTGAATATAGATTCCGGAACATCGTGCCTATTCACCGAGGCCTTTGTGTTACGGAGTACCATAAGCAGTTAAGGCACGAAGTGGGCTTTTTTGCTCTTCATAAACGCGTTAGTTTATTTGTTCTCGCGTCGTGAAGCTTTGAAAATTTTACAGCTCAAACTATTATATATTTACAAGGATTATTCCCAGGATTAAGCTGTAAAATTACTTCTGAAGCTGGCCTTTCAATGGCGTTTGACGAAAGTAATCCTTAATAAGTGTACGATTAAAAAATGATTTCAGCACGAACATTTCTGGACCATCTATTTTTACATACGCTCATGATGTTAATAAGTGACTAAATTTTTTTGGAGCTAAATTCATATTTTAAGTAATGAACAGTAAATGAGAATGATACTCAGGCAAGGGGAAAGGTTAAATAATGTACTAAGTTTCCTTGAGGATAAACGAATTTAAAATTTTGAAACATTGATTGCCTAATGCCACACGCGTTATTGAATCGAAAATTAAAACTTCGCGAATTGTAACCACTTTATTTCCAAACTGATTTCGGAAGACTATAACTATAGTTTACTCAGCTAAAAACTAAGTAATTAATCAACTAATTCACTGTTTAATTAACTGGTTGAAGGAAAGACGACCGCGTATTTATACGCTTCCGATTTTCTAGAACGAAATCATCTTGAACGCTTACCTGCCATATGATTCATTATCGCGGCCGCTTTCTATTATCAAATTTTTCTACAAAATTCTTTACTTATACAAATGTTATAACTACATTTTGTTACAATATTATGAGTATGTCAAATTAATCCGAACTTTGATAAAACTATGATCTTGGACGATCAAGTTTTAAACATTCAATTTTCGGTTGGATTCGTAAAAACTTTTAGCATTTTATAGGCGACAGCAATAAAAGTGAAAGTATTACATGTGGATTTTATCTCTGCATCTAAAGTAGTTTTAACTTTAGCTCTTTATTACTGAGCTTGATTACTCGACACTACCATCATTATTCAGTACGACATGCTCTATTTCAAGTTCCGTTTTCGTGCTGCAGCTCTTCAAATAATTAAATAGTTTGAAAACGAAGAAAAATTAAAACTGTCCCAAATGACATCGACACAACCGCTAGGATAATATAGTAGTAATAATTGCTTCTCGTCCGCGGTGATTTATAGAAGCAGAGCCCAAACCGCGCGCTTTATGAATTTGGGTCAAATCACTCATCTGTAACAATTCTCTCAGTGTTGAAAAGCGGAGACTGAAAAGCCGTTAATTCCTTTGAAAAATTACAACTGCGAAAGTCTTAGACTACTGGAAATACCTTTTATTAATAAAACGGGGAAGCGGGTTTTAATTGAACAGATAAATAAGCAGTTTTTTCAAGGCGGAAAAGCCCCGATAAAGCGCAGACAATTTATTGTTCCGTTTCGTATTTTTTTTTGAATAATTATGCGGTGTATTCATTCGATAATAAAAATCTGACTAATCAATGAACTGCCTTCCTCGAGTCAGATTTAACTTCGTTGTTAACTAAAACAACTGGAGTATTTACGACAATATTTTCTGTTTAATTTTAAATTTATAATGCAAGAGGGTTTCAAATGTATTAAATTTATAGTGCGAAGGGGTTTCAACTGTAAATGGCTTATAAATCAAGCCGTGTTTACCATACCATTACCGCTACATGAAACTTCTCTTTAGTTTTCCATTTGTGTGTTCTGTGTTGCTTTGGCATAACTGAAACGAAACGGCACTTTTGCCTTTTTCACAATCGCTAGGCGCACAAATGTTTCAATACCGAATTGTAAATATTGTTTGTTTTGGGAAAAAAGCGCTGTTGGATCACGATTTACATTTAAAATGTCAATTTGTGAAATAAACTCGATACTTTCGACAGTTTTCATGTGTCACAAACTTATTGAAGTATTCCAAAGCAGCTCAGTGGCGTGTTTCTTATTGACTTGATAGTCGATGGCATAGAGAAACTAAGAAGGAGTATGAACTACGTGCGATTCTATGGATAGCGGACACCCCTCGTGGAAAACGGAACTAATTACCATAAAAACAGAACACTGTAATGCCGGTAACACAGGAAACTGTATTATCGATAGTTTCCCACACTCTTTCAAATTAAATATAAATTCCAAGTTAAAAAGATTTTACCACATCAATAATTGGCATTAATTACGCAACGTTTGCATAATTATTACCAATTACTGATGAGGAAAATCTTCCATACTTTAAAAACTAGGTTGATTAATTACTTCAGTTTAAAAAAGTGTATTGAAATTTTTTAATTCTGTCACACAAAGAGTATAAAATGCAATATTCTAAACCTAACATAATTTAATTTTTATGTATAAATCATAAGGGTTAAAATAAAAAATATATATACTTTTATAGTTTTTATTTTCAAATATAAAGAATAATAATAGAACATTTTTCAATAGTTATAGTTCAACACAACAGTTTTTGATGTGAGAAGAATTTTTTTTTTTGCTCTCTTTTCTGCACTAGTTTTGGAAAATAAATTGTAGATATAATTAAATAAAAAAATGTATGAAAAGTCAGATTCAAATACACATCCTAATGGTCGTTTGTATGTCAGAATTTGACTTCTGCCACAAATTTATCAGCAATTTCCAAATATTTCAGCAATTCTTTTTTTTTAAATTTAGAGACAGGAAAATGTAAAAAAAAATGAAATTAATAATGGAGTTCATACACACAAAAATATATCAGCATCGTTGACTTGTAAAACACATATAAAGTATTTTAATGTAAATAAAAAATAAAATGACAAACAATAGCACAAAATTGTAAAAAATAAACATAATGTTTATAATAACTTGTATGTACATACATTATTGTATAGTAAGTACATTTAACATTTGATATACCTTTCATGTGAAAACAACTGTGTAAATGTTTGTTGGACAGACATAAATCATTTGAAGGTTTGATTTCCCTGCAATAATACATAAAAATACACAAAACATAAAAAAAGAATTCAAAAAAATAAACTTTAAAAACACAACAAAAAAACTATAAAACAGAAAATAAATATAATATAAAATTAACAAAAACAAAACAGTTACCCTAAACTACAGAACAATAAATAATATAAAAAAACATAGTAATAAATTCGTTATTTATGTAAAAATTTCATTATTTTTTTGTTTCGTCTTACATCTCTTTTGTTCATTTTAAAGTCTTTAAAAAAATTTTTAACCATAGTTTTCATCATACTTGAAATAAGCAACTCTTTTATAAAATTCTTATGAACTGAACATAAATACCAATCAAAATTAACATTAGAAGATAAATACAACTGAAGCTTTTTATAAATATCGAATTCATGACCATGATATTCCAAAGCTGTTAGTATTAAGCCATGTATGTGAGCAATATAAAAACACAATTGCTCAGATACATACTTAAGGCGTTTTTGATCATCAAACTCTTTAAACAGGGTAAATAGGTGATGTTCTAAAATATTATCACTTAAAAGAGATTTGCTGCAGTCTTCGCAGGTGAAATCTAAAACTTTTTTGGTAAAAAAGCCCCCCACATATGTCAACGCTTCCTTGTCAACAATAGCCAAATCCCGAGGAGGCAGAACTTGTATCAAGGACTGAAAACATTTCAATTGGAGTGATAGATGGGGAAGTATCTGAGAGAAAATCAGTTAGATCTTCTAAAAGATCAAAGTCATCATCCTCGCAATTCTTTCCATAACTTCGTGGTATAATAAGCCCATTCAGAATACTAGTTTTAAGAGCACTAATAAACTGAAAAGGTGATGGATTTGTGTGTGCTCTTCCATGCTGTCTTATTATACTAAAAAGATTCTCAAGTGGATCTTGATTTAAATGTTGAGTTTGCAAGTATTGAAACCCTGCTTTTTCACAAATACTCCATACCATCAAAACTCCTTTAATCGTTTGAATCCAACCTGCTTTGCACCTTGGAACCCTTGATGCAGATCCTGTTGTTGGATCTAAAAATTTCCAAAATTCAATTTTATTCAACATAGAATGCCAAAAAGTAACATGTTTACTCTTCTTATTCACACTATGCCTTAATTCCTTTCCTTCATTTCGAAAAGGTGTCGCGTTTAAAGAATCAAATAGTAAATCAATGTCTTTAACAAATTCTGCAGTGTGGGCAGCATTGGAAGAAATAATAGAATGCGATGCAAAAGCTTCCAGTGTAGCTGCCATTGTATGACCCAAAGTTTTAGCTGCAATGGAAACTTTCATTTTTAAGTGTGAGTTAGGAAGATCCAAATATTCCCTTTTGATTTTATGTAACATTTGGAATCTACTTTTACTATCAATTTCATAACACTGAAGTATGTGGTCCCACTGGGCAATCTTACCATCCTCAAATTGAATGTTATAATTTTTTAAAGCATTTCTTGTATTTTTTAAAAGATGTGGGATATCATGCAGTACTACAATTTTTTGATGGTTTACCATAAAAAAGTATATGATTTGTCAGTATGACATTCCTCTATTTATTGCTTAAAAGCAACTGCATTTGTAGTTCCTTGATCTGATACACAACATACAACTTTAAGACCTATATTTTGTAATTCTTTAATAATTTCCTTTAAAATGACTTTTAAATGAGATGTTTTTATTTGATCTTTAGTAAAGTAATAGGCTAATGGTTGCTTCCATTTTTTCCTTAATCCTGAAATCATAAAAACTAAAGCATGGTTAGCCATTTCATTAAAACGTATTGATTTACCTAGATCAATATAGGCAATTACTTTACGCAAGGTATGGTCATAATTTAAATCATATGATAAAGACATCTCATCGAACATTAAACAACAAAATTTATCTAAGGATTTCATTTTCTTTACCCTTTGCTTCAATTTTTTAAAAACATGCTGATTAATTCCAGTATCAAAATTCACAGATTGAAGAACTGATTGCAGAGTAGAAATACTTGGTAATTTTAAACATCTTTGCAAAAATCTGTAGCTCCGGGGACCACGTTTATAAAATGCTAACGCAAATGCTTTGTCTTGAGGAGACCAACGTTGACCATGCAATTTTAAGGAACAATTTCTAAATTGAGATTTAATAAATTGAACACCACAATTACTTATACCTTGTTCAAGTTATCTGAATAATTTTGTAGAAGATATAGAAGCTGCAGTATGCAATTTATTTTTGGACTTTCTAATACGTTCTTTTAGGTTTAAAATTTGTTGTTTTTGAAATTTTAAAATATCATACAGATATTTCTTACGAGGTGTCAATTGCTTCCTGCGAGTAACACCAATACTAGCCAACAAACCACCACTACTAGAAGAAGCTACATTAATTGATGTATTGCAAGCTGGAGCTTCCTGGAAAGTTAATGAGTTATCAAAATTTAATTTTCTTTTTGCTCATACTATAACATCTGAAGATATATTCTCGTTAAAAGTAACATTATTTTCGGAAGCACTCAAAGCTAAATTTGGAACAGCAAATGTATTTAATCTTATTTTTAATGTACTCGTAAAATTCTTTAATTAAAAGTGGTCCTCACAAATTCGTCTAAAATAACTATACTCAAAATTTGGAAAATGTTCTTTTATTTCATTTATCCAGGAGGAGCACAGATTTTGGCTTAATGGAAATTTAAAAAAATGCTTACCCTTTTGTTTATTTTCAAGCTCATATATATTGTTGCAATTTGGTATGCAACAAGCGTTAGTAGGCTTGAGGGATGTCATTCTCACAATTTTTGATGTTATTATTTAAACTTTTTAATTCACTTACCTAGAAACGCATTAAAAAATTAAATTCTACATTTATAGTTATTTGAAATGGTCTTAAACAGACAATTTCAAACAACAAATTCAGCTCAGTTAATGACTGATTCCACGTATTGTAAATACATGATTGATAATGAACTCGAGTTTTACTTCAGTTTTATATTGCTTATTAGTTACTTACCTCAAATTCGTTTTTAAACGTTAATTATCTTACGGGAACAAACAACCGACGTCCATTTATAAAGTAAACAAAGGAATAACGAATCTGCGTCAATCGTGTTGCGTTGTATTACAGAGGGAGTGAGAGCGTCACACTATTAGTTCTAGTGTCATAAAGTGAGAGGGAATGCTATATTAGTTCATTCTTCCGCACATCGGGGCGCCACAAACACACTTCTTCTTTCTTCTATTTACTAAATGGTCTTTTCCTGTATAGTCTCTGGTCGATGGTATGAAAGCAATTAGTTTTTGCACCTAATTTAAATCAAAATTACGAATGCGAAGTTCTGTAAAAAGTTTACCCTGAAACCTCAACTTCAGGCAAATGCAATAAATTTGTTATGATAGATTTTGTTATTTATAGACCATTTTAGTTAAGTTGTATCTATTGCTTGTTATTTCAGAATATTTGTTGGTTTTCTGAAGTTTTGCTATAAGTGGAGGCTTTGGACGGTGTTTGTTCGTCACAAACTTATTGAGGAATTCCAAAGCAGCTCATTTGCTTGTTGTTTATTCATGTTACTTTGGTAGTGGATGGCATGAAAATAATGCGTTTTTTCTTCCAAATTATTTTAAAACTATGAAAGTGACAACGCTCCAAAAAGTTCTGCTTAAAACATCAGTAAATGCAATAAATTGACGATGATGAATTTCATTATTTATTAACTATTTAAATTTGTTTTATTTGTCGCATATCATTCCAACAGTAGTCGTTAGTTGTTACGAGGTTTTCTTATAAGCGCATTGGCGATATTACCACCGATTCGCGAGCACTCTCACCTACTGATTCAGAACAATCGTGTTTATTGGCAGGTGTTACTTTTGAGATCGCTTTCCTAATCAAGAATGCACATCATACAGGTCACTTTATACTGATAAAACATCACAACAGGGGTTTATGAAATAAGTATTGAAAAAGAAACTTTCTGAAACAGTTTATATGAGTATACTGTTTTTACGAATATACCCAAAGGGATAAAAACAACATACCACTTTTGTGATCTTCTAGACGAGCAAAGTACAAGGTGAGTGAAACTTAATGTCTCGGCCCTATTATAAGAAAAGAAAAAACGATAAAAGAAATCTGAAAAGAGGTTCTTAAACTGGATTGGGAAAGATCTATTTTAAGCCAAATTTCTTTATTTTTTCCTATTTGGAAACTAAAGGTATGACGTAATTGAACTTTATTTTTCCAGAAGCATACAATAGTAAAAATACCAATTAAGGAATTTTTGAAACTTCTGAAGAGACGGAGATACAAAAGTCTTAGTGCAGTAAGAGGCATTAACTTCAGAATAATAGCAATAAATAATCAATGTGATTTTCTTTTTTATTATTCAATTTTTAATCTGCAGCTCCATAGACAGATTTAAAATAAGAAACATTTAGGAGGTACGACTCTTACTGACTGTGTAGCTTAAGTCATCTACTTACTCAGTTTTGGCGACTTAAATTTTAGTTTTAATAAAATATCATTATTTTGTTTTAAATTCTTACTCTCTAAATTGAGTTCCATTTAATTTCATTTAGTCTTTTCTGATAAAGCTGCTGAAAGGGTTTTCATGATGTGGTTCTAAGCATATTTCCTGTTGCTTTATTTCTTCTTTTTAAGACGCCGTCTCATTTTGAAAGTTGGCGATCCAACTGGCTATGATGGTGCGCGAAATTGCTTCTCTAAAAATTTCTATAGATTTCCGTCCGAACCATCGACGCAGATCCTTTAGCCACGAGTTTTGCTGTCTACCCACAGATCGTTTGCCCTCGATCTTTCCTTCAATAACGAGTCGGAGGATCTCGTAACGTTCTCCCCTCATAACGTGTCCGATGTATTGGAGCTTTCTTTCTTTGATGGTTCTTAGCAACTCTTTACCTTTACACATTCTCCTTAGTATTTCCTCGTTGGTTATTATATCCACCCACGCAGTATACGATACAAGTACATCTCAATGGCGTTAATGCTGCTCTCGATTTGATGACTGAATGTCCGGCTCTCGGAGCCATAGAGTAGCACCGGGAAGATATAGCAATGCAGCATACGTATGCGGAGTTGTAGGTTTATGCCTTTACTAGTAAAGGATCTTTATGAAGATAAATGTCCTTATGGCTTGTTCTATCCTTAAAAATTGAAATACAAATCTTCTGGACAAGATTCGTATTTAAATTTTTGAAGATAACCAAGGACCAGTCCGTTTCACCAAAAAAAAGTTCCTTTGTTGACCTGATTTTTCTTTTAGGGCCACGTTAACGAAGGCTCCAAGATTTTTAACGGATGGCAATTATTCCACGAACTCGTTGTTAATATGAAGGTCTGTCTTGCTGTCTTGGAGAACACAACCACCTTGGTCTTAACAACATTCATGTGTAGACCATACTGTATGCTATGTTCAACGATGAGGTCTATCATGTTCTGGAGATGTGGGAGGTTGCCAGCGAGCACAGTCGTATCGTCAGCGAAACGTATATTATTAATAAGAGTGTTTATTGAACTTAATGCCCTCTTTCACATCCTCCAGTGACTCTCGGCACACTGCCTCTGAGTATATATCAAAGAAGATCGAGGTCAGGACACAGCTTTGTCTAATTCCCCTCCCCCCCCCCCCCCCCCATAATTTCTATTTCTTTGGATGTTGTATCGTCTATCTTAACCTCTGCAGTTCAATATTAGTGTAGCTGATTTATTTGGTGCATTATTATTGTGAACGTCATTTTGTTGAGTTCCGCAGCTTTCAGTTTAGTATCAGCTATTCATTTATTACACATTTAATGCAACAAATATGCCATTACTTATAACGTTTAAAAGATCAGGACCAAAGAATAGAAAACGTCCAACTGATTTTTCAGTAACTGTAATATTTAATGCCTAATACAATACATAAGCAATTAGTCATTACTCTAGTAATGATGCTTGGTCCAGCAAAAGTTAATAAATAAGCATTCAGCTTTTCGTTAAATCTAGTTACTCATTCCAAAATAATTTTGCTTTCTTGTTGTCGATTGCCTTGTCAATTTACTTTATTATTTGTCTGTGTTACAGTAAAGTGTATTTCTCATTGGGAAAATCTCTTACAACTGTCTCTCATCATGACATGATATATTCTAGGAATAAAGATATTCAATAATTTCTGCGATAGATTCCGGATATGCCTGATGCACAGTAGCAAGCAAATATAATATGTAGATGCGATATTCCATTTTGGTTCATTATCCATGCAACGAGGCGTACTACATCCCGAAGTATGCAATATTTACGGATGCGTCTTCATATAAATGGGACCCGCCTGCTCGATATAGCATCAATCTGTTTCGAGGATTTTACCTTTATGTAGCTTACAACATGTGCATTCATCATTGATGATTGAATTTCATTTTCTTTGTAAAGATGCGTCCAACTTTTACCAAGCCTGGACACTATTAGCACCAAAATGACAAAGTTTATGAGGCTCCAACGTTTTATTTCTGTTTGTTCTTTTGCCCTCCCTCGCACATAATTGATGAAGTTTACCTTTAGATCCCATTTTCGTATCAGATAAGTTCCCTTTAAAAGAGAAAAGGAAACGGTGATTGTTAACGATTAGCATAACAGTTAACACACAGGCTTATCTTCGTGCCCCACTTGCTTTGCGGTTTATCTTCATTATTATATTGAATTTCACCGGCTTTGCCCACATCAGATAGGCCGACGTTATGTTTTTTAATGAGGATAGTAAATATTATCTGACGTCGTAAAGCGTTTCGTAATGAACATTCTGAGGTGAAATTTTTAACATAACCTCTGACAAAACTAATTATGCACATATTTGTAGCAAATGGTCGCCTAAATAGCCTACAAGTATATTTTTTTGCTGCGGGGCCTTAACTACAAATTTATTAGCGTAAAGGTTATTCGATATCGGCAATAGAAATCTAAAAATGTACCCATGAATGGTGAAATACATGATTTCATTTTGATTTCTTTATCGTACCAATTTGCAAATTTTTGAGAAAGACTGCAAATAAAAACATTATTCAGTAAATGTGATAAATCATAATTTTTTTTTAAACATTTTTGACTCTGATGGTTTTTGCCGCTCACAGGCTTATTGCATAATTACCAATCAAATTATGCAGTCAGTTACAATTCATTTACAAGTTAGCCCTGCTTCTCTTTAAGCTTGACTCAAATTCAGGATTTTATTTTTAGTCACCTTTAAAAACTTGGATTTCCAATCATTATTTTAAATCATGCTTTTCCTATATTAAAGATATTTCTTGTAGATATTCATCGAATTAAAACGCTTTAGAACCAAAATTTGTGTCCAAAATATAAATGTACGTAAAGAGCGTTAACTTTTGATACGGATGATTTTGGTCATTCACAAATTTCTTCGCAAATTCCCAATCAAATTTAAACTACAGAAAGTTACTGTTTATAAGTTGACTTTATTTTCCAAAGCTTATATCAAACTCGTTATTTTATTTTTTGTCACTTTCAAAAACTTGGTTTTCCAATCATTATTTAGAATCACTTTTTTTCTATACTAAAGATACTTTCTTTAGATATTTCTTGTATTAAAACAATTTAGAGCCAAAATTCTTGTCCAAAATATAAATTTTCGTAAAAAGCGTTAACTTTTCATAAAGATGATTTTGGTCATTTACAAACCTATTCTCAAATTTTTAATTAAATCTCAACTACAGAAAGTTACTGTCTATAAATTGACCCTAAAAGCTTGTCTTAAACTCGTGATTTTATTATCACCTCTATCTATTTGGGGTTTTAATCATTATTTCCATTTGTGCCTCTCATTTACAGAATATACTACTTGTATATATTTAATTTTCGAAGACACTTTAGACTCACATTTCAAAACTGTAAGATAAATTTCTGTAAAGAGTGTGATATTTTTGACAAGGATGATTTTGGCCATTCACAAATCTGTTGCAAAATTCCCAATCAAATTTTAACTGCAGAAGCTTTCTATTTATAAATTAATTCTGCTTCTAATAAAGCTTGTCTTAGGCTTGTAGTTTTATTGCTTATTGCCTCCAAATACTCAAGTTTTTAATTACTATTGTAAGTTGTGCCTTTTGTAGGGTAAATACGAAAATACTTTAAGATTACGTGATAGGTGGTACCAACGATAATCACTTAAGTCAAATTTGCGTAATTCAGGGTATATTTTTATATATAAATGCCAATAAATTTTGCTTAATTCGGACCAGGAGCTCAGCTAAGCAGGACTGTATATAAAAAGGACAAATGTTTCATAAACACTTTAATTTTTCTACTCACAAATAAATGAATTACATTATTACATAAATTGAAGTTACTTAGAAACGTAGACAATTTTATTAAAGCTAACAAATTTTGTTGACGAGAAAATGATGCCTTTTTTCCCGCAGAATATTTTCATGATACTCTAATATTTTTTCATTTCCCCAACTAGAACGTGCCCTTCTGTTAGGGTTGTAACTGTTTTTACTTTGTATTCACCACCCAAACTTTTGTCAATAAATTTTGTCTCCTGGAACCTTAAAATATGTTTTCTTTTTTTTTTAATATTTGATAAAGGTCTTTTTAAGCATTTTCTTTTAAAACATGTCAGTTCTATTTACATTATAAATACAACTTTACATATATAACAATTTTTTATATTATTATATTATTCAGCGTCTGAGGAAAAATCTATAAGCAGATAGGGATCATCAGGAACGGCATAAGTCAAAATTCGTGTAAATCGGGGTAGCGTACGTTGAAGTATTACTGTATATGTACCTCTTAGAGGTATTCAATGAATTAAAACCCTTAAGAGCCACAATTTACACCCTTAAATATAACTTTTCGTAAAAAGCAAAATATTTCTGATGGGGATGATTTTGGTCATTCACAAACTTATTGTCAAATTCCCAAATAAATTCAAAATGGAACAATTTTCAATTTGTTTATAAATTTATTCTACTTTCCTTAAAGCTTTTCATATTTCTGCAATAAAATAAATTCGTTATATTTTTTGTCAGTTACAAGACATCAAGTTGCTGTAGAAGTCTCTTATAACACGTAAGCCTAATATTATCCTTATACACTTTTATGTTTCCCATAAATTTATTTACAAGAGCGTCAGATATTATTTATCAGCATAATTTATTACGCCCACATTTTCTTTTATCTAAACCCCGTAAAGTATTCTGAATTGTAATGAGAATTTTTGTGATAAATGGGCTTTATAAATCCAGGTCCTCGTAAAACATCAGGCGTACGTATGAGGTTAAGCGCAACTTGAACAGTTAATACAAGTTAAAAGCTGCGATTTTCAGTTTATATCCTGAAGTGTTATTCATAAAATTCGTCCCTTTTGACGCTTTGAGATATATCATAGGATTTGTGACGCATAGGATTTGTCACAGTATAGTCTACTTAGCAGCAGACTAGACTGACTTCGAAAAGAAACTGAATATTTCTGCCAATAATGACTTACACCAATTAACTTTATAATTAACCAAATGTCACCAATGCATCACTTAACTGTAGATACAAGCCCTAAACTAGTTATAGTTCATTTTAGCATTTGTTTGTTATAGCTACATTTATTTTTGCATTACGCTTCATAAATAACTGTTCCAGAATCAGCTGCAGCTCTGTAAGTAGTAAAATTCGGAATTGTTTTCTTTATGTTAACTAAGGTCGATGACAATCAAAGACATAAAATGAATTTCTCTAATCATATTTCGCAAAGTTTGCATCTGACTTAAGCGCCCTGCTGCGTTCCGTACAAGCGGAAGTAAAAAGTTGAACATAATTTGCTGCGGACTTTTTAAAAAGTAAGAGAACTTTTAAGCCTTCGTTTCGGGATGGTATTTTTAAACTAAAAACTTCAAACAGAAGTAGCCTAGAAATTAAAACTTTGGCACATCACGTAAAGTACACTTTATTAAATATATGTGATCCCTTTTACGTGGCGCAATTTTTAAACTGACTTAATATCAGTTTAATTTAATTATTTCTGACGGTCCATTGAAACATGATTTTTGCGGTTTAAGGACTACTTTGAACTTTACATCGAGTTAGAGTTTGGTAATGCCGTGAAATTTAATGATAAAGTTTGGAAGCCAGCTTATTAAACTTTAATATTATCTTGAAAGACCATTGAGCTCGTCTCACAGCATGTTTCTTAATAATCTTTCGTCAATGAAAATTCGCCCCCTGATTCTGCGAACGGGCGCTACACCCTTTGTTTTCATTCTCATTAGAGGAATTTTAAAAATTAATTGGACAATATAGCTGGTAAGCTGAAAGAAAGTATAAATTCTGATTATGCTTCAACTCAAGTGGTTTTTTCTAACACCGTTTAAACTTTTTAATAAAGAAAAACAGCCGCACCAGCTTTCTTAGTTTGAATAAGTTGCGAATTTTGAAGGAAAATGAAGCGTAAAGCAATTCTGAATCTTTATTGGTTAAGTTTTACAAATATTGACACTAAAGTCATAAAATAGCAGAATAAGTTCTAAAAATTTTATTATTACTTGTTATTACTTTATTATTACTTTCGCTCTAACTCCATAGCGAACAAATAGCTGATTTTATGAAAAACTTGGGAACTAATATTATGCTTTATCAGGACCGAGGATTGTTTTAGCAATCAGAACAAGAAGCCGCTCTTTTGTGAACTCCAAATCAGTTCAAATAGCAAAGGAAAAGTTTCTATTTTAGTTTGCATCGTGTCAAAGTTGAGAAAGCTCTACTTTGCATCTTTGTTTTTGCATGAAACTCAAAAAGTAAACCGCAATAATCCGCGTAGCGTCATCGGTCGCGGGAAATTGTATATTTTGCATTGAATTTAAAATTGTCCATTACTCTGGTGCTTTGCAAGAATTCGCTGAGTATACATGAATATTTAGATTAAGCGTGTCTTCATCTTGTCTTTTCTACATAAGCCAACGTTGTTTATGGCGTTTCAAATGGAGGATGAATGTTCGCATTTCGCCGACAGGGTCCCATAAGACCGGCTTTAGCAAAAATGCATTAACGTTTAATGAAAACAAAGGTTAACCATTGTAAAGGGAACATGTAATGGAATGTCAAGTTTTATTTATTAGGAAGCAACGTCGAGTTAAAATTTTGAAATTTGCTAAAACGTTGACAGTTCAATAGTGAATTTAAGCAGCGATATTTGTGCCCGTATTTCTTTTTTAAGAATGCTTTTCTTTTTTGTATAGCACCGTTCCAATTCCCAACACACTAGAATCGAAAACTTTTTAGTACGAATGCATATGCCGCTTCAATGTAAATAGTGTTATTGCCCTTATATTTCCGATCTTCTTTGTTTCGGCGCAAAATCAATAAAGTTTCACTTTGAAATGTTATTTTTATATGCAAAAGTTCGTAAAACACGTACGAGATGGGAAAATGCGAGAGGCAGCGTTTATCTTCATTCAACTTACTAAAACTTACAATGGAAGCATTATGGGCGTTATTCAAAGAATACAAAAGATATTTCAATTTAAAATTCAAATACAAATGAGCGCAATAAGCTTTCTTCTTCTAATAACGCTGTACTTGTCACGGTATCCTGTTGATCAGGTCAAATGTCACTAATACATCTGACATACTAAACAAGCGTTCTAGAAGATAGTTATTTTTCGTTGTTGTTTGTTTAATTAGTAACACGTAACCAGTAATTTTATAAAATATTAAAAACTAATCTAGTAGATATGTACAACTGGTTCTACCCTTACCTCAGACGCGGAATTTTAGCTGAGGTGGGGTAGAACCAGCCGTACATAACTACTTATTCTATTTCTACAAATGTTAGAAATACATCTGACACACTAAACGAGCATTCTAGAAAACAGTTATTTTTCCAAATAATTTGTCTACCTAGTAACAGGTGACAAGTTATTTTATAGAACATCAAGAACAAATCTAGTATTTATGTACGCCTAGTTTTATCCCTACCTCAGAAGCGGAATTCTACCAGGGGTGGCATAGAAGCAGCCGCACCTAACTACTAATTCTAATACTTGAAAAGAAAGCAGCTTATTAGAGGATATACTTCTTCCGGGATTGGACCGTGACAAAGAACTACTAAAAGTATTCGACGTTTCGCCCACCATCGTAGGGGGCTTCTTCAGGAACAAAGAAAAGAAAAAATGAAAAGAAAAATATGAGGGAACATGCAAAAAACGAAAGAAAGGAAGGGCCAATTTCAAAACATCAGAGCACGGTGACTCAGTATGTCCACCATACCAGATGACAGAAGAGCACGGTAACTCAGTATGTCCACCATATCAGAGGCGAAACTCTTTTGAATTAAAAACTGGTCCAAAGGATAAGACAGTTTAGACAGAAGAGCACGGTAACTCAGTATGTCCACCCTTCCAGAGGCGAAGCTCTTCTGAATTGAAAATTGGTACAAAGGATAAGAAAGTTTAGACAGAAGAGCACGGTAACTCAGTATGTCCACCATACAGGAGGCAAAACTCTTCTGAATTGAAAATTGGTACAAAGGATAAGAAAGTTTAGACAGAAGAGCACGGTAACTCAGTATGTTTACCATACCAGAGGCGAAACTCTTCTGGAAGAAAGGAAGGGCCAATTTCAAAACATCAGAGCACGGTAACTCAGTATGTCCACCATACCAGAAGACAGAAGAGCACGGGAACTCAGTATGTCCACCATATCAGAGGCGAAACTCTTTTGAATTGAAAACTGGTCCAAAGGATAAGACAGTTTAGACAGAAGAGCACGGTAACTCAGTATGTCCACCCTTCCAGAGGCGAAGCTCTTTTGAATTGAAAATTGGTACAAAGGATAAGAAAGTTTAGACAGAAGAGAACGGTAACTCAGTATGTCCACCATACAGGAGGCGAAACTCTTCTGAATTGAAAATTGGTACAAAGGATAATAAAGTTTAGACAGAAGAGCACGGTAACTCAGTATGTTCACCATACCAGAGGCGAAACTTTTCTGGAAGAAAGGAAGGGCCAATTTCAAAACATCAGAGCACGGTAACTCAGTATGTCCACCATGCCAGAGGCGAAAAGAGGTATCCTCTACTGACTCTGGGCGTGGAAGCCTTCGTTATTAAAGCAGCTTATTTGCAACAACTTAGAAATAGTAAAATATGATCAGTAGCTTGAAATGGGTAAAAACATTGTAAAGTAGTTAATCAATATATCATATCAGGTTGTGTCCACTTTTAGCTAAGGGCTCACAAGTTGTAGTGTAAAATTATTTTGAGTAATAATACGTCTTAATTTTTAATAATTCTTTTTTTTTTCAGGTGCGGGTCGATTTAATGCGTTAGAAATTTTAGAAGGGTGTATATATTGTTCAATTATTATAATGAGAATTACTCAAATCGAGCTGTTGTTGTATTTATTGGTAATAGAGCTTAATAGTTATGAATATTTTTAAGCCACAAGGAAACATGCAAAAAATTTGTCAACCACACTGCCTCAAAGATTATAATGCACTTTAAAAGAAATACCCGTCGAAGCTCAATTACATCTTGGTTATTAAAATGGAAAATAGAGTTCTAAACATTGTGAAAATGTGACCCTAGTTGAACTTTTAATGATGGCTATGTAGGAACTTCTTCCGTAGCTATAATTATAGCGACTGGCGGCCAAAGTTGAAATTAACCTTCTACTTAAAACTGCACCTACCAATTTCTAAAATATTGTCGGTTTTCATGTAACATAAATTTTCATTTTGTGCGATGTACGGATTTAAAATATTACGCCCATTTCATGAGGCAGAAAAAAAAAGATCTGTCTCGCGAGCGGAAAAAAGAAAGTTAAAGGGCCGCGCAAAAAGATGAAATATGGGCAATTAGGAATATTAATTGTTCTATATAGGGGCAAGGATGAAAGGGAAACCATCGCTTATGGCTCAACCTCGAAGCAAGACTGTTCTGCCTGCTTTTGTAAGCAATTCGAGTGAAATATGACATTTTCTGAATGATATTTACGTCTTCTGAACGTAATGTCTTTCAGGTTTTTAAATTGCTCGATCAAGACGTCCTTAATATTACAGGAGTAATTTAGACGTTATTAGTCTCCTAATGGAATCTGCAAACCAGTTTCTGGTTTCTTTTAGCAAACAGATTCTTGCTTCCACTTAGAATAGTTACTAGGATTGTTTTTATCAATTAAATGAGTTTTTTAGGAAAAATATCAAAAATAATTTCCTCATCAAAACTATTTTATCCATCCAGGAAAATTATTATAATTACTTATTAAAACTATTTTTTTTTGTAAAAATTTCTCTCTAACTAGAACACTTACTAATTTGAAATTAAAAATAGTAAAAGTAAAGTTAAAGCTTAACATTCTCAGAGAAAACTAAAATTTCAAACAACATTTTAAGCATTTGTTCACAAAGTCTATTAAACAGTTAAAAATTTATTTAAATTTATTTTTAATTTAAAAATTAGTTTTATTATTAACAGTTTAAATTTAACATAATAAGGTCCAAGTTTAAGCTTGACACTCTTAGAGAAATAATTGAGTTATCCACGTTTTTTGCAAACAAAATTTTTCACAATTTTCAATGTTTTGTCTGTTTTATGACATATTAAGAAAGAAACAAACAAAAGTTTTTTCTTGAAAATTCGACTTTTGTCTCCATTTCGATGGCGTTTCGTTTTGTAAGTCAAAATATAAAAAAACGTTACAAATTACCAATTTAAATATAAATCCTAAAAACGTTGAACTTTCTGAAATAACGTGAAACATTAAAAAATAAAACATGTTTTTAATTTTGATATTTTCCTTCACAATCTCTGAAATGTTCGTTTAGAAATTCCTCAATTTTTCGCAGAATTTTAAACTTTAGATTTAACATTCGAATTTAATTTCAAAATTTGAAAGCTGCCTCTTGAAATTCCGACTTTAGGATATTTTACCTGTATGTTAAAAAAAATATTATTTTAATTTTTAGTTTGAATTAAAAAAATATTGAGAGTGTGCAACCCATGCACCGATTCATCACATGTAAAATTTGATGCACATTTTTACTCCCTTAGAGGTTAAATTTTTGGAAAATACTTTACTTGCAGATAGATGCCATCAACGTATAAGGAACCCATTTGATAAATTTCAAATTTGGTAATTTTTAGTTTGAATTAAAAAAATATTGAGAGTGTGCAACCCATGGACCGATTCATCACATGTAAAATTTGATGCACATTTTTACTCCCTTAGAGGTTAAATATTTGGAAAATACTTTACTTGCAGATAGATGCCATCAACGTATAAGGAACCCATTTGATAAATTTCAAATTTGGTAATTTTTAGTTTGAATTAAAAAAATATTGAGAGTGTGCAACCCATGGACCGATTTTTCACATGTAAAATTTGATGCACATTTTTACTCCCTTATAGGTTAAATATTTGGAAAATACTTTACTTGCAGATAGATGCCATCGTCGTATAGGGAACCCATTTGACAAATTTCAAATTTGGTAGCTTAGTAGTCTTATCCAGCAAAAATATTAACTAGGATTTTTTCACATTAAATGTTTTTGTGAAGTAAAATATTATTCTTCATTTAAAAATTTGAAATATTATTATAATAAAATTGATTTAGAAAAAACCTTCTGGGATATTTGGAGAAATTTACTTCATTCATGCATATGTAGCTTGTTTAAATGAAGCAGATGCTTCTATTGTGCTGCAACCGTTATTAAAGCTAAGTAAGCTAAGCTGCTTAGATCGCTTAGTGTTTATAGGAAAAGACGAAAGCAAACATATTGTCAATTAAACTGATGATACTAAATTGTACAAAACTCGTTAATTATAACGTATCGTAGACGACAGAGCAATAACTCCACACGGGAACAGGTGTTCCAACCTTGATAACTCTACACTGTCAACGAAGTTATAGGTAATTACCAAGCGAAATACATCAGATTGCTAAAGGCTTGTCGTCACGAAGCCACAAATCCACTGAAATACGGAATAAGAGAGAAATAATTGGGATGAATAATAAATCAAAGAAGCCGTTTGAACATGTGAATCATACATTAATCCAGAGTTTGAATACGTACTCCTGTTAGTTGCGGAATCGGAAGGGAAATCGTAAACAAAGATTCCTCCCTTTCGTGCTAAAAGTGGCGCAGTTCCACCTTAAGGCGTTCTGTCTACGTTCATCTTCGTCAGCCAAGACAGACATTAATGTTGCGAGTGTTATCGACCAGCTGAGACTTGCCAGCATTAAGGGAAACCGATGCTGAAACTCGAGGAATTTCCACTCGAGAAATTGTTAGCATTCGAAGTTTTTCCAACGAACAAAAAAATGATCGCTAGCTTTCAGTCGCGAGTTTTATGAAATGTCGAGGAAACTAAATCTTTCGGATGCATTCTGTCTAAGGATTGCAATATATACGACGAAGTTGTCGCGAAATAAGTATTTTGAACAAAGCATTATTTTAATGAATTAACAAATAAGAAACTGAAATACAAAAAGGCAAATACCACTCAGTCATCGGAAAATCTCGGAATTAAATAAAATGCTAAATCTGGACAATAAGTTCTTTATACGATGAAGGCATCCGCTCATAAATTTTGCAAAATTTAACCTTAAAGGAGGTGAAGATGTAGATCACATTTTAAAAGTCATGGGTTACGTGCTTTCAATAAATGAAACAAATAGTTATTGTCCACAGATGTTGGGCGCCAAATATTTTTGTTTGGTGTTAATCTGGGCGAAATCCTCAAAGCACATTTTGATTGTACAGGGATATCAAAAATTATCTTGGTCAAGGGTGGTTGTGGAATGTAAAACGTGTAATACGTTTGAAATAATTATGTCACTATCACACTGACATCATCAATAATCTTTAAATTTCATACCTATTTATTTCAGTTATAAAACAATAATAAACTACAAATTATGAAATAACGGTTTTAGTAACAAACAAACTAAATTACAGTAATTGTTGGAAATGTCCCCCGTTTTGTTCGATGCACAAGTTGACGCGCCTCCTCATGCTGTGAAAAGCGTTTTGTAGCATTTCTGGCGTTATGGTTGCACATTGCTGAACAACTCTTTGTTGCAGTTCTTGCAAATTATTTACCGGAGTTGCAAAAATCTTGTTTTTTAAGTAAGGAAATATAAAATAGTCCATAATTGTCAAACAAGGTGATCACCGAGGAAACTTAACTTCTGTATGTAAACTTATCAGCCGGTCATCAAAAAACTCGCGAAGGAAAGCAATATTTTCTCGTGTAGTATGTGATGTTGCACTGTCGTGCTGAAAATAAGCGTACCGAAGTTCATCATCGCTTAACTGTTGCACAAATTCAGTCAAAAAGTTGTGTCTGTACTGTGGTGAGTCGAGTTCTACTAAACTGTTCTATTTCCTCGTTTGTTTTATTTAATTGAATTTTATTCAATATTTTCTTGGAAATATTAAATCTACAAATAATGTATAAAAAAATTCTTTGTAACATAACGTTTTGCGTGAGAAACAGATTTCTTAGCGTTCACAAATTAGATAAGGGTTATTTGTTAGGCCTGGTTTGTTTCAAGTTTAATTACCTAAACTGAGTAAAATAACATGTCAGTTTTGAAGGACCGCTAAAAAGTAGAGTAATAAATAAGGGTAAGTGCCAATAACGGATACCGTAGCAAATATCTCGGCAAGACCATGTGGTGGTAGACTGGAGGAATTTGACGTTCGAAAAAGGCCCTTATAAACACGTACAATTGTAAGTTATTTAAATTTTAATTATCGAAGTAAAACTTGAAGATAAGGGGATGGTATCATTCAAAATGGGTTTGCAGTTTGGTTTTCACTTTAAGAATCCTTTTCAAAATTTATTTAAGGGCTAATTTGGATTAGAAATATTTATATTAGTAGAAATTCTGCATCATCATGCCCTCTAGCGAGATGCAGAGGATATCTTTCGGTTCCCAGAAATTAAGGGTAGGGGGACGTGAAGATAAAACACAAAAAGACCAACTTTAAGGTAGTCAAACACGGAACTTCGATGAAACTAGTTATGCAAACGAGTACGAAATACGGGAGTTTAAAAAAAATTACTTCTGTTTGTGCTAATTAACGTAAATAAACAAAAAACACACTTTTCTGTTCAACGTGAAGTTCTTGTGCCATTTGTGTGATGTTTGCTACGAAATAAGTAGGCAAGTAAATTTTAAATTTTCCGATGATTTTGTTTGATGGTTTTTCGCTCTTATATGATTTAATTAACTTTGCCGAAAATTTGAGAAAATACTTCTTCCTAATTTTGATCAATATGGGGTTGGGGGGCGTACACAAAAAAAAAGGGAGAAAGGAAGGTAAAACTTCCACAACAAACCGAATGAATGAGAAAGTCGTTGTTAAAAAATTATTGCAGGGCCAAGAACCCTATCATTGACTGGTGCAACTACCAGTCCCAGTTTCAAAAAAAAGGAAACAAAAATAAAACAAAATAAAAATACAAAGACAAGAAAACGAAAATGGAAATAAAGCGCATTCGCTTCATACAAACATTTTCATTTCCTTAAGGTCAATGTTAGTGTTCTGCTGTTGGAAGCTGAGGTTCCAGGGGTTCCAAAATAATTTATACCCTTCACCACAAAGGTCCGGCAACTGTCAGCAGACACATATATTTGGGTTTTACTGATAATGTTCTGCAAGTTCTAGAAACGTGGGCATTGTACACCTTAACATCCTAGAAGCATAAGCCACAGTGAGCTCTTACCTAGTTCTTGTTTTGGTGTATTCACCTAGTGCTACCTCATTCGCAGATTCTCCTTCGTAGGTTTCTTGAATCCCAAAAATATAGGACAAGACAACCTGGCCCAAAGAGAGCCTTATAGATCTGTTGACAAATGGGGAGTACTAACGTAGGTGAACGAGCAGTATTAGCATCAGCTCTCGTTAGGTAGATGTTTTGACGAAAGGAATGAGAACTTCTTGCCAGTTTCTAATTTTAATTTAAATGTTTTTTTTTGTGCTAAGTCAAGCCACTTTCTAAGCCAGAAAAACGCCCTTCAATTAGAACAGTAGCCGTAGAAGTAGATGTAGTGTTGGAAGGGCAAATTCTGCTCAGAAAGTTTCTACGAAATCTGAACAATATTTCTAGTTTATTTTATGACACTGGTTTGAGTTTAAATGATTGAGTTTGGTATGAAAAAAACAGAAAAAAAACAAAGGAACAAGTTAACAAAGGAAAGAAAGAAAGAGTGAAAGAACGATAGATTTGTAAGATTGAATAAACATTTATAAATTTGATTTATTACGATAAATCACAATTTCATTTCCAAGCTTGAGCTCCATTTTCTCGTAGCATTATCCTTTGGATATTGTTAGCTCAAAGCTTTGACAGAAAACTGTATGCTATGTGACGAATGCTTGAATAAAGAAGCGACAAAAACACAAAAGAATTGGGGAATAAAAACAGACACCTGAAAATAGTTTGAGAACCTCTGTGTACAAACTAACCAGCGAACACCCACCGATAATCAGGTAGAAAGTTAGCTGCATTTGGTTTGAAAACCTTCGAGTACAAACTAAATGGCCCAGCTGGGGAAAACATTGCGATTATTAGGGTTGAGATAAACTTTGGGAAATTAATAACCGACGCACCATATACGAGCGAAAGAGTTAGACAAAGAATGTCAGATTACTTGTGCTTAATGAATTCTCTTAATTTTCTAAAGAAATATTTCTCTCAGATCTGTGTTCAGCAAATTTAAACAAGTTGAAACAAACAGGTTCACTTTATTTTGTTGTATTATGTTTAAGAACGTTTGAAAATCACAAAATTGAAATTTTGTTCATTTAATTGTTGACCTACTGTAATAAAACGTTGAATTGTCAATTTTTGTTTGAATTTGATAACCCTTCCCTGTCCACTCTACGAGCTGGGGTTACAACTTATTGGAATAAAATAATTTTAAACACAACGTAGACAAATTGGGTCCGAAAATCGAAAGTAAATTATTCTTCGAAAATTTTTAAAGATGAGCAAAATTCGACAGTTTTGAAAAACTACATACAATCACTGGTTATGGTCACAACCGGCTGCTCATCACAGTACCTTTCTGCGTTGATGGTGAAATCGAAAAAAATTGGCCCAGTTATTCTTCTGCGAGAAACTGTCATCCAAACACCAATTTTTTGAGGATGTAGTGGCGATTCAGTAAAAACATAAGGGTTACCATTGCTCCACATTCGTATATTTTGAGAATTGATGAATCCCGAAAGGTGAAACTACGCTTCGTCAGAAAAAAAAGTTAAGTCCAGAAGATCGTCATTCATTAAATTATTGACAAACCAATGACAGTAAGCAAGACGTCTGGGGTGGTCTGCGGGCAAAAGAGCTTGATATGCTTGCATCTTATATGGATTAATGTTCAAGTCTTTCTTTAAAATCTTCTGACATGTACCATGATAATGTCCAATTTCCTGAGAAAGACGTTTCAAAGGTTTTGCAGGCTCCTCTTCCATACGTTGGACGAACGTGATTGACAACTGGACAACTAAGTCACACAACCAGTTTAGCGAAACACTTCAACACAATTTGTAAGGCACGCATAAAAATTGTCCGGTAATATTGCCACGTTTAGGAAGTGCTCTCGCAAATTGTTCAAACACAAACGTTGACTGCATTGCCTATCTCCATTAACTAGCGCACCAGTTCGAAAATAGGCTTTAATCATGAAAATTTTGTGTGTGTGGTAAAGAGGAATAATTTAAAAATTGGATTAGAAAATTTCAGCACAATGACTTGACAGATTTTAACACAACAAAACCTATTCAAAAATTTAAAGTAAGACACACGTTTCACATTCCACCACCACCCTTGACCAAAATAATTTTTGATATCCCGGTATTACCTTAATATGTAAAACATAACAGGCATAACTACAATATATTTAAAACTAATTTGATAGTGACTTCATAATTCTCAGTATTGACATACCGAGACTTCAGTTGAGTACTGTTGTATTAAAATAGTGAGACTTAAAACGGATGTTAGAACCTTAATATTTTTTACCGAATTACTAAACTTCATGAAAACCAACTTAAAATGTAAATAAAGTTAGAATGAAATCTCTGCATCTTTTTGGATTTGATTATTCGTCTGCACACTTCCTGCTGAATTGGTAAATATCCGAAACAAAATTTGTCCCAATTTAAGGGGACCTAATTCGATACGTTTATAATTGAAGTTGGTCAAATTAGATTTAGTCTGTCTTAATTAGAAAATCCCGGGGACTTTCGGAAATGAGCAAAATTGGGGCATCAATCTCACATAAATCTCGCTTTTTCGATCTCAATATCTCGTCGATGGTCTCTCCTGTTTATTTCTCGTTTATTTCGGCAGAAACGTTTACATTATGTAAATGAGGCTTATAGTCTTTGTTTGACGGTTGTCTTTGTTTCTGGGAACAATCGTATTCTACTTCGATGCAATTGAAGTTCTATTCGGCAAAAACCAGAACAAATTTACTGTCGAGTCGCGATTTTATCCCAAAGTCTATCTTGTTCACTCGGCGAATCTAATTTAACTAAAATAAAACTCGAGATTTATGAGACGTTTGGTAAACAGAACCGTTTAGAATCGTAAAGCCAGTTTGAAGAGGTTATATAACAAGGGAACCTAAATGTAGGAAATAAAACACATTGACGTAACGTTGTGGACATTTTTAAATATTTTAACGAGCGCTGTGCCTTCGTATATGTTAGGATCTGGCCTCAGTTTTTTGTTAGGGACAATTATCAGTTAACATTAGTAGCTAGAGGCAAATATATAGTATCGGTCAGTACACTATTTCGGTCTGCTTGCCAATGAGAACGACAAAGCAAACTTCTGATATGAGGCAAGACGGAAAGAGAAACTAAATCGGCAGAGATGCCACATGGTAATTCATTTATGTGTATCACCTTTATTATGACCGGGATAAATCGCTTCAGCGCTTCATAATCTTTTTAGATTCAACAATTGGGAGAATTATAAGAGTACATGTGCAGCGCACATGTCACCTGGCACCGATTGGCATTATTTCTACATGGACTTTGGACCGAATCTGCATTAAATAAATCATCCTCTAGTAACCCGTCCATCGCGGGCGTAAGGAGCATACAACGCATACGGGCGGCACTATCGAGGAGGCGGCAACAGGCATGTAGTCGGGGATTTAATCCAAATTAAAAATACTTCAAAATCGAATTTACCGAACTTTTAAACTCAAATATTTCATATTGTTCCATAAATTGTGACAGTAATCCGAAAATGTTAGTCAAAAATTATCGGAAAAAAACGGAGTTTCTAGTTTTTTCAGTTAACACTCAAAAAAAGTAGAACTTCAAAAAAAAAATTTAAAATCTCTTGAAAAAAAAACGAAGTTTTGAGTTTATGCCAACAATTTAAGAGAAAAAGTAAAAATTTAAAATAAGAACTCAGAATTTTGCGAAAAAAAATTTAGTAAAATTTTAAAAATAAAGCAAAAATCTCCCCAAAAAGATAAACTAGCGTATAAATTTAGTTTTCTTGAAGATAATAAAAAAGTATAAATTTAATACTCAGAATTTAGGAAATAACTTCCAGCAAAAAAGAGGAATTTTTAGCAAAATGTTTGGATGAAACTCGACATAAAAGTAAAACATTTAAAAAAAATATTTTAAAAATGTTTGGCACTGAGAATAAAATTGAAGATTAATCGCGAGTCCAACCGCTACTTTGTTACACGCTTCGCTATCGGCCAAAAAAAAGTGTTTTTATTAATTTTACATAAAATAGGCCTTTTGTTAATTTATAAGGTTTTTAAAGATGTTTAAATTCGAAGTCTGGTAATTAGTTAATTGTTAAAGAAAAGCTACTAACTAAATTCCTTTTGTGGAGATCTTATGGCCAGATTAAGTTGTATACTTAATAGGAAAACTTGCAATGTTTTTAACTGTCATAACATTATAGTTTAGATATTAAATATACTATCTAAACTATTAAGAAATTTAATTTTTTTAGGTTTTTCATGGTTTAAAGAATTAATAATTACCAGATTGATTATAACAATTATAAATATCACAAAATTATATTCATATTAAGTATAGTTGCCATAAAACCTCAGCGAACGAAAAAATAAAAACATATTAGCAACTCTAATTTAATAATTACTATTCTACTTGGAATCTAAACGAAAAATCTAATACTTTATGTAAAATCAATGAAACCATTTTTCCCAGCAGATTTTTTTTTCTTTACACGTTTAGATGATTTGGTCAATGTGTCAAATTTTTGAATTAATATTTAATAACATAATAAAAAAGAATTTTACTTGCTCTGTTTTTGAAATAATTGCGAAAAACTGGACTGTTTTTTTCAAATCTTTATTTGGTAATAACAGCGGCAATTGTTTATGTGTCGATATTTAAATCCAGAAATTCCGACTTTTTTCCCAAAATGAAAAACTATAAATTTCCAGAAAAGATAAAACTTCGAAGAAAATAATTAAAATTAAGCAACATTAGTTAAATAATGTTGTATAAAATTTTACTTTTTTCTTTGAAATTTGAAGTCTAAATTTCAGATTTTAAAACTGATATTTATCGAATTTAAATACAAACTTTGGTTGCTATTCTTGCAACTTTGAATTTATAAAGGGATCATTTTGTAAAAAAAGAAAAAATATGAGAAAAATACACCATTCGTTGAAAAATCAGAAATATTTTAACAAATTTCTGGGGTTGAGAAATTTGAGTTTAGACTGACAATTTTAACAAAAAAAAAGTGTAATTTTCGATAAAGCATACTTTTTCAAAATATAAAATTCTAGACATTACGAGTTTTATCTGAAATTTCATAAGTTATTTAAATTTAAAGATTTAATTTTAGATTTTTATTTTTTGACTTAAAATTTTGACCTTTAATTCGAATTTCTAAAAAAAAAAGGTTGAATTTGGAAGTAAAAATTTAAACTTTTCATTTCTTAAAATCCAAACTCCAAATTAAAAACAAAACAAAAATATTACATTTCTATCAAGAAAACACTCAACATTTAGACATTTTTTGGGTGGAAATTGTAAACTTTTTTTGGAAATTCTTTTTTTTTCTCGAAATTTGTACATTAAATTAAAAATGAATTATGAATTTTCGACTTTAAAGACGAATTTTTTTCAATTTTTTAACTCAACTTTTCAAGGTTGCTTTAAAAATGTGAGAAAAAATTTGAAATTTTGATAAGAAAGTTTCTGGAAAAATCAAAATTTTAGAAAATTTTAAATCTTATAAAAATAAAAAACCAAAGATTTAGAGTTAAAACTATTATAATTTTAATATTTTAGGAATAAATTTAAATTCTTTAAGACACTTTTACTTTCTTATAAAATTCCTAATTAGTTATTCAAATTTTATTTATTTATTTTTTTACTTCAAAAATAAGTTAGATTTTTCAATTTAATCATTTTTTTAAATGAAAATTAAAATTTTAAGTTTAAATGATTGTCGTGACATTTGAAGAAAAAAAATGAGATTGCGAAAAGAGTACATTTTAAGGTCATAATTTTAGAAAAGAGTATAATTTCGAATATAAACTCGAAATGGGGATGCACGGGTTCTTATAATTTGATAAGCGATTCGGTCGAACAGTATTAAATTTATTGAATCGTCCAACAATTTCCACTCTTAACCATCTTCTTACAGAATTCGAATAATTAATCTGTCTTTACACATCCAGCTGACCGAAATTATGATGTATTGGCCAACTCGGGATGTTATTGTTATTTGATTCAGAAGAAAAAGTGGTATTTAACCTCCCAGAGCGCTGAAGAAGTCGTCGGGCGATTCGCTTTTTCCTACGAAGATCAACCAATACCTGATGCAAAGACGGTGTTAAATATCGTCCACAAATTTGAAAAATCGGGATGCATAACTAGTTGTAATAGCAGGTGTTGTTTGGAAGCGCGTCAACCTGAAGGTGACAGGCCTTTATCCGACAAAAGAATGGCTAAGGAGGTAGCTGTATTGCATTTGTCGAAACAAATGAATCTTGTTCTAGTAAGCAGATCGTAGAAAAAGTTAATGTGCCATCGCGAACAGTGCGAAATATTTTGAAAAGAAATGGGTACAAGTGTTATAAAGTATCTGAAACCCAAGAGATATTTCCTGAAGATCGATACAAACGTCTTGAGTTTTGTGAGTCTATGAGAGAAAAAGTTGATGTCGATGGACATTTCTTAACCCACGTACAAGAAAGACCATGTAATTTAGACCATTTACGGGATCGAATTGTAGAAGTCCTAGATAATATTTCTCCTGAGATGTTGGCACGCGTAAGAACTGAATTTTACGACAGATTAGGTTATTGCGAAACACAAGGAGGGAACATTTTTGAATCACTTATTACATAGGCCACTACGTGATATTTAAATTTATTGAAAACGTCACTTCATGACAGTTCACAAATTAAGAGGTTAGTTTATTTTACATAGAATAGGAATAATGAAAAATAGGAGACCAAAAATTCGATAGGGAAAAAAAAATTGTTTTCTTTTTTATAAATTAGGAAAATATAAAAAAATACATAAAAAAGGTTGTAGCACTATACATCGATATTTCGCTTTCATTTGAGCTCGTCAGCAGTGCATAACATGGAAAGGGAACAATGAGTAAGAAATACTTAAAAATAAATTTTTTTTTTAGTATAAAAAAGAAAAATAAAGAAATTTTAACATGAATAGACGTTTCATCACCTCGGAGTAGTTGTTTCTTGTGGATTGGGCTTCAAATATTTGAATTTTTAACACAGCAAATTGGTGATGAGACGTCTATTCATGTTAAAATTTCTTTATTTTTTCTTTTTATATTTAAAAAAAAATATATTTTTAAGTATTTCTTCCTCATTGTTTCCTTTCCATGTTATGCACTGCGGACGGGCTCAAATGAGAGCGAAACATCGATGTCCAGTGCTACAACCTTTTTTATGTATTTTTTTATATTTTCCTAATTTATCAAAAAAAACAAATTTTTATTTTTTCCATATCTAATTTTTGGTCGCCTATTTTTCATTATTCCTATTCCATGTAAAATAAACTTACCTCTTAATTTGTGAACTGTCATGAAATGACGTCAATAAATTTAAATATCACGTAGTCGCATTTCAAAAACTGTTTTGAAAATTGTCAACAAACCATAAAAAACTTAACTATTTCCAAACTGGGCCAAAGAAATGTTAAATAAATTAAAAAAAAAACATAATATTTTCGGTCAATAAGGGTCTACCATGAATAATAAACCTATTTGATTATGGCAACTACAAACAAAATGGTTTCAAAAACTTTCGTTGACTTCATCTTTATCCTTTACATCTTCACAAAATTAAATGTAATGGTCATAGGAAATATCTTTTGAGTATTAGCCACTGGAACCTATCACTTTTTAGAATGTTCTGTACTGTTTGCAATTTTATATTATCCTTCTCTTGCAATTTGTTATTACTATTGTCGACTTCCAGACAAATAAGCAATTTCTTCGAGCCAACCATTCTGGATTCAGATCTGGATTTGGGGTGCGTCGCTTATAAATTAGGCCAGTGCAATGGGCCAGAAAAAGGAGGTTTCCCTTTTAAAGCGCATTCACAGTAAATCGAAATTGATAATTTTTGGCCAAACCTTTAAAAAATATAAAGCTCACTTAATAATAGTTGGTCATTACAGAAAAAATATTGAAAAAATTATCCCCAAAAAATAAGGGTGAGTATTAGGAGTTGAAATTCTAACTAATTTAAAAAAATAATTCGGGGATAGTTCAATTTAAAAGTATTACAAAATTAGTAAAACAATTATTTTGCCGCAAAAATAGAGTGTAGCAGGGGGTTTGAAATGATACGAGTCAAATTGAATCAGCCGTTAACTCCCAAAGTGGGAATTTCTCTCATCTGCATCATTCTGTTTAAAGTGTTATGGTAAAAAATTGTAGAACATCGAAGTCCATACTTTATTCAATATATAAAAAAATACGACAAGGCTAAAGTTCGCTAAAGTAAATATGAAACAAACAAAAATATTAATTTTGCTGATTTTACCTCACCGGTTTCTGATACCTTTAATCTGATGATAGACTTTAAGGCATAAGCCGTTTGTTATTTTTTTAAATAAAATATTGATTTACAATGGGACATTTTAACTTGTTTCGTATGAGATATGGCTAATTTTTCAAATTATCAACTTACATGGCAATCACAAATATACTAAAACCTCACTCTGCAACTATTTACTTAAACACCTCTTCGTTCCAAGGGGTGCAGCGTAAAATATGAAATTATATGAAAATTATAATTAATTGTATCTTTAACAAGAAGCTTCATTCTTGCTTATTAACCGGTCATTAAGCTATTTTCCTTAAGTCGGAAAAATTCAGTCCTTCTTAGTTTTGACCAGAAATTAATTAAATTGACCCACTGTGCCATTGTGCTATACCCATGATTGACTCGTCTTTGGTCATTCATTCAGCCACCCAATTCTGTTGAGGAACTGAAGAGCGTTCCTTGGATGCACCTCTCTCAAAATGGTCACACTAAGGCCGTAGTTCCCCAGCGTGGATCCTCTGATGTTTGTGCTGGGCAGTGACACGTTACGTGCTCAACACTCTTATCTTCTTTCAAACACCCCCGCAGCTTGTGTCGTTTATATTTCTTATTTTGTGAATGCTGGTTGTTTAATCAGCAGTGTGGTCAAATCTCTACGAATTTCCTGAGGTTGCTATTTGAAAAATTGAAATACAAGAGAGATACTAATGTATCTCTCTGGAGATGATAGCTTGGCTATCAAAACGCTTTAGAGCAATCTTTGTTGTGTTTTTTAATCCTTCCTGGTTTTAGGGAACAAGATTTGTATTTTAATTTTTGAAGATAACCAAAATTATGTCTTTTGAAAATTTTAGGCACAACTTTGCCCTTTCCTTGCATTCTAATGAATGCGTGATTTTGTCGGCATGTTGTTATTGACACTCATTTGGCTTTGTGTTTACGATGAATTTCTTTATTAAGTAGGGATCTTATGGTTGATCCAGCCAGAGAAAGGGTTGGTTGTAGCCCAGCGAATTGCCCCTCCGAACCCTTTGAAGCCAGTTTATCAACACGTTCGTTTCCTTCTTTTCCAGAATGTCATTTGATCCATACTAGATCAATTGAATTCTCGTGAGATATACCCTCTAAAGTTAGGTGGCATAAATATACAAGTCTTTTTTTTTATCTCCTCTCAATGTTAATAATATTAAGTGATTGATCTTTCTAGTTTTTAATAAACTTATGAAACGATTTCGATATTGGTAAGAAATGCTGAAAGCTTCCTTCGCCTTCAAGATAACTGAAACTTAATAAAGCTTTTTTCAATAATGTTTTCTATTCGTAACCAGATGAACGATTTCAATATATTCACGAGTCTCTCACAGTTACCTCTAACATCTAACGTGGATGTTTGTATACCGCCCTCAAAAACCCTCAAATCTCATTTATATTTTAAAGGAAAAGGACGAGTTTTCCATTTCTCGAATTTCACATTATGCCCCGTTTTTCTCCGTGTATATGTGTCGGGCATAATATTCGGGCCGACCCTATCGATATAACAATGAACGGATTTCATGAATATATTTAAGCGGCGCTCATTTTATATTTCGTGGTTTTTTTTCGGCATAGAAGAAATGGATTGAGGTATCACATTTAAATTCCGATGGGGGCGCCCACCCCAATGCACGTTTCAAGCGATTTTAATATTATATTGAAGTTTTGTAAATTGCATCCGGGCCACCTAAAGCACGACTAAGAGAATACTTTAGAAATATTTCTCCAAAACACTGAACTAGTTGCTTTACGTCTAATTAACGTTCATGTGAATTTCGTAATAAAATTGATTGAAACGTTTTATAGAAGTGATATGACAGCTTAATTAATCCAATAGTTTTATGAGGTATCAAGCAAATTGAATGAGGTTTTTTATAACTCCAATTAATCGGGCTAACATATGGAAAATGTTTTATGGTTCATAAGTTTAACAAAGCTCAATAAAAATTTAGTACGGATAGGAAAATAAAAATATGATCATTTTCTAGAGAGCTCTTTCGTTTTACTTAAATCACAACAGAAACACATTTTCCTGGTGTTGACTTTTCATTAAACTTCCTTTAATTAGCAGGTTCCACCAAAGCGTATATGCAAATTTGACCTGCTATTAGAGCAATAGTAAGAGCAAAACTGACAATTTATTATCAATTCAGCATCATTCGTAGGCTTCGCAATTATAAGTGCATAATACACTAGGACGAAATATTTGCTACCCACGGTACTGGGAAGCATGATAGGAAATGCCAAACTATCATCAACCTTAAATTGCTAATTACTCTGCTATTTGTTATCTTAGGGCAATAGGGGAGTTTGGGCTTTAAATTAGTTTGCACAGATCTTTAAAAAAAAGTTCTTCCATACAAACCACCCATATAAGACGTAATTCATTCAGTATTCAGTTGTTATGTTAATATGTCCTAATTCACAGACCAATAGGTTTGAACATTTATTAGATTCGAAGTTTGGAAACCAAAGACCGGTTTCAAACTTGTGAGATCTCGTCAGTCTGGTATATCCAACTCGAATGCTATTGGTATGTGCATTAGATTTGTTGTCTTCTGGGGACTTTCCTAGAGAGCAACCGCTTCGCTAGGTGGCAGTGTTTCAACTGCTGTTGCTAGTTCAGCTGTCTATAATACACGCGTAGAGGGCTGCATGAATTTGCAGTCTAGGTTGTATTCTACTTGCATACGACATTGTTGGCAATGACCATTGTTTCTCTATGGACCGATAGGTGACGGTAGTACTGAAAGTCAGACGCTTGACTTCCGCTGATTCTTTAGAACTTACTTGCCGGAACATTTGTTAGCATTCGAGTTGGATATACCAAACTGACGAGATCTAACAAGATCGAAAAGGGTCTTTGGTTTCCAAACTTCGAATCCTAATAAATGTTCAAACCTATTGGTCTGTGCATTACAATCCTTGTCTTCTGGGGACTTTCCTCGAGAGCAATCGCTTCGCTAGTGGGCAGTGTTTCAATTGTTGGTAGTTTAGCTATCTATGATTTACTATACAAGCCTGCAAGGCTGCATGAAGTTGCAGTCTAGGTCGCATTCTACTTGCATACGACATTGTTGGCAATGACCATTGTTTCTCTATGGACCGATAGGTGATGGTAGTACTGAGGATCAGACGCTTGACTTCCGTTGATTCTTTAGTACTTACTTACCGGAATATTTGTTAGCATTCGAGTTGGATATACCAAACTGACGAGATCTAACAAGATCGAAAACGGTCTTTGATTTCCAAACTTCGAATCTAATAAATGTTCAAACCTATTGGTCTGTGCATTACAATCCTTGTCTTCTGGGGACTTTCCTAGAGAGCAGTCGCTTCGCTAGTGGGCAGTGTTTCAACTGCTGGTAATTCAGTTACCTATGATTTACTATACACGCCTGGAAGGCTGCATGAATTTGCAGTCTAGGTTGTAATCTACTTACATATTGTTAATATGTATTAAATATTAAATTTTTCAAGTGATTCGAACTAGCATGGTAAAATTTAACTTCAGTCTCAATTCTTAACATATTCAATGATTTGCAGAAGGCAATTTGTGGCTTCTATCTGCATTTCGCGAACTGCGGTCGAATTTGGTAACTAATAATCATAAGTTGCATCGAAATCTTTCAGTGTCGCTCCATTAGGCAGTAACAGATTGCGTGGTGGAGTTCTAACTGAAATGAGAAGAGGATTACAATCCAGGTAAACGAATTATAGGCTTAATTACATCAGACTGTTCCGTGCTACCCAAACCACATTGATGTCGTAAATTCGTGCCAATTACAAGTTTATTTGCGACGCACCTTCGGTTCGGAGCTCGTAGCGAATTTCCTCTCTGCAACTTGTCGCCAGCATGCGACATAAATAAAACTAAATAAATTAACTCGGCTGGTAACAATTCCCCCACCGGCGCTACACGTAATTTTGACATTAAAAGTGATTCGAGGGTTTTGTTCCGATTTTTTCCCCTTTACCGATGCGGATAATTATGATGTGGGAAGGTATTTTGTCGGGGAAAAATTCAGCTAAAGTTTTATAGTTTTCTTCATTCAATTTTTTTGGATATTTGGAAAATTAAAATGCAAATCTTGTCCCTTGAAACCAAGAAAGATTAAAAAACACAACAAAGGTTGTTTTACCTCAGTTTACTTCAGCTTTACCTCTCTCCGAAGGTGATAGCAAGCTATCACCTTCGGAGAGATACTAACACCTGATCCTATTTGTATTAGTGAAATTCCAAAACGTCGTAACAAATTTACCGAATTTCAAAAGCGGAGTGCCAGTGTATAGATAATCAAAAACCGCGTTTTCTGTGACCTATCTTGACTTCCATTGTTATTTAAATATGTTTGAGAGATGACACACCTACATACGAATATGAAATTTAAGCGTCAAAAGTTATCCCTTTCAGAAACAAAATCAAGATTTTGTACTAAGGTAGTTCTGTGGAAGGCTAGGTATCAGTTTTTTATCGATTAATCCATACTCTTCAATAGAACCAGGGAAATTTAAGAATGTAAATGACTCTCTCCCTCTCAAGTCTAATGGTATAACATCTGTTTTGTTGAGCTTCAAGTGCCTGAAAATTTAAATGGAGCATTCGGAATATATTAGGACCAACTAGTCGAAAAAAAGCTAAAAATCCATTAGTCATAAGTGAACTTTGCGACATTTCCTTAAATATATTCAGCAATTTGCGGCGAATAGACCAAGGAAAGTCGTGGAAATGCAAAATAAAGACCGTATTCTGCAGATGTCGCCATTTAAATTTAGTTTTTCTGAGGCCGTCTCGGCTGCTTATGGAACTATCAACGTTTCAGCTTAATTGCATATCTAATGCTCTTAAGAAATTTCGCTCCAGCTGCTTTTTCGTTCTTAATTAATATTTATTGCATTTTGTAAATTAACAGTTTTTCTTAGAGGGGAAAATATGAAATGGAGTAAAACGGTGCCCGACTAAAGAGCTATGACATTTTAACCTTTTCAGACATATCGTAAATAAAAAGTTTTTCAGGCGATGACATTTGAAACTGACTTCTTAATAGTACGACGTCTGGCCAAAAAATGAGACTTTTAAAGTGAAAACTCATTTATTGGGCGACTTTTGATAGAGGAAAAACTTATGGTTTCGCGTCACCATTACGGTAACCATCACACTATATTACGCCACTAACATGCTAACTCGCGTAATTCGCTCTAACATTAATTGTATTATGTAGCCGTGCATAAGACGTGTAATAGAATTTAAAAACTTGTGGTCAACAGCGGGGTTTGAACTCTCCATCTACCAGGCAAAGAAGCAATCGTTCACTTATTGCGCCATACCCTCTTGTTAAATTAAAAATTTAACTCGCTTGATAACCTACCCTTAAACTCACAATATATAAGTTAAACTGTGTTTTAATTTGGTTATGCTGCGCCGAAATTAAAACAGAAATCTTATTCCCACAATATCTCAGTCAACAGACAGCGGCATGATGAACAAAAACTAGATCATATACAAATATAAGAGATATAAGAACTAAAAATAATAATTTTAAGTTACAAATTATGAAGCTTCTACTTTTGATATTAAAATTAATGTGAAATTAAAAAAAAATACTTATATCATAACTTTAAATTGTCACTTCTGTCGGCAGCCCTCATAACTGCTAAGTTTTTTTATATTTCCCCTGTACAGGGCCTTAACCTGTGGTTCCCTAAGGGGTCCATGTCATAACTGCCAAATGTCCATGTCATGAGTGTCATGGGTCTATGGTTAGCCTACTTAACATTATTAAATAAATGCAGTAATTTGTCCAGTCCTACGTAATAAAAAATTATCTTCTTTTATTTTCGTACCCACAATTCTTCGGTTCTTAGGCGAACAAATAATTCATTTTTTTAACTTGGGGAACCTTTTCCGAAATTACGGTTTATTTTTAAAAATTCGTTCCTTTCTTGAAATTTTGACATTTCCTCAAATTCCGCATTTTTCCACAAAAGTATTTCTAATTTGAAATTTCGAATTCGTTTCAAAAATTCTGGCTGTTGGGCTTCTCTCTAAAAATGGTCTTTCTTTTTAATATTCATCTTCGTCTTTTTTACTATAATTTCATTCATTTAAAAAATTCAATGTTTTTCGAACATTTAGATTTTTTTTGAAATCTGAGTTTTTGTAAATTTCGGATTGTTTATCAAAATTTGCCTTTCCTTGAATGTTTGTCGATCTTTTGATAAAAAAAGTTAAGAATAATTATTTATCTGGAAATTTTAAAAAACAATTTTTGGAAATTTTAAATTTTTTGTAAAAAGACAAAAACTACAAGAAAATTTCGTTTGAAAGTCTAAACTTTTATTTAATCCAACTTTGTAAAAGTTCCAAATTTTTTCTCAAAATTTCGACGTTTATGTCTATTGAACATTTTTAAAGTCACGGTGGAGCAAATGGGGGTTTGTCTCCCACTTTATTCAGGGAGTCATGAGAAAAAGATGATTCAGCTTGGATATTTTAACGTTTTTCTTAATATGCATCATAAAACATTTTTTACTAAATTTAGACCTTTTATTTCAATATTTCGGGTTTTAGCTCAATATTTCGATATTTTTCTTAAAATTTTGATCTTTTCTTAAAACTTCAATCTTTTTCTCAAAATTTTAAATATTTATTTCAGAATTCGTTTGAGTTTTTGAAATTCGATTTTTACTCCAAAATTTGCATTTTACTCAAAATATTATTACTTTTTTCAAAATACATCTATTCAAGGTTTGATTTGATCAAAAATTTATTTTTTTTAATTTTAAAAATCTTGAGTTTTTGCTCAAAATTTAACTGTTCTCTTAAAATCTGGCTTTATTGGGCGCAATTCTATTTTTTTCTCAACATTTCATTTTGAAGTTGGTATTTTTCTCAAAATTTGAATTATACAATTTTAAAATTTTTGTTTTTAATTTAGACTTTATAGGCAAAAGTTAACTTTTTTCCTAAAGTTGAACTTTCTCTGGAAAAGTTCGAATTTTTTTGAAATCCGAATCTACAAATTTCGGATGGTTTATTAAAATTTGTTGCCTGTCCTTGAAATTTGGTTGATCTTTTAATAAAAATATTAACAATAATTATTTATCCAGAATTTTATAAAGTAATTTTTGAAAATTTTGATATTTTTTAAATACAAATTTCAACAAAATTTTCTTTAGAAGTTTCAACATTTTTTTTCCAACTTTGTGGAAGTTCCAAATTGTTTCTCAAAACCATTGTCCTAATATTGAACATTTTTAACGTGGGGCAAGGTGGGGGCTTGTTTTTCATTTTATTCAGGCAGTCATAAGAAAATGATGATTCAGTTCGGTTATTTTAACGTTTTTATTAACACTGCAACATAATTTGACCTCTCCTGGAACATTTTTTACTAAATATAGACTTTTTATTTTGAAATTTTAACCTTTAGGTTAATATTTTGATTTTTTTCCTAAAATTTCAATCTTTTCCCAAAACCTTTTTTTTTTCTAAAAATTTATAATATTTATTTCAGAATTTGTTGTAATTTTCGATTTTTACCCCAAAATGTACATTTTCCCAAAATTATAATACTTTTTCTCAAAATCCATCTTTCCAAGGTTTTATTTGTTCCAAAATTCATTTTGTTTAATTATAGAAATTTAAAGTTTTTCAGAACTTATTTATTTTTCAAAATTTTGGCTTTCTTGGCAAAATTCCATTTTTTTCTCACAAAATTTCATCTTTCTGTAGATATTTTCTATATTTTCTTTGCGAAGTATTATTATTTCTATTTATGTCTTATTGGCTATTTCTTCCTCAGCTACTCCGTTCTCAATTCTTAATTTTTAGTAACCTTCTGTTAAGGATTTGCAATCTGTCCTATTTCGTTCTTAAAATTTGTATTTTTCTCGAAATTTCAATTATACCGTTTTAAAATTTGTTTTTCTTTTAAAATTTAGACGTTATAGGCAAAAGTCTACTTTTTTCCTAAAGTTGAACTTTCTCTAAGAAATTTGAATTTTTTTATTGAAATTTGGAACGCTTTGTCTAAATTTTGGTTTCTTTTCAAAACACAATTAATATTCTTACCATTGGATCATTTCTAAAGATTTTGACCTTTCTTTCGATCTGATTTGTCAGAAATTGTGACCAACTTTTTACAGTTTGACTTTTTCTAGACAATTTGATTTTTATCCCAAAATCAAATATTTAATATTTCTGGACTTTTCCTTGAAATTCGTCTTTTCTTCGAAATTTCGACAATTTATTTTTTTTGGTAAAATTTGCCTTTTTCCTAAAATTGTTTTTCATAATTTCGACTCTGTTTAAAAAATATTGCTTTTTGGACTTTTCTTTCAAAAGTAATTTTTCCCTGTAATCTTCGTTTTGTCTAGAAACTTCGACTTTTTTAAATTTGACTTTTTAAAAATTGTAACTAGTATTTCAAATTCTCCCTTAATTTTGAAATTTTATAAACCTTAAATGCGATGCAAGAAGAATGCAACTTAGACTACAAATTCATGCAGCCCTCCAGGCGTGTATAGTAAATCATAGGTAGCTGAACTACCGACAGTTGAAACACTGCCACCTAGCGAAGCGGTTGCTCTCTAGGAGAGTTCCCAGAAGACAAGGATTCTATAATGCACAGACCAATAGGTTTGAACATTTATTAGATTCGAAGTTTGGAAACCAAATACCGGTTTCGATCTTGTTAGATCTCGTCAGTTTGGTATATCCAACTCGAATGCTAATAAATGTTCCGACAAGTAAGTACTAGAAACATTCACAGGAGGGCTGCATGAATTTGTAGTCTAGGTTGCATTCTTCTTGCATACGACATTGTTGGCGATGGCCATAGTTTCTCTATGGACCAATAGGTGGTAGGACTAAAGAGTCACTCGCTTGACGCCTGTGAATGTTTGAGTACTTATTTGTCGGAACATTTATTAGCATTCGAGTTAGATATACCAAACTGACGAGATCTAACAAGATCGAAACCGGTATTTGATTTCCAAACTTCGAATCTAATAAATGTTTAAACCTTATTGGTCTGTGTATTATAGAAGGACTTAAATGCAATATTTTGTGTTACTAGAAGTGTCGATTTTTAACTCTTAATTGGTCTTTTATTAAAATTTTTATGTTCCTGAATTCTTTGATTAGTTTTTTTTAAGTTAGATCGATAATTAAAAATGTCAAGGAAATATATTTGGTAAAATTTCGAGAGCAAGTTTTCTTTTAAATTTAGCATCTTTAGTGCAAGTAAGTTATTTTACAATTGAAATAAAACGATAACAATTTCTAGAAAAATATTTTTGGAAATGGCAATTTTTTTTCAAAATTCGGCTTTGAAAATTTCACCTTCTCTGAAAAAATTTGACCTTTTGAATTTTAGACCATTTTCGAAATTTTTTGAAAAGTTAGATATTTATTTTAAATTTTTTTTCAGAAAATTCCGACGTTTTCCAAAAATTGGGTTTTTCTCGAAATCCGTTTTTTTCTAAATTTAAAATATAAACTTAAAATTATTTACTTTTTCTTTTCAAAATTGGGCGGTGGTAAATTTTCGATATTTTCTAGAAATTTCAGCTAATTTCTTAACATTTTAACGGCATTTTTTTACAAATTCATTTTGCTTAATATTTGGTGTTTCCAAAAATTTCTCTTTTTTAAATTTGACTTACGAGTAATTAACCTTGTCTTTTAATTTGTATTAAACTTAAAATTTTGACTTGTATAGCTCAAAATTCAATATCTTATGTTTCTGGAAAGTTTCATTAAATTGGATGATTTTCCCAAATTTCAACTTTTTGCTAATTTCGTTAATTTTTATAAAATAAAATTACCATTTTAATAAAGTCCAACATTTTTGAGAATGATGTTTTTAGGAAACTACAAGAAACAGGCTTTTTTGCTGACATTTTGTCAAAATTTAAATAAGTATAAATTTTGAGAGAAACACTTTTAGACATTTCTAACGCAATTGCGTTATTTTTTTTTAAATTTTATTTATTCTGAGAATGTAGCTCTTTTTTCATAGAGTTCAACTTTTGGACATTTCTCAATTTTTGAAAGTTTTTCGAAAAGTTGTACTTTTATTTTGAATTAGATTTTTTTGGCTTTTCCCAAAGGTCGGTTCTTTTTGAAAGTTTCGACATTTTTCTAGAAATTCGATCTCTCCAATATAGTTGAGGGTGCCTTTAGATTAGACACTTTATTCCGTACATTTCTCTGCGAGGTAAGTGTCAGCTACCCTGAGGGAAGCTATCCAAGACTTATCTGCACAGCTGGAAGAAGATAGCGCCTCTCAGGATAGTTGACACTTATGTCAAAGAGAAAATATATGTTATGTCAAAAAGAAATGTACGGAATAAAAGGTCCAGTGTAAACGCATCGTAAGTAATAATTTGAAACTGTACAGATATATGCGGAAGGTTTTCTTGATTGTTTTTTTTTGGTTCATTATTTTTCAAATTGATTGCTGCCTCCTTCCTCTGAACGAATTCCTGCCTGCGCTCAGGAAGAGGGGTCCTTGTTGCTGCTGAAACTTCGAATGTGGTCCACGACTGCAAAAGGCTTTCGAAACACTACTTACGATGTAGGAAAAAGATAAATATACTTTATATTGAAACAGAACGTTTAAAAACAAATCTTTCAAAAGATGAATCCGTTTCTATGTGGGTTAATAATGGTGCAAGTTCTTGCTTTATTAAGTTAAAAGGGTAAATTTGTTTTTTCTTTAGAAGGATGCTTCAGAAAATTACTTACAATTTGATTTGGTGGTAATTGCTATCCACTGCAGCTATTTGTTATTAATTGTGGCGAAGCGCTAGCGTAACGCATCATTTTGATGCTTGTTTCCGCCAATTAATCCTTAGAAGGTCACATTAAAAACAGTCGAAGGTTTTGGTTTCGAAATTTATGGTGGATGCGCCGGAGCTGGGATATATTCTCAAGGCGAACTCTGCCGTATTTTTTAAAATTAAGTGGACCCCTTGTGGTTTACATTTTACATATAGCAACGTTTTATAATGTTAGGGAAAGTAAAGGTATACTTTAAACAAGTAGATATATTTAAAACTTTCCTTTGATGATCGGTTTTCGTCTAACCTCGACGAGCTTACGCCATCGTCCGCGACGGAGAAGGATCATAAAAGTTTAAATTCGGTGAAAAAAGAAAGCCAAACGTGAGTCTTTGTATTTGTAGAAGGGTCTGCGCGACGGCGAAGTTAATGGGGTGGGTCTTATGATCTTGTTTAAGTCATAAACTCTAAGGTTACAGACCCTTTCTTTTCGCAAGCAGCATAACGCGAAGTTCGGGTTTCATATCTTTTTAATTATGTTAATTTTCTTTCATGGTTTGCAGCTTATCTCCCATCAGGATATTTGCACAGTTTTCTCCGTGAACATCACTAGTGCTCGAGGTGGAGTAATTCTGTTCAAGTCGGTTTAATACATACAGGGAGAATGTGCTCAAGCTTCGTAACACTGCAGTATGATGAGTTTGTTTCGGGTTATTAAAGATTAAAGTATTTTTAATTGTTGCAGATTCAGTTTCGAAATATTAATTCTTTTTGCTTCTGGTATAAAAACCACAATGAAAATAACTGCGTAACATTATTCGATAAAAGTGGTGCGTCTTAGAAATCAACTGTTTCGTTTCGCGTCTGAGTTTCATGCAGATCCCGATTGGACCCTTGTTGTTTTAAGCGGATTTGCTTTTTTTTTATTGTACAATATCTGTAAAATTTTCCATCGCCGTCCCGAGTTTTATTCGCATGAATGTTCAAAGTTGTTATCTTTCGGCCTTTGTGGAAGCGCCGACCGCAGATGTTTTTTCGAATATATAAATATCGGCCGGCGCGGACCGAAAAGCACAAAATAAAAACTTTTAAAATTGTGTCCCGAACAGTCATTTGTCAGAGTTTTAATAGTTTTACAGCCAAATGTTAACCGCCCTGTGACAACCTTTTGTTTTTTTCCTTTTGTCGTGGACAGAACGACGTAAATGCTGTACGTTTGCTCGAAACAATAGCGCCGGATGAATGTATCGTATAACTTTTCAAATATCTGGACTACGGCTCGTAATACATTGGAAAATCATTCGGTGAACTTCGATGGGAAACTATGGATCATTTGCAAACTGTAATCGTATGTCAAATGGAACGAAGCTCGGACTATATCCGACATGTTCGTGATTGTTATCCTGCGGTTTGGGTACATTAAGATCTTCAAATGATAGCGGAAACAATATTAGCTTGCCATCGTTTTAATTCAAGGGAATATATACACCTAAACGCTATAATTAATGTTAATTATGATGCAATTAATAGGACCACTACTAAATACTAAATCACTACTGATATAAATTGTTTTATAATTTTAAACGGCAAGATCAAAAATTAATATTTTTTGCCACATTCATACAATTTTCCACTTTGAAAAATAGGCATATAATAGTATATTCAGTAGACATTTATGCATATGAAAATGCATATAATCAGGTCTCTAATCATAAGTCATAAGTAAATATGTCGTGTGAAACCATCTTTGATAAGAAAGATTTATTGGGTAGATCTTGGGAACGAAAGAAAAGGGGCCTCGCTGACGCGCGTTTGCCCACGCCTATATTAGTTCACGCTACGCCACTGCTTACCATTTTGCACCAATTTCAAATATTTTTACCTTCAAATACGAAATCGGTTTCCTTCGTCTAGTTTGGAAACTTTTGTTCCAAAAGTCAATAATTATTTCAATCATTTTTTTTTGGCAAAATTAGTACCAGGATAAGTAGCTGCGCTAAATTAGAACTAGTTTTAATTATTTTAAACAGACAACATTTCCGAAACAAAAACTAAACTGAATTTGTCCATAATAAAAAGGTATGTTAAAAAACTCTACCAGAAAAGTTGGCTTGTAAAAGGAGAACCCGTTGAACGTTTTACGTCTAACTGCTTACAC